>JAQMYF010000001.1:45234246-45251704 GCA_030014195.1 Neosilurus mollespiculum
CACAACTGTAAGTCCTAAATAATTGCAGCAAGAGAGTCTATATCACCAGCAGTGAAAAGTCATCTTCACAGTCGCTGGGTGCAGATCTAAGCCCATGTGGATCTTCATCAGCAGGAGTGAGGGGCTTCTAAGATGAGAACTCCAGCCAGCATCAGCACACCAGGACAGACCACAGGATTCACAGAGCAGAAGGATCAGGAGGATCAGGATCACCGACATCCAAGGCGTAGCATGTGTACCTCAGCAAAACACAAAGAGAGAGGAGGGGGGGTTATCACTGAGTTGTCTTTGCTGTCCCCCCAGTGCAGCTAACTGGGCTATCGAAGGCCAGCTATGTTTCTCACTGTCTTTGGTGAGATGCATGTAAAAGAACCATTGCTGTTGTTTGTAAATAGTAGGCCATTGGGTTGCTGTCAGTGTGTTTCTGCCCTGCAATGGCCTGGCGTGTACCCTGCCCTCGCCCAGAGTATGCTGAGATGGGTGCCAGCCTCCCCACGACCCTAATTAGGATTAAGCGGTTCAGAAAATGAATGAATGAATGAATGAATGGATTACTCTATTATGTTTTAGATACACTGTAAAAAAAAAAAAGTTTATTCCCATTTTTTCCATATACGTATTTTCAGTTTATCTTTCAGGACGGAGCTTCGAGTGCTCACTGTCACAGCATGTGCTTAATGATAACAGAGATCAGTAATTATCCCTGTCCCTCAGGCTCAAGTCAATGTGGTCTGCTGTGCCCCACTGTCAGACACACAGTCACCATGTGAAAAGACCACAGATGGCTGTCAATTAATCGACACATGAGAAACAACATGTACCCTTCCTTGTGGTTGAGTGGACTATTTGTACTCACAGTGAATGCTTTCCCCTACTTCCTTGCAGATGAAGAATGATGGTAAGACACACGAAGTGTTTGACCTGGCTGAATACGAGAGATCAGAGGAAGTGCGCAAAGCCAAAAGTCGCAGCAAGAAGAACCATAGCAAGTTCACTCTGTTGCGCCACCGGCAGCCTGGGGTCCGCGTGAGTTCTCCACACATGCACGCACACACACGCACGTGCACACACAGTGATGAAGAAAATAATGGGTTAGTGAGGACAATATAGGGATAGGGTTATCAAAATCAGTAAGAATAATATCTCTAAAGTGTAAAGAGGAGACAGTTGTACTGCCTATCTCTCTGCTCAATTATCTATTTCTGATCCACCAAAAAAAAAAAAGAAAAAAAAAAACATAGGCTATGGTAATTACAGTTGGCCGAGCCTGACAATAGAATGTAGCCTGAAATTAAAAGTGTTCCATCTACAGGCAGCTAATTAAAATTTTCAACAACTTCTGTTGATAGAAACATGCATTTCTTAATGCCTCGAGAGTGCCTTCCGATAGTATCTTCAACTGTAGAAGACAGAAAAAACAACAAACTTCAGTCCAGCTCTTGTTTTGTACTTCATTGTATTGCTCTGTCACAACAACAAACCTTCACCTGAATTATGTCAGCAACTGTCAGTTTATTGTCAGTCATTTGGCTCTGAGTCAGGTTATTGTCAAGTGTCTGTGTGTAGAATTAAATCTCACAAAATCACAAAATGCACATTATTTTGGGATCATTTTATTCTGGAAATGTATCATTTGTGTATTAAAAACTTGAAATCATTGACTTTTGCAAAAATGAGCTATAGTTGACATGCATCTAACACTGTGTGTGTGTGTGTGTGTGTGTGTGTGTGTGTGTGTGTGTGTGTGTGTGTGTGTGTGTGTGTGTTGCTTAAAGAGGGAGAGTTTCATGCAGAATTGTGCATCTTTTAGGGAATACATGACTATGATGTATACCTAAATGTTTCTGGTTTTAGCCTTCACCCCTGGCAGTGCTTATATTATATAATAATACTTTTATTGTCCCACTTTTATACTTCCTTCAGCATTGTTATAAAAGTTATTGAATGAACATGGACTGTTCTTGATGACAAATGTTATTAAGGAATACAGATATTTACAGTACAATTGTTTTACTAGAATAACAGTCTATAAAGGTTTATATATCTTGTCTTTTTCATAGACTCCCAATCTTGTGTTCTTGGCTGTTAGTCCAGAGGAAAAGGAGTCTTGGATCAATGTTCTGAACACAGCTATTACAAGAGCCAAGAATCGCATACTGGACGAGGTAAACCTTTAAACCTAAAAAAAAAAAAAAACAACCTCTGGTGCTCTTTGTTTCAGGCTATTCGGGCTATTTTATTTTTATATACTTGTTCCCATAATTGTTCATTGGTCACATGCTTATCCACTTCCACCCATTCATTCTTGTGTCTGCTTTTCTCCTCTGTTTTTTTCCTTTATATTATTTGTCCATGTTAATTAATGTTTCCAGCCTGTTTTCTTCCCATTTTTTGTACTCTTGCTGAATTGCATAGTTAGCTTTGTGTTTGTAATCAGTTAAAAATTGTATGCAAAGCAATACAGCTGATGAAAAAAACATTACCAACTGCCATTACTGTCCCTGTGGTGGATGTTTCCTTGAAAGCTCATTTTAGTTAAGCATCATTACCAAAATCATAGCCTACATAAAACATGACTGCTTTGACAGGCAGAAATCAAATGAGGTCAGTTTAATGAAGTGGTAAGCAGATTTTTTCATCTCATTTTAGCAAGAAATTTTTATCCATTACATCATGTTTTGTCATGTCCTTTACCAGTAGTTTGCTATTTATATAAGAAGTGAAGAAAAACCTGATGCGATGACGCTTAGATGTTAGTTGTGAACCGTGTAATCCCAGATAAGGTAACACTTCACTTCCTGTCACAGTGTGAAATGTAGAAGCACTTCATATGTATGTGAATTTGTAAGATCTGTAAATTAATCAACTCAAGTGTAGAACACCTATTATGTTAGGAACTGTGAGTTTGCCATGTCGTCTACAGAATAAACATGCACAATTAATTAACACTTAGAGTCAAATTTAGCCCACTGCTTCCTAGGGTGTGTCTTGCCAATGATTAACCCAAAAGGGTCATATTAAAATGAACCTGAATGACTTTTTGAATAAGGTTCTTCCATGCTTTATCTAGACCTTCTCTTGTTTTTTTTTCTTTCTTTCCAGGTTACAATTGAGGAGGATAGCTTGTTGTCTCACCCAACTCGTGACCGTGCCAAGATTCCTCTTGGGCGTCGCTTGCCCACACGAGGTCATCTTATGGCTGTGGTAGGTGGTATTGATTTACCTCCATTAGAAATCTTTTAATGGTGATATGAGCATGTTGCTGAATATTAAGAAAGTACTCATGGTTTTGTTGTTGTTTAATGTTTAAACTTCTTCCTGTCCTTATGAAGCTTCAGTGATTTTCTGGATGATGTCAATGATTCATCCACAGGCATCAACCTCTTCAGATGGGATGCTGACTCTTGACCTAGTACATGAGGAAGATCCTGGAATGCTGGAACATGATCATGCTGTGTGGGTAAAGGACCATCGGGGAAACCTTGACTTGTTGGCCCCTGCACGAAAGCGTGCTGGCACCGATGTCTCCAGAAACAGAGACATCTCTGTGGAAGGCAAGGTGAAGACGAGCAGTCTGCCTCGGGAGAGTGAACTTTCCTGGAGCCACCAGAGCCAGACTCAAACCTATCAGCAAGGGAAAAGTCCTATAGTGCTGCGAAGAATACACGGTGGCTCGCTGGACAACACCATGAGTCTCACAAGCCACTTTCAAGACATAATCACCCAGCGGCTACAGAGGACACAGAAATTATTGGTTGAGATCCAGGGCCAGGAGCCCCAAAGAGGAAGAATGGGTTGCTATCCCCATCTGAGGGGCATAGACTCCCCATGGCTGTGCCATTTAAAGGGCTCAGATTCCCCCCAGTCTAAGAGTTCCAGCTCTCACAGCTCATTTCATGGAAGAAGCACAGACTCTCCCTCCCGAATTAAGGCCAAGGATTCACCAAGCTCTAAGACAAAGGAATCACCTCGTATTAAAGGGAAGGGTTCCCCTCATTCAAAATCCTCAAAGTCACCTAACTACAAGGACCAGTTCCGTTCAAAAAGTCTTGATTCACCTGATTCAAAGGCTTCCTGCTCACCCAGTATGAAATTCATTGATCTAACCCATATCAAGGGTTCAGAGTCACCCATTTCCGCTGGCAACATTTCACCCTATTCAAAGGCTGTTGACTCACCCAGTTTGTGGCTTTTGAGTTCGCCTCATTTTAAAGGGATGAAAGACTCAGACACATTTACTGAACTGCTGGACTGGGAGAGCAAGAGAGCAGCAACTGAACGCTTGCTACAGGAAGCACTCACCTCGTGGGAGGAAGCAAGGGAGGTTCTGGCAGAGGTGAAGGAGCTCCAGGCTAGGCAGAAACAAGCAGAGCAGGACCACACTCCAGTTCCATCAACGCTCTCACAGGACAGCAAGCAGCGAAAAACCTGACAGTGCCACGTCTAGTCACAGTGATGGAAACTGGTAGAACTATTCAAAATAAATGACATGAGAGAGCACAATAAATACAGGAATTGCACTGGGAACATTTTGTTTATATTTTTCTGCACTTAATTCTCTCATTACACATTGTTTATAATTAATTCTTAATATTCCCTTCAACACCTCAGGCCCTTGTCTTTGCACTGGAAGTTTTTCCTGTAAATTTTACTGTAAGTTGTACCATTCTTTTAAATAATGTAAAAGTTAATTCCCATTTTAAACTATCAGTGTACTTCATGAATTTCTGTTATATTGTTTACACTTGGAGTCAATGTTAAATGTGTTTACAGCTGTTTTAGATATGATGTGACGAATGCAGATACACCGGACACAGATAAAAATCTGTGATCTTGTTGCCATACAAGCCCATGACAATGATTCTTGTCTTCTTTTTATCAAAATGTACCTTTTTATTTCATTATAAACTTTCTATTCAATGACAGGACTTTAGCACGTATTTCAAAAATAAAAACACAATTCATCTCAAGGAGTCATTGTATTGTAATCAGTGTATTTGCTCTAACGTAACTTCATAGCTTATCAATGATGAACATGTGACTATTTACACTTTAACTACTTTGTCATTATTAACATTGTGTTGGAAGTTTAACTAGCATACTTCCTCCTCTGTGCCAGGAGGCATTGTACTGTGTTGAATAACGATAGTGATTCGCTCCATGAAAGCAGCTGATCAATGGCATCTTTGTGAGCTGCAGAAGCTGCTTACTAATTTCATCTGATTCTCTAGCATGAGTGTAATTGTATGTTTTTAATTACAGTAAATTGTAAAGGGTTAAAGTATCTCCTGGATATAACTCTGTACCCTTAACATGCTGTTTGTTTGCTCTTTAGTGCTGTTGCCCTTTCAAGGCAGCATTGTAAAGAAATAGTCACTCATCACATATGTTTGCCGAACCATTTAATCTTACTATTAATCGTACTATTAGGGTTGCAGGGAGGCTGGATCCTATCTCAGCTGACACTAGGTGAATGCAGGGTACACCCTGAACAGCTCGCCAGACCATTGCAAGGCAACTCAGGCACACAACCATTCACACTCACACACCTAGGGGTAAGTTGGAACAGACAATTAGCCTAATATGCATGTCTTTGGACTATGGTAGTAATACCACAGGAAGAAAGAGATATTTTAAAGATTATTTTAATAATGGTCTAGGGTACATTTTAAGGAACAGGCAGTTTAAGATAAAAATCCATTTGCACATAAAATTTCGATGCCAGAGTAGATTGGAGCCGTGATGGTCTGCCGAGGTGTTTAGTCTATACCCCACCTTTGCCCAGTGCTGGCTAAGATAGGCTCCAGACTCTCGTGACCCTAACAGGATAGAGTGGTTCAACAAATGAGTGAGTGAGTGAGTGAATAAGTATGATTCACAGACCACTCAATTCATAATTTGACATGAAGCCAGTAGTTATGCAGTACAGCCTCGTTTGCACAATGCATGACTAATCACAGAATTTTTTCATATCACGCTGATTGCTTGGATAAATGTACTTAAAGTCAAGTGTGCTCACATTGCTGAAGCAGGGTAACAAAAAGTGTAAAAAGTCTCAAATGCTTTCTGTACAATATGAGCTGTCAACAACATTCATTAATTTTCTTAATCCTAATTAGGGGTGCAGGGGAGGCTGGCGCCGGTTTCTGGGCGAGGGCAGAGTACACCCTGGACAGCTTGCCAGGCCATCACAGGGCCTGTCAACAACAGTGAAACAATTGGGGTTAATCACAGGTGTCTAATGTCTGGTTGACCCAGGATATAGTTATGATAATAGATAAATTATAATAATAGATCTAGAGTAATATTTATTCCTGGTGGTAAATCATGGATGCATGTGCTTTGGGCTAAATCAATGCCACTGTACTGAAGAAGGCTCTTAATACTCTTCAGTATGAAATTCCTTCTCTTATCATTGATTGAAAGTTCTGCATCCCCAGTCCAGACAAGTCTTTGGTACTTCAAAGGATTCAAATGTTCAGTAAAGGTATATCTTTCTTCAGTGAGGATAAATGATTCAGTGGCGTATCCTTTTGAATGTCAACTCACTTCTCTTTTAACTAGCTCTGGAGTCATATAAAAATATGTGATATATATATATTAAAAAAATCATTTATATTCTTTCTGTGTCACTTCCAAACCACAACCATCCATAAAGTCCATGTTATGATGTGTAAAGCACCAACATATTGCTAATTTTAGCCACATTCTAGCAGTAAATAGGTAACCCTTTGAAGTGTGCCATCTGTTGTTATCCCACCCCTGACATAGCAATGGGAATTTCAGCTATTTTCAGCAGATGAGAGTAATTAGGTCACCTCCCCAATAAACAGCAATTATTTCAACTATTATATTAGGTATAACTATTATATCTTTTGATTAAATACCATAACTCATGCATAATAAATGATGCCACCTTCAGTTTAACAAAATAACTGTATAGATTGCATTCATCCATTCATTTTCTGAACCGCTTAATCCTAGTTAGGGTTGCAGGCACCCATCTCAGCCGACTCTGGGCGAGGGCAGAGTACACCCTGGACAGCTCACCAGGCAATTGCAGGGCAGAAGCATGCTGACGGCTATGCAGCCTACTCTTTTCGAAAGTCAGTAATGGATCTTTTACATGCCTCTCTCCACAGATAGTGAGAGACATAACCCAGTTAGTGGGGCTTGAACCCCCGACCTTTGGATCAGTAATCCAGCACCCTACCACCGGGCCACCTAGATTGCATAGTCTTCATCTTAATCTTCTTCTGCTCGTTCCGGGGTCGGGTCGAGGGGGCAGCAGCCTAAGCAGTGAGGTCCAGGTGTCCCTCTCCCCAACCACTTCCTCCAGCTCTTCCGGGGGGACATTGTAACTCCAGATATTCAGGCAACAAACAACAAGGGTTGAATTCTTTTGTAAGACAGAAAACTTCTTTCAAATAAATCTTTTTTCAAAGAGGGCCATGCATGATCTATTACTGCTGAACAGATATAGTGTTCACATCAAAGAGCCAGCTCACGTTTACTCATTCATGAATCACACATCTCTAATGTCTCAGGTTTGGTGATATAAAAGTATGGGGGTGTGTGAATAGGGATTTGAGATGTTGCACTCGTGCTTATATATAGAAATGTTCATATATAGGTGCTGTGACTCCATTAGCAGCAAAGAGAGAGAAAGAAAGAGAGAGAGAGAGAGAGAGAGAGAGAGAGAGAGAGAGGCAGCATAAGGTTAGGTGTATCTGACAGTTTAATACCTTAGGGGGTGTATCTGGCCAGTCACTGTAAAGGAATTCATTCATTCATTTTCTAAGCCGTTTAATCCTAATTATGGTTGCAGGGAGGCTGGCGCCCATCTCAGCCAACTCCGGACGAAGGCGGGGTACACCCTAAACAGCTTGCTAGGTCATTGCATGGGCAACACACATACAACCATTCACATACACACCTAGAGGTGATTTGGAACAGCCAATTAGCCTACAGTGCATGTTTTTAGACTGTTCGAGGAAACCAGAATACCTGGAGGAAACTCACGCAAGCACAGGGAAGAACATGCAAACTCCACACAGAAACACCCGAACCCAGGAATCGAACCCAAGACCTTCTTGCTGTGAGGCTGACATGCTAACCACTGCTCCACAATACCACCCTCATAAGGGAACTGTGTGTGTGTTTTTTTAAGTATTTTTTTTTTAAACAGCATTGTTAAGACATATTTATACTGCATTATATTTATCTTACAGCTATTGATTAGATATGATGTAACATAATATTAATTATCTACATTTATAATTATGTGGAGAAGATCCTGATAAGAGATGTATGAGGATGTGTTTGTGTGTGATGGTGGATGGACCATAGCCTGCAGGAAAACCTGCAGGAATCTCTGCTGCATCTAACAGATTAATATTGACATTACAGTGATAACATTATGGAACTGGGGCCCAGGAATTAAATGTTAAATATGAAATGCCCTTTTAGACACAGTAGCATTTTCCATAGGGAAAGATGCAAAAAGAATGAGTACTAAAAAATGACCCATATTCACAAATACATCAGTCTCACTGCAGTACAGAGAGAAGGGGACATATGGCTTCTCCATTTGGGAGATGCCTTGCCTGCATGCTATTGGTCAGTCATCCCTCTGTGAATTCAAAATAATTTTCAGCCATTTTGCCTCATGTACATCTTGCACCTTGGGAAGAAAATTTGAAACACACAGTGGATAACATACAGTACATGTGACTGACTGATAGCATTCTGTCAACCTCAAGGCAGACCACACACACACACACACACACACACACACACACACACAAAACAAAACAAAAAATAAAAAATAAATAAAAATAAAATAAAATAAACACAATATATTCCAGTCTAAGCTGTCCATGTCATAGGTAGTAGGACAACTGAAAGAAATAAAAATGTTTCTAAGTGTATAATGTTCATTCATTCATTCATTCATTTGCTGAACTGCTTAATCCTACTGGGGTACACCCTAAACAGCTCACCACTCCACTGCATGGCCAACACACACGCACACACACACACACACACACACACACACTCACACACACATATCTATGGGCAATTGGAACAGCCAAATAGCCTAACGTGCATGTATTTGGACTGTGGGAGGAAACTGGAGTACCTCGAGAAAATCCACACAAGCAAACTCCACACTGAAATGCCCTTACTGAGGCTGGGACTCGTACCCACATCCTTGCTGTGAGACCGAGATCCTTGCTGTGCTAACCACATGCCACCCTATACAACATTCATTTAAAGAATAATGTGCATGTGTTAAATTTCAAATGTATATCCTTGTAAAATGGAATACATGTAAAGGTTTCAAATAAGACCTCAGTGCCCCAGGTTGTTATTTAGCTGTTCATCATATACCATATTATTAGGCAACTAAAATAAAACTTCAGGAAAAGAAAACATATGCTAAAAAAGGGAGGTCTGAGTTCCCCACCATGTCCTAAGAATTTAACAAGATAAAGGAAGCTAAATTATTCTGTTCTTTAAAAAGGGTTTTCTCCCTACTGCAATACCAATTTCTAGAACAGAAATTGCTACAAAAAATTCTAAAAACATATCCCATAATTTAAATACCTCAACACAAAGAAGAACAGCAATGTGAAGGTGTCTAGATTTTTTTTCCTGGTACACATGGAAATATATATATATATATATAAATTAAATTTCTCCCGATTTTGTATTTTTTAAGTGTGATGTGATATGGCAGAGAAACTAATCTCCAGTACAGTAACATATAAACCTAAATAAAATGTTTGGTCATGTTTGTTTAATTCAACTGATATTCACAAAAGAATTTCCATTGTGAGTTTGCCAAACACAAATAAATAATTCAGATACTATTCTTTGTGTTTCATCTCAGTTCCAGGGTCACTGGAGCATGGATGTAAAGAAACAAACAAGAACAGCAACTAACCATATTATTTATATTGAAAGTGGTTAAACAGGTTTTTAATGGTATATGATAAAAATCTATTCAAATTATTGCAAAACAAGCATGGGATACAAATTTGCATCAATAAATACAGTAAGCATTCCAGTATTTATATCACTGCAGCTCTTTGTGTAATACTGATGAGCAAACAAGCACTTTGCAGGACTACTGCTCTACTGATTCAGTTCAGAGTTTTCACCTAAAGGAACCAGGTCAAAAAGTCCACCGTTACTGAATCTGTAGAATCAAAATGATAATTTTTTGATTTTTTTGTACACAGTCAGTACTACATTTTTCTACTGTGTGAAATCTTTTGGGTTTGTCCGTCCCTGGGATCTGATGAGGCCTCAAATACGAAAGTACAGGATTATGAAAAAGCAGCACCAAGCATTATTTATGGGTATGATAACCTGGATGGTGTATGGAGGCCAGTGGGGGGAAAACATGTTTAATTCATCATTTTCATTGTGTGAATAATTATAGCTTCAAATAATTTGGACTGCATAATAGTATATTGTGCTAGGATGAGATGTTTCCTGGTTGAATGGTGCTTGAAACATTCTAAATGTATCTTCTAAATAAATGTCCTGAATAGTGTGTCAACATTCATGATGGATGTACACTGCTGATATATAAAAATAAACATTATTTTATCATATAAAAATCCATTTAAATCCATTTAAATGGCAGAGTTAATTTATTTATCTCTGCTTTTCAGATCCTGTATTAACCGGCATTACCGCAGTCATACAGTCATAACTGACAAATAAAAAAAGATGTGTCATGATTAGCAAGATCCCTTTAAACATGCTTTTTTTCTGGGGAAAAAATTAGATTACCTTTATACACTCACTCACTCATTCCCTCACTCACTCACTCACTCACTCATTTGCCAAACCTCTTAATTCTGTCTCAGCTGACACTGGAGAAAGCTGGTTATACCCTGAGCAGCTCGCCAGACCATTGTAGGGCCAACACACACACACACACACACACACACACACACACACACCCATTCACACTCACACTTACACCTGGGGGCAATTTGGAACAGCCAATTAGCCAAATATGCATGTCTTTGGACTGTGGGAAGAAACCGAAGTGCCCAGAGTCAGCCCACATAAGCACAGGAAGACCATACAAATTCTACACAGTAACTCCATCGCAGAGCCCAGGAACTTGTTACTGTAAGTTGGCCGTGCTAACCACTACACTACCATACCACCCTCACTTTGTACATGAATTTAAAGTATGGGGAAAAAATACACAGGAAGGTCTAAAATAAGATTCAGATCTCCATGTTCCAGCTTGTTGATCAGCTGTTCATCATAAACCATATTATTAAAGCCTAAAGAAAGAAAGAAAGTCGAAAGGCTAAAGAATGTCTGAATCCAAGTTAAAGTTAAAAGGGGACCAAATTATTTTCTTGATTATAAAAAGGTTTCCCTCCCTACAGTCTAACACCAAGTTCTAGCAAATATATTAAAACATAGCCCATATTATTAATACCACAACACAAAAGAAAACAGCATGTTAAGGTGCACTACGAGCAGGGACAGCTTTTTTTCATGGCCACTTATTTAAAAAATGACATCACAAAACAGCTCTTTCAAATACCTAGGCTGTTACAGTATATATTTTAAAAAATGTGAATGCAAATTCTAGACAGAATTTCTGAGAACATTTTTAATGGTGTTCACCACGTCAAGTGGCCTCTTAATAGTTTCATAGCTGTGTATCAGGAATGTATCATTAAAATTCAGATCCAGGTTTTAGTGTTGTCAGCGTTTAATTTGCTAGCATGCCTGTGCTATACTGAAAAGAAATGGTGTCATCCTTGTTGTTTTGATTTGTTTTTATCTATTTTTTTAATTAATTGTTTTTACTTATTAGTTGTATTTTATGTTGTGTTGAATGTTTTATGTTTTACCTTAATTTTATTTGTGATGTACAGCACTTTGTTTCAGCCATGGTTGTGTGAAAGTGCTATATAAATAAAGTTGGTATGGTATGGAATCGTATCCTTAAATCTGGATTTTACATGTGAGGCCATTTGCACAGGAAAACGGTAATTAAGCACAAAATTCAACGCACTATTTTACTGTTGTAAACGTTTCCCAGTTATCAAAATGAAATTAAGTTTTCTTGTATAGTTCTTATCAACCTATACCATATTGCCATGCTTCCCGACAGCTTCGTCATTACACTGTTATTGTGAATTTTAGAAGCTGTTTGAGTCTACAGAACTTACACTTCGCCCCTGTTAGACTGAAGGTTTACGAGTGTGTTTCTATATCTAATAAAAAGGTACATATGAACTTGGGTTACATATGTTTTCCCTTGGGATGTAGTGTAGACGCTGTGTCACACAACAAAAGCCAAACAGTGTTCTTCAGCTGCTCAACAGTCCCCCCCTCCTTTCCACCATACCTTCCATATAAGGCTTCCACAGGATCAGCTCTTTTGATTGGACAGCTTCTGCTCTTCAGGCGAGACAGTGGGGGTCGGAGCAATGTGTTCACGCATGTGCTTTAAGCTGTATGGCATGAGTATAGTTTATGTGAGAGTAGAGATTTAGCCTACATAGAATTTCTTTACTATTCATAATATTGAACACAACCGAATAGCATATTTTCACCATTCTATCAGCTTAGGATCTTAAATCCTTATGTACACCTGACATGTCTACAATTCATCCCATTTCTATATGTCCCATCACCACAAAGCCCAGTGTGTGTGCACTGGCAGACGTGGACTGGCAGGTGGATAGAGTGTTGAGTAATAGTACACTAAGCAAACTAGAATGCAAATATCATACGTTAAACTGGAATTCAAAGCTCCATTTCTCTACAGGCATTGCAGGTTGGTGTGGAAAACTAGTTCTACACAGGAAGCTATGACCTACCTTTCAGACATTCTGTATTTATGAATTCCACTTGGCAGTGTGATTAATTCTGTTTCCCCACATGCCATTCAACCATAAACTGTGGATAACTTGGTCTGGAATAGACAGTACCTGATACAAACTGTAAGTTACTGTTCATCCCTGTAAAATAGATGCACACTGGGTCCTCTAATCTAGGGAGTTGAATACACACACTCTATCATGTGAGCTAAGTGGGATGATTTTGTAGATACATATTTTCCTGTTCATTCAGACATGGCTGGTGGAACAGCTCCTCCAAGTGGTCATCGGTATCAGATACAATAATCCTAAAATTTAAACAATCTTTGGTATTACTTTATGCATAACTACACACAGGGCCGGCGTTACCATTAGGTGAACTAGGCAGCTGCGCAGGGTACAGGCTGAAGGGGAGCGCAGCTGCCAGAAATTTGAAGATACGCTTCTTTGTGCAAGGAGCTGTTTGGAGGTACGCCTTTATGCCTCTACTCAAACTAAGAAATGTATTTGGCTTGGAATAGTATTGTAGAGGGCCGGGGGGCATAATAAGATCTCGCCTAGGCCGCCATGATGCCTAGCGCCAGCACTGACTACACTGGGGTATTATTATATATTAATAAGCATTGCAGTAATGTATCAGTTAAAGGCAATGCAGGATTATTTACCTGAAAGCACTGTTCGTCTGAATTTTTGCTTATTCTTTTTGATTTTACAAAAAGAAAATAATTTTTAGTAACCGCATATATATATATATATATACCCACACATACAGTGGGTACAGAAAAGAACCACCCCCTCCAAAATATTCACGTTTTTGTTTTGCACCCTGAGAGGACCACACACACAAACACACACACACACACACACACACACACACACACACACACACACCCACACACACACATATATTTCCAGCTGTATTTATGCATATAGTAGTAACAATTCAGGGGGGAAAGGGGGGGGAGGGGTTAGATAAAAAACAAAACAACACATTTTCCTTTGATTACCACAATGAGTCCATTGGGATCCCTCCCAATGTTGCTCATTTACACTGTGCAGTATTTGCCCACTCTCCTTTACAGAGCAGTTGAAACTCATTCAAATTGGATGGTGACTGTTGGTGCACTGTAATCTTCAAGTCATTACTCAGATTTTCAATAGGCTTTAAGTCAGGGCTTTGCCTAGGCTACACAAAGACAGTCACCCTTTTCTCCTTCAGCCACTGTACAGTCAACTCTCTTGCTGTGTGCTTCAGGTCATTGTCTTATTGGAAAGTGAACTATCCTCCCATTGACACCTTTCCAGCAGAGGACAGCAGATTCTGCTCACGAATTTGACAGCCTTTTGTCCCATCCATTTTTCCTCTGATTTTCACAAATGCCAGAGTCACTGCTGCAGAGAAACACCCCCACAACATGATGCTACCACCTCCAGGCTTTACTGTATCTATGGTATCCATAAAGGCCGTTGAACAGTTCAACAGTTTTTTTTTTCATTTGGCTTCAGAATCTTCACGGTGTGTTTTGACGAAGCTTATCTGAAACTTGATGTCTCTTGAGGAATGGCTTTTTCTTGCAGCCCTCCCATACAAACAATATGTGTGGGGCATTTGCGATATTTCCATCACATATACCCAATGACCTTTGTCAGAAATTCCCATAATTCTTCTAAGTTGCCACAGGCCTCTCTGACCAATTCATCCTCGCACTTCCGTCCAGTTTGGAAGAATTACCTGATCTGAGATGGGTCTTAGTAATACCACTTTCTACTTCTTGATAATGGATTTTAATCTGCTCCTGGGGATTGATAAAGGCTTTGATTTTATTCATTGGATCCATCTCCTGACTTGTGCCTGACCACAACCTTATCCATTAAATTAATCTACAAGTGGTATAGATTTCAAGTGGTATGGTTGCCCCAGCAAAGCTCATCTGCAAGAAAACCATATGATGTGGAAAGATTTTGTTTTCTATGAAATCACAGGATCTATAGGTAACACCAGCACTGTTGAATGAATTACTGTAGAACTCCATACCGTTTTATTCATGAACTTTGTAATCAGTGTGTAGACTTTGGTATAACATTCTTGGCTCTACATTAGATGGAGAGATTTGGAATAGATTTCTATAGGAGCATAGGGCCACTGAACCATGAAGTTTAGGCAATCTAATAATGTAATGTAAGGTAATGAACTTGTTGCAAGGTCAGCTGAAATTTACTCTGTTGGCCCATAGTATTAGTAGGGAGTGAACAGATGCAAATACACACTAGGTCACAGTTCCAGTAAAATTTGTCTGTGGCAGTGTTTAGCTAGTTCTATCATTAACTCTGATGAATATAGTTCAGGAAAGTGCTTCTTTCTAAATGGTTACCTGTGCTTTCTCTATGACAGTTTCTGAAAAAGTTTAGGAATCACTGCAGGAGTTCCCACTGATTTCTGCTTTCTGACTGGCTTTTTTCTTTTTTTCCAAGTTGAGTCCACATTAAACATCATATTGCTGTGATGCCCCCAGCATATGAATATTACATTTACCTCATTTAATTTATCACTTGTTACATTTTACATTGAAGTTAACTGTAACTGACAGGATAGGCTTTTTTGTCCAGAAACTTTCAATGTGTTCTGATTTATACTTCCTTCCAAAATAATTTTCCAGCAGTAAATCTATGTTTTAAGGAAAAATATGGAATCACCTTTCCATTTGCATTCCTAAAACAAATACCAGCAGAAGTCTGAAAATGCAAATTAGTCTGCAGTTAAAACAGAGGGCTTACAGACCTTAACAAACTGTTGAAATGGTATGATAAGGATACATGGCTCCAGCAAGAGAGTTGCCCATTTGGAAAAATGGAAAGGAGTATAAATCTCCTTCAAGGAGTAATCCAACACAGAATGTGGCAAAAGTTATTTTGTAATCACTAGTCAGCTTACTATTCAGCTGTGATTTTTTTGGATGTGTAAACAAAATGGGTATATCATAAAAAGATAACATACAGGTAGACCAGCCGTGATGTCAACACATCAGGATAGAAAACTCAAAGGACTAGATTTAAAATTAGAAAATGCACAAGGCAACATATAGGCAGGATTCAGTATTTGTGTCAGAAATATAAATTTATATATATATTAAAAAAAAATCAGCAGAATGAAATCACATTTCCATATAGAAATGCCAAAGGAAAACCTCCACCAACACCTAAACAGAACAAAAAAAAAAACACATTAAAAAAGTTACCATCGCCTAAAGAAAAGAAATTATGGCATGAGGATTATAGTTTAATGACGAATCACACTGCACTGGCAAAGAAGATGTTGCAAGAACTTTCATCTGAAGCTGTTCTACAAATACTAGCTGAGTAGAAAACAATAATTTGTGATATGGGGTTACATGTCAGGTAAAGGACTAGGGGAGATGGTAAACATTAGCTCAACAGTCATTGCATAGATAGTTTTCTCATTCCAGTGACAGAAAATATGCTTGGTTATTAAGTTTTTTTTTTTCAGGAAGTCAACACATCATATCCCTGCTTAGCAAATATGTTAAAGCTTTTATTCAGGAAAGAGAGATCTACTCAAGAACATAGACAACAATCCAGATCTTAATACAATTGAATCTGTACGACTGGTATTTATTTAAAGAAGGCCTAAGACAAGGCGTCATCATGAAAAGCTGTTCTGGCCACTGCTATTTGAGACAGTTGGATCCAGTTTGATTAAAAATATTGTTTTTGTCGCTGAAGTCCACTAAGATGGCCTGGCGAGCTGTCCAGGGTGTACCCCGCCCTCGCCCAGAGTCGGGTGAGACGGGCACCAGCCTCCCTGCGACCCTAATTAGGATTAAGTGGTTCAGAAAACAAATGAATGGATGAATTTCTGAAGTCCATGCCTCAAGGAATTCAAGCCCAGGAAGGTGCAACAAAGCACTAATTGTGAATTATTATCATTCTTTTTATAATGCTATATTTTCCCTCTCAACATGGATTCCATATTTTTCCCACTTTTAATCTGAAAACAGACTAATGAGAAAAAAAATAATGAATTAAAATAACTCATTTAATTTGTTTAAGGTATGTTTCATGAAAAGAAAATGCTGAGCTACTAAACAAAAAATGGTTTCGTTATTTGAACCTCCTAAAAAAACATCCAAACAAAAACAAAACAGGATGAAGATCCATAATTGTGTGTGGTAATTTGATGTGGTGATTCCATAATTTTTCCAGGGGTAGTAGTTTGAATGAATTTTCTGTGCAGAAGTCCTAGAGTTATAGAACTCAGAAATAATTTAATCAACCCTTCAGCAGAGATTTTTTTTCATTATGCATATTCACAGTGTTTTTTTATACTGGATGGATAAAAAAATATATATATATTAATTAAATATACACTGTGGGCACAATTATTAGGCAAGTGCTTATTTTGACCATATCATCATTTTATCCATAAATTCCAACTCCAAGCTGTATAAATTTGAACTCTTATTGGATTTAATGCATATCAGGTGATGTGTGTTTGTGTAACGAGGGAGGGTGTGGCCTAAGGAGATCAACACCCTATATCAAGGTGTGCATAATTATTAGGCAGATTC
>JAQMYF010000001.1:45282437-45298598 GCA_030014195.1 Neosilurus mollespiculum
TAAAACACACACAGGGCATATGGAGTTACAAGAGGACATGTGAATGCACTGTTTTCCTTTCTTTTCATTAGTGTAGACTCCATGGTCTGGGAGTGAGGAGACAGGGTCATGCATAAAACAGTCTCAAAAGACACCGTCCTTAGTTTTCTTAGGATTCTCAGGATGGTTATGTTCACAGCACCCATGATTTACAAAACACAGGGGACCATGGATTGGATCACAGCCAATAAGCACATGTACAGGACTTTGTAACAACTACCACAAAGAAAATAGTATGTGAGGTTTTACACAGCTCTATATTAATAGTTAGTGTTTATATAGGATTGACATTTTAAATAAAATAATGTTTAGGTTAAATTAAATGGTATGAATTCCAAAATGCACAAGATTCCTGAAATGGGGGGAAACCCCAACCTGTATTTCTGTTGTCCCTACAGTAGTCCGTTAGCTAGAAGAAGTGGTGGAAATTACATTTTCTCTTAAAAAGGACAAATACAAGATTAATGAATTTGTTCAAGAGAAGTATTTCTTTATTTTGAATGCTGAACCCTTACCAGCCCAATTAGCCTATTGTACCAAACAAAATACCAAGAGCTATGGGGTTCAGCTCAATTACATGAGTTTTCATAGATGCAAAAAAGATAATAATTGGTTAATCAACGGAGGCATTTATACAACCACTGGTTACATAAATCATCTAATGCCTGTTAGTATTCCATGATTGGCTTTTATTTTGTTTTAAAGTCAGCATTTTTGTGAGACATTTCTTTAGATCATAAGATTATGTGCGGATTCTATGAAGGATGGAATATCATGCCTCAATAGGAAGTATGTTATGGTGGTTCCTCATTCCACCAAATAATCTGTTACTCCATCTTCCAGCCTGCAACCAACTGCCAGAGCTGATTGCACAAGCAACAAGGGACATGGTCACAGTCTGTTTCACATACTCGACTAATATTTTAATATATGAAAAATGTTAAGAAAGAATTCTATGATTAAGATTAAATCATCTGCTAATGCGAAAGGCATAAATGCTTTTCCATCACCACAAAGAGTAAGGTAGCACCTTTACTGTGCTCGCATTTAGCCTGTACAGTGTGACTTTATTTGAAAAACAGCATCAGACAATGTATAACACCTGGGATGTGCATGTGTTCCTCTACTTCCCCACTTATAGTTATCTTAGTGAGGTCATTTCCTGAGAGAGCTTGTGTGAACCGGACATCTCTCAGGTAGGGGAATGTGGGCCTTTGCCTATGGGCCTCTTACATCATACCTCCCAATAGACTGAATAAACTGACATAAAATAGGGACACCATATATTCTGCTTAAAAAACTGCTTTAATAAAAAAGAATAAGTCGATTATTTACTTAATTACTTTAATTATTTACTCTCAAAACCCACCCAGATATCTGATATTGCTGTACATCAAGAAAACAATCTGAAGTTGATGAAGTAAAACTGATGAACGGATGAAAAATGTTATCTGAGAAAACATGATGATGCCTGTGCAATCACATATGTTTAGCAGTTTCAAATGGGGAGCAACATTTTTTACCTTCCCAGCCTTCTACAGAACTCCTTACTGATTTCCCACCAGATGTGGTTGTCATTAAACTGAGATGCAATTAAATGGCCATGAAAAGATCTCCTAATATCAGTATCGGGTGCAGTATATGCAAATGTTGATATAAACACACTCTGCATTTTTTAAAGATTAAAGATTGCTTTATTTAAGGTTGGTGTGGGATGTGCTGCCTGGCCTACTGTATGATTTCCTGCTCTTATGACATCAGATTTTATACTCCCCACAGCTTGCAAACCTTTGACATTTAATCCTGTATGGCTTAAAAAAAACATGCTATTTGACACATTTTTAACTGAAAATACTTTCTGACCACAAAAAAAGATACATACTGAAAACATGTGGAAATATAATTGCTCTATGTTCAGGATTCGGTAACAGCACTGCACATACAGTGTACTTTTAAAAAAACGCTACTGGATGTGAGCCAAGATTCCATGCAAAAGCTCTGTGGTGAACATTCCCAAACACTCTTCTACTAGTCTGTGTGTTGTAGGAGCCTACATAGTCAAAGTGGCAGATTGATCCTTCCTTTACCCTGGGTGCATCCCACTGGTCTCACGGGACCCGCAGGGCTCATCCTGTCCCCTTTCTCACGTCCACACACCCAGCTAAATCTGTTCTTTTGCCCAAGCAGAAGCAGTGGGAGAGTTACTCACATCCTACTCACATGCACCTCCGTAGGGGTTACATTATAATCTAATCCAAAGATCCCTAAACGGTTTCCTCCGGGAACTTCGGGTTTCTCCCACAGTCCAAAGACATGAACATTAGGCAAATTCGCTGTTCCAAATTGGCCGTAGATGTGAGTGTGAATGGTTGTGTGTGTGTTGGCCCTGCAATGGACTGGCGAGCTGTTCACGGTGTACTCCACCTTCTTCCAGAGTCGGCTGAGATTCACCCAGAATCTGTGACCCTAGTAGGATTAAGTGGTTTGGCAAATGGATGGATGGATGGATGGATGGATGAATTCTTTGTCTGTGCATAAGAGATGAAGTGGTTGAACAAAGGCTTAAAAAACACTCTAGAGACCATAAAGCCTATTGCATGTGAGTACAGGTTGGGAGAAAGACTCTATAATGGATGTAGCTTAGTACATTTCTGACTCAGAATTGTTGACTGTCATATACTTTTATTTGAGTGCTCTGAATATGCGTGCAGGCTTGCATCTCCAATTCGCTCAGAATTTTCTAAAGCTGTAGTCCATGTGCATTTATCAAACTGGTAACCAAACTGGTGACAGACACCAATTAATTCTTTTAAGGCATACAATGTGGCAGCTGTGAGTGTTACATGCCAATGAAATGCTACCAGACATATAAATACTAAATTATGTGGCCCATCATCAATGTTATAATCTTCTTTCATCCTCAAAATATGGAAGACAATAAACACGCATATTTTTCCAGGAAAGGGGTTGAGCAGCCAATCTAAGTTTTTAAGAGGATCATGCCTTTGTAAACAATGTTTAGGATTTGAGTCTATGAACCTTTAAAAAGAAGCTTTGTGATCAACTCTACCAAACCTTACCCTCCATCAAGACAAACCACAATGAATCACATCTAATCCCTGGGGCTAAGGTGTATTCGCACACAGACAATACAGCCTAAGAAGAGGGTGAGAGCAGGTTATGATGAATGATGTCATTGGAGATTACTTCTTCACGAACAAACCTTAGGCTACTTAACTAAAAACCAATCGTATACACAGACTTGTTTGATTTGGCAGTGCTATGAAAGATGCTGGGAGTGTGCCCATTTACCCTATGTGACCCTTGTGGGCAGTGGCTGCCCACTGTGGCGTTTCTGTTGTTTTTATTCTTGTTCATTTAGGAAGCATTCATGATTCCAGTACAAGTAAAAAGTGTAATGAGAAACTATGGATAGTAAGACAGGAAATATGAATGTCCAAGGCACATGCTCTGCATAACGTGTGCACTATCTTTGCCAGTCACCCACACACTCCCACAGTCCAGTTCACACAGCTGGGGGCTATGGAGGAGGGGAACTTGGCCAGGTCCCTGAAAACAGGCAGTGGGGAATAAGCCTGGTCAGTGCTGCAAGAATAACTGAGAAAGGCTGAGTCAATGGGGGTGGAATATTCATTCATTTCATTCATCTCCACTCTCCCACACCCCCAGCTCCATGTCCTGTCCTGCTGCTGAAATGCATCTTAATACCTTTCACTTCTCCTCCAGCCCCATGTAGAGTAGAAAGGATAGGGGAAGATCCCGCCTCTCCTTTCCAGGACTGAGAAACATCTGGTACTTGGTATGTTAAAGAAGTCTATGGGACCAAAAAGCCTAAACTTTATTGAGCTGCTCAAATGTTAATAAAGTTTTTTGCAATCCTATAAAGCTCACATTTACTCATCAACTACACTGTATAAACCAACATTATTTAAAACACTTTCCCATTCTCTACTCACAAATGGGCATACCACAATTCAGACCATTTGTCAAACAACAACAACTACAATATATCTGCTTGTCTCCATGACATTTTAATACACTGACCTGAGAAAAGACCCAGTGACCTCTCTGTGGGATCTCAGACCTTCACTTCTGAGCCAAGGCCAGCTCATTAGACCCCCCCCATAATCTCGTCGCCCTAGGTAAAAATAATCTTATCTGCTAAAATGTTTGCCTAACTTCGTGAGTTTGGGCAGAAATTACATTATCTGGTTCTACACCAGAGCCATGCAATCTTGGCAGTCAGCATGGGAGCTTATTATAAAAAAAAGCCTTATTTTGGCCAACACTATGACAAGCTGGATGAGTTCCCTCCCCTCTCATCTTCTCCCACCCCCTTCACTTGGTCGTTTCCTCCCCACTTACTTACTCGCAGGATGCAGTAATTCAGAAGCACAGTGTGGAGGGTGTGATACACATACAGACTGCAGGAAGAGCAACATGTTCAAGTTACTTCATCACTGCTTGATGGCTATGTGCTTGGCAGGGTCACTGATGCTCCTGCCACACTACTGTGGTGAGTGTTAAGAAAGAGGGATTGTAAGTCTCTCTCTGTCTCTCTCTCTCTGTCTCTGTCTCTCTCTCTCTCTCTCTCTCTCTCTCTCTGTGTGTATGTGTGTGTGAATGAAAGAGAGATACTGAGTATGAGAGAAAGAGAGAGAGAGAGAGAAAGAGAGAGAAGGTACACTCATGTCAGAACATACTGCATATTCTTGTTAGGTCTTGTTGAGTGCTGTAAAAGAATAAGTGCATCGGTTAGTTCAGATGTTCATGCTGAAGTTTTTTGCTGGAGGACAAGTGCAAGTTTGTGAGGTGAACTAGGAAGTTTTCAGTGTACTCTGGTGTGAGGGTGTCTCTCTTGCATTAAACCACACTGACTACTGTTCATCATGTGTTGAATTTGGAAACAAAACTGACATACAAGCATGGAAATATTTTAAACCTTTTTTTTTTTTTTTTTTAAATCTCAGCACACACTTGTGAGGTATATTTTGAAGAGCAGTAGCATAAGGAAGTTTACTTCCAGAGGAAACTGTAGAAAATAAAGGGAAGAACTATCATTTCCCTTAAATCTTCCATTTTTTTGCCCAAAAATAGAAAAAAAACAATAACACACAATCAAATGAAATGTGGTGTGTGACTAACAACCAAACAGCTGAAGATGAGTAATGGTTTTCCTATTCAAAGCATATTAAGCACTTGATTGAAACTTCAAAATGGTCTTTGGTTGTGCAGATACCCAGGGAAAACAGACTCCAGGACATCCAGATTGCATGAAAACGTGTTGTCTGTGTGTGCAATGTGGTTACTCAGTCTTGCGAGATGGCCCAAGGGTTAGAATAATCACGAGAGACGACATAATCCCGACGCACAGCTGCTTTTTGTTAAATGCCTCTGTCGTGCACGACACTGGCAGGGCTCTCTATTCTTAGTCAAAGACCTCACAAAAAGCAGAAGAGCTTATGTTTGTTATCCGCTCCACAGCGCCCTCCTGCATGTCTAAACAGACAATGAGAAGTAAGGATTCAGCACCATATGGGAAGTGAAGCATTAATTGGCTTCTTAACATATGTGACTGTCACACTATTTAACTCAGCCTGAGTTACTTCGGTTTTCTCTCACAGTTGAAAGACATGTACATTAGGCTCACGGGTTGTTCCAAATTGCCCCTAGGTGTAAGTGTAAGTGTGGATGGTTGTGTATGTGTTGGCCCTGCAGTGGTCTGGTGAGCTGTTCAAGGTGTATCCTGCCTTCTCCCAGTGTCAGTTGAGACAACCCTAGTAGGATTTAGCAGTTTGACAAATGGCAAATAGTTTTAAGCTTCATGAATGATGGTTAAGGTTAATACAGAATTAAAACAGAATAGAGCACAGCACTACAAGTCTGTAAACTTGGTATCCTGCACAAAATCAAACAGGACACTATGTCTGAAAACGGTGTCCTCTCTGCCATTGTATGTATAATTTTATTCTATTGCATCAATAATATACAATTTCTGAAACATCCTAACATATAACAAATAAAAAGCCTCAGGTTTTAGAGGCAGGTTTTGACCTGTGAGAGTTTTTGCTGTTGTCTAGACACCTTTGGATGACTTTAAATTTTTTTATACTGACGTGTCTTGGCATGTGTTAACTCAACAGCAGGAAGCTACTGTTAGCCTCAGTTGAACAAACGCCTTGATTCATGCTAATGAACTTGTGTTATCCGGTGAAACAACATCAAGTTTTCAAAACATATTTAATAGACTAACTGGAAGAAAATTAATATTTTCTAAAATATAATACTTTATTTAATATCTGCAATTAGTAAAATGTAATTTCTTGCAAATGAAACCTACTGAGGCAGGCAAGGTAAGGTAGACGCTTGCATGAAGAGATAAAGGAAGATAACTGTCAGAAATACTTATTTTGGGAGATGTTATCTTATCTTGCCTTCATGTTCATAACCTCTCTCGCTTGTTTTAACACATCTGGGGGACAACCTGTTGATATCCAGGCAACTTTACTTGAATCAAGTTACATCAGCTATGTAGCTGACCATGGTTTTACTCTTAGTTTCCATTAGAAGGGAAAAGACCCGGCAGCTTTAGAATTTTTTTTAAATGAAGGTAGATTTGCATTCTTTCCTGTTTGAATGTGTTTCTCATGTCCTTTGTTTTTTGTTTTTTTTAGCTTTCACCATGTTCCAGCTGTTTGTGTAGCAATTAGAACTGTCTTCATTTTGATTTATATTCCCTGCATGTGGTTTCACATGCAGAGGCTAAACAATATGTGGAACTGGAAAACCTGGGATTTTTTCACAAACTCTCACAGATCTTGTTTGGCCCTAATGATGCACAGAGAAGGAGGGAAGGGGAAGCAGGCAGTTAAAACATGCACAATGGGTAAAATTCATGATTGGACATCACTGTGATGAAGGACTGCTCAGTAAATTGTCCTAGTTAAAGAGGATCTTGCATGAGGTTCTCATAAGTGAGAAAATATGGCTTTAAATCTGATATTCGATTGTTTGAGTAGGAAAACTTCCAGAACTTTGTGAAATCACTGATATGGTTCACAGAGGGCGTTAAAGTTGAACCATTAGACTTGATTGCCAGTGTTGTCTTAAACAATGAATCAATTCATTAATTAATTCCTTCATTCATTCATTCAGTGACCGAACCACTTAAATGTACTAGGTTGCAGAGAGGCTGGAGCCTATCTCGATCGACTCTGGGTGAAGGTGGGGTACACCCAGAACAGCTTACCATTCACACTGACACACACACTGGGGGCAATTTGGAACAGAGAATTAGTTTATATTTAATTTTGTTAAAATAGTGTCAAGCATCTTTAGAGATCTTTAGAGACTGTAAATATTGGAATTAATGAGTGTTAAAAAGCAAATACCCCCCACCCAACACCACCCCCATTTTCCATAACTCTTAATCCTAAGAGGTGGGGAGGCTGGAGCCTACCTCAGTCGTCACTGGATGAATGTAGGGTACACCTTGAACGGATTGCCAGACCATCACAGGGCCAACACACACAGACACACACACACACACACACACACATTCACGCTCGCACCTAGGGCCAATTTGGAACAGCTCTGCCTGAGCAAACCTGCAATCTGCTTACAAAAATTCCCTTGCCAAGCCCGGGACTCAAACCCACGACCTTCTTGCTGTGAGGTGAACATGCTAACCATTACATTACAAAAAACATGAGGCTAAAATTAATATCAGGGGGCTGTTTACCTGTTACTTTTAAATAAACAACACATACACAGATCAGCTAAACACAGCTTCACATCTTACAGCATTTAACTCCATGCTGTTTATTATCTTAATTGTACAGTGCTGTAGATCCAGGTAATAGCTCTCAGCCCTGTTTCACTCTTGGCTTTCATGCTATTACAGAGTATAATGATTGGGTTATAGCATCGGGTACTACATAAGATTGCCTAATTACCTCTTAGCTCATAGCTTGTAGCGATTATTATCAGAGGTCACACTTAACCACTGTGTGAAACACCCTCTGGCTCTTGCTAAACAGATATATTATTCACAGAAAAAAAGGACAGTTCATTGAGCACTTCCCATTCATCCTTTGCTCCTTGAGGGCTGTTTTATGATGAGACAGTTAGGTCAGGGTGAGAAGAATTTAATCTTGGCAACCTGCCATTGATCAAAACAAATGGGTTGTTTTTTAACTTCAACACAGGAACAGTGTCTTATAGTTTTGAAATGCAAAGTCCATCTGCTGTAAGAACAAATCTGGTAAATGACACATGCCAGGGTCGGTACTACATCTGACATTGTAGGATTTATGACCTGCCTTAACTGCACAGGGTCCTGTGCTGTAGTGTCATAGAAAATTTAAGTCAGAATTAAGCCAGAATTACAATGAAGATTATGCATGGAAACAAATATTAAATTAAAGTGAAGAAAGACAATGTTTTAGCAATCACCAAGCATCACCAGTGTTTCCCCAAAATCACTAAAAACATCACTTACCAATTACCCAAGACAGAGCAAGAAATCAGATATGGCTTAAAAATAAGAGGAGAGCTCCCCGGGGTTTTATTCTATTGTGTGAATATTTACCATATTCCCTAAAGAAACATTCTTCCGTTTCATTGCTTTGGACCAACCATGCAGCTGTGTAAATGAATTAGATCTAAAAGGCAGGTCTGACAGATTATTTATTCAACTCTTTCCCTGGATGAGGAAGTGGTTTCTCGGGGTCACATCTCATCTTTTTTACTTTTAAATTCAAACACAGAAAACATACAACAGTGACTGCACAAAAATACTCTACATCTCAAGGCCACAAGCTAACCACCGCTTTAACAGTTTCCTGTCAGTAGTCACCACTAATATGCCCACTAATGCTCCAAATACCACAAACTACGAACTACTACTACAAGAACTACTACTCCAATGACTGCTACTACAACCACTAAACTACTACTACTACATCTCCCACTACTACTCCAATTACTACTACTACTACTGCTACTACAACCCCTACTACTACTACAACCCCTATTACTACTACTGCTACTCCAACTACTACTACCACCTCTACTACCACTGCTACTGCAACTACTATTACTACTACTACTACTACTACTCCTACTGCTACTACTATGACAACCCCAACTGCTACCACTACTACTACAACCCCTACTACTACTACTACAACCCCTACTACTACTACTACTACAACCCTTACTATTACTACTACAACTACAACCCCTACTATTACCACTACAACCCCTACTACAACTACTAATACTGCTACTACAACCCCTACTACTACTACTACTACTACTACTACTACAACCCCTACTACTACTACTACTACTACTACTACCACCCCTACTACTATTACTACAACCCCTACTATTACTACTACAACCCCTACTACTACTACTACTACAACCCCTATTACTACTACTGCTACTCCAACTACTACCACCTCAACTACCACTACTACTACTACTACTACTACTACTACTCCTACTGCTACTACTATGACAACTCCAACTGCTACCACTACTACTACAACCCCTACTACTATTACAACCCCTACAACTACTACTACTACAACCCCTACTACTACTATTACAACCCCTACTACAACTACTACTATTACAACCCCTACTACTACTACTACAACCCCTACTACTACTACTACTACTACTACCCCTACTACTACTACTACTACTACTACCACCACTACTACTACTACTACAACCCTTACTATTACTACTACAACTACAACCCCTACTATTACTACTACAACCCCTACTACAACTACTAATACTGCTACTACAACCCCTACTACTACTACTACTACTACTACTACTACTACTACTACTACTACAACCCCTACTACTACAACCCCTAATACTACTACAACCCCTACTACTACTACTACAATCCGTACTACTACTACTACAACTACAACCCCTGCTACTACTGCTACTAATACTGCTACTACAACCCCTACTTCTACGACTACAACCCTTACTACTACTACAACCCCTACTACTACTACTACTACTACTACTGCTACTACTATCCCTACTACTACTACTACTACTTTTACTAATACTGCTACTACAACCCCTACTACTACTACTACTTTTACTAATACTGCTACTACAACCCCTACTACTACTACCACTACTACTACAACCCCTACTACTACTACCACTACTAATACAACCCTTACTACTACTACTTTTACTAATACTGCTACTACAACCCCTACTACTAATACTAATACTACTTCTACAACCCCTACTACTTCTACTACTACTACCACTACAACTACTACTGCTACTAATTCTTCTTCTCCATTACCATGTAGTCATTAGTCCTAATGCTCCCCTAATATTTTGGTGGATCAAACAATTTGCTTTGGTTGGAGGTGACCCATTAGTGTCATATAATGCAATACCCCATAATTCACTTTCACGCCTGACATGAATATGGGAACATCTGGGTATGGGGGTTAGATAATGTTATAACACTTTCCAAAAGAATTTCTGAAACAGGACACTTTCTTTGGCTATTTCAAATGACCTGTGCTGATCCTCCTCTGACTGTTGAATAGTGTTTCATACAGTGCGCTGTCACGATACATGAACTTGATCTAAAGGTGTCATGATGGCCTTTTCCTAATGGGATATCCATGCTTACTATATGGCCTGACAGAAACACTCTTGACAGCTGCCATTGTTTTCTTTTCATTCATTCTTCAGCAGAATGGTAACTTCATACTTGCACAAATATCATGTAAAGATATATCACACTCGCATAACTGACAAGGGGCAGTAATAAGGGGGCTGATACAAAGAGCTCAAGTTGCCAATTACAGGCTTCCATTACACCAATCTCTATAGATTGGAGTCACAGGTGAAATGTGTTAAATGAATGAACACTGATGACATGCTGTTCAGCTACATCTGGTGAACTGGAGATCGTTCTACTAAAAAGAACATCTTTGCCTTGTTTAAATTCTGAGGGTGACAGGTACAGATAAGGTCTGTTTTGTGTATTGTTCCTTTTACTTTCACTGTGGGTTGAGTGAAAATATGCCTTAATAAGAAAAACTAGGGGTGGACAGTCACAAAGCTACTGTCTATTTCATAAACATTTTTACTTTCATTTTTTTGGGAAATGTACAACCTTTATTCCACTACATTTTAAAGAGATATATTGTTTTATATACTTTTGATGCCACTACAATTAATTAATTAATTTATCTATCTATCTATCTATCTATCTATCTATCTATTTATTTATTTTTTGGGGGGGTGCTTTTTAGTTTGAAGCAAAGCTTTGAAGACAGTCGATGAATTTTCTTTTCTTTTCTAATATGGGATAGGCCATATGCAATGTTTATTACAGAGGAAAATCAAATCATTCACTCCTACACTCAAGTTCAAAGTGCTTGATAATTTTTTTATCCTGAATAGTTCAAATGTGTGTTAATAATGGCTATAGCAGACGAACTGCTCACTAGAGAACACATGATCATTTATGTCAAGTCTATATTTAATACTTCTGAATTAAAGAAACCACAGCACACCTCCTACACAGAACCAGACTATTTTATCAGAACATGGTCATGCTGTTTTGTGAAGCTGGGGTAGGGGTGTTAAAAAAAAAAATAGCAATGAGAGTCCTTTCATTGATTCAGCTGTGTTTCTATTGGCTCAAAAAAAAAAAAAACCTCAACAAAACCTCAAAAAAGAAAAAAAAAGCACAAGGTCACTCTATGTGTGTGTGTGTGTGTGTGTGTGTGTGTGTGTGTGTGTGTGTTTAGGAATTACAGTTTGAGACAGTCATCTGTGTATTCTCAGTAGATTCCACATAAGAGTTTTCAAAATCTGCTTTCTGTCTAAATCTGTCTAAATCTTACCTTTTATCTTTACAGCTGAATTAAACGTTGATTATGATTCAACTCCTCCACCAGACTATGACTACAATATGACATTTGACTACTCATTTTACAGTATGTATTTTTTATCTACCACTGTTCCATCTTTCACTGTGAACGTATTGTTTGTATACCTAAAATGTTATGATAGTTATTATTTCATGTTTGTACAACAAAGTTCATTTTAAGGTTAATTGTTTATAATACACTTGTCTTACTAGGTAACACCAGCAGTGAAGAGCTGGATAGATTTATTAAGCTTAAGGAATTTGAAGATGTTATGAGGGGATTGGATGAAACAGATCCAACGCCTACTGTGCCCACTTACCCAAACAAGGTACAGAACCATAAATTTTATTATTTTTCTCCATTCTGAGTCAGAAAGCAGTGTAATGAAGACACCGTCTTCCTGTCTCATTCATCGTAAAGAGTGAATATTCCAGTGTTCTCCCCCACAAAATAACTTTTGTATTCCTATGAACAGGATAGAAGGAGATTCTTTGTTTTGTAAGGATTGCACTTTTGAGAATAATACTAAATTGAGTTCCCAGTGAGTCAAGTGATATGGTCAGTGTCTCAAATGCTTACTTATCCTTTTGTCTGTTATGATTTTATGTGACTAAACCACAGAATAGCAAAAGTTGTGAAATAACTGTTTCAGAATGCAAGGGAAATCTCAAGCATATTCATCTGCTAATATGTATGTCTGTTGAGAGCAATAAAATGTAATTACAGTAATAAATAAAGTAATAAATCCCATCTAAAAAAAAACAAAAACAAAACTGGAATATGTTGTATGCACCTCTTTTTTTTTCAGATTGTGTGGGAGTAGAAGTTACTATAAACTTATACTGAAAGGAACCTAAAGGGAAACACATGGCTTTCATTAGTGTAGAACTACAGTGTCTTATTTCCCCCCACATCTAGTCTGGAAAACAAAATAATTCCTCTGAATTATGGAAATGGCTTGATCAGCCCTCAAAGATTCATAGGATAGATTCCCTTTAGTGTCCACCTCATGTTTTAGTCTAGGAATCTATATAAATGTCTCTGAACTAAGGTTGAAAAAAAACCAAAACCCAACAACATAGAGGTAAATCCATGCTAAAGCTCCAGCACAAATTCTTAGAATGTTGCAATCATCATAAAGGTCAGAATAACACACGGTGAGGTCACATTCCTATTATATTATATTATATTATTATTATTATCATGGGCCTGATAGTCATTTAAAGTCTATCCTATAGCATTACTTTTGGAAGAACAATCTGTACAAGCCATTCTCCCTGAAAGTATTACTTTTGCCAGTCATATCCTTCTTGTACTTGAGCTCTCATGTAGAGGAGTAAACTCTTTTGCCAAAATAAACAAATCCTCTTTTTGCTGTTAGATATCAAATGCCTTCAGATCTCTAAGACATCAGGATTTAATGCTTTATAGCATGCTTGCCATGTCGAGCAGCACTTTATCTACACCATCATTTTTGGACCATCCTTCATTCTTGCTTTCAGTGGATTCACATCATGAATTTTATTTATTTTTAAAGCAGCAATGAATGCATTTATAGTAAAATATATAAACCAAATACATCTTTAACTTTCTTAATGTAATGTGTAAACATTTCAGCACTGATTACAAAAATATCCAAATTTAATTAAAGATTGTTGAAAATAGCATTAGATACATTCAGATGAGTTAAACTGAGTTATGTTGGAGTACTATAAAAATGTCACTTGTCTCCTGTAGTTCTTACTCGCTTGCTCATTTGCCAAACCGCTAAATCCTAATAGGGTCACGGAGAGGCTGGAGTTTATGTCAGTAAACACTGGGTGAAGGCACGGTACGCCCTGTACAGCTCACACTCAACACACTCACAACCATTTACACCTACTAGCAACAGTCATTTAGCCTAACATGCATGTTTTTGGACCGTAGAGGGATCCAGAGTACACAGAGGAAATCCACACAAGCACGGGGAGAACATGCTATTTCCACACAAAAACGCTCGAGCCTGGGACTTGAACCGAGGACTCGAACCCAGGACCTTTTTGCTGTGAGGCAGATACACTAACCACTGCACCACCCTGCCGCCATCATCAACTCACTATATAAAAAAAAGCCTTTGATTGATCATTTTGGGTTTTGTTTGTTTATACAGGGATCACTTTAAGCTAAGAGGCAGGACAATTTCTTTTTTAAACCAGTGTGTTCATGAGTTTTTTATCAATCCTTGAAGGTTACAAATGTAATAAACGACCTCATTGATTTACCTCACCTGCACTTAACTCACCTGCTACACACTTATAATAATGGCACTGTAGTTCTTCTATTATGAGACTGTGAACCTAGCCAGTTGAGATGGGCGCCAGCCTCCCCGCCACCCTAATTAGGATTAAGCGGCTTAGAAAATGAATGAATGAATGGTTTGGTAAACAAATAAACAAAGGACATATAAAATTGTATAAAGTTTGTAAGATCAACTAAAATATCAACCACCTTACAGGATTTCTGTCCTAGATTTTAATCTTGTAACTCACCCTGTATATTCCAAACAGATTTCCTCCTTCAAATAAAATAGTACCGTTTCTAAAATACATGAGGATGCCAAAACATTTTCTTCTAAGATTCTATATGAAGAGCAGCATGGTGGTGTGGTGAAGGACCTGGGTTCAAGTTCCAAGCTCGGCGAGGGCATTTCTGTATGAAGTTTACGTTTACCCCGTGCTTGCGTGGGTTTCCTCCATGTACTGCGGATTCCTCCCACAGACATGCACATTAGGCTATTTCGCTGTTCTAAATTGCTGATAGGTGTGAGTGTGAATGGTTGTGTGTGTTGCTCTATGATGGATTGGGTAGCTGTTCAGCATGTAACCATCCTTTACATAGAGTCGGCTGAGATGGGCTCCAGCCTCCCCATGGCCCTAGTAAGATTATGTGGTTTGGCAAATGAATGAATTAATTTTAGAAATAAATTGTACAGTTAAAAAAAGCAACCAAGTCAACATCTAGTCAAGACATGAAAACAAAAAAATTTGCCAGCATGCACAGTCCATCACTCACTGGTTTATTTATTTATTTGTTTGTTTGTTGTTTTTGCTGATAATGGGACTTTCATTAACTGAGCTGGTCTTCTTTAATCATCCCAGGCCTTTAGGACAGTATGTCCAAGCTTACTGCTTATGCTCATCCTGGCTGCTCATCCGCTGCTCAGACTCTTATAGGACACACACTGCACATCACTGGACACCATCACACACAAATAATGAGGTGAGTATGATGACTGCTCTCGATATGCAAACCCAAACCACACTGGGCATTTCCTGTATGGTTTTGTCATGTCAGTCATGTAAGAATTTGTTTTATTAGTGCTCGATGCATTTAAAAATCCATGTAATTCTTTTTTCTGTCAACGGAGGGCAGTCAAAACCTTGGCTATAGAGTGGTGCTAGAAAGTTTGTGAACCTTTTAGAATTTTCTAGAATTCTGGCTAAATATGAATTTATGCATCGTCAGAGTTTCACACAAGACCTAAAAGTAGATAAAGAGACCCCAGTTATATAAACAAGACCAAACTTTTACACCTGATCATTTATTCATTGATGAAAATGATCCAATATTGTATATCTGTGAGTGGAAAAAAGTATATGAACATTTGGTTTCAGACCCCTTTGTGAGTTAATAACTGGAACCAAACACTTGCACTAACTCTTGGTCAGTCCTGTGGATCTTACCACATTTCTCTGTCCAGAACAGCTTCAGTTTTGGGACACAGGATTTCTATTGGATTATGGTCAGAACATTGACTTGGCCATTTCATAGGATTATATTTATTCTTCTTTTAACATTTAACTGCCTGGAATGCTGAGAGAATCAGTATGATGCAGATATTATCTACACAAAGAAATCAATTAGCTTGTACAGAGTCCTGACCTTAACCCCAGCAAACACTTTTGGGATGAATTGGAGCATTGACTGCACCCAGGCCTCCTCATTCATCACTAGTGCCCAACATCAATATGCTTTTTTAAGGATTGAGCAAATCCCCACAGCCACCCTCCAAAATCTAGTAAAAATCATTCTATGAATCCTTTTCTCTTTTATTTTTATATTTATTTTTGTTGTTATCTGGTTTTGAGTATATATTGTTGTTATAATTGTTATT
>JAQMYF010000001.1:45301820-45327350 GCA_030014195.1 Neosilurus mollespiculum
AAAAAACAAAAAAAAAAAAAAAAAAAAAAAAAAAAAATCATTCTATGATACGTGGAGCTTATAATAACAGCAAATGGATTAAATCTAAATGATGTGCCTGATGTTGAGGTTGGGGGCCACAAATATTTGGAGATATAGTGTATTTCACAGCAAGGATACAAATACACTTGTATTTGACTGTGTTCCTTTTTTCCCAAGGACAAGAAAGGAAAGACAGAAATGGATAAACAACCTCACTGGAGGACCAGAGACTTGGCAAACTGAAACACACAAGAGAGGCAGACAGACTTAATCAAATGTGCAAAGCTCTCATGTCAGAGAAGCAGTGAATCGTTGCTCTAGACTTCCACTGCTGTAGAGATGAAAACAGGAGACACTACAACACCCCATCTTCAAAACCATAACTTATTTAAACAAGACACCGAGGATGTCTAAGACTAATTCAACAGCATGGACCACTGAAAAGACAACTTTAGCTTAATCAAGCTATTAATCATTCTCAAAGTGTGCCTTAAAACAGTGGAGAAGAGGGATTGAACAGGGAAGGGAAAACAAATAAAGATAATATTGATTCATGAATGTAAGAAGAATGTTAGCACGTCCGCTTCACAGCAAGAAGGTCCTGGGTTCAATTCCTGGGCTCAGGCGTTTCTGTGTGGAGTTTGCATGTTCATCCCGTACTTGCGTGGGTTTCCTCTGGATACTCCAGTTTCCTCCTACAGTCCAAAAACATAAACATTAGGCTAATTGGCTGTTTCAAATTGTCCCTAGGTGTGAGTCTGAGTGCGAATGGTTGTGTTGGTCCTGCGATGGCCTGGTGAGCTGTGAAGGGTGTACCCCACCCTTGCCCAGAGTTGGCTGAAATGGGTGCCAGTCTTCACGTGACCCTAATTAGGATTAAACGACTTAGAAAATGAATGAATGAATGACTGAGATATGAATGGATTTTTGTGCAATTTAAAAAGGGTTTTTATTATTATCATACAATCAATATAATAGAGTCTGTTTTAATAAGCAAAATGCTATAAAGAATGAAACTAGCATCAGTGCTCCAGACTGTGTCTGTGTGTGCATTTGTGTTGCCTCCAAATATTTGCCTTTTCCCCCCCTCCGATTCCAGTTTGTTTATCTATTAGGATTGCTTCACTGAAAAATGCATTAGCACTGCATCGTATGACTTCTTTGCACCACTTCATTATTCTTTAAACTGACTCTGGTTTCTATAATTTTTTAAACTTGGACACAGTGTGAATGCTGGAGCAGAAAATACAAATCCTAAGAGTCTTACACGATGCATAGCATACACACAGGCACTTTCCTTAAGCAAATGCACTTCTTTCATTAGCGTTACTTTCTCAGAGCTCTTGGGTGGATAAAGCCTTACAGAAAAAAATCACACACATTTCATTAAAGATCATGTATTTGTATAATGTACATTTTTGTGGGAAATGTGATAACATGTAGGGTGGCATGGTGATGTAGTGGTTAGCACGTCCGCTTCACAGCAAGAAATTTCTGGGTTCAATTCCCGGGCTTGGGTGTTTCTGTGTGGAGTTTGCATGTTCTCCCTGTGTTTGGTGGTACTCTGGTTTTCTCCCACAGTCCAAAGACATGCACATTAGGCTAATTGGCTGTTTAAAATTACCCCTAGGATTGAGTGTGCGTGTGAATGGCTGTGTGTTTGTTGGCTGTGCAGTGGACTGGCAAGCTTTCCAGTGTGTACCCCACACTTTCCAGTGTGCACCCCACACCCGCATGTCCTATGCATTTCAACTATGTGAAGAATGTGATCACATCTGGAAAAAAATGTGAAACTAAATTTATCATTTATATAAGAACAACAGCAAAGACACATGAATAAGTCATATAGAGAAACTAATCTTTGTGTGTGTGTGTGTGTGTGTGTGTGTTGGGGGGTCATAGTATTCTTTAAACAATAAAAACAAACCATAAAAGCAATAACAACATCAACAACCACAACAAACATTTTTATATAATGTAATTACTCACATGTGAAGTTTGTGTGATGGATGTAAGGTAATTCCTTGAGTATTACGCTTTAAATACTAAAAAGTTGCTTTCTTATATTTCATAAACTTGGCACAAAATATCCATTCAAAGAGCTGCATTTAGGTTGTTTTTTTGAGACCTAACATCTATGTTGTTAATAATTCTAAATAAATATTTTTACCAATAAAAATCTTTTAAACAATGTAAAGAACCATGTGATTTTTTTTTAAATGCTGGCAGACATTAACATTATCTCTGTCCTTAACAAACTGTAATAAAGATGCTCAGGAATTGTAAGCTTTTCGTGGGGCAGAAGATTTGACATAACCAGATTTTGCCTAGAATTTTTTTAGCCTGTGATAAATCTCAGAACCTGAAAGAACATTGACAGAGAACAGGAAAAACAAAGGATATCAATGTGAGGAGTTGCACTAATACCAGAGAAACAGCTCTTTGTCTTCTTTGTTTCTGGGTGAACCTTGATGAGCAACAAAACACTGAGACGACATACAGAATACATTATTACAATTTCCTGCCTGTGAGCACTGCACAACACAAATGACAGAAATTTCCATACAACACACATGTACATTATAAATCAAGTGCATGCATGGCGTAACTAGGGAAAAATGAGCAATAAGGTGAAGGAAAATACATGCTTTGAATATTACACACATCAGTCTGAATGTATAAGAAAAAAATAGAACGGGATTGTTAAGAATAAATGGGATATTTGTATTGTAATCCTTCGCTATGATACATCTGCATAGTCACATAATTTATCATTTCTGTTCATTCGTCTCAAAAGCAGCAGTATAAGTTCTGTTCTCAAAGGTATTTCTTTAAAATGTATTTACACTAACGGCATATTCCTCTTTTTGTTTTGACTGGTAGTATGTGATTGTAATTGAGAATAATATCACTTACCATTTTTAATTTTCACAACATTCATTCATCCAATTTCTAAGCCGCTTAATCCTAATTAGGGTCTCAGGGATGCTGTGGCCATCTCAGCTGACTCTGGGTGAGGGCGGGGTACACCCTGAACAGCTTGCCAGGCCATTGCAGGGCAAACACACACACAACCATTCACACTCACACCTAGCAGCAATTTGGAACAGCGAAATATCCTAATGTGCATGTCTTTGGTGGGAGGAAACTGGAGTACATGAAGGAAACCCATGCAAGCACGGGGAGAACATGTAAACTTCATATAGTAAAGCCCCGAACCCAGGACCTCCCACAACATTAAAAGGGTTTTTTTTTTAATGGTAAAAAGGCAAAACAAAGTCCTTACTTTTTTATTAATCCTAAATTGTTAAATAAACCATAAATGTTGTCACAGTGTTAAATAACAATGTTGTATTACGCTTGAGTGTCAAATAATGAGGGGGCAAATAATGCAGGGGAACAGCCAATTAGCCTAATGTGCAATATGGACTGTGGTATAAAACTGGAGTACCATCATACAAGCACGTGGAGAACATACAAACTCCACACCAAGCCTGGGCCGAAAACCTTCTTTCTGTAAGGCAGACATGCTAACCACTATGTCACCCTCTCTTCAAACACAAACTAAAAAATGTATTTTAATTAATATTTTAATGATTTTTTTGGTTTATTAAAGCAATTATAATGACTGTAGTTATTATAGTGACTGAAATAAGTGCAGAGAACTCTGAGATCAGTCCGCTGTCACTGCTACCTTCATCAGGGGAAAAAGGCGGTTGAAGGCAGCACGGTGGAGCAGTGGTTAGCACGTCTGCCTCACAGTAAGAAGGTCCCAGGTTCGATTCTTGGGTTCGGGCGTTTCTATGTGGAGTTTGCATGTTCTCCCCGTGCTTGCATGGGTTTCCTCCAAGTACTCCGGTTTCCTCCCACAGTCCAAAAACATGCACAGTAGGCTAATTGGCTGTTCCAAATCACCCCTAGGTGTGAGTGTGAATGGTTGTGTGAGTGTTGGCCCTGCGATGGCCTGGTGAGCTGTCCCGAGTGTACCCTGCCCTTGCCAAGAGTCGGCAGAAATGGGTGCCAACCTCCCTGAAACCCTAATAAGGATTAAGCAGCTTAGAAAATTATTAAATGAATACATTTTGGTTGAATGTTTTTGGACTTGGAGCAAATCCAAACCATTAATAACAAACATGTTTGCAAGTAGAGATCCATGACATTTTTACCAGCCCTACCTGTCTCATTACTACTCTCACATCTCCTCAACTGAAGACTAAATTAAAGCACATTTCATCTCGGTCAGCAGGCTATCTGACATTAGCTATTGCCTAATGGTGTCACACTAGAGCAAGGCAATGCAGATAATGGATAGACCTGCTGGAAGTGACTCAGATTACCCTTAGGATTCAGAAGGTGACACTTTGAGTCACAGCAAGATATTTACTGTCATTTAGTATTTTTAAGAAAAGCTATACAGGGTACCCAATAGAATCTACAATAAAAGGAAAATCAATGAAAATTGTTAAAGATTATCAAATTATTATTTGCACACATGAAACTTCATTTAATACATTTTTATACATCATGTCTTAAAGATGATCATCCTTCAAATGCCACCATCATTGATTTCTGAAGGTTGCCATGACTTGATGGGTCATTTCGGGTGTCATGTCAAGCTTGGAGTGGGCTACTAACAGACCTTAGCATCAGCTCTCCTGCCTCCCTAAGTTTTAAGTGTGCAAATAATGATGCATAAAAACTGTATTTAATGAAGTTTAATAAGTGAAAATAATAATTTGATCATCTTTAACTTTTTATTTATTTATTATTTACATCTATCTATCTATCTATCTATCTATCAATCTATCTATCTATATTCATTCATTCATTCATTTTCTGAACCGCTTAATCCTAATTAGGGTCGCGGGGAGGCTGGCGCCCATCTCAGCCGACTCTGGGTGAGGGCAGAGTACTCCCTGGACAGCTTGCCAGGCCATCGCAGGGAGAAACACGCCATGCAGCCTACTCTTGATGAAAATCAGCAATGGTTCATAGACAGTGAGGGACATGGCCGGCCTTTGATAACCCAGTTAGCTGAACTGGGGGGACAGCAGTGACAACCCGTTGATAGTGCAGCTTGAACCCCCGACCTTGGGATCAGTAATCCAGTATATATATGTGTGTTTGTGTGTGTGTGTGTGTGTTATCACCATGAACACAAGCACACCACTTATCTCCACTTATCACCTAATGTATAATCTAACATGATGTTTTCCCATTTCCCACCCTTTGAATTCATGGACTTTTCCGAAATTTTGTTCTTTTAAGACAAAGTTGGTCAAATAAACTATTAAAAACCTTCCAAAAACCAATTAATACTGTATGTTACTTTCCACTAACATCTTTTCGAGGGAGATAAAGTAGCATAGAGGTTCGAGTCTTAGACTCAGTCTTGAGTTTGCATGTTCTCCCCTTGTTTGCATGGGTTTCCTCCTGGTACTACAGAAACCCATGTGGAAACCTTGCACAGTCCAAGGGCATGCACATTAGGCTATTTCAAATTGCAACTAGTTATGAGTGTGAATGTGAATTGTTGTGTGTGTTTGCCCTGTGATGCTCTGTACCCCGCCTTTTTTTTTTTTTTTTTGTATAAGGCTGTTACAGGCAAAAATTATACATAGATCATTGGTTTACATGAGCCAAATAGCTAGATATCTTTCTTGCAGCAGTCAGAGTGTTAAAACAAATAACTGTCACCTGGTGACATGTGTCACATAATGTGCATAAATTCACATAAGCCAGTTGCAGTGTATTATCAACATTTATAATCATCCTCTTTCCACCATAAACAGTTTTCTGAAAATACCTAAACTAAATCCCTACACGTACATGTTCATATACTATAACACAGCTTAATGATATTTTCCAAGTGGTAAATAAAGGCCTCCATTCAACTGTTGATGTAATATGATGGGAAAAGAAGGGAAATGCCGTTTTCTAGCAGGGAGATGTTCTACACATGTGGATGTTTATTTGTGTCGATCTTGCATTATTCAGTGCTTCATGGTCTGTCATGTCTCCCCATCTCTACACGATCAGGCCATTATTCAATTGGGTATCACATTAACCTTGTAGAACACATGGGATCAAGCTAAGCATAATAAAAAATGTATGATGCAGTGTGTCATGCTGAATGAAATATTGTTTGATAGAAAAGTCCAAGGCTCTCTATAAAAATCAAGAAAGTTTACTAAGGTATGGTAAGTCTGTTGGGCTTTTTACATTTGAGCCTAGTGGCTCATTAGCTTATCCTGGTTTCAGTATTCTGAAGCAAATATATATATGTGTATGTATGTATACAAAATGCACACTACCAGTCAAAAGTTTGAACACACCTCCCCTTCTTTTTCAGTTAGAATGAGTGTGTGTTCAGACTTTTAACTGGTACTGTATGATGCAGCAGCTTTTATAAATAATTGTTCCCTCACCAGGCTTGGTTTTATGCTACAATCCATTCAACCCATAACTCTGCAAAACTTTCTCCAATCAAAGTTGTGATGAGAGTACAATGGGATGGTCATTCAACTTGGAATTTTGGAAATCAGGAAGTTGGGTAATATCCAACTTGTCTGATGTTTTTCCACTGATTTAAACCTAGATAATATAAATTCAATGCTACATGTAAATATATTTAATAATACACATTTATAAATAACACTTTTTAAGTATCTGTGTTTATAAAACAAAAAAATCACTGAAATAATTTGCCTTATTCTTATAAATAAGTTATTGAGTCTAAACTTTTGACTGGCACTGTATATGATATAATAATAATAATAATAATAATAATAATAATAATAATAATAATAATAAATAATAATAATAATAATAATAATAAAAATAAAAATAATAATAATAATAAGAAGAAGTAGAAGAATAAGAAGAAGCTTGCAGCATATGTCCACTGGAACATCTGTAACAATCATGGAATCAAGGTGTCTGGCAAAAATGGTACGAGCACAAACCTGGGACCGTGATGGAAGGAGAAAGTGTGACCATTCTACGAGATATGCAATTTCAAACAGACAGGCACATCCATGCAAATAAGCCAGACATTGTAATTAAAGATAAAAATGAAAAATGTCTGTGAATTGATACTGCAGTACCATCTGACAGCAATGTCTCAACAAAAACAGCAGAGAAAATAAGAAAATATAAAGACCTGTAACTGGAAACAACAAGAATATGGGCATTAAAAGCAGACGTTGTTCCAGTAGAGGTAGGAGCTCTAGGGGTAATACAAAAGGGGTCAAAGAACACCTACAAAAAATACCTGGCAACTTCAAGCAGGAAGAATGGCAGATGATCGCCCTACTGGGATCTGCTCATATAATTTGTATAATAATAATAATAATAATATTAATAATAATAATAATAATAATAATAATAATAATAATACCAAACTAATTCAAATATTAAAAGTAAAATTCTGGCATTTAATATTAACAGAAGCCCTGGTGCTGACAAAACAATCCCTAAGCACTGAGTGAAAATATCTAGGATTCATATATTCAGCTCATTATTCCACCTGTTGATTTCAGATAGCTGTGCTTGGTATCACAGTAATTATGATTTGTTCTCATTAAGATTATCACACCTTGTCAGAATCATAGTATGATTCACACATTACAAGATTCACACCTTTTCTAATAACCTTTTCTCTTCTTCTTTTAAATCAGAAAGAGAACACAGCTGGAACATGGAAGCATTTAAGGCTTAAAAAGAATAAAACATCAAGGAGCCCCACATTTTAACTTCTACACTTACTGCAGTACACCCTATGATGGTCTGGTGAGCTGTTCAGGGTGTACTCGGCGTTCGCCCAGAGTCGGCTCAGATAGGCTCTAGCTTACCCTAGTATGATTAAGCGGTCTGGCAAATGAGTGAGCGAATGAGTCCAATGACATGCAGATAAGGTTAACTGGCTATTCTAAATTGCCTCTATGTGTGAATATGAGAGTGAATGGATATTTGGTGTCAGGAAGGGCATCTGGCCATAGAAATCCTGCCAAAACTAATGGACGCACTGCGCCCACATAGAAGTCTGTTGGGTATTTCTTACAACTGAGCCTACTGGCTCATCAGAGCTGGAGCTTATCCCCAGTTTCTGTAGCGTGAACCGACTAGGAGTTCACCTCCTCCTGTATGGGACGCTCGTCCACTGGAGGTTACCTTCCCAGTACTTTTTACTGGTACCCATTTATACTGCTGGGTGGACAGATGCACACTTGTGTTGCCCAGGGGACTTAACACAGTGGGAGGCTAGCAGGGATTCGAACCCACAACCTCTCGGTCATGAGCCCAGCACCCCAACCACTGACACCACAAATAAAGAAGAGGATGACGTTAATTAAAAGAAAACAGTGTGATGTGGATGTCTTATGTCTTTATACCCCCCTCTGCAAACTGAGATGCAGTAACATGATGTGACTTTTCAAAAGAAAGTCTTCAGCTTGTCCTCTCTTCCCTTTCCTCACACAGTGAATCTGACATTTCTATATCAGCTGTGTTCTTCCTCCCTCCTCTTCTGGAGCTGCCTATCTTTTGACCTTATTTTGCAATTAGTATCAGAGACTTATTCACACCTGTCGGAAAAGGACGGGAGTGATGACGTCACCCCGGATGCGTCACTCAGGCGCTCGCGGTGTATAAATACCGAAAGTTTGTGCGAGCAGCGACTCCGAGAAGAAGAAGACGTGAGGAATTTGGACAGGAATTTTGCTGAATTGTCTGTTTGAAACTCTTTCTGCGCCAGAATGGACAGCATCAGGACGGCGGTGTATCTCAGCGTGTGTGTGTTATTCCTCCACACCGGGGGCCGGGCTCACACTTCACTGGATCACCGGCTGTCCATGTCCGAGGAACAGCTGGTCAGCAGAGACATGGTAACACAAACAAAAAAACAAACAAACAAACAAACAGAAACTTTGAATTATCCACCATTTCGTATTCTTGTAGGTATCGAACAGTGCTTTTCTAATTGCAGCTGATCTTTAAAGCGCACGTGATGGAGTTCTTATAATAAACACAGATCTCTTAGAATAAAAACAAGCCTGTTTATTATAAGAACTTCATCAGGTGCGCATGTAGCATAAGGATCAGGTGTAAACGCACGTTGTTTCTCTTGGCTTTGTGTTATATTTTAGGGATTTTAATACTGAAAAAAAAAAATAATTATAATCATTTTCCCTGTTCTTTGCTCAGGCTGAAGCACTGGAAAGCCTTCTTGAAGGAGATGGAAACAATCAGATAACACTGGATAAAAGAGCCAGCATCATTCCAAGGGTAAAACTTATTTCAATAAATATAATTTAATACACCTTAGTACCTTTTAATCTCACAGACACCTAATCATGAGAAATGATTTATTATTATTATTATTATTATTACTATTATTATCATTAGTATTATTATTATTATTACTATTAGTATTACTATTGTTGTTATTATTATTATTATTATTATTACTATTAGTATTACTATTATTATTATTATTATTATTATTATAATTATTATTATTATTATCACTATTATTATTATTACTATTAGTATTACTATTATTATTATTATTATTATGATTATTACTATTATTATTATTATTATTATTATTATTATTATTACTACCCCTTAATGCCCAGGCTTCGTTTCATAAAGAATATAGATGTGTGAGTAGACAGATTATATATTTACGATATTTGGCAGACACCCTCATCCAGAGTGACATACATTTATAATTTTTATACAACTGAGCAATTGAGCTGTGCTCAAGAGCCTAACATTGGCACCTTGGTGGCACTGGGGCTTGAATCCCCAGCCTACAGATCAGTAATCCAGAGCCTTAATCACTTAGCTACTATTACACAATGCATAGACACTTGCAGGCGCGTGGAAACATGGCTGCATTTACAGCTATGAAAAATTGATTTAGATTGGATCACCATTAAAAGTGGTCTCTTAATTTCCCCCCATAGCTCTATATAGCACTTGTTGTTTATAAGATGATTTCAAATACTTTGAGACATCAGGTAAAGTGGGACAGTGTAACTAAGCATCAGCATTAATTTTCTGTCCTAATAAGTGAAAGTCAAAGCTTGTGCTACTAAGCTCTTGCAGTGAAACAGCTTGATTGATGCAACATGATTTAATTCATGTGACATCAGAAAAGAGGGCGTAATCAGAATCAGAGCAGAGACTGACCACAAAAATATTGAGAAGGGAAGAATTCCATACGCTTTGGCTATATATTATCATAAGCATAAAGTTTTTGTTGAAGTCATTATTACACATTTATAATACATATACTATAAAAATAAGTATAATGTTAGTTCAAATGCATGTTTCTAATTGATTTATTTAAATTATATGATAGATGGTTTTAGTTAGTCTAAGCCAGCCTTTAGATCATAAACAGCATTTTTCTTTTACTATGTACAGTAGATTACCTTGAAGATTTAGAAATGTACCCAATGTGTTGGGGGGAGCGGCGTTGTATTAATGAAGGCTTATTAAAGTTCAGACAGGTGGAAATGTAAAAACTATTATGTCTAACTGTATCCGAATTTACCCTAAATCTTCTTTAAACCACTGTAGATACTTTGGGCATTAACAATGTAGTAGTGATAATGAAACCTTGTCTGCTACATAATTACATGGTGACATGGAGTTATAATGCTTATATGTCTATGTTGGTGTTTAGTGTGATGTAGGAGAGCGGTGTGCCCTAAAGCATGGACCACGCATCGGTCGCCTTTGTGACTGCATGAGAGGGAGTGCATGCAACACCTTCTTCCTGCGCTGCTACTGACTGAGATTACAGATCTACACTTTCAGATTTGACCTGATAGGATCTTAGGTTGCTGATTGATGTCCAGTTCATGTATATCTTTTCATGTATGTTCGATAAAGAGATGTACGGATACATTTGTTTATTTTTGTTAAATAAAATGTCTTTAAGACTCATTGATTGTGTATAATTAACATTCAACTCTGTGTTTATTGTAATATTCATTTATACAGTATACATTCTGAAGGTATGAATATATATGTATGTTAAGACAGTACAAGTTTTTAAAAAGTACAGGAAGCAAATATCAAGTGGGCAACTGTAACAAAGGTGAAATAATGTGTTAATTTATGTAAAAATGTGATCACATATCATGCATGCATTCTTGAAAAAAGATTTACAAGTCAATAATTAAAAGACAAACATTAAAGGGCACAAAGGTGAGAGTTCTTTTATTTAATGGCACAAATATAACAGGCCTCTTAATTACAGGCCAACAGCATCATCTGTGCAGCTTTAGTGACCGTACATTTGGGTTTTTATCTGATTGCACTAATAGAATTTGGGCGTCTGATGTTCTCATCAAAGGTTTTTGACTCAGTGCTGATCTTCACAGGACATTAACTGAGCAGCTCCGAATACATTTCCTAAAACACGTCACACTGAGAATTAATATCATTGTGCCCTTTCCTATGTCAAAGAAGACCTTTGACCAGTAGCCAAACAGGATAATACACTGCTTTCACATCTGTGAAGTTTGACAGCTCACAACTGACATGACATTTATTTGAATAAAGCATCAAATGACCCAACTGAAATAGAATAAAGTATTAACCTGAATCAGATTCTAATCTGTAGTTTGGGTAAATCATAACCTGGACATTTGACTTTTGTTCTGCAGACATTTATGGCATGCACACAAACGTGGCTGGGCTATAATCATTTATCCCAGTGAAAACATTTATCTTGCAAAAGTATAAAGTAGAGAGTATCATGTTTGAGTAGCTTTCAAAAATACTTTAACTGACAGCTATAGATGTGCTTCATCAGATTCAGGTCGTGTTTCAAGTAGTGCAGTGGAAACTCAGGACTTTTTCAGCACTGGAGCCCATCAACAGCAAAACTGAATTATGCAGTAGAAATTTATTTACATGAGCAGGTAATCCATTGTATTATTAAACAGTCAATTTGTCATAAATGTATGTTCATTGAAAAGGAATAATCACATGCACATACCGAATGTCATTTACTGTCATAACATCACCAAGCAGCAACACGAAGCGAGACTTACCAGCATGATATCAATATATCGATGATAATTAGCCAAGAAATTTTTAATATCATGGTAAGACAAGAAATGTGCCATAATTCCACTGTACACTGTGAGATCTGGCTCAAAATTCACATGTACTGTATATTCAGTGATAACATCCACTAGCTCCTAAAACAGACACTGCTGTATGATTTGACCTAAATGGGCCAGGTCCAGAAAATTTGACCTAAATGGACCTGTCCAAAAAAATTCGACTAAGACTCCAGTTTACCAGAAGGTAGAGTTGTTTGGCCACAGTCACAGTGCACATGTGAACAGGAGAAGAACCTCATACCAACTGTGAATCCTGGTGGTGGAAATAATTATGGTTTAGGGTTTTCATATTATATTACATATAAGTATTACATATAGAACAAAAATGTGTGAGTTGGCCAACACAGTCTCTCTTTCTTACTTTTTCTTTCTTGCATGCATATACACATGTACATTATGACTTTTATTAGTTTTATGAATTATTTTACTATATAAAGTGAAAAATAGGAAGTATTTCTCTGAGAATCTCAGCATTGCCAAATCTGTTTCTGTGAAAATTCACTCACTTTATAATTTCTTGATCTCACATTAAAGTGGTATAATATAACAGAGTCCTCACTTCAAAAATGACTGGTGAACATGCGCATTCACTGATCTTTCGCATGTTATGGCTACTCGGACACGCACATGCTCTGTCTAGCTTGAAGATGAACATTCTAATGATGTAATTAGATCCCATCTTTAGATCTACTGGAAAGTTCCTATGTAAATGTAATGACTATCATAATGTTACTTTCCTTTAGTACAATTTCTGTAAGCTCTCAAACGTCGAGTAATGATAACATGAACAATATATAGTTCACGCCAAAGGTACTACCTTACTAGGACCGAGCGTGCTCTAGTGGAGTGCACTAGTGGCGCACCACAGTATCTTCTGTGTTGCTCACACAAAAGGTAATAATTTAGCATTAAATACAGTCCTGTCCTTTAAATGACCTTTTGATTGGATAATTACTGCACTGATCGTTACTGCCAACATATTATTTAACCTGAATGGTGAGTACTTCCTGAATTCTCAAACAAATATGTCGGAGACATATCCTGGGGACGTGGAAACAATTACTCTGTTCCAGAGGGGTCAAATCTTTGGCCTGCATCAAGAAAATAAAAATAAGAAAACCGCTGAAATTACTGGGAATGAGTTAAGAAGTGTCCAACACATTACTGAAAACCTGGAAGTATAGTGCTGAACCATCAGCCCCCCCCCAAAAAAAATCTGACCGTGATTGGAGATCAGGTAAACGCTTGTTTAAGTTCATTCATTTGTCAAGCTGCTTAATCCTACTAGGCACGCTAGGGAGGCCATCTCAGCCAACACTCACCTGTGAGCTGTTCAGGGTGTACTCTGCCTGCATTGGTCAGCTGAGATGAGCTCAGCTTCCCAGCAACCCTAATATTAGTAAGTTGTTTGGCAAATGGGTGAGAGTATGCTAGGGAATATAAAGATAGGACTCTGGAACAAAGGAACAGGGTCATGTGATCTGATGAGTGCAGGTTTACCTTATTTCAGTGATGGGGATATCATGGTAAGACGCACATAAAGCCAGTGTTATGATTCTTGGGTGGCTCCGGTTAGTCAGTTTGAGGCTCAGCAATATTACTTGAAATAAAATGAAGTCAGCTGATGACCTGCATGTACTGAATGACCAGGTTATCACATCAATGGACTTTTTCTTCCCTGATCACAGGGATATAAAATTGGGACAATAGTGCGAGTGGCTCGGGGAGCATGAGAAATCATTTTCACACATTAACTGGCACCAGAGTCCTAACCTTAACCCTATAAAAAGTGTGAAGACTTTACAGTGGTTTAATTCTTCCACTGTTAATAAAAGATTTCTGTGAAAAATTAATAGAATCTTAAACTAAAAATTCATACTCATACACTTACATAAAACAATGCTACAGTGATTGGCATGCTATAATCTAAGCTGAACGCAATCCAACCAAATATTAAGAGTGTTTGGCTTTTTTTCCTTTTTTTTTTGTTTTTGACAGGGCAGTGTAGAATTTTAAACTACACAGAACGATGTGTTGTTAAAAAAAATACAACAAACACAATAATTTTCTCTGTTTGGTTTATTCCACAGTTTCCCTTTTAAATACAGAGAATAGGAAATGTCTCACATCTTTCATAAAAATACATTATCTACAGTCAGGTGGACCAGTAAAACCGGTTATAGAGAAAACAGCATGCAGCCATTTCATCATCAATGAAATCATTAAAAACTCAACTTTTGCACACTTGATTTACACCACTGCCAGAACTCACATATGACCAGACAGACAAGGTGTAGCAAAAACAAACAAACAAACAAACAAACAAACCAAAAAATTAATAAAATTCAGCTGTGCAACTGAAACCAAAACCATTCTGCTTGTGCAAAAAAAAAAAAAAAAACCTTCAACAATTAGTAATTAGCACATTTAAATTATGCAACATATGCAAATTAAGCTAAATAACAGCTTAGTTATGTTTTAGATTGAGTCAAGGTCAGCAGCAATATGTGCAGTACCTGGCATGTATCAATATAGTCCATAAATACAACCTCAAACTGAAGCAGAGACACTGCAAACTACACAAACCATAAAAAGCGAACACAGTAAAGTGAAGCCATGTTTCAGAACCAAAACCATGAGAACAGGAGCCAATGGGGTTCTGGGTTACTAATCAGAACCTCAACTGCTCAGCTGTATAAATGAGATAAAAATGTAGGTCGCTCTGGATAAGGGTGTCTGCCAAATGTCAATGTTTTGCACCAAAGTAGAATACATGGACGTGTGATCGGTAAAATAGAACATTTCTCAGGTTCAATTCTTAAGCAGGTTAAATTGAATTGATTTCTTTAACATCTACAACGAAACAAAATAATCAAACACAAACCATGTTTTCTATGTCAATGTTTACACTCCCTGTAATTTGATTTGCAACACATAGTAAAACATACAGTAATGTAGGATCACATCCATTTTGTAATTAAAATATCGCACTATGACAGTTCCAGGCAAATGATATTCATCAGAATTCCAAACACAATACAATTTAATCAGGAACAAATGTCAAACACTCCTTCTCTATGAGCTCAGTGTGAGTGAGAAGATGTATCCGCACAGGAACAGAATATCTTAAGTATAAAATCTCACAAGTAAGCAAATTGTTAATCCTTTGTGGTATAATGTCTGTTATCTGGATGCTTAATAAATCCTGGAGGCTTCACAGTTAAAGGTTCACCGTAGAATATCATGAGCAACTTGTGTGAAAAGACGTAGTGTGGAATCAACAATCTGTCAAAGTTTAAACAACCAAAAAAACCCCCCCAAAAACACCATGGTGTCGATCCATCCACATATGACAAGCTTCGTCTGCAAGCCTCCAGTGATCACACCCTACGCCAGCTAACGTGGCTTCTAACACTGACAAAATGATGCTCGATGTAACTCTGGAGCGCTTTAGATCTTCTTATCATATTACAATAGTTCTCAATACAGTTCCGAGTACTAAATAGATTCAATCTGCCTGCGAACCTTTTCCGAGGCTTGGCGGTCTAAAGACCTCTGCCGGCCAATCACTACTAGGGCAAAGAAAACGGTGAGGACTAACATTGCACTCTCAAACTTCCAAAAGAGGTTCTCATCCATCACTGTTGAGTGGCAGCTAGACAGACAGACAGACAGACAGAATAATTTTATGGCATGATGTATATAATAATAGATAATACAATTATACAATATCATTATTTAATGTAATGGTGAATTGGACTGGATTACCACTACTGTGAAGGCTTTATCAACCTGATTTATACAGGTGTTTTATTTGTGCATAATAACTCAAATGCCATAAATATAAAATTCAGAAAAATGTGATAATACACCGAGACAGTAAAAACACAATAGTAAGTAATAACAGACTGTTACAGTTTTTTTTTTTTTATTTCAATCAATGAATCCATTGTTTTGTTACTCTTCTTTCATATTTCAGTGTAAGAAGCAGCTAACTGTTTATGAAAGGTGCCAACAGTTCTGTGGCTGAATGTATTCAGTACGTGGTATCAGCCCCAGGTGTACAGGTCATCTAAATGTAAGATTGAAAAATTAACTATAGCTGCTAAAGGCTTAACAAAAACCAGTGCAGCTCTACTGAAAGGCTTGTAGTACAGGTGGTACTTTTTGGCACACTAATTGCAGGTAATGAGAGTGGTGGATGTAGTCTCTGATTCTTCTCAATTTAGACTACAATTCCCATTACAGTTATAAGATGACCAGCTACTGTACACTACATTTTAAACTATAATTAGTTTCTGCTACATGGTCTGTATTTTTATCTGGTTTTACCCAAATGAGGATGGGTTTCCCCTTTGAGTCTGCTTTCTCTCAAGGTTTCTTCCTCATGTTGACTAAGGGTGTTTTTTTCCCTGCCACCGTCGCCACGGGCTTTCTCATTGGGGATGTGTAGGGTTTACAGCGATGTTTAAATTCTACATTAAATTTGTTTTTAATATGTAAAGATGCTTTACACAATGTCAGGTCTAAAAAGCGATACAAATAAAACTGAATTGAATTGAATCTGCGTCTGTACAGTGCTCTTTTGATAATATGCAGCTCTTAAAATGATTCAAAAGCAACTCACAATAATTGGCATTTGGGAAGCATTTGGATGATCAAAATGAAAATACCATTTAAGACATTTCACTGTAGAAGCCAGAAAGATGAGATTAGTGAAAGAAAGAGTGTGGAGAAACAATCCTCACCTTTTGTACTCATCTTTGCTGGACTTGGTACAGTTAATCCTCTCCACGTATCCTGTCTGGGTGCAGGCCATTAACGTCTTCTGCAGAGATTATAGAGAGGGATTTAATGCAAGCCAGAGAAAGCTTTAGTAAAGTTCTATGGTTTCTACTGTACATGTTAAATACACTCATAAATCCTTTAGAGTGAAGCCATCTTCAATGGAAATATTTCAATAAAACACCACAGGGCTTTAACGTTAAAATAAAAATCAGTAACAGGGTGAGTGTAGTGTGCTACACCTTAGAGTTGATGCATTTTTAAAAACAGCATGACCCGAAGTGTTTTATTCATCTTGTACCACTGCAATTTACCAGTGGTTCTAACTGTTCATTTGTGAACGAACAAGACATAGACGCATCCTGTTAAAATGCAAAGTATTTGTAATAATAATAATAATAATAATAATAATAATATATATAATAATAGCCCTGCAATGGCCTGGCGAGCTGTCCAGGGTGTACTCAGAGACCATATATAGGATTAAGCAGTTCAGAAAATGAATGAATGATGAATGAATGATAATAATTACGGGGCTATAATAAATCACTAGACCTTTTGCCACCTGTAATATCATCTATAATCTGTACAATTCAAATGAAAAACCAGATTTTTTTTTTTTTAGAGGAAAAAAACATTTTAATCTAAAATAACATGATTGTCTAAGTGTGCACACTCTTTAATAGGGATGTTGCTGTGTCCAGAATTAACCAATCACGTTCAGCCTCATTAAAAAGTAGGCTGTGTACACCTGCCATTAATTACAGTGACTCTGATTAAACAAATAAAGTTCAGCTGTTCTAGAACAGGGTGGTGCGGTGGCGTCGTGGTAAGCATGTCCGCCTCACAGAAAGAAAGTCCTGGGTTTGAGTCCTGGGCTTGGCTCAGGTGTTTCTGTGGAGTTTGCACGTTCTCCCCATGCTTGCGTGGGATTTCTCAGGGTATTCCAGTTTCCTCCACAGTCAAAAGGCATGCTCATAAGGCTAATTGGTTGTTTCAAAGTGCTCCTAGGTGTAAGTGTGACTATTCAGGGTGTACCCTTTACATGTGAATGTAATGTGTGAATGGTTGTGTGCGTGTTTGGTCTGTGATGGTCTGGGGAGCTATTCATGGTGTACCCTGCCTTCACCCAGTGTTGGCTGAGATAGGCTCCAGCCTCCCCATGGCCCTAGTATGATTAAGTGGTTCAGAAAACGAGTGAGAGAGACTGAGGAATCTAGTACAATTTTCTTGATACTTGGTTGCATCCTGCATCGAAAGCCTCAAAGAGCTTAGAAAGCATCAAAAAGGATCTCACAGTTCAGAGGTACCGGTCAGGAGACGGGTACAAAAGAATTTCCAAAGCATTAGATATAACATGATACACAGTACGATCATCAATGGACCCAGCCACAGCTCAGACCTAAATCCAAACAGACACCACCTGTGGGGTACGCCGAAGAGGGCTATGCAGAGATGATCATCTTATAATCATAGATCTGAAGCGCTTTTGCAAGGAAAAGTGGGCAAAGCTATGCCGAGGCAAAATGGGGCCTGCTGATAGACTTCACCCAAAAGACTGAATGCATAAAATCAAAAAGCGCTCTCAACAAAGTATCAGTTTAAGGGTGAACATATTTATCTAACAAGGTAATTCCTAAATTTTTCTAACCTCTAAAAGATTTTTTTTTTCTTCAGGTGAATTATACAGATTATGGATCACATTAAAGGTTGAAAAATTCTGTAATTATTTATCCTGATCACTATTTCTTTTTTTTTTTACACCGCAAATCCTTTAATGATGTTCTGAGTTGCAGTTAATGCGGCGGTACCACCAAATACAAGTTCCTGTATATGTCACTTATGCAGTAATAACTATAAAAGGTTTTATAAAATGTTCAAAAGCTGATCTTTTAGTCTTCATAATCCCTTTTGGTTAGTGGTCTTATGCTAGATGAGAGCACGCTGGTGGGTGGGAACTGATATATGACCAAATTGGCAGAGGCGTTCAAAGTGCACATGTTCTTTACTCACGCAGAAGTACAGATAGATGCATAAAAAAGGTAAAAGCAGATGCACTGATTTAATGTCTACAGTACAGGCTCTGAAACAAACTCAGTCTAAAGTTGAAAAGTATTTCTTTGAAGAACATTTCTAGCAGCTTTTTGTGTGCAGAGCCCCTGAGAACGAAATAAACCTCTCTCTGTCTCTCACTCTTGCTCCGCTCCTCCATGCCCTGCCATGAATAGCAGTCGCATGTGTTGGCAAAAAAAAATAAATAAAAGAATTTCTGGAATATTGCATATAATTTCCTCCACTGTCAAAATGTGAGATTTCTCCAGAACCAAAAATGTCTGGGTTATCTGACAGAGATATTGTTTGTTTGTTTTTTAATTTGTTTATTTATTTATTTTGGGTAGTTTAGTTTTTCTGATTTGGTATGCAATGATGCAAAATACAAATATTAATAGCCTAATTACCATATAATAAAGTAATATAGTATCCAAATAAAGTAACGACTCTAGTTTGAAAACAGGAGTACAAAGTACAGGTATTTGTGTCAAAATTCATGAAGTAAAATGTTAAAATTTATTAAGGAAACACTCGTTTCAAAAATTAATACTCGAGTGAAGTACAGATAATCAAAAACAGTTCACAAGTAACTGTACAGGCAGCACGGCGATGTAGTGCACGTCCACCACAAGAATATCCTTGTCCAAGCCCCAGACATTTCTGTGTGGAGTTTGCATGTTCTCCCCGTGCTTGCGTGGGTTTCCTCCAGTTTCCTCCCACAGTCCAGCGATGCACATTAGGCCAACTAGCTGTTCCAAATTGCCTGTAGTTGTGAGAGTAGGTATGAATTGTTGTGTGTTGCCCATATGACGGTCTTGTGAACTGCTCGGGGTGCACCCTGTCTTCGTCCAGTGATGGCTGAGATATGCTCCAGCCTCCCCATAACCCTAATAGTACGATTAAGCAGTTCAGCAAATGAGTGAGTCAGTAAAGTAAATGTACGTTGTTACTTTCCACCTCTGCAAATTGTGGAGAGAAAAGGGGGAAAACTGTTTCACTTTCCAGAGCCTCTTACTAAGATTACATTAGATGATACAAAAAAGGTTTTGTTTTCTTTAGAACATTCTTTAATATAAACCTGTTCTGTGAATTATTGCCAGAGCTGCTGCTATAGAATGTTCATCATCTATTTTGACCAATCATATTCCAGAATTCAACAGCACTATAATATAATAATCACCAGAGCAACAGATATCATTTAACTAGCTTTCCTAATGCAATACTTACTTTTTGGAAAGCATTACACAAGCTGCATTCTGTGGCGACTACAAACTCTTCTAGCTGCCAACAGGGGACGGTCACCGACTTCGTAACTGCAAGCCACAAACATAACCAACACCAAAAGTTTATCAGTGCCACAATGTTCTCAGAATGCAAATCAAGTCCAGGTGAAAGAAGTACATAACCATTTAAGCACATTGGTTTAATGTCCATTTGCTTTGTTTTTAAGCCCTAAACAGTGCAGAGACGTGCAATTTCCCTCCAGGATTAATAAAATATATCTCATTATTACAAAATAAATAAATAAACAAACTAAATCAAATACAGGTGGGAGCGGCACAGTGGCGCAGTGGTTAGCACGTCCGACTCACAGCAAGAAGGTCCTGGATTCAATTCTCGGGCTCAGGCATTTGTGTGTTGAGTTTGCATGTTCTCCCCGTGCTTGCGTGGGTATCCTCCGGGATTTCCTCCCAGAGTCCAAAAATATGCACAGTTGGCTAATTGGATGTTCCAAATCGCCCCTAGGTGTGCATTTGCGTAGTAGTGTGTGCGTGTTGCTCTGCAATGGCCTGGTGAGCTGTTCAGGGTGTACCTTGCCTTTGTCCAGAGTCGGCTGTGATGGGGGCCAGACTCTAATTAGGATTAAGCGACTTAAATAATGAATGAATGAAACACAAGTTTCATTCCACACCACCAATTTGTTTAAATAAAGATTTTAGCAAGATAAATAAAAAACGTTTTCAAGATTAACAAGGTTATGCATGTACTTTTAAAAGCATCTGTTAGCTACAGGTTGAATGAAGTATTCACATTATTTCATTAAATGGAACCAATACGACCTCGCATGTGTGGTGTAGTCATTTTATTTGTGCTGAATTATAGTGGAATATTCAGTCTTAAGGGAAGATTGGAGGAATGTTAATGCTGATAGATTGCTTGAATGACTTTAGGTAACATGATTAAACTGTGGTAATGATGTGTGGTGTGAATATATCTGTGGTACACAAAGACACCTGCACAGGTAATTGAGCTTAAAGTGTCAGTATTGACTCCACATACACTTACCTATGGTCTTCTCTTCCCCAAGAAGCACTGCTCCAAACACTCTGATAACACAAAAATAAATAGCAAAAAGTTACCAAAATAATCTGAAGTGATGTGTTATCAACTTGTTAGGTCAAAAAATTATATTTCTTGGCAAGAATAGGCTGTCCGGCAACCTCAAAAGTCCGGCAATCACTAATGTCCCGGGTCCCTACACTTTCCCGGACATTTACCGTAATCAGTCCGGCACTTATCCAACACTCAATACACAATACTGTGACTTAAGGAGCGTATCAGCATGTTCTTTTATCACATTCATTTTAAATGTGGGTTCCGGCTTGTCATCACTGTCCTCACTTTCACTTCGCTCTCCCGTCACGGATGCCAGTATCTGTTCATCTGACATTATTTCGTGCCCCTGTGCTGCTTCATTTCCGTCCACCCACTCGGACGGGAACGGGCCGGACAGGAGGGAAGTTGGGAAATCATGACTGACCCGGACTTCCATCATCGATTCCCAGACTTGTCCCGAGCATTTTTCCGGGAATACCAAATAATGTCCGGCGCCAGATTTTGGAAATCCGAAATCCGGGAAATATGGGTACGGGAAATCGAGGGTGAAGTGTACATAATATATCATCAAAACATATCATATCACCATACTTAAGACTTACATATCATTTAGTTAAAAAATATAACTGCAAAACATGAATAAACAAAAAGTTAATCTACATTTGTTTCTTTAATGCTTCTTACAAAGTCAAAGATTATATTTTTTATATAAATACTAAAGGCATCCAGTCAGTACTGTTTAATTTGTAAAGAAAATTTGTGAAGGATTAAAATCATATTACCATTCCAATTATATATCACATTATTATATCAATATGATGCCCAACCTTACCAAATGGCATCTTTCCCTGCCACTGGGTAACACCATCTAGGGTACAGCTTTTGTATATTTGCTATGTTTCTTTGACCTAGAAAGGCCCATGTAGAGTAGCCTTATTTAAAAAGGAATTCCACATCAACTCTGTACCTTAAATCAGGCACAACATACCCATATTTTTAAATGAAAGAATCATTTTAAAGGTACAAAAATCTGTACCCCTGACAATATGACTCAAGCGACAAGGAAGGGTATGGCCCAATAAGCTTTTTTCTGAGTGTATTAAGGAAAAAGTAAGAAAGGTAGAAAAGAACTCAAACACTATAACACCGAGTTATTAAGTCAAAATAAGGCACTAAATTAAACTACATTTTTTGATGAAGAAGCAGATATCAGTCTATAGTATATTGTACAATGCTGTACTCTTATCTGCTAACCTGAGAGACACCAATCCCCAGAAAAGTGCATGAAGGACCAGAATTCTAGGTCTTAAACATGACATTGGAATCCTGCAGTCACTCTCCATCCCTCAGCTCAGCTGTGAAGAAAAACAACACTGCTGGAGATTACAGACATACCTGAACTTTAAGCAGCCATTACACTAAACCCCAACACACTCTGAGAACATTAGAGTATAAATACAATAGTACAATAGAGTGTAAATTTAAAGCCACACATCACACCCCTCTGACATCATCCTTAGAGACACCATCTGTGACATCACAGTGTTAGGTCATGTGACACACCGGCAGATCACATCTACGATTCAAAGTTCACTAGCCAAGAACAGTCTGAATAAATGGATAAGGGGTCGCATCAAGTGGTGACTTCTGTGGAGCAACATCTATTATACTAAAATGCATTTCACACCAACCAGCTTAAATGTGCAATTTATGCTTCATTTTGGTTTTTCATGCAATAATAATAATTTTTCCAAGACATGCACATTAGGTTAACTGGCTGCTGCACACTGCCCTCAAGTGTGTGTTGGATGTGTTATGGTCAGGGTGTACTCCACCTTTTCCCAGTGCTGGCTGAGATAGGTATGCTCCAGCTTCCATGCGACCCTAGTAGGATTAAGCGGTTCAGCAAATGAGTGCCTTTATATATATGTGTGTGTGTGTGTGTGTGTGATATGCACCACAGATCTTTGATATCATTGAATATTTATTAATACCTTAAAATAAAACGAAAAGAGGTAGGCATGTTTTATACCATTTTATTGTAGCTATACTTTTCTGTGAAGGTAACCGGAAGGCAAACAGAAATGGGTATGGCATTAAGTTCACTGCTGTCCAAAATGCCAAATGGGCATTAAGCATCCTCCCATCCCAGAGTCAAACTTGATAGGTCTGTTACTCCCAAGTATGGGGGGTATGAACTTGGCAAACTTGGTATTGAGAAACAGCGAAAGAGTCTCTATGACATCACTGTGACAGGCAGACAAAAAGAGAAAAATACAGGGACATGAGCCCTGTCTATTCCATTCAATGGTCAATGGTCTGTTCCTGGGACATCACACAACAATAGGGGCTCCAAACTGGCACCTGGAGAGACCTTATTATACCAACCTATGCTTTTTTTCTGGACACGTTCTGTTTCAAACAGCCTCTGGATACATATGATTAATAGCTTATTATGAACTTTGAACTTCACTGATGCAATTCTGAAATCGGCCAGTTCACAATATACTTGCGGCCTACCCACAGCTTATAACAGATGCAATACTCTCACTCACTCATTTGCCACACAGCTTAATCCTACTGGGGTCGCAGCCCACCTTCGGGAGGACAGGATGGCGCTTAATGGTCATATGGCAGTTGGAACAGGGGTGTACTTACTGCCATGACCATTTCCATTCCGGTGTACCCCACACCTTTGCCCTAGGGGTGCGGTGTACTCCACTTTCAAGATAGGTCCCGGCCAACACTGGGCGAAGGTGGGGTACACCCGAAACAGCTCGCCAGGCCGCTGCAGGGCCATAATAAATACATGACATTATTTAATTTAAGAAAAAAAGATACAACTGTGGATACGGTGACCTTTTCTGTAAAATTGTATTTATTCAACATGTATGGAAAGAGTCTCCAGTGTCAGTGCTTTGTTAAAGTGTAATTTTTTGAGATTGTCTTCTCAATAACACGGTGTGTGGGGGTCTTGTTAACTTTAAATGAGATTATAATACAGACTGGTGAGTGAATTACTGTTTATAACTGCTGTAACGTGAGCAATAATAGGAACTAACTTGGTCGCGCACTGATACATCACTGTAAAGGGTTAAACGACATGGCGTGCCGTTCATTATCACCGCAGTAATAACCGTAATCTCTATAATATTTGTGAAATACCCGGAGTAATGTTGATTAGTTTTCTATAAAAGCGCGTCCAGTCGAAATTATTTTGTATTTACTTACCAGCAAGCGTTATCTTGAAGAAGTTGTGAGCGACCATATCACATTCCTGGCAAACACACGCTTATAACTAACTATTTCAGGACATTTTATATCCTAACAGTTTGACAAATAACGTTGCGTTGATATTTAGGGCCGATTAGCTTGCTAGCTCTAACGCTACTCACCTCCTGCACTGAATAAAGAAAAGGCGAAACACTAATCTTCGTGTACTCACCTTTTCTGTATTGTTCTTCTCAGTCATCCCTTATAATCTCAGGAGTGTTAGCTTTCGGTTGATTCCCCACCAAACAGTCACACAGTCGCGTGGAACCTCATAACTGTGATGTTTTTCACCAGGATACTTTATTTACACAGAGGTGAATAAGTAACTGTCCGCCATCTTGAATATCAGCGTTGGTCTGACGTCACACAGGGAAACGTGGAGTTTTTTTTTCCTCAAAGGCAACGTTACACTTCCGCCTAGTGACCAGGCTCGGAAAAAACCCCTCACACGGTCAAATACACAGACTAAACTAATTCAACACAGACTAAACTAATCCAGTTACACAGACTAAACTAATCCAAGTCCCTTAGTATACAGACTAAACTAATTCAACACAGACTAAACTAATCCAGTTACACAGACTAAATTAATCCAAATCCCTCAGTAAACAGACTAAACTAATCCAATACAGACTAAACTAATCCAAGTCCCTCAGTATACATTCATTCATTCATTTTCTGAACCGCTTAATCCTAATTAAGACCATAATAAAAACTAATCTTAATAAAAACCATCGCAGCCTCAGTATACAGACTAAACTAACCCAACACAGACTAAACTAATTGCGTTACACAGACTAAACTAATCCAAGTCCCTTAGTATACAGGCTAAAGTAATCCAGTTACACAGACTAAACTAATCCAAGTCCCTCAGTACACAGACTAAATTAATCCACAGACTAAACTAATCCAA
>JAQMYF010000001.1:45335102-45345671 GCA_030014195.1 Neosilurus mollespiculum
TTGATAATGTATAACTAAAGGCAAACTGAGCAAATGTGTAATTTCAGGAGAACCTATCAAACTGGTAGCTCTTCGTACGACTCAGTACCCATGAAGTAGCTCTCAGTTTCAAAAAGGTTGGTGACCCCTGGACTAAACTAATTCAGTTACACAGACTAAATTAATCCAACACAGACTAAACTAATCCACAGACAAGAATAATCCAGTTACACAGACTAAACTAAACCAAGTCCCTCAGTATACAGACTAAACTAATCCAGTTACACAGACTAAACTAATCCAACACAGACTAAACTAATCCACAGACTAGACTAATCCAGTTACACAGACTAAACTAATCCAAGTCCCTCAGTACACAGACTAAACTAATCCAATACAGACTAAACTAATCCAAGTCCCTCAGTACACAGACTAAACTAATCCAACACAGTCTAAACTAATCCAGTCCCTCATACCACAAGGTTGTAGAAGATACAGCCAAAAGTTTATGGACACCTGAATAACCTACTCGTGTTTAGTTTCCCTGACTGTTCCCACAAAGCTGGGATGATATATAATATATATAATATACACAGTAGTGTGTGGTGAAGATTATACACCACCACTTTTCTCTAAAAGGGCTCCTTATAAAAAGAAGTAACAAATTACTTCTCTATAAATTTTTTTTGGTGAAAATGTATTAAACAATGCTATTGTAGGCAGTGAGAACCAAAAAAATAATTCAGACTAGTATATTGAGGTAAAAGTGTGGCTAATAAACAAAAACACTGAAAATACAAATTTTTCAGAAAAATCGAAAGGTGTCACAATTTTTTTTTTACTTTTGCATAGCATGAATAAAGAAATTAAAAAAATACTTATACACTTATACAACTTACCAAAATGAAGATAAATCAGAAACCAAGTACTATTCAAGTATTTATTTCATGTAATATTGGATCATATTGATGATAATAAGTAAACAAACTACAATATATAGTAATTATAAAAATAACAGTCTCTTTTGAGAAAAAAGTCAATATTTAGCGTGATCACCCTTTACTTTGATTACAGCATTTAACCTTTCAGGCATAGTGTTCACTTATGTTTTTATTTCTTCACTCACTAAATCATTCCATATGGTTTGAAGTTCATTAATGCTATGCAAAAGTAAAAAAAAATAACAATTTGCAACACCTTTCAGCCATACTTTTACCTCAGTATACTTGTTGGAATTATTTTTTTGGTTTTCATTGCCTACAAAAGCATTGTTCAATATATTTTCACCAAAAAATTATAGAGAAGTAATTTTTTTTACTTCTTTTTATTAAGAACCCTTTTAGAGAAAAGTGGTGGTGTATAATCTTTACTGCACACTCCTGTAGGCTACTGTAGAATTACAATTTTCATTATTTACCCCTGAGAACTCACTCACTCATTTGCCAGACCGCTTAATCTTACAGATGCAGGAGGGCTGGATCCTGTCTCACTCAACACCGAGCAAAGGCATGGTACATCGCAGGGCCAACACACATAACCACTCGGGCAATTGAGAACAGCATGTCTTTGGACTGACAAAGGTAACCGGAGTACCCAGACAAAACCCACGCAAGCACAGGAAAAACATGCAAATCCACACAGAAACGCCCAAGCCTGGGACTCGAACCCAGGACTTTCTTGCTGTGAGGCGGACGTTTTAACCACCACGCCACCATTTTTCTTGAAATAAAATTAATGTATAATGAGATTAATGCTGAATTTATATTTGCAGAAATTTGTTCATGATGTGCAGGGATTTTTTCAAATATATGAACATATATATTTTGTTACTTAGTTAGATGCTAACTTATTTGGAGCAATGTCTCCCAGTAACTACCGCACACTCATTCATTCACCAAACTGCTTAATGGAGGCTGGACACTATTTCAGCCAACACTGGGCTATATATACATAGACATGTGATGGCCTGGCGAGCTGTCAGGTTGTACCCTGCTCTCACCCAGAGTCGGCTGAGATGGGCACCAGCCTCATCACGACCCTAATTAGGATCAAACAATTCAGAATCACAGCCAACTCTGGGCGAGGGCAGGGTACACTTTGGACCGCTCGCCAACACACACACACACACACACACACACACACACACACACACACACACACACACACACACACGCACATATAGGATAATCACTCACAGACAATAACATCAACAACAACAACAACAATGTGGCTAATTCTTAATCAAAATCTGTCTTTATTAATTTTTCTTTTGTAATCATACTAGACTGAACATACATACTGTAGAGCAAACTTTGATCTCTCACATTAGCAAAGAACAATCAGGTCCATAAACACAATCATTGAATACAATAGAAATGGTTTAAGGTAGCTTTGTGGAGCTCAATGCAAAATCAACATGAGCACAAAATGATATGTCGAGAGAACTGAGTTAAATACCTAAACAGAAAGAATAACAAACAGGAAAACCGGAAGAATTAATTTAAAGACTTAACAAAAGACAAAACAATAATAAAACACAAATGTGTGGAAGTGTGAGAGGAAGATATACTTCTGAAACAAGCATACGATATCCGAACATGTGAAGATGCAAACATAGTTATGTAGAAAACTTCTTTTGGATTGCGTGTACTCCAGTTCAGTCCATTTCAAATTCATTAATGCCATTACAAGTAGGCCGAAATAATGCTTAAGTCTACCTCTGTATCGTAAACACATCCATGTGCACTTATTATGAAGATAAGGCATAGAAGTGCTGTTTCCTCTGTTTATCCTGCCATGCTGTTGTTCAACCACACTGGCTGCAGCATTTTCAATAAAGCTGGATCCCCCAGCCTACATTACATGCATAGATACTGATATGGAGCTCATGCACAAAAACAAGTCAGATCAATCACTGAATTTTGATTGCTTTTGCTCCAAAATTTTTTAGTCCATACGGGGCAAATATTGGAAACCGTAACAATTCCCAGTGGGTGGATCACAAAAATAATACGTGGCCCTTCCTATTTTACTTCTAATGACTTATGCCATTGCATGCCCTTTTAATGAAGCGGTAATTAGACATCTTTAAAATCAAACAATAAAAGTAATAGATGTACAAAAGCACATACAGCAGATCCTTAGGTTTTCTCATGTTCATATATTCCAGTAGGGCTGCACCATTTCATTTGGTCTGAATTACATGCAGGATGAAATCAGGTGGCAAGGCACAAAGGAAAGAGGATCTAAGGATGAGAACAAGGCATATAAACCCTCCTCTATATGTAAATTGGAAAATAAAAAATAAAGAAAAGACAAAGAAAGGTGCTACTTGTGCTACTAGTCCTCCTAAAAAGGCCTCCAGACATGCATTAATTTTCATGGAGGAATATTAATCTCAATTCCTACCTATATATCATTTATTGATTATTTATTCATTTTATTGTTGTTTTGCACAGTGGGCTCTTCAAAGACAAAGGGAAACGGAAAGCTTCACCCTAATCTGTGCAGCATAAAGAGTGCTACAAGCAGCTAAGAAGTACCATAAAGTGTGAAAATACTATGAGACCGGCTTCATTCTTCCCATCATGGGCATGTCTGTTCAAGCCATGCAATAAACAGAACAAGAGTTTAGGAAATACATTTTTATCCTTTACCCATCTTTTGACTACAATGGTGAACTGTCCACATCATGAGGTTAAGGGTATGCAGTACATTCAGTAGAAGCTCAGCGCCACCTTGTGGCAGAAAGGGATGCTGCAAAGCTTACAAGTGATACATAGAGCAAAATCTAAAACCATACTTCAGATTCAGATTCATTTGAAGATCTAAAGCCCTAATCTCACGGGAAAAAAATAGAATTCTTATTGAAGTCTACTGATTTTAATAAAAAATAAAACAAGAATAACTCCATGTTAAAAACTCTGTTATCACAGCATTGAGAAAACAAAAGGGCAAATGAAATGTGAACAAAATGTAATACAAACACTTATTTGTGTGTGTGTGTGTGTGTTGGTAACAAGATGGGAGAAGAGACAGTGTTCAGTAACAATGTTCCTTCCCTCCCCTTTGGAAGACTTACCAGGACATGTCTTCAGAAAAAAAAGAGTGAGTGAGGAACCTCTTTTCTTTAGTTCATAATATCTTATATACATGTTTTCCTTCAAATTAAATTTCAGTACTTTAGAAAGCATGAAAACTGTCTATAAAAAAAAAAAAAATTAAAAAGCAGATACGCACAAAGGGGAGGCGTTTAAGTGAGGGTGAAAAACAAATACAGGAATATTAAGGATGAATTGTACACTATGGGACAAATGCTGGATTTAGAAAAGAGAGGAACTAACTTTCCTTAGTGCTGATAATGAGCAAACAAACAAACTTTACATTCCTAACATTCAAATATTTATGGACATATACATCTTAATGGGGTTGTAACAAGGTGCAGACTCAAGTCATAAAATATTTTAAAGTCATACATCAGTGTAGAGGTAGGCAACTCCATGTCAGAATGTGATAATGGCTGGAGCATTTAAAAGGCTGTAAGACGAGTATTCGTCACATGAGAATTAAAGCTCCTGGCTGCATGTCCTGTAGCTGCAGTCACAGCTCATCATTCTCCCAGTCTCTGCAGAGCTCACTCCATGTTGCCACTGTCTGAATGGGAGATGTTGAGTGTGTTTACAGAGGGGAAGAGCTCCCGCTGGTCGGTGGGACTGTGGTAGTCAGAGGTGAGGTCAGGCTCCAGTAAGGAGGACAGCGTGAAATGGGACGAGCCCTTTTTTAGGCACTGAGAATAAAAGTTAAGCAGCAGGTCTAGCTTGTTCTCAATGGACTGCACCTGGGACATCAGAAAAAGTCAGTGTTAATAGTGGCTGAACATGGAGCATGGGTTTAAATCTATAAGAAATGCCAGGTGCCTTAGATCTACTGTATGTAGGTAATGCACAGGATACAGATTCAGAAAATTCATTCATTCATTCATTTTCTAAGCCGATTAATCCTGGCACCCATCTCAGTCGACTCTGGGCAAAGGTGGAGTACACCCTGAATAGCTCTCCAGACCACTGCAGGGCCAACACACACACACACATACACACACACACACACACACACACACACACACACACATACACAAAACCATTCACACACACCTAGAGGCAATTTGGAACAGCTAATTAGCCTACTGTGCATGTTTCTGGACTGTGGTAACCGGAGGAAACACACAAGTACGGGGAGAACATGCAAACTCCACACATAAACGCCCCAAGCCTGGGAATCGAACCCAGGCCTTCTTCAGATTCAGAAAATGCAAAAGAAAAAAATAAATAAATAAAAGAGTGACTACCTACACAGTGGCTTAAAAAGCTGCTGCCACTGGTTTCCCCTGTGATACTGAGCAATGGGGAAATACTAAAAGTTGCATATTTACTATTTATCAATTTTCATTAAATTAAAATCAGGAGTTCCAGATTAGGTGTCATTGACTTATGTATGAGTTCTGGGTTGACCCCAGGTTCTCGTCCCAGTTGGACATGCCCGAAACCCCACACCAGGGAGGCGTTCAGGAGGCATTCTAATCAGATGCCCGAGACACCTTAACTGGCTCCTCTCAATGTGGAGGAGCAGCAGTTCTACTCCGAGCTCCTCCCCAAAATTTCATCCCAGGATCTGCAGGTAATTCCTGCAGGTATTGGTGTGAAAGTTAAAATTTTCCAATCTCCATCTGATTGTAGAATCAAAGATTGGAAAATTTTTACCTAAATGGGTGATGTGTCAGGAGATACAAGACTAGTCATACAAGACTAGTCTTTGTCAATTAACTCATTACCTAAGATCAGGCCTCTTAAAATAATGTGCTCTGTACTGATGAAACAAGGTAGAGTTGTTTGGCTACAGTCGCAGTACACGTGAAAAGGAACAGTACACGTGAACCTCATATCGTTAAGTATGGTTGTGGAATTGTTATGGTCTGGAGTTGCTTTGCTGCCTCAGGAACTGTGCAGCTCACAGTCAATAATTCAAGTGTGAATTTCGCATCATATCTAAGAGTGTTTAAGAATAGCGTGAGGCCAACTATCTAAGAACTGAAGTTTGAACCAGAAGTGGATCTTTCAACAGGAAATGATTCTAATCATTCTAGCAAATTCACCATGAATGGCTTAAAAAGAAAAAAATGAAATATGTAAAGGTCTTAAAAGCCCAGATTTAAACCCCATTGAAATGCAATGAAGGATTTGAAAAGGCAGGCACATGAAAACACTTAAACGTCATGAAACTGTTGGAAGAGGGGTCAAAACATTTAGCAAACCGAGGTCAGAGACTCATGGACAAGTATTTAAAAAGCCTATATTGAAAAAAATGACAAAATTAGGCAATTATATATTTAGCTTTGATTAGATTCATGAGCATAATTAAATATTTATTATCTGTTCTCTCATTGTTAAAAACAACTTTTTGGAGACATTGGTGGTCAGAACTTTATCACCTACCTGTTTCTCCACCTTAACTACACGCCCCATCATGCTCAGCTCGTCCAGGGGATCCAGTTCTGGAGGTGTCTTTTCACCTTTTTCCGTCCTTCCTCTTTTATCAGTCGGAACGGCACCACGGCCTACAATCTGATCTACCCTTTAGGCAGAAGAATTAGTCAATGCAGTTTATAATTCCTTTGTAGATTTAATTCCCCCCCCCCCTTTTTTTGTTCTTATTGGTATAAAACTGGTATTCTGTATTTGCAAATTGCTTAAAGCCAAAAGGGTTATTATTACTAACAAAAGTAGGAGCCTAACTAAAAAAAAAAAATTAAAAAAAAGTAATTTTTTTTGCAACTTAAAATGGGAATGATCTCAGAAACTAACACTACTGTTCAATTTTTTAGTAAAGCTAACCTCATCTGCAGGCTCTTAATTCTGCCCAGCATGTCTAGGTGTCCAGCCGAATACTGTTCAATCACATCCTTCACATCATATGGTCGTAGTGTTTCTTTAAACTTGCGCTTGGCGACCAAAAATTTCAGAATTCTACACACAGAAAACAAATAAACACAAATTACACACAGTTCAAGAGATCCAAATATTTTTCTATGCAGGTGCTGCTGTCAATCCTAGCTGACTTCAGGTGAGAGACAGGATACACCCTGATGGATTGCTAGTCTATTGTAAGGCTGGCAAAGACTCAATCAAACATTCACATACGAATGTGAAATTTAGAGTAGCCAGTTAACATGCAGTCGATCTTTTTATTGTGGGTGGAAACTGGAGTACCTGGATGAAACCCACACATGCACAAACAACAAAAAAACAAACAAAAAAGAAACCACACACACACATGAAAACGTCACACAGAAACTCCTTTAACCAAGATTCAAACTCTGAGCTTTCTTTTATTGTAAGATAAAAGTACTAATCACTCATCCACTGTGATTCCAATCTTCCGAAACTGCCTGTAAGTGTACTGGCTATGCTAAATTGACAGTGGGATGAAAATGACCATGTGCATGGGTCCCATAATGGATTGTGTACTATTCAGGGTGTAATATCAACTTGTACCCAGTGTTCCCAGCTTTACCATGACCCTGACCAGTATAAAGAGCTTACTGAAAAGTTGCTTAATCCTAATTCGGGTTGCGGGGAGACACCATTTACACTCACTCACACCTGGGGCAATTCTGGAACCACCAATCAGCCTACTGTACGTGCTTTTGGACTGTGGGAGGAAACTGGAGTACTCGGAGGAAACCCATGCAAGCACAGGGAGAACATGCAAACATTCACACAGAAACGCCCCGAGCCCGGGAATTGAACACGGAACCTTATTGCAGTGAGGTGAACGTGCTAAACACTGCACCACCGTGCCTCCCAATAACAATAATGCTACTAATAATAATGATGATAATAATAATAATAATAATAATAATAATAATAATCATTTTCTTTGGAAAGAAATCACAAACTTTTTTAATTAATGATCTCTGAGACTATGAGTGGAATTGATATTTGTATTAATAATTCAGCTACTTAAAGACAGGTCCATTGTCTAACAATCTTAAAAGCTTTGGTTCTTTTCAGACTTGGCCATGACCAAAGTGTTGTGTATTACACATTCTTTATCGAAACTGCTTTTGCCAGATGTCTGACAGCTTGTCATAAATAGAAGATATTAAACAGGGCCAGGTTGGTCTCTCCCCAGAACTTCAGCTCTGAGGCTAGTTATTGTGCTCATATTACTCATGAAGCTGACTCGACAAAAACAAACAAAACACCCCTAATGTTAGCATTGCCAAGCAGCTGCGCTCAAACTGCCATCTTGCAACATGATAAATTACTCCATGAGAGCAGGGTGGATCATGGAAGCACAGAGCAGTTTTTTCTTTTTCAGCAGGCATTTTGCCCTAGGATAATTTTTTGTTAACAAAAATATCCTTTAATGGAGGACAAGAGAGACAGCTTCACAGCTCAGCTGTAAAACCATGAGTGGCTGGCAGAGGAAGTGACTGCATTTGGAGGGGGAAAAAAATAAAAAAAAACCAGCAGTGCTGACCAACATGGGTGAAAATAAGTCTGTGCACAGGGGTGTATTTAAAAAAAGAACTATTGTTTTGCAGGAAAGCTTGCGTGTGCGAGCTGGAGCAAGTGCAGAGCTGTGCATGTTTGCTTGTGTGATGGTGTCTTTTCTGCTGGCGGGATAGAAGAGGAACTGTACAGCTGTACCTCTGAACATTTCAAGCTACCTACCAACACCCCCCCCACCCCCCACCCCCTCAAACCCAAGTTTCTTGATGAGTCTTGAGTTTAGTCTGCATTGTCCCCATCTTTTAATTTTGCTGATAGCTGCAAATTTTGCTAGGGTGGGTCTCAGGTGTGGATAAAAGAGAAGGTAAGGAAAAAGAGAGGTAGAATGGGAGGGGGGGGGACCCTAAATCACATTTATTTGGACTCCCCAAGGGGTTCCATAAAATGCTGACTCTCCCTCTGTGTCCATGGCAATGCACTATATAACGGGTTATACTGTCAGCCCAGCCCTAAGCATCATTTGAGCTGCTGCCACTAATAATAACCCAAAAACAAATGTTAGAAGCTGAGCACTCTGGTATTAAAATATGTTCTACAGCAAATGTCAGTGATAATTGTATTTCAAGGAGATGCTTAAAACCTACAAATTATTAATTGTACACTAAGAAAATGGCAAAGCACAGATGAGTTTAAGGACACAGTGTATGTGTTGGGTTTTCTCCTGCAACACTTTTCTTAAAGTGAAACGTCAGCATTGTGTTATGCTAAAATTAGCCATTTTCAAAAGGACATCAGTCTTTTCTAAGGAGGCTTACATAAATTGCAAAATTGTAGAGCAACTTGTTTCACCAGCAGATGCACATGTGAGTATTGCACAACTGGAGATTTATACTCAGTGTAAACTTGTGTGAAAAAGTCAAGGGTTGCTGAAGAGGTTAGGGGGAAAATGCTAAAACCATTTGTAATGAACCATGTCTGGTTGCAACAACAATAACAACAACAACAACAACAAAATAGTGTGTTTTGTACTATCCCAGATAACTGTGCTGTGCTGTGCAAGAGTCAATGTGAGGATGCATATGCTGGTGCCAAAGTACTTAGCAAGCGTTAAAAATCAGCCAGGAGGAGTTCATTTAAGTAAAACCAGGACACTAAAGAAAAAAGAAGCAAAAATAAAATAATAATAATTAAAAAAAAAACAACAACAGCAACTATAAAGAGACAAAGAACAGAAAGAATAAATAAGAAATAAGCTAACAAGGAACTAAACAGACAGCGTTAACAAAAGCTATAATCAAGTCCAACCAAGCTGGAGACATTTCTGCTAATCCACTTTAGGTCAAGATCAACTAACATTAAATCCTACAGTCATGATTACAGTAATTTAAAAATTCTTCACCCGTTCCCTCCAACATGCATGCTTCTCACTACACTTTTAGAAGGTTTAAAATCGAACAAAACCTTGTACTGAAGTTATAGTGAAAATAAATAGCAAACCCTATATAATACAATTCTGGGTCCATTTCTGGTACATAAGCTTTTAAATGCATTATTCGTAATTTCTCATGCAATATTTCATCGTCACAAAGGCTTCCTTCTCTACAGCTTAAATATTGCACCATATGGGAAAACGGTGCAAGACAAAAAGAGATTGTGATGTACGACTGCCACCAAAACATTACTCAAAAGACTTGCAAGCGAGATACTGTGTATAAGGCCAGAGTACCACTAGAAAGTGGGTGCGTAGATATCATGAAAGTGTTGAAAAACACAAAGGCCTAAATATTTCTAATACAAGAAACACACAGCCTGGTGAGTATGCTATGTCAGAATCGGATATCTGGTTTGTTGGCAAATGGACGCTTATGGATCGTTATATATATGGATATCACAATAGATATGACAAATGCACAGGACAAATCTGGGCGGCATAGTGGCATCGTTTTTAGCATAACTGCCTCACAGCAAGAAGGTCCTGGGTTTGAGTCCCATATGTCACAATACAGAACATCTGTCTGGATGTAGACATATATATATATATATATATATATATATATATATATATATATATATATATCTA
>JAQMYF010000001.1:45351987-45367775 GCA_030014195.1 Neosilurus mollespiculum
CTCTACTTCGACGTATCGAGCACTGTTCTACGGAAAATTGACTCAAGATCTTATATATATATATATATGTGGTCAGTAGTTAAGAAAAATGTTAAATACAAATAGAAAAAAGGACATTAATTAAACTCATCAGAAACAAATGAGTATGTTAAAGGTTGACCCTGATACTATAAACATAAACACTATAAGCAGTGTGATAAAGGATAGCAAATTAATTATTTCTGATTATTGAAGTATTGAAGCAAACATCTTCCCTAATTCAGGCCTCCATCCATCCATCCATCCATCTTTTATTGGATACATTCTTATGTTATAAAGCTAGCTAACTGTAACCAAATAATATTGTTAGCTCTGCATCTAAAAGTAATTTAATTTTGATTCCAAACCTAAACATGAGAAACTCTATAAAAGCTGCATATGGCACTGTTATAAGCACATTGTCTGATTCATTGAAAGATTATAATGATCTGAACTCTGCTGGACAGAGGTGTCTTCAAACCACTACTATACAAAAATGTACAGCTTTAAAATGAACAATAATAAATAAACAAAAATAATATTTTATAACATGATACATCCTTTAATGGTCAGTCATTTAAATTCTTATTCAAAATTCTTAGACGAGCATCAGTAGGCATATCAGCAGGCTGGGCAGTATCATGTCACAGGTTGGTAAGACAGAATAACAAAATAATAATTAAAAAAAGCTTTGGTTTAAAAGAGCAAGTATCAGTTTCCCTTTTTCATGCAGTAGGTGCAAGCACTAAAACTACTGCATTACTATTTTAAAGCACATTAAGCAAAGACATGCACATTACTGATGGTGAAAACACACTGATGGGACCACGCTTCACAAACCAAACTAAGCTGTTTTAGGTAAAGAGTTTCCAAATGCAATCGTTCCTGTACTGCACAATAACTAGATCATTGTGTACTGTAAAAATTATGCTCACGATAGTGATTTTAAAATAGTTCCTGTTTTTATATAACATTTACAAGGAACCCACGAGACCAAAAAAGCAAATATCATAAGCTGTGAAGTTTGCTGTCTTGCTCTCAGGGATCTGTGACAGTTCTTCTGGTATAGACAATAAAGGTCATGCAGATATGATTCTTCGAAAACTTCCTGTTAAGTGCTGCCAGAGGGCCATAGTCACATGCAGTTCATCCTAGGTGCATTACATCACTGATGTGTATGCAAGAATGGTCCAAACTGCACATGCAGCCATACTGTAGGTCTAGCCCAAAAGTCAACACGGTGCAAACATCCAAGAAGCTCAAAAGGGAATCATCATCAAACATGCATGCATACAGTATACTGTATATACACTGCATATGGAAGCACTCCTGAATTTTAAAACATTCCATCATTAAAATCTTCAACCATGCCATGAAAGTCTTCAGTCTCCCCTGAGATTGGTAATCTTGTTGATAATGCTGGTACTCATATTCAAATAAACCATGAAGAACAGTTTTTAGTAAACCATAAAGAGCTGTCGTTTATTTCTTTGATATGAGCTCATGGTGTATCTTAAACCTTTCAGTATACATGGACCTCAATCTCTGGGAAGTAGCAGAATTATTCTTGTTATTTTTGCTCTGCTTCTCACACGCCACATGCCACATTCAGAGATCACTAACCCAGAGCCACCAGAAAATCATTTCTTTACTTAATGAGTTTTTAGCAATGTACAAAATCCTATAATAATTAAAATTACAATGTTAAAGCAGTTTGTGAGTCTTTTAGATGTGATTGTGATCTTAGTCATAAAAATAGAGACTCGCCACGTCTCAGTTTCAGAATGAATACTAAACCTATAGTGAATTTTAATCACTTACTCAGTAGTGAAGATTATAAAACAATTATTAATCAAATAATAATTCAGGTTGCTACGGTGCCATAGGGATTAAGACGTCTGCCTCAGAGCAAGAAGGTCCTGGCTTCAAGTCCCAGACTCGGTGAGGGCGTTTCTGTGTGGAGTCTCAATGCTTTCCACGTGCTTGAGTGGGTTTCCTTCGGGTACTCCGGTTTCCTCCCACAGTCCAAAGACACGAACATTGGGCTTCCATGCTGGTTCCAAATTGACCCCTGGTGTGAGTGTGAATGTGAATGGTTGTGTGTGTGTCGCCATGCGATGGTCCAGTGAGCTGTTCAGGGTGTATCTTGCCTTAACCTAGCCGGCACAGCCTCCCCACGACCCTAGAAGGATTAAGTGGTTCGGCAAATGACTAAGTGCTTAATAATTCAGATGCTATTCCTTGGCGAAAGTTTAAAATGAACTTCTTAACACTATTTACTTTAATTTTTGATTGTGATTTATTCTTCAACATTCATTGACCACTTTATTAGGAACACCTGTGCATCTCTATTCCTACCATATTCCAACTGGCCAATCACAGCCACAGTGCAGTGAGATAAATAAAGGTGAGTGTCCACATTGTTCCTAAAGAGCAGATATGATTTTAGCATCTTTTTTCAGAAGGCTTTGCCTTTTTTGTTCAGCGGTGCCGAGTGCTTCTTGTTGAAAATTTTTGAACTTTTCAGAAAGTTGGTGTCATCATTTTCTCTCATTTTCAGGCAACCAATCATATGGGTGCTTTAAGCGGTGATATGTTGTCAAGATCTTGGTGTCATAAAAACAGCCCACTGAATTTATTTTTGTAAATAAATGCTGGGGTGAAGCAAGAACATTTCTGCCAAAGAAAACAAAAACACATGGACATACGCCCTTGAATCACAAATGGGAAAGATATGTGATCTCACTGATTTTGATCCCCCTTCACAGTGCCAGATGAGCTGAGAAAATGGTGAGACTGGTCAAAACTGCCTGGACAACTACATTTAGTTTGGAATTTATTTATTCCAGTAAGCACTCTTTTTAGGTGTGTTGTGCACAAAAGCACATTTCTGTCAGCTAAAAGTAGTTTAGTCATTCTCAAGAACCATTGATCACTGGATTCTTCCCAACAAGCCATTCTGTGTAAACTCTAGAGCAGCGATCACCAATCCTGTGCCCAGAGACTTAAACTCTAGCCGTAATCATGCCAACCTGACCATCTAGGTATTGCCAGCCATGGCCTAATGTTTAGAGAAGCAGCTTTGGGACCGAAAGGTCGCTGGTTTGATTCTCAAACCTGCAGGAAAAATGTGTGTGTGTGTGGGGGGCGAGCAGCAACTTCCCTTTCTCCACATTCATGGCTGAAGTGCCCTTGAGCAAGGCACCTAACCCCCAACTGCTCTATGGGTGCCCCAATGTGTGGCAGCCCACTGCTCTGAGTGTGTGTGCTCACTTTGGATGGGTTAAATGCAGAAGTCAAAGCCTTTTCCTCCCACAGTCAAAAAACATGCACAGTAGGCTGATTTCAAATAATCCCAAATCAAAGCTGTTTCAAATCATATCTAAGTGTGAGAGTAAGTGTGAATGGTTGTGTGTGTGTTGGCCCTGCAATGGTCTGGCGAGGTGATCAGGGTGTGCCCCGCCTTTGCCCGGGGTTAGCTGAGATGGGAGCCAGCCTCTCTGTGACCCTAATTAGGATTATGCGGCTTAGAAAATGAACGTATGAATGTACTGATGTCATGTGATTGGCTAAGTGGATCATTTCCCAAATCAACAGGTGTACAGGTGTTCCTCATGATGTGATCAGTGAGTGTATGTTTAAATCGAATGGCCGCAAAAGCAAGTGCCTCATACACCACTGACAACCATCATTCACTAATTATCAATTGATTCTGACTCAATTAATATAGTCCTTTATGTATTATTAATCAATTCCCACTTTCACTCGACAAAAGGCTTTGTCAAATCTTTTCAAAGATGCTTAGAACGATGCACTTAGAACTTTCTTAAGTTCCACCAGAGACACAAAGCTATTTATACTGTACACTAGATGACCAAAAGTACATGTTATGACGGAACAGGTTTGGGTTTCTTAGTTCCAGTGAAAGAAAATTGTAAAGCTCTAGCATATAAATTTACAAATTATATAAAAAACAAATTTATGTTTTCAACATTGGAACCGCATATGGGTGTGATGTTGGAATGTCCACAAACATTTGACAGAGCAGTGAATTTTAATTGGTTAGGAAATTAAAATTTTTGTATCCTACTATATATGAAGCCTGCTACATTTATAGATTGCCAATTTTATTAGCAGTTTTATTAGGCATATTGAGGCTGCAGGTTTTCCTTCCAACCAAGTCGGAGTCAATGAATTAATTGATTCTACTAATTCAACCTTTCTTAGTCTTCATTTGGCTGTTAGGTAAGCTTTACAAAAACCTGCAGCCAACACGTTTTACTGTTCTGTAACTGAACCCTAATAGAACTCACTTATAAACTCTATAAAGTGTAAACACTTTAAAATAGCACTTGTTTGTCTCTGGGCTCAGTGAGCCAGGCAGCTCTGGACCAGTAAGGCCCTGAAACTGTCAGGCAAAGGAGAGTCGTGCCTAGTGTGGAGCAGGCACCGTTACATCGATACCTCTGCTTGCAGCCATGAATCCGGAAGAAACCCCGCTTTTTAGATATAAGCTGACTGAGGAGACACACAAGGCAAAGGGGCAAAGCATAAAGGCTGTGAGGGGAAGTGGGTTGTGGCAGGATACAACAATTACACTTGAACTTTTTTAAGTCTATTATCAGCTAATTAAAAAGAAATTTGTTATTTGTTACGTTTTTACTTTATACACTATGTAAGTAAAGAAACAATAAATATATATTTTTTAAAAGTAGGTGGGGTTATTCATCAATTTAAAGTGAAAGAAAACATAGGAACCAGAGTTTGTTGTTAGAATAAAAAAATTTAAAAGTGAAATAAAAATAAAAAAAATCTGATACTGCATTGTCATACGACCTTTACACTTTTCATTCACATAGTCATCTTAAAAATAGAAAGTGGCTTCTTTCAGGGGCAAGATTTCTTAATTTTCTCACACGAATAAGCAAACACTTACACTTTGTCGAATCAAATTAGGTTTAAGCGCAGTTGTATGTTGCAGCCATTTTAGCAGCATATCAGCTGACAGGACTGCAGCTGTGCACACATGTGCTTATTGATTTAAATAAAAAAGACATACTGTGTCTAGTACATTTCCTTCCCCAAACTCCGTAAACGAAAAAAGAGAAAACTAGAAAGAAAGAAAAAAAAAAAGACAGCAGCATTAAAAACCTGCTGTACTGACCAAGTTCAAGCAAAGCTAAAGTCTGAGAAACTGCAGGACAAACAGCATTTTGATGTATGGCTATATTTTAGTGCAACCATGAGCATAATCATTATTTTCATGCACATTTGCCTACACAGCTTTATAACCTCGGAGTTGCTCAAACTGCTGCTGAACTAGTTTCATTTTCAACACTCACACTTTCAGTGCTTATACCATTCAAACAGCACACGAGAAGGGATTAAGCACATGTACATACTGTAGCAACAGATTTCATCATTGTCATGTTTTTTTTTTCAAATCCTCAGGCTATCTCTCTCTCTCTCTCTCTCTCTCTCTCTTTCTCTCTCCCTCTCTCTCTCTCTCTTGCTCACTATGTTGAGCTCGGATAAGTGTGTGAGTCAGATATCAGGGTGAGAAGCTCACTCAAGCCTGAGTTAACTGGGAAACTAAGGAGTATTGTTACAGGGAAATTTGTGCTTTCAAGCACAAAACTAAAGAGGCCAAACCACAAAGATAAAAAAGGACAGTGATGCAAACTTTTTGTCCCTTTCCCTTATTGAGAAATAATTAAATACAAAATATGATAACAGTTTTTTTTCTATTTAATGAGTTGGATAATCCTGCAGTGAGAGGCCGTTACCCGAGAGCTGTATTTAATATTAAAAGTCTGCTGATATGCTGCTTAGCACGTTGCTGCTATTTATGATACCAATTCGGTAACTAGCTAAAAAAGGAAAATGTATAACCAATGTCATGAAACCAGCGATCTGGCTCCGCTTTTGACTTTTAAAAGAAAATAATTTGAAGGAAATGTTTTGACATGCAGTGATATTCTGAGAATAAAAATGAGGCTTCGTGTATTTTTCCATGATTGTATGCTTTCTTTCATTTTAACAAAGTTATTAGCTGATAACAGGCATTTAAATTTCAAGTGCAGCTTTGTCACAGGAGGACTAACTAATGTCAAAATGAGTTGGGTGAACAAGTGATCCAGAGATCACTTGTTCAATAATCTTATTAGGCTCCTAAACACTTGGCAACCCAAAAAACTATCCAGGGATCAGCAGCTGGCATAAATGTGGGATTGAAAGATTAGATTAAACAAGAGGTAATACAATTACCAAGAAGAGGACAAAGGACAGGTCTCATTAGCAAGCAGGGAAAGCATGCAGATATTCCACATGTTAAAATTAGTCATTTATGGACGATTACACATCTAGTGAGTGCCCCAGGACCACATGTATCACCTGCAATGCTTAACAACACTAACTGATTAAAATCACTCATTACTGCCTTTATCATCATAAAGAAAGACAGTTCAGAATGCACAGCAAAGCGCAACCAACAAGCATTTTCCTCGAGAGAAATCCAAATCCTCTCAAGAGCTGACCACAAACCTTGTGACTCCAGAATTCCTTATACTGTAGTGGAATGGAAGGATGGCAGGTAAATGAGAAGGAAAAGGGAAAGGGACAAGAAGAATACATGAGTAATGTATGAGGCTTTTAAAATGTGGCAAATTGCATTTGCAGAATTAAAGTAAAAATCCACCCTGAAAGACTTGAATATTCATCATTAGTATACACAACACGGGAACGGCACCAGCTGATTGGTCCGCTCTCTCAGGTCTGCTCCCTGAGTGGATAATGCAGCAGTGGAAATGACAGACACTTACGGTTAGAGACACTGTTAGTTAGATTTCACTGATGCTGAAATCCTAAAAATTCAACAAAATGCTGTACAAAAATATACCAGTGTCAAATAAACACATTTCTGTCCAATCCTAACTGTTCTTAAGATCTTAACAATTTGCTGTTTAGAATGATTTGCAAAGCAAGATAAATTTTAAACTAAAATACAAGAAATAGAAAAGAAGAGTTAAACAAATGTCTAAGGAAATGTAACCTTTGAGTGGGAAACCAGCAGAGCTTACAGTAAAGCTGGCTTCACACTGAACCAAACAACAAGCTATTGCCCATCACAGGCAGTCCGAAATTCACTGAATCCAATAAAGGAAACGAAAGGTTGGATTGTACATCTACATGACCTGGAGGCACCATGAAAGCTCACCATTAACTATTTCAAACTGGAAAATCCCTGTGATTGGGGAAGGAGCTTGACAATAAACAAACAAACAAACAAATAAAACAACTCAGAGCTGGGGGGGTTCGGTACACAGAAGATCCCTCTCGGACAGTGGAATGTTCGAGTGCAGTCTCGTTTTGATGCCTTTTGCTTCTGAAAGTATTCAGGCTGTGAATTAAGCGTTTAATTAACCTACATGGTTAAGTTATCTTAAGGTTATCTGTTAACACTGAAGTAATTTGTTAGCTGTAGATCAGCAGTGAGTTACCCTCCTCGGCTCCACTGTTAATTTGTTGCCACTGCTCTCATGCGAGCAGACCACGTCTTCTGTTATAACCCTTAAAAAATGTAAAATAATAATAATAACAATTACATTGAATAGTGTGCTTTCTTTCTCATGTTTCTGTGTAATACACACTAAAACAATTATTCAATTCAGGCCCAATGGATGTCACTGAATTCAATCGTCCCCCTCACTATTTGGCAACATTCACCTTGCCTTCGGTGCATAATCTTAATTAGTATATACTACATGGAAGCAGCATGATCTGCTTCACTATCTCTAGATAATGGATGTTACCCATTTTCAAGCTCGAGATAATGTTTCAATAAAAACATCAGGCAAAAACATGGTTTGCTACAGTCAATGATTCTGAAATCATATAAATTCAACAAAATGTCTTTTAAAAAAATATAAAGAAAGCTACACAATATGAACTTCATGATTTTCAAGGTAAAAGAAGCCACTTTTTAGAAAACTTTGAACGAGTTTCAAAGGATGCTGTAATGGAGCTTGCATGGCTATTGTGATTGACTGTGAATGACCATGTCATGTTTAAAAAATAACAGCTATTCACTGGACAGATGTCGGTAAATAGTCCATCAAGTCGACATTCAATCTCAGGAACTTTTAAGGGACCTCGCTTTTGGTGAATAATTCCTATTAATTATATGGCAAAGGCACTGTGCACAATCTGATAACAAGACAGCTGTTAGCTAGGTGCACTGTGAGCTATAATCTTTAGTAGCTTCCACTGGAAGGTAAACAAGTCGAAAGCTACCTGTTACGAATTCAGGTGGACACAGGAAGCAGAGTTTATTGCGGACTGGCAACCCAAGAGATACAAAAAAAAGAACAAGTTAAAACAACCAAGTATAGCACATAGCTGGCTAACAAGTACAAATTAAAGTGAACCTGTGGTGAATTAGTGTTACTGGCTATTTAAAATGATCAAATTTGCTGCAAAGTGCTGCGACACTGGGTATGCTCAGAGACATGTTGCCTTCCTGATTAGCTGTTCCAGCCTGGTAGTGATTCGGACTCGTTTGATTGGCTGGGCTGCGTCACTAACCCGTGTAGCATAACACATTATCAGCCAGTGCTGATCTGCACAAACAACAAGTGCAGAAATCACGGAAAACATTTCTTTTTGTTCCTAAACCAACTTATTACAGGAAAACTGATTTGTCAAAACGGTAGCTGCATAAGCCTTTTTAGATTTACCGTCCCGCTCATTCTTACAATCACTAGAATGACGTCTCACTGTCTCCACAAGACTCCTCACTCTCTGGTTTAAATAAGTGACCATTAACACCAATTTCCTCAAAATTGCTAGCCATAGTTGCTTCTTGAACATGTTTTTTTTGTCACCTTAAATGTCATTCGCTGAATAGATCTGCTTGTTTACTGGTGCTGCACAGTGTGGGCCAATGAGATCACGTCACTTCTGGGGGAAAAACGACTGCTAAGCAGTGGTTCAGCCCCCTCTAATAATCCACGGGATAAAATCACCCAGTTTTGTGATTTTTATGGTCATTTATTTTAAAATAAGTGTCTGTATTACTTAAACATATTACATATGCACAAATTATGCTGTAAGGATGACCAATACTGCTTCTCCTTAAACAAAACAAGCATTAGGCAAAGAACACATCAAGAACATTGAATATACTGAAAGCTGGTAAACAAAAACATAACAAAGAAAACCAAGGCTGATGCAGTGACAGCCACTTAAAGCCTAATGCTCCACATGTTGGCAATGTCAAGACCTCGAGCTGAGATTTCTCAGTACAGACTTTGCGCTTGGTTAAGAAGCAGTTTTTATCTCATTACATTGGCACCTTTCATGGAGTCAGATGTATTAGGCAAAAGTTAATAGTCACTTCTCGAAGTTGATGTGTAGGACGCCGGAAAAATGACCAGGCATAAGGATCTGACACATTATGATGTCTAAATGACTGGGTCTATTCGTTCTATCTCCAAAACAGCAGGTCTTTTGGGGTGTTCCTGTTATATAACGGCAAGTATCTATCAAAGGTGGTTCAAAAAAGTACAACCAGTGAAGTGCCCAGAGTGTCATGGGTGCCCAATTGTCATTAGTCCATGTGGGGCATGAAGGCTAGTGGGATCATCTGGTTTGATACCACAGACAGTTACTCTCGTACAAACTGCTGAAACTGTCAATGCTGGCTATGAGAGAAAGGTGTCAGAAAACACTGTGTGCTGTGTGCAGCTGTGTTAATTTATGGCTGATTGGTATATTTCATGTGTTTCAGGATGGGGTTTTTCTTTAAAGCTGTAGTCTGCAAGTAAAAAACAGTTTGGTAAACACTTAACATTCTGACAGATATATTCACAATACATACACTTCTACCCAAATGCGCTGACCAACCGCATTGATAAGGCACAGTGGTATGACTGACAATCATTTTGTATGTGCACAGCATTTACAAACATATTACATGAAAATGATAATGGTGGTAGGCTAAAGTGAAAGCTAAGCACTATATAAAAATGACAGAAACTCTAAAACAAAAGTAAAAAAGAAAAAGTGAAAAAAGAGAGAGTAAGAGAAGTGTTAGTAGTGTGAGTAATATGTTAAAAGCATTAAAAGCAACAACAGCACAGATGTAACATTTGCAGTTCCTCTCAGGTTGAATGATGTAGCACACCACGGTATCTTGTGACATTTTATCTTGTGACAGGTTATCTTTTGTTTAGTGGAGATAATGGCAGAATATATGCATGAATGAATAGGGTGTAAATGATGTGTGTTTGACATGATGTGTATTTTGGAGTTGGACAGCAGCGTACCTGTTCCCTGACACATAGAGGGAACTGTAGGGACGAAGCCCTGACAGCAGCGTGTGGTAGTTGTGAAGAAACTTCTTGGTGTTTCGTTGCCGTTGAAGGTGACTGAACAGTAACGTCAATTCTCTGACCCATGAATAAACATAAATTAAACACGTAACATCATGACAAAAGAAAAGAAAAACATAAAATGAGAGCAAAATAATGAACAAATCAAATACATATTTAAAAAGACAGAAATTTATATTTTAAAAAATGAAATTTACAAATACAATTATATTTATTTTTTTAAATTAGATTTTTCTTCCAATTTTTATTTTAAATATGGTGATAAAGGAAAAGCTATGCATTCAGAACACATATTCTGTCTTTTTAAAAACAAAATTAGTCATAACAAAGAAAGGTTTAACAAATGATTAATAAATGTTAAAAATGAATGTGAACATAAATATATAACAGAACTGAGGATACAACATAAAACATAGGGAAGAATCTAGACCAGGGGTGCCCAATCCTGTTCCTGGTGATCTACTTTCCTAAAGATTTTAACTCCAACCCTAATGGGGCCCATCTGACAAATCCTATCATCTCTTTAAGTCTTCATTTCCAAGTCCTAAGTCTTGATTACGTGATTGGATGGCCAGGTGGCCATAATCAGGGTCGGAGGGAACGTCTTTGGGAAGGTAGATCACCAGGAACAGGATTGGGCACCCCTGAACTAGACTTTTAAATCAAGTTATAATTTATTAGGGGTCCCAATAAATATTTAAAGCTCTTCTCAGGTCCTTTAAGGGACTCGATGAGAATGAAGAGAAATACCCAACAGAAATACCCAGAGTAATTGAAGGGCTGAGAGCCATCGTGGTCTAAACCCCTTAAAAAAAAATGAGAAATGAGATAAGGTCATATTTTGACATGTGGATGTGGATAATGTCTATGCATGTAAGGATGGTCCTTTCATCTTCCTTATGTCCCTGAATCATATCATGAGCATTATCCCTGATTTTTATATTGCAAAATGTTTCATGTCATTTTTCTCAAAAACAGCTTTCTGTTGGTTACACCAGTCTGTAATTAAAAATGAAAAGGATAATGAATGGGTGGCATGGTGGAGTTGTAGTGTAGTGTAATGTAGTGTAGTGTAGTGTTGTGTAGCGGTGTAGTAGTGTAGTGTAGTGTAGTGGTGTAGTGTGTAGTAGTGTAGTGTAGTGTAGCGGTGTAGTAGTATAGTAGTGTAGTGGTGTAGTAGTGTAGTGTAGTGTAATGGTGTAGTGTGTAGCGGTGTAGTGTAGTGTAGTGGTGTAGTAGTGTAGTGTAGTGTAATGTAGCGGTGTAGTAGTGTAGTGTAGTGGTGTAGTGTAATGTAGCGGTGTAGTAGTGTTGTGTAGTGTAGTGGTGTAGTAGTGTAGCGGTGTAGTAGTGTAGTGTAGTGTAATTGTGTAGTAGTGTAGTGTAGTGGTGTAGTAGATGACTGTACATACCTGAAGGATGGGAGCATACTGTCATAGAAGTACCAGGTAGCTGTGAGGTACGAATGACGAACATCTGTAGAATAGAGACGCCACGCGGCCTAACAAACACAGACACACACAAACACATCTGTAGAACCCGACTTTAAAGATTTAATCTTTATATGAGATTCATCCGGCATTTATTTGTTGCTAATTAGTTCATCACCTGTATAAGAGTGGCTGCTGGAGTTCTCCTCTTCTCAAAGTGTTTCTGTCTGTGCTGCTCCTGCACTTTCAGTGCAAAACCTGAACCGAGGATTCCCTTAGAAGAGAACTCAGAGGTATCAGCAACAAGGATTGATTAAAGCTATACAGGCAGTGGAGTGACTGGTGCAGTGGACTTACTGCTGGCAGGGCAAAAAAAGAGACCCCCAACAGAGCAAAGCCAGCTGCTAGAAGCCGACCAAGCCAGGTGTGTGGAGTCTTATCACCGTAGCCAATTGTGGTGAGGGTAATCTGGAAAACAGACAGGGAAGATAAGAAGTCAGTGAGCAGAAAATATGCTTCTGATAATTCTGAAGATGCATGATTCTCCAAGTGAACAGAATTAACTTGAGTACACACTATGACTGGGAAATGTACTCACAGTTCCCCACCAGAGGGAGTCTGCATAGGTAGAGAACTCTGTGTTGGTGTCTTTTTCAGCCAAATAGACCAAAAATGAGGCAAATATCAGAACCAGGAATCCAATGTACCATGCTGTGACAAGCTCCTAAAACAACAGGTGATAAAGTAATTAGTACTAAACATGTATAGAATCCTTTACACACCAAAATCAAGTTTAGGAAAAAATAAGGAATCACAGTGTAATTTGGTTTTCTAAAACAAAGAGAGGCACAAGTCAAAAACTACACCATAGGGGTCCAGACGCTCCAGCCAAAAGCAGCATTTCATAATATGCCAATATATAAGAAGCACAGCAAATTTGAAAGCCCCAGCTTCAGCGTGTGGCAAGTAAATGTACAGAAATAAAGTGTGATGGACAGATGGACAGATGGACGGACGGATGATATTCCTTTAGCTCCTGAGCCACTTTGTGGGCGGGAGCTAAAAAGGTAAATATAGTCTGCAATTTTAACAGAGGGTTTACAGATCATTAAATCTGATTGATTTGGAAACATGGCCTCAACAAGAGAACTGTCAATTGAAACAGTGTCAAGGATTAGAAATCTTCTTAAAAAGGAAATCCAGCACAGAGTGTGGCAAAAGATAATGCCTGTTCCCAGTCAGCTATTGAACACTTGAAAACAAATTGAAAACTTTTTTGTGTCATATCTGTGATTTGTTTGTTTGCTACAAAGTAAAAAAAAGTGTTGTGAACATCCTTTAAATGTGGTGCGTCCATCATTTTTTTGCCTGGGATTGTCCTTTGGGAAAATAGCCTAATAAATAACTACAGACTTTATGATAGAGGGATTAGTGGGACGTCATATAAACACTATTTTTGGTTTCATATATACACATTTATTCTTCATTTATTCATTCACCTAATAGCTGAATCCTACTAAGGTTGCGTGGAGCCTGGAGCCTTTCTCAGCCAACTCTTGGGAAAGGCAAGGTACACCCTAGACAACGTCCCAGACCATCACAGGGCCAACACACACACACACACACACAACATTCGTACTCATATTCACACCGACAGGCAATTAGGAACAACCAATTAGACTAATGTGCATGTTTTTGGACTGTGGGAGGAAACCAAAAGAATTAAAGTCAAAAGAGAGACGACGTCACCGAGAATTGAACCTAGTACCTTCTGGTTGTGAGGCGGATATGCTAAACGCCACGCCACCATCCCGCCCAACGTTTAATAAATGGATCTTAAACCATTTTTGTTAAAACCACCATTATAAAATCCTACCATTAACTTCGTCATATGGAAATATTTTTTGGTGAAAAATAGTTATTCTGTTTACATATTCTGTTTATTCTGTTAAATACTCTTAAAGAACCAAAATGATGGCCTAAAAATTCTTTCTGGTACGTTTATTTTAAAATGTAAATGCACCAAAGAACCTGAAATGCAGTTAAGAGAAGTTTAAATGCATGCATATGGGTGTGTATTTACCTTGCTGTGTGCATACACTACAGAGCCCAGTAGTTTCCAGGTGCCGCCTCGACGGTCCATTCGCACCATTCGCAAAATCTGTAGGAAGCGCATACTGCGTAGAGCCGATGTGGCAAAGATGTTCCCCTGAGTTCCTGCCGCTATCACAGCCACTGATGCCACAAATACAATAAAGTCTGGAGACAAGGGGGAAAATGCATACAGTGAGCAGGATTGTTATTTTCAAAGTGTTGTGTGAAAACAAAAGATCAGAACCAAGCATAAGGTGTACCTATAACGCAGAAGGGTTTCCTGGCGAAACGGAGACGACCCTGCCATCCTCTGTAGCGACAGCAGCAACCAGCTGCCCAAACCCTCACAATGTACTCTAAGCCAAACACCACAATCATCACAAACTCCTGTAGGACACACAGCAAACAGGAATCCATCAGTGTACAGGCTTTTTCTCTCCTCTTCTTAAAAAACGTGCTGTACGGTGTGAAATATTAGGAAACTGTAATAAAGCTGTAGTAATTTTAAAATGTAGGCCCTGGGAAGATTTGTTTGAAGCAGTCATCTTACCACTGAAAGAGAAACTGAGAATGAAAACAGTAAAACTAATTTATAATTTTGAAGACACAATGCAATCATTAAATAAAAAATAGTCTCTTCTAATTTTAAAATGACACACTTCGCATTGCACCAACTGGCGTATATAATATCATCCTTGTTGTTGTATAATAGGGCCTAACGTTAGGTTACATTACGCTACCTGAGTGACATGTTTACGCTAGCAGTACTAATAACAATACTACTGTCAAGATATTAGTTATTATGTCATCAGTGGAGAAATTGATATTTAAAACTTACCTCTTCCGAGTCTTCGGTCACACACATGCTCTGTCTAAACTGAAGGTGAAGTTGAACTTCTAATGATCGAATTAGATCCCGATGTTAGACCTGTTTGAAAGTTCCTGTCTATGTAAATGTAATGACTATCGTAATGTTACTTTACTTTAGTACAATTTACATAAGCTCTCAGATGTCTAGTAATAATAACCTGAGCAATAAACTCATGCTCACACAAAGGTAATAACTTACTAGGACCGAGTGTGCACTTGTGGACTGCCGACAGACAAACACGCACATACAAATTCCTGCAGAACGAAAATCGGTGCATTGCTCATGCAAAAGGTAATAATCCTAATGAATAATAAACAGTAAATGTGTGCTGTATTCTCCTGTCTTTCAGAAAATACAAAATACAAGATGAATAGATGTTGGGTGTCATTATTTCACTCGTATTAGTTACTGAAATATTATACAGATTTAGGCTCTGCCTAAAAGTGGAGCTCGCCAGATCTTTTTTTTAATTTTTGTGGGATTTCCTTCTTTTCCTTTCATAATGAATTAATTATTCTGTTGATGATTTAAATAAATGTTCTCTGAATAAAATCCATAGAAGCAAAAATAATCTATAGAATGATTTTCAATGGTTGTTATTTTAAGGTTATTTTGGTTTAAAAAGTTTTCAAAAACAAAAATGGTTGCAGAGGGCGGTGGTGTAGAGGTTAGCACGTCCGCCTCACAGCAAGAAGGTCCTGGATATGAGTCCCGGGCTCGGCAAGCGGTTTTCTGAGAGGATTTTGCGTGTTCTTTCTGTGCTTGTGTAGGTTTCCTCCAGGTCCCCCGGTTCCCCCCCCCCCCCAACAGTCCAAAGACTTTACGCTAACTGGCTGTTCCAAATTACCCTAGGTGTGAGTGAGAGTGTGAATGTTTGTGTGTTTCAGTTCTGCAATGTACTGGTAAGCTGTACAGCTTGCATCCTGTCTTCGCACCGAGTCAGCTGAGGTAGGCTCCAGCCTCCCAGTCAAAAAGTGGTTGAAG
>JAQMYF010000001.1:45373229-45386085 GCA_030014195.1 Neosilurus mollespiculum
GTGAAAATGCATACAATTTGGTTTTCCTGGCTACATAAATATGGCACTAGGCTGCACACTGAGCTTTGATTTGCCTGTTGGGTTACCTAATACATTTATTATCTGTAATGGGATGCTTTTGCTGTGTATGAAAATTCTCCCTCACTCAGTCCTGCAGTATGTAATATATACACTGTTCTATTAGAGGATTATATATGAAGGTGACACAAGACTAAATTCAAACAACATATCTGTTCGTCATGTAAACAGTCCGGAAATTCTAACTTATTTGTCACACAGAAAAAAAAAAACCCAAAAAAAACAAAAAACAGAGGACTAAAGAAATATTGACTGGTTTTGTGGTCATTAAGCTTTAGAAAATTAAATCTCGTTTGCATCCTGACAATTTAAGCTAAGATAAATCGTTAAATGTTGTGATGCTTGTGTATGAATAATAATGACACTATACGGGAAGAAATTCAGACAACACTACAAAATGGGTGGTCCCAAATAGTGCATGTGTGGTGTCACGTGACCTAAAAGATGGATGGAAGGATGGATGGATGAATTGTATACTGTACCATTGTATAAATACATAGACACATATGGTACAGGCATGCTATTGACCACCCAAGGTAATTGGATTGTTCCAGAAGTCGGGCAACATTCTTTATCATTACAGAAAAGGAGAGAGAGAGAGAGAGAGAGAGAGAGAGGCTTCCATTATTGCCTTCAAAAGCACTTCATAATGGTTGAATGGCTATTATTGCTGTTAAGATTACTGCTTTAAGACACCTGAATCCTGTGCTGTGCTTACACTGCTCTTTCTGTGTGCGAAGGGCCCAGGGGAAAACAAGATACGAACATAATGTAGCCACAAGGAAACTTGACACTGAACTGCCCATCTTGCAACCTGCCACTCAGCCAATCAGCCTTAAACATCTAAGACACCACTGTAATAATATTATTAATAAAAAAGAGACACAATCACAAAAACATATCCACAAAGTTGTTTTCCCTTTTAAGCAAAAGACTTTTTTCCTTTTAAAGAATGCCTTACTCATGCTTACGGAGTAACAGAAGTTGTCAACCATATGATAATGCACTTAGTAAAAATGTTGTGCAGCAAAAATAGGTGCAAATAAGGCATATTCCATACTGCTTGCTAAGAAAAATGCCTGCTATTCACCATATTTTTGGACACACCTCTAAAACGACACGCAAAAGGTGTATACATTGTTCCACTAAAAAGCCTTCTCACATATTTAAAACAACATTTAATGGCATTTTTGGATTTGAAAGCAATGGTGTGAAAGCAAGTGGAAAGCAACTAAACCAAGAACAACTTTAGAGACAAAACAAGATCTTTACTTCTGAGAACTCTCTTTGTAAGGTAAGACAACCTACAAACAGTGTAATGACATGCTGTTAAATGTTTTTGATGGCTACAGGCATTTAAGATGATATGCTTAAGGTTTAGTATCTACACCATAAAGTGCAAAGTGTATAAAGGGACTCAATGAGTGAGAATTTATGGGCAACACAACAGTAGTTTACACACAAATGATGACCAGTAAATATAATGTGGCACTTTAACTTCTTACCAAGATGAAGAGGCCCTGGTTGGCAGTTTCCTGATGGGTGGGAATGGTGGAGAAGACAGAGAGCACCAGACAGCTGAACACTAGCAGGAAACTGCAACACACACACACACACACACACACCGACAAAGACAGGGGAAGGTTAATGCCTACAAATGGCCACAAGGATCAGATCTGGTTTCACTCCGAAATATCAACAAAATCAGTTTTTTGTCTTTTTCACTCTTTAAGGTTCTAGGGTTATTTCACATGAATAAATGAAAGTAATAGATAAACCATAATAATACACAGAGGTATAAGAGGAAATATAAGAAGACTCCGATAACACCCAGAGAAAAGGTCCATCTGTACTGATTCTGTGCATTTGACTGAGCTGTCAAATCTGAGCTGGCACTGAGCTCAACACACAGGTGCTTGTAATAGTCACTGCCATGGACCTCACTGGAAATGCCCAACATGCTTGCCTGGGAACTAGACAGCTAACAGAAGAAATTAGAGCCCAACATCATTGTCAGAGCTGTGGTATGTGTAAGAGGTCTGTTTATTTATTAGACTTCATGTCACACTTGCTGCTCCAAGTTCTTCATGCTAGTGTGGATTATAGTATGAAACCATCCATCTGAACTCACTCTGCTCCATTCACTGCTGCAGTGAGCAAAATGTGTTATAGACTAAAATACTTTTCAAATAGTATTAAACCCTTATCATATTTTGTAAATTTATTTTTAAAAAATTATGTACTTAAAAAAGAGACAATTCATCACAAATGAATTTATTTTGAGAATATTTTTCAAAAACGTTTTTGTTTGTTTTATTATGAAATACACAGGTCAGATTTCTGCATTCCTGTTCATAATATTAGTAATGATATTATGTGAAAGAAAATACTGTAGTACTATACTACAACAGTGCATATTTTACGTAGATTTGTAAATAAAAATATCTTTTAATTCATTCATTCCTAGAAAAAACCCTTGCAAGCATAGGGAGAACATTCACAAAGAATCGTCCTCATCAAACCCAGGACAGGAAACTTCCGGAAGGAATCATTATGAGCATTAAACACATGTGGAGGGCAAGATAGCTCAGTGTTCCACACTGTTACCTCACTGCAAGAAGGTTCGGGGTTCAAATCTCACCCAAGGCTCTTTCTGTGTGGAGTTTTACATGTTCTTGAAGCTTCCTCCTGGTTTCCTGGAGCTTACTCCGGTTTCCTCCCAATGTCCAAAGACATCCACTTTAGGTCAACTGGCTACTCTAAATAGTTGTTTGTGCCTGTGTTAAAGCTGCAATAGACTGGTGACACAAAGACAGCTGGGACTGGCTCCAGCTTCCACAACGACTCTGATGGATAAGCGGTATAGATAATGCATGGCTGGAGGGATGGATTAAGCCCATCTTTAAATAGGCTACATTAGTATATACTACACAGGAACTGCTTGATCTGATTGATTTGTTATCTGGGGATTAAAAGACATTATCGTGAGTGGATAATGCTTGAATTTAAGTGACAGACACTCACGGTTTGTCACGGGCACTTGGAGTAGACGGCAACATCATTGTCTCACTTTAAAAAATTAAAACTTTTTTTTTTTAAATGCAGTTCTCATGTGTTTATGCATAAATTACACAAAAACACACCTTTACAGAGCATGGTTTTCTTAAGTTTCTGTGTAGTACATACTGAATGAGCTTCATTACACATGGGTAAAAAATAATAATAAACAATGGGCGGAGCAGTGGTTAGCATGTCAGCCTCACAGCAAGAAGGTCCCGGGTTCGATTCCCGGGCATTTCTGTGAGAATGCTTGCATGTTCTCTCAGTGCTTGTGTGGGTTTCCTCTGGGTACTCCATTTTCCTACCACAGTCCAAAAACATGCACAGTAGGCTGATTGTCGGTTCAAAATCACCCCTTGTATGAGTACGAATGTCAATGGTTGTGTGTGTGCTGGCCCTGCAGTGGCCTGGCAAGCTCTTCAGGGTGTGCCCTGCCTTTGCCCAGAGCCGGCTGAGATAGGCACCAGCCTCCTCGTGACCTTTATTAGGATTAAGCGGCTTAGAAAATGAATGAATGAAAGAAAATAAAGGATTAAAACCTTGATTTAGTTTGCTTTCTATGTTCATGTGTAGTATATACTAAAACAATTATATACTTTAGGATTGGAGGATGTTGCTAAATAGAATATATTTGAATATTTAGTGATATTTATCTCAACTTTGGAAAAAAAATTTTAATTATACTATTATTTTTGAAATAAACATTGAGATACAGTTAAAATTTAATTAAATAAAGTTAGTTGTATTTAACTAACTAAATTTGTTAGTGTTGTTAATGTAGCTGTATAAAGAGAATCTATAAATAAATTATAAAACTTGTATCAATATCTGTCAATGCATTTACATATTTTGGAAGTATAAAAGTTTTGATGAAAAATAACTTAAAACAGTCACTGACTGCTTTTTTAAAGCAGAAGTTTTACATTCGATGTGTGATTTCTAACCTATTTATTAAAATTTACTAATCAGATAGTCATTCATTCATTCATTTATTTTCTGAACCTCTTAATCCTAATTAGTCTGGCCATTGCAGAGTACACCCTGGACATCTCGCCAGGCCATTGCAGAAACACGCTGACGGCAACCCAATGGACTACTCTTGAATGACAGCAATGGTTCTTTTACATGTCTCTCACCACAGACAGTGACAGACATGGCTGGCCTTTGATAACCCAGTTAGCTGCATAATGGGGCCTGGTGATAATGAGGCTTGAACCCTTGGCCTTGTTCACAAATACTTGTTTTTCCATTACAAGGTTTGGATTAAACCCATATAATTCAGGTGACCAGCCAAACAAAGAAATGACTATAAGAACTCTTATAAGTACCTACACTAGATTGTCAATGATGTAGTGCTCTTCTGGCGCCTGTAGATGATAAAATTATTCAAGTTTTGACTGAATATTTATAGGGACAATCATCACAGAATTGTACTTATTTGTGTCCAACTGCATTAGATGAATGTATTTATAAGAGCAAATATGACTGTTAAATTTCTATAAAAAATTTATTTCTGCAGATAAAAAAAACATCAGGGAAATGTGTGTTAAGACCTGTGGGAAGTGAACAGAAGGCTGCACATAGCGGACCACTACAATTGGCCACCCATCTCTATCAGATTAAACAAACAATTCAAATAGGCCAAGAAACGAAGGAAAAGAAGCATTTTTTTAATTTTAAAAAAAGTTGGCATACATTTGCATTTGCAGAATTTGAATTGCAGAATTTATCATCATTTTCATTTTTCATATTCATTTTCTAAACTGCTTAATCCTAATCAGGGTCACGGGGAGGCTGGCACCCATCTCAGCCGACTCTGGGCAAGGACGGGGTACACTCTGAACAGCTCACAGGGCCAACACACACAATCATTCACACGCAGACTCACATATAGTGGCAATTTAGAACCACCAATTAGTTTACTGTGTGTGCTTTTAGGAACGTGTGAAGAAGCGGGGAGAACATGCAAACTCCATACAGAAACGCCCGAGCCCGGGGATTGAACCCAGACCTTCTTGCTGTGAGGTAGACGTGCTAACCACTGCGGCACAGTGCCGCCTGCATAGGAAATGACTCTCCAAATTCTGTGCAGAATTGTAAAAGCCCACACCTACCCCTATCAGATAAAACAAATAAAATTTAAATTGGTCAAGAAATATGAGAGAGGAAGCAGTTTGAAAATAGTGGACGTAAGCTGGACGAATGGATGGAAGGACAGAGGATGGACTTACAGAGAGATGGATACCACATTGCGACCGCATGTGCTAAAAAATATAAGAACAACATTGGTTGTGATTAAACCTGCAGCTAAAATCAAAGCCCACTTAGCCATGCCTGAGAGACCCCTGGGTATAATTCTCAGAACCCACCCTAAGAACCACTGGGTTATAAAATGCATCACACTATAGCTGTCAAAACGTTTCAGGAAAAAGATTACTTTTATCTAGTAATTACTACATATTAAGCATAGGTATACTCCACATAGAAATGAATATTTAATAGCTGAAATCACATAGAGCACATAAATTAACTGTCTGTTAACTGTTAACTGCTGTCTATTTGTCAAGTTAGAGATTTATATACGACAGCACCGGCATCAGTGAGCACTTTCAGAACAGAAAACAAGGACTGTAAAAAGCTGCTGCATGCAAAAAAGAGCTATTTATTACTATGTGTGTTTGATTATGTTTCTGACCACATCACAAGACTAGGCTATCATGCACAGTCTCTACACACGCTTTTTCTTCAGCTTGCGTTCACCTCCCTGCTCAGCCTACCTCATTATTTCCTAACAGATATTTGGTAAAATGATCCAAGAAAGACAATAGGAGAGCTGAATCAGCAGTAATCAGACTGGATAGAGGAAGAAAGGCCCAAAAGCCGATCAGTTTCTGATAAGGTTCACATTTCAACTAAGTGGCAAAATTTAGTCATATTCTCTGAGCTTTTTTCAGAGAGAAAAAAAAGCGCCAATTGAAAAAAGCAAAATTAAATCGTCAAAATCAGCAAAACGATGGTCTCTGGAGGTCAGAGTGAGGAGATTTTCAGATTCCTGAAAATGAACGTTTGCAATAAAGGGCTGACTGGAAGTCATATCAATATTTCTGTCTGCTACAAGTCTGCTGATGATGATGATGGTGGTGATGAAGATGATATGATTCTGAGTATAGGGAGGTATTATTTAAACCAGAAAGTGTCCTTAGTGTTTGTGATTATAACTCAATCACCATAAGAAAAATAAGACAACCTGGGGTGTCATTCATACACACATTTCCACATGTTGAATTTGATTTCTTGTGCTTCTTGTGCATGAGTACATGTGCATATTTACTCACACACCTGACTGTAGAAAATGTGATCAAAAATGAAAAAAATAAACAAAACTGTAACCTTGGTTAAAGTGATTAGAAGGAGCTCTCATCACACGTATTGTCACTGAGATCAGAATAACCGAGGGTGTAATCACTGACTTCACCGCACACAGCAAGGTGCGAACAGGTGACACAGATAAAACTTAATGTTCAATTGTACAAAAAAGGTACGAGTAGAGATGGATTAAGATGATGTTTTGCTTGAGAAATCTGACACACACCGCTTTTCACAGTGAATTATTTCATGCAGACTGTATGGTAGAATCTATTTTCTTACATTTTAACTACTATTGTCAAATAAATAAAGAACGTAATTCTCTGAAAGCCTTAAGAACCTATTCTGTAAGAACCTATTAATCATCGACACTCAGGTTATAGTGCACTTGGTTTGGTGAAGTAACTACTGTAAGTTAATACATACAGGAAGTGATCCATAGCCAGTGTCAGAAACAAATTGAAAACAAATATGTGTGATGTGGTGTCTAAGTACCTGATTAACATGAGTCATATATTATCCAATATATGTAGAATAAGATGTACACTGCCTCTCTAATAGGCTTGATTTCACCCTTTAGCCTTGAATACAGTTTCCGAACCAGCAGGAAAATTGTGGGGCTATGTTTCAAACTTTTTTTGAGTGGGAAGTGTTAATTCAACAAATATTTCTCTTTATACATATGTGACCCATCACAGCAAATTAGGTATTAAGTCAGAAATTATTCATTTTGAGTTGCTGGTACCATTTTGTAGCTGATATCCTAAGCTTTAAAATTGTACCAAATTTTATAACATATTTGTCTAGTTTTGGAGCAAATAGTTTGTTTACAGCATTACGCAGACACTCTTATCCAGAGCAACTTACATTTATCATTTTATACAAGTGAGCAGTTATGGGTTAAGAGCCTTGCTCAAGGGCCCAACAGCGGCAGCATGCTGGCACTGGGGATCGAACCCCCAAACTCTGGAACACTAACCCCAACCACTGAGCCACCACTGCCACAAAGATCAAAAAGCAATTTCTGACTTAATACACAGTTTGCTTGCTGGGTCACATATTATTTCCTTTTTTAGATTTTTCTAATTCTAGACTTTACCATTTCTTCATGTTTACCTGAAAATATTAATATAGTGTGCTCAGAAACATTTGCCTGCCATGGTGCCCTCCAGTTCATCCCACACAAGGATAAAACCCTTACAAAACATGAGTGAATGAATGTACATGAAAGCCAGATAACATGTCCAAATAACTTGGACTGGCATTCAGAGGACATTTAAGAGGACACTCTTGTGAAAATAATAAATAAGGTTATTCTAATTAAGTAAAAATGAAAATATATATTTTCATGTGTGAAATATGGACTAATGCTAATAACGGAGTGTTTTCTCCTCTTAATGTCCTGGTTCCGTATTTTCTCATTTAATGCATGGTGAGATTTATGCCATAATCTACAGAGTTTATTATATGTGGACTGATAGAGACATTAAGATGGAATCTGCAAGAGGTAAAATGTTAATTACAGAATTAATTAAATAGCTACAATTGGATGGTGTGATTTCCCACTGGGTAAATGCCTAACATGTGGTGTTTCTTTCAAACTGTATTATACTGAATCCAGGTGTCGTTACATTACACATACCAAAAGCATAAAATGAGAAAGTTAAGGTATACATACTGAATTGCATCATCACTGATTGTGTTAAAGTTTAATCTTTTGTTTTGGGAAGAGAAATTCATTCATTCATTTTCTGAACCACTTAATCCTAATTAGGGTCACGGGGAGGCTGGCACCTATCTCTGGGCGAGGGCAGAGTACACCCTGGACAGCTCGCCAGGCCATTGCAAGGCAGACACACGCTGATGGCAAGTCAATGGCCTACTCTTTATGAACATCAGCAATTGTTCTTTTACATGCCTCTCACCGTAGACAGTGAGAGACATAGCCGGCCTTCAATAACCCAGTTAGCTGCACTGGGGGGACAGCAGTGACAAACCCGGTGACAGAGGGGATTGAACCCTTGACCGCTGGCTCAGTAAACCAGCACCCTACCACCGGGCCACCACTACCCCAAGAGAAATTCATGTATTATCGATTAAGATATTTTGTAAATAATGAAACAAGACAGGGCATAATGCTTAGAACGTTCATCTTACAGCACGAAGGTCTTGGGTTTGAATCCCAGGCTCGGCGAGGGTCTTTTTGTGTGGAGTTTGCATGTTCATGTGGGTTCTTTTGCGTGGGTTTCCTCCTGGTACTCCAGTTTTCTCCCACAGACAAAAGACATGTGTGTGTGTGTGTGTGTGTGGATAGATAGGCACCATGTTCAGGGTGTCCCCTGCCTTCGCCCAGAGTCGGCTGCGACCCTAGTAGGATTAAATGATTCTACTGAATGATTGAAACAAGACAGAGCAGGATGCCCTACACCTAAACATTATACGTCGTCTTTACATTGTCATCTATACAATGCCATGTTGTCTGATCAAGCTAGGCTATCAGACAAGCTTAAATTCTTTATTTTCCTTTCACAAAAGGTATCAAATATACTTTACAAGATGTAATGCAGAAATACAGAAGGACGACCTGCAGAAGTAAAATGAAGGTCCAGGTTGCCCACGCTAATAGCTTTATAGCAATCTTAGCAAATCTAAAGTTTGTTCAGGTGGGGTGTTTCTGGAAAGCAGCGTAAATCTCACCTCTTGAGCAATAATTAATGCACAAAAACTCATCGTATGTGTGATGAGAGACATGGGACATTTGTCTAAATATCCCAGATGATAAATTGGGCTTTACATAGTGCTTAGCTGGACATTTCTTTCCAGGCATGATCAATGAGGGGGTAAACAGATGTGCTGAAACATATTCATCCTGTGTTTTACAGGAAGGAGCACAAGTATCACACACACACACACACACACACACACATGAGAGAAAGAGGTTTTGTCTTGGTAGGTGAAAGATGGTAACAGTAGAAAGTGCTAAAAATAGCACCTGCAGACCTTAAATAGCGATAGCTAGCAAATTTGTCCAGGCACACACCAGAGCTCCTGCTTTACTAATCCCTGCTGAGCAAAGTCCTTGGGGACTGTCAACTTCTCCAAGGCAAGCAAGACCCAAAATATAGAAAGAAAATAAAGAACATGCCACAGCAAAGAGTGACAGAATTTGTGATTTAAGGCCTCCGTGAACCCCATGAGAGAAAACAAATATATTGCTACATCCTAATAAATCAGGTAATTACTAAAGTGCTGAACAGCCATGGCACTGAATGTAAGTTTAGTATTCACAGAAGGATGAATTCTGAAAAAGCACACTGATAAATGACATTTAGGGCTTGGACAAGTTTTCAGAAATTCACATGTAGTGTGGAGACAAAATACTAGTTCACTGTGGTAAGTCAATGCATCTTCTTATCACTTCCCATTGATTATTTATTATCATAATAATAGATGGCTGCAGCACTCTAGACCAGCTCTACACACTCTACAGGATCCTGGAGGGGGCATGGGAGTTTGCCCAAACTGTCCACATGTGCTCTGTGGACTTGGAGAAGGCTTTCGACCGTGTCCATCAGGCTATCTTGTTGGGTGTGCTCCGGGAATATGGTATACTGGACCCATTGCTACGGGCCGTTCGGTCTCTATATTGCCGGAGCCAATGCTTGGTCCACATGGGGAACAACTTGTCAAATTCGTTTCCAGTGGTGGTTGGACACTGCCAAGGCTGCCCTTTTTCGCCTGTTCTGTTCATAAATTTTATGGATAGAATTTCTAGGTGCAGCCAAGGCATTGAGGGGTTCTGGTTTGGTGGCCATAGGATCTCGTCTCTGCTTTTTGCAGATGACGTTGTCCTTTTGGCTTCATCAAGCCAGGACCTTCAGCTCTCGCTGGAGCGATTCGCAGCTGAGAGTGAAGCGGCGAAGTATGAGAATCAGCACCTCCAAGTCCGAGGCCATGGTTCTCAGCCGGAAAAGGGTGGAATGCTCCCTCCGGGTCTGGAATGAGGTCCTGCCGCAAATGGAGGAGTTCGAGTATCTCGGGGTCTTGTTCACGTGTGAGGGAAGGATGGAGCGGGAGATCGACAGGCGGATCGGTGCAGCCTCTGCTGTGAAGTAGAGCTTGTACCGGTCCGTCGTGGTGAAGCGGGAGCTGAGCTGGAAGGCAAAGCTCTCAATTTACCAGTCAATTTATGTTCCAACCCTCACCTATGGTCACTAGCTTTGGGTAGTGACCAAAAGAACTATAACACTAATACAAGCGGCTGAAATGAGTTTCCTTCGCAGGGTGGCAGGGCTCTCCCTTAGAGATAGAGTGGGAAGTCCGGGAGGAGCTCGGAGTAGAACCGCTGCTCCTCCGCGTTGAGAGGAGCCAGTTAAAGTGGCTCGGGCATCTGACTAGAATGTCTCCAAACGCCTCCCTGGTGTGGTGTTTCGGGCATTTCCAACCCGGGAAGAAACCCCGGGGTCGACCCAGAACACGCTGGAGAGACTATGTCTCTCGGCTAGTTTGGGAACACCTCGGTGTCCCCCTAGAAGAGCTGGAGGAAGTTGCTGGGGAGGCTGCTGCCACCGTGACCTGACCCCGGATTAAGCGGAAGTGCTAACCACTACGCATCTAATTAGCACTCCTTCTAATACAGAAAAGTTAGATTATGTGATGGAAGCTGCTGACAAGTTAATTCATTACATTCACTTGAATTTACCATAAATCATATTGCCCAGTTCATCATATTGACCTGGAAAATTGAGGAGTCATTATATTACTTAGTTAAATATGGAAGCAATCATTCATTTATCTTCATTAACTGCTGCATCCTGGTCAAGGTGATGATAGATCTAAAGCCCATCATGGAAACAATGGGTATAAAGTGAAAAAGGGGAGAACATGTGAGGAATCTTATAACAGTAACCCAGGTTCAAGGTTGAACAAGGAATCCCCAGAGAAGTGAGAGTGCATAACCGTAGAAGAGTAATCAAATAAAATCAAACCAAATCAAATCAAATCAAATCAAATCAAGCCACAAATGCCTTGTACACAGGAATTCTGTGTGTATTCAGATTCTGTTTGAATGAGATCAAGCAGTACTTGTGGTTATTGTTTCCAGGCAAGTTGACTATGGATTTAACAGAAGAACACATCTGATTGAAGTCAAGAAAAGAAAACATAATTGAGTCACCATACTTGGATACAGTGAAATTTAAATTTTTTTTTTGGCATGAAATATAATAAGTGAGACATTTTCCACTATTGTCAGGGGCTACTAAAGTTTATTAGCACGCACACAACCTTTCACATTCACATTTATGCCTACAGGCGATTTGAAACAGCAAATTAGCCTAATGTGTGAATCTTTGGAATGTGAGTGGAAACCGGAGCACGCGGAGGGAACCTACCCAAGCACCGGGAGAAGATGCAAACGCCATACAAAAACTCCCAGACTGGGATTGGAACCCAGGACCTTCTTGCTGTGAAGTGGACATGCTAACCACTGCACCACCGTACCACCCAGGCTATAAACAGGCCATTCCTTCCAGCGAAAAAACTGTTTTCTACTTAATCACACTCCCTACATTTAAATGCAACACATACAAAACACAAACACACATTGGCCTTCTTCACATCTATACAGCACTCTACTCTCACGCACAGCAGCGTGCAGCTCTGTTTGGAAAGGGCAGCGTGCACAATCGTAGGCTATTGTGGAATAGTGCGTGGTTGATATTTGCTGAGGTGGCTGAGTAGAACGGGAGTGGGGCTTCGAGCGTGGTTAATTGTTTCGTGGAAGGTGCTGAGAGGCTTGACATTTCCAGACAATATCATTACTGTGCACAGACAATTATCACCAAGCTTTAACTCAGGGACCATAAGCACCATTCAGCACAAATAAGCTGTCATTGGCTTAAACTTTCCAAATTTACCACCAGCGCACAACATGTACACAATTCAAAAAGATACATGTATGTCTATGAAAAAAAACACACAAACATACTAATACGCACATGCACAATCACCCAGTGACACACACTCTATTGCCCTTGCTAAAGCATTTATGTGCTGACATTTCACCACTCAGTGCACTGCTAACCTCACTCTTAAAAAAGCCCAGACCACTGCAAAATATAACACTTTTATTTACACATGGGGCAAAAAGAAAAAGTGAAGTCAGGGCCTCCGGGTAACGGCTCAGTAAAAATGTGTGGGAGAAGCAAGGGGGCTGATTTAAGTCACACTCATTTATAACATGTTCGCTTTCTCTCCATCTTCTGCTTCTGTCTCGTGATACTGCAGGACTCAATGAAAGTCCAGTTAAATGATTCACCCTATTTAACATGTACAGGGGGGGGGGGGGGGG
>JAQMYF010000001.1:45395704-45408140 GCA_030014195.1 Neosilurus mollespiculum
TATATATATATATATATATATATATATATATATATATATATATATATATACATATATATACAGTAGTCTCATGTGCTAATAAAACAGAACTCAAGATCTTGGTCTGTTCCCTCATCTCTGTATACTTTCTGTGGCTTTTCAATGCCTAATACTATACCTGTGGGCACATTTCTTCAAGATTAAACCACAAAACATGCTGTGTATCCTTGTTTTGACAAGATGTTAGAAAATCCACAGACATCTCCAGGTGAACACAACACAAAAGCTCTTGGTACCAAATCCTGGTACAACATTGCAGGATTTCCAACAGGTCTTACACAGTAAGAGTATAAACCCAGATAAATATGTGTAAAAATGTAAAGTGTAACCTGACTGGGCAGCCAACACTCATGCTGGTACACCAGCCATATACCGAACTGCAATGTTTTCTGTAGTTGGTATGTATTTTATTAAAAACTGGTAATTTTGTTAAAGTGTGTGATCAGGTAGATAAACATGTGCCATATTGACAAACCCGAGTTCATCTAAAGACGTCTGAAGACTGACACAGGAGTACTAGCAGTTGACTGGCCATTCAGACCACACACACGCACACACACACACACACGCACAAACACACGGATGAACGGCCATGTGCACAAAGCAGTTTCTGTCTGTCAAACCAAATTCATGAGACAAAAACATTACCACATTGCTTCCTGTAATGGCACACAAATTGGTTTTGCTCTAACCCAGAGCTGAGCGCTTCTCCAGCAGCTACAACAGAGGTTCATCAGAACCTGCATAAACAGCTGTACCACACAGTAATAAGCTGGATTTGCAAATTGCTTCATGACAAGGACCCCTTCAGCATTAGTTCAGAGGTCAGTAATTGAACACCCACAAACATAACAATGTGTCTGATCTGCACAATTTTATTTTTATAGTCTTATTTTCCAGCTGAACTACAGCACGTAGGGCCACAGATCACAGGGTGTCTTTTCTTGGAAATTCATGTAAATTATGGAAGCAGGATTAATTTACAGAAATATAGCAAATAATATAATACAGTTATACAAAACAATAACAATAAAAAAATTAATCAAATGATTTTACAACAGAAAACAACAACAACAATAATAATGATTAATATAATATTAACAAAAAACAACCATAATACATTTATAATAATAACAATAATATTAATATATTTATAAAATAATACCACTACTAATGATAATAAGAAGAATATTATCATCATCATTATCATCATCATCATCATCATCATCATTATTATCAAAAATAATTATTGTTATTGTTGTTCTTATTGTTATTCATTGTGAAGATTTTGCAAGTATATTCTTAAATTCCTGTTTGAAACTGTGGTATAAAAATTACAATAAATTATAGTATATTTTAAAAGAGCTCTGTGAAAGTGAATAACAATTTCAAACAGAATTTATGAAATGTTAGCCTCTTCCTTGATGACAAATTGTGCAATTATATAAGGGTTCACGAAGGTATAAGCACACACACTTACTTGCACAAACTTGTGAAATTTATGGCTTGATGACACCAAGTGCTGTGCACAGTACAAAATCACGTGTGCTTTAATGGAGAATGAGCTGCTGATGTGGTATTTATGGTCCAATCAGGCTGACCTTTAGGCAAAGCTTTCGCTCTCTATTCTCTCCTAATGGAAACTATTAACACGGAGAGGGAGAATCGGCTCCTGGAAAGGGGACACGGAGAGATAGGAATGCACCTCAATGCGATACTGAAATTAATCACCAGCAAATGTATAGAAACTGGCATCTTGAAGGATAAGCATGGGCATGCCTAAATAAATCTAAACCTATTCATGGGCATTGCAGTGCATAGTGTATTTGTGTAGTCCAGCAAAGATGCAGGAGTACATGAAGTCATTGTGTGTTTGTGTGTGTGTGTGTGTGTGTGTGTGTGTGTGTGTGTGTGTGAGTGAGTGAGTGAGTGCGTGCATGTGCGTGTGCGCGTGCACGTACAGTAGACACAAATATACACACATTCAAACACACAAATGCCAAACTCATGAGTGAAGAGCAGGGACGTTGGCCCTTATAAATACGCCTCTATATTATGAATTTGTTTTAGTGCTGTCTCTATGGTGAAGTTTTCCCACATGTTTATAGAACCTGCCATTATAAATTAAAGTGGTCTTAACAACACTTAGCCCATACATGAAGCTGCAGCCTACCAGAAAACGGAAGGTAGACAGTGAGAAGGGGACAGACAGAAAGAGAGAAAGGACGAGTACACGCAGGTAGTAGTTCTGATTGAGTGGAGAGTTTGACAAGGGTGCCCTATTAGGGTAAGTGGTCTGTTTCTCTGGTGTGTACATTCACTTTTAAATCATAGTGAAATACAATAACTCACATAAAAGCTGTGGGTTTACTCTCAGACACAGAAACACAACAGGATGACCAGCAATGCAATTGCAGATACTCATTATTACAGCTAGCCTTGTCTTTTCTCTAATAAGTTGGACTTGGCATATCTGGTATAAATAACAAACAATCCAGGGCTAAATTTTACATATCTGACTTTTTACATGACTATGTGCATATTTCATATGGCCCCTGAGACCTTGAAATTAGGCCAAGGTGACCCAGTTTCAATAGGCTTGAAGACCTTGACACTAAGTTTAACTGGTATGAATTGGAAACCGGTCCGACAAAAACTGTACCCTCTAGAGTGTTAATGGCCAGTTTTAATGAATTGACCTCTGTGACCTTGAAAAATAGATCAAGGTGACCTAGTTTCGATAGGTTGGTAGAGCATCCTATAGGGTCCATTAAACATAAATATAAAATAAATCCATAAAAAAACGGCTCTGCTCGAGTGTTAACAAGCAAGCTTTTGCAGTGGCTCCTGAAAACATAGTATCCCCTTCGTGAGAGACACAATAATGCATCTGGCTTTGCTCTCAAAACAATCCCAATTCTTCCTGCCATGTGTTCCACAAAATGTTGGAAACATCACTCTGAGATTCTGGTCCGTGTGGACATGACTGCATCTCGTAATTCCTGACTTTTTTTTTCAGGCACATTTTCATGCTCTCAATCTTCTGTACTACCACATCCCAAAGGTGTTTACCTAACTGCAGATCAGGTCACTGGGAAAGCCACTGAAGAACACTGACCTCATTGTCATGTTCATGGAATCAGGCTGAGACGACTTTTGCTTTGTCCTATAACCGCTTAATCCTATCGAGGTCGCTTGGAGGTTGGTGCCTATCTCAGTCAACACTGAACGAAAGGCTGGGTACACCCTGAACAGCTCACCAGACCCTCGCAGGGCCAACACACAACCATTCACACTCACACCTAAAAGCAATTTGGAGCAGCCAGTTAACCTAATGTGCATGTCTTTGGACTGTGGAAGGAAACGGGAGAACCTAGAGGAAAGCCACGCAAGCATGCAGACTGCACAGGACTGAAACCCAGGACCTTCTTTTTGTAAAGCAGACAAGCTAACCACTACTCCAACATATCATGTTAATCATCAGAAATAAGGGTTCGTCAGAGCAGGCTTTGTTTTTCAACTCTTCAGCTGTCGACTTCTGGGGAGTCTCTACTCACTGCAGCCTCAACTTCCTGTTCTTGGCTGATAGACATAAAACTTAACATTGTCTTCTGCTGTAGTAACTCATCAGACTAAATATTCAACATGGTATAAAATCTAAGATGCTTTTCTGTTTAATACATTTGTACCAAGTGCTTATCTGAGTTACTGTAGTCTTTCTGTGCTCACCAACCAGTCTAGTGTCTCTGTCCCCATTACTTTCTCCATTTTGACTTAGGAAAATACAAAGCTGATGGCCAGTATAGGTAGTATGCATGTTTTTCTGATTGACTGATTAGATAATTGTATGAAGGTTTAAGAAATATCAGTGTTCCTAATAAAGAATTCTGTGAATGTACTGCAAACAGCTTTTAAATATAAACTATATCAGACATGTGACCTTATTGTGATTTGGAATTTTTTTTTAAATCTAATTAGTTATAAACATATAAACACGGTGACCCAAAAAACCCTCCCACATATAATAAATAAAAAAAATTAATCACATTATTATTTGCTTAAATGAAACTTAGTGAGACAGGAGAGGCGGAGCTAAGGTCTGCAGGTAGCCCAACGCTAACTTGAACACCTTGAACTTGAAGAACTCCATGTGTGGTTTCAGTAAGATGGAGCTACGGCACACAAAGGTTGAAGATCATTGGAAGTGCTGAGGGACATGTTTCCGGGTCAGGTGATCTTATTGAGTGGCAATGTTGGGTTGCCGGCCTGTTCCCCTGACCTCACCCTTTTTGATTTTTTTCTGTGGGGCTACATTACATCATAAATCATGGGGTGTATACTCGACCCCAAACTTCTAAGTCCCTTAAGGTTGCTATTCAGCAGGAGACAGCTGCTGTTTCACCCAACATGTCCCATCAAGCTATGGCAGCCTTCAGAAATCAACCCTCCAAAAGTGTATAGACAATGATGTCCACCATTTGGAGGATAGTATCTTTAAAACATGATGTACAAAACCTGTACTGAATAAATTGGAATATGTGCAAATAATCATTTTATTGCCTTTCAGGATTTTTTTTTCTTTTACCATTGAAATGTGGGAGGCTTTTTGGGTCACCATGTATATGTGTATATACACATGCACACATAAATATATACATCGTACAAATATTCAAATACTAAGTGTTTAATACTTATGGCTGACCCATAATTGTAATAATTAGTAATAATAAGACAATTACAGAATGTAAAACAACAGTTAAAAGAAATGCACAGAAGCAGAAGATAAGGCTCATCAGTTCAAGTGTCAGATTTTATTAGGGGAAAGAGGGCTGATAATTCTAAGCAATCATCAATATAACAATTTTGAAGAGTTTCTATTACATTTAGAGGTCTCCTATAAGTTCAGTGCATAGGAGAGCTCAGGACGTGACACTGTACATAATTCCACTCTATGTCTCAGACTCGCAAGTCTACTTTAAACATGACAGAGTGCTTATATAATGGATATCACACTTACTACTACAGCTTATAATAGTATCTCTAATAAGTTGCATTGAGTTCTTTCTAGTGCAGTAAATGTTTTGGTTTCTTCTTTCCATAATTCTAAATGAAAATTTAAAAATAAATAAATATGTTTTTATATTTTTAAATAAATAAAGAGAGTACAAACAGAGTGGCACGGTCACACAGTGATTAGCATGTCCACCTCACAGCAAAAAGGTCCTGGGTCCAATTCCCAGGCCTGGGTGGTTCTGGAGTTTGCATGTTCTCCTCGTGCTTGCATGGGTTTCCTCTGGGTAATCTGGTTTCCTCCCACAGTCCAAAAACATGTTCCAAATTGCCCCTAGATGTAAGTTTGAGTGTGAATGGCTGTGCGTCTTGCCCTGTGATGGCCTGGCGAGCTGTTCAGGTGATTGTCAGCTGAAACAGGCACCAGCCTCCCTGCAACCCTTATAGAAATAATGAGTGAGTGAGAGTATAAACTAATACAATGAAAGAAGTCAAAGACTTAAGTAACATGTTTTGCCAAAGCAGACATATTCATGTACACACACACACACACACACACACACACACTTACTTGTCATTTCTAATGATTTGTTGGCGACTTTGAGTAAGCAGTAATGCTCACTGTAATCAAATGCATTTTATAATCTAACATTTCTCCTGAAGAAAAACCTTCATTCATGTCTGAGAAATTAAAATTAGTGAAGAGGAAAAGATCTCAGTATGGATGAGGAAATATTGGAAATATCACATGGCCACTTATATCTGTGGGGATAAAAATGCATTTCTGCTTTGTTTGTTTAAAAACAGACTTAGCAATTTGGGCTCAAGTTAGATAAAGCTAGCTGTTTTCAAAATCAAACATATCCAAACCTTCACTTCAATGGCCCCACCAAAACCCCAGCCGATCCATGGGCCTATAATCAGTCTTTGGTTGGTCCGTACGTAACCTGGTTATTCACGCTACTTAAAATAAACTTAGCAAAGCCACAGTGTTTGTGCAAAACTGAGCTGGTATCTGAGTCCTACGGACCAAAATAGCCTTACATAAACATAGATTAGTGCAGATTAGAGGTGTCCACTCTGGTGTGGGTCATATTACAAAACAGAGAAGCTATACGGTCAGAAACCCTCATACCTGTATTTACATCCATGTGTTATGTTAAAGCTTGAGAAGCTGCTGCAAGACCAAGTAAATATTAAATAAAATATTTTATTGAAGCTATAGTGATTGTCTTCTCTGACTATTATATAAACTACTTACAAATGAATTATTTACTAAGAACTTTATATATGATAGATTTCCTAGAAATACAAAAATCTGCAGGTCCTCCCTAGTGGAGATACTACAGAACCCCTGACTTCTACCTTTACTCAACAGGATGATCTCTTCAGCAAGAAAGGCTGATCATCTATTGTATTTGCTGGATGTAAAGGCATTTAATCAGAGCATTATACTACCAAATGTACACATATTCTGTTTTCGTAAAATTACACTATGAATGCCTGGAGCAGAATATATGAGTGTGCTAACAGCTTATGTTCATCATTACTGTTGAAACCTAAAACCAGCCACTGTACATCTTGGGAGAGACAGGCTGTCCCAAGAGGAAACATTTGTGCTCGGAAAGGAGAAATGAATCTGCCTCATCACCTCTCATCAGGACTTCACCGGCACAACAAGGACAAATCCGTGTATTACTCTGTCCTTCAGTGCCAACCCTTTGTCATGTGTCTTTTTCCCCTTCCCTTATATACTTCTCTCTCTCTCTCTCTCTCAGCAGCTCACCCGTCTCTCAGAACAAGTGCTAGCTGTCTCCACTCCCAGTTTTAGCTTTATTCTATAAACTGTGGCAGGTTTTACAAGCTCATTCATTCATTCATTCATTTTTTAAGACGCTTAACCCTAACTAGGGATTAGGGCTTAATCCAAACTGGCTTGGTACACCCTGAACAGCTCACCAGTCCATTGAAGGTGCATGTTTTTGGACTGGGGGAGGAAACTGGAGTACCCGGTGGATACCCACATAGGCACGGTGAGGACATACAAACTCCACACAGAAACGCCCGAGCCCGGGAATCACATCCATGCCTTCTTGTTGTGAGGCGGACATGCTAACCACTATGCCACTGTGCTGCTAGTTTTACAAGCTGAGGTGGTTAAAGTTTTCCGCCGGTCTGCAGAGAAAGAGAGAGAGAGAGAGAGAGAGAGACAGAGAGAGAGAGAGAGAGAGAGATTCCTGTGCAGGGAAACCACTATGATCAATGTTTCCAGGAGGCCAGTCCAAATAAACAGGGACAAAAATCTCCCTCATGTTTTGTCACGTAATAAGGACAAATGCCTAAGTGCTCCCAACAGACATCAAAGCAGAGACGACACAGTGCAGGACTGAGCACCTGCTCTTCTGACGTACTGAACACTTCCCCTCCATGACAGTACTTTTCCAAAAGCCAAAAGGAGATGATGACAAGTTACTGTGTTCCAGTTAAGAGAAGTTCTTGGGTAATGCCTTCTTATTGTGTCAATTCAATGTACACTGTGCCCACTCACTATTTACAAGAACAGAAATATTTATTACCAACTATATATTGTATAAATATATCAATGTAAATCTCAGTTATAGTCTTAATTAGGGCTTGGCGATATATTTATAAATTATCTTATCATGATTTGACCATTCGTATAACATTCAGACAACTAAATATTGTGAGTATAATGATTTAGCAGAAATATTACCTTTATTTAAGAAATTAATATTTTTTAGGATATATTGCCCAGCTCTAGGTTCATGTACTATCATAATACTCCTGAAATTGGCAGCATTACTGAATTATATTTTGTGATAAATATCAATATTAATTAATAAACCTGAATTTAAACTAAAATTAGCCTCATGGTATCCTCACATATCACTTAGGGGCACAACAGACCATTAAACTTGGAAGAAACAGTGATTCATAATACATTCAACTGATATCATCATCATCATTTGCCGATCTGCTTAATCCTTTTAGGGTTGTGTGGAGGCTAGAGCCTATCACCACCAACTCTGGGCAAGGGCAGGGTACACACTAAACAGCTTGCCAGACCATCACAGGGCAATGCACACACAACCATTCACACTCACATTCACACCTACAGGCAATATAAAACAGACAAATAACTTACTGTGCATGTTTTCGGACTGTGGGAGGAAACTGGAGTACCTGGAGGAAACCCATGCAAGCATGGAGAGAACATGCAAACAACATACAAAAATGCCCAGGACTCAAAACCATGACCTTGTTGCTGTCATGTGGACGTGCTAACCACTACACCACTGTGCCACCCGATCAACTGATATGGAAAACAAACTGTGATAAGATTTTTTCCAATTAGCCCAGACCTAGTCTTATTACTAAAAAGTGAAATAATTAAAAAGTTTTCATTGCATCAAAATGCTAGATTTATATACAGAAAATAGCACTGGCATGAAAAATTAAAGATACATTGTGAAATTATTACCTAATAATGGATGGATAAGGCTAAAATAGAACTTTTTTTGGTTTAAATGAGAAGTTTTATGTTTTGAAAAGGAAAATACTGCATTCCAGCATAAGAATCTTATTTTATCTATGAAACATGGTGGTACTAGTGTCATAGTTTGGGCCTGTATTGCTGCATCTGGACCTATACAGTTTGTCATCATTGATAGAACAATGAATTCTATAATATACCACCGGATCCTAAAGAAATTTCAGGGCATCTGTGTGTGAAGTGAATCTCAACAGAAAAAAGGGGTCGTCCAGCAAGACCGTGACCATAAAGACAAATTTTGGAATGGCCAATCAAAGTTCAGACCTTTACCCTTACCTTAATCCAGCAGTAATTTTTGTGAGCAGTTTATGTGAAAAAACCCACTGACATCTAAAAGTTGAAGTTGTTGTAGGCTGTGCATAAACAGTTACCACAAACATTTAATTACAGTTATTACTGCATGGGGGGGGGTGTTTGGGGCGAAAGCAAAGGTTGACATACTTTTTCCACTCAGAGATATGTAATATTGGTTCATTTCCCTCAATAAATAAATGACCAAGTGTAATATTTTTGTCTTGTTTTTGTTTTTTACTGGGTCCTCTTTATCTGCTTTTTGCTACTGTGTGAAAATCTGATGATGTTTTAATTGATATTTATGCAGAACTATAGAAAATTCTAAAGCTCTCGTAAACTTTCAAGCACCACTGTATGTTTCCATGGCAGGGAAACCTTCATCTACTCTCCCTACTCAACAGGCAACGACTGAAGAAGCTGACATATTCAAAAATGGCATCATCAAAAATGATTTGAGCCCCTTTATTGTTGTAAAATCACAGATATAAAGATTCCAAAGTAAATCATTTGATTTATGCTTTAAAAATAAATAGGGAAAGAAGCAGTGTGTATAGAATCAAGATCCATCGAGAATCACTATAGAATCACATAGTTGCACCCTGAATTGAAAAAGCATTAAAGCATGAGCCTTAATTTTTCCATTATATTTAATTTTGTGCAGTACTGTAGTCATCTGAGAAGCATGTGGGAGGCAGGGGCTTTCCACACGATCACATACCAGGCTACACTCTTTCCCCAGGGTGCCTCAGCTCCAGAAGCAGTTAGCTGGTAATCCCGGCAAATCATCTGCTCTACATTTAATTCAATCTATTTACTCTGACACTAATCGCATTTTTTGCTCAATTAGGCACTGGCTTTTCGTGCACATCTTGAGTGTAGAGAAAAAGATGTATTCCTCAAAGGAGCAGTAGTTTCCCTGACCTAATATAGGATGGTCTATTTCTGATAATGAATCATAATAAAAGAGTCAAAATATCCAAGACAGGAGCAAACACTTACATCCTTCAAAATCTATACTTAATCTCCAATCTGATTTTAATCCCCACAAACCTAATGACTGTATAATGACACTTTATATGGTGAATTTGGTCAAACAGGTGGCTATTTTGTTCCTTTTATGTGTATAGTACATAAGAAACCAGACGTACACTTATCATTTGACCTGATCACAGATATTTACCAATAAGAAGAGTGGACCCAAGAGGCTGAGTGATTGCTGAGGTAAGGCAACTTGTCGTGTAGCATACTCTACATCTTTGTATTCAAATAAAAACAGGAGGAGAAATCGAGATAATGGGGACCAGGGAGGCCAGAATGATAACTAAATAAGGGGCTCCATAATGGCTCATAATTTATTTTAACACTAGACTGCTGTGAGCAATAAAACCAGCGAGGTTGCAGGTTAAATAGAGATGAAGTGCAGAAAGTGTTTGATTTACACCTTCATAACTACAATAACAATGTATTTCTTCCTACTTAATCATCAATAAACACAAACTCAGACGTCGGCCCAGACTTCAAAAAAGCATCAGGAATGGGGAATAATGTTCCAATTCTCTCAAGGACATAAAATAAAAAATTAAAGAGCCAGCCAGGAAGTGGAGTTTGATATTTTGTGTATCCTTTAGTAGACTTTAGGAATAGGTTTACATTTACAAAAATCCGACTTTGAAAAAAAAAAAAAGAGATCTGTTTACAAATAGTTAGTGAATAATTTTTAAAATAAAACTTGAGCATGTTTCTTATTTTTAAAATATACAGAAATAAAATACGTCTCCTCAAAGCAAACCCAGCTGAAGAAGAATAACATGATGTGAAAGTTCACTCACTCATTCATTCATTCTCTAAGCTACTTAATCTTTATTAGGGTCATAGGAAGGCTGGCGTCCATCTTAGCCTACTCTGGGCGAATAAACACCCTGAGCAGTTTGCCAGACCATTGCAGGGCCAACACACAAACAACCATTCACACTCACATCTAGGGGCAATTTGGAACCACCCAACAGCCTACTGTGCATGTTTTTTGGGGTTTTTTTGGACTGTGGGAGGAAACCCACGCAAGCATGGGGAGAACATGCAAACTCCACACAGAGATGCCCAGGTCCTGGAATAGAACTTAGGGTATTTCACGTGTCCGAGAAAGCAAAACAGCAAATCATGTGTGAATGGACCATATCCAGACCTGAACACAGCTTCTTAGATGAAATTTGAGCAAAACAATAAAAAAAGTAAATATTTTTCTAGCTCATTGTGCATGTTTTTCAGGTTTATTGAAGATAATAATATCAAAATCAGACCATGATTATATTATCAGTGTGCATGTAAAGGAGCCAGGACAGAACTTAAGTCAGTTCATGAGGCATTTGAATCCATTATACCCCATCTGCAAAATAAACCCATGATAGCTGAGCTGGATTTGTGGTTAGATTGAGTAGGACAAAGCCACAGAGTCAGCACACTTGCATTGGTTAACAGCATTCTTTCTATTTATAGGCTTCTGGGGTGACATATTCCACTCCACTGACCTGAGATTTCATGACCCCGCCTACCCCCATACACACACACACACACACACACACAACCCTGTAATTGGGCTCCTCTTTAGGTCAGCGTGGTATTCATGGCTCATTAGCATGGCTGGCTCTCAGACGGGTCAACCCCTGTATCTGACAAACTTTATCATGTCCACTTGTGTGAGAGTAGCGACCCATATATTTCTTCAAGTATTAATAAGGAGGGTTTAAGATGATGCTCTCATAAACAGAATTTATCTTATCTCGACTGACACAAGTGTATCATAAAAAGTTAATAGAAGGCACTCTGGGCGAATGGCATAACGAAACAAAATCAAATAAAACAAAAAAAAATCCTTCTGACTCGATGCACTGTGCAAACATGTGAGAGCTTCTCTGTAGAACTAATGAGCGCAGATTTAAAGATTAAGTGGATGGATTATTTATAATTTTGGAAATTTGACCCTAACTTTTAAGAAGATGTATCACTTGGCAAATCAGAACTGATAGAAAGGTACAGTACATGTCTCAAAAGGTTAACCAAAATGCCTCACATTCCAGAAAAGTACTTTGTTATTGTCTACAAAAAGAAATACAATTCAAATATATATTTATATAATTATATATATGTATTAAAATATATATACACATAATAAATATATATACAATTTAAATTAAATAACATTACACTGGTGGCACGTAGTGGTTAGCACGTCTGCTCCAGGGTTCTAGTCCCAGGCTCGGGCATTTCTGTATGGAGTTTGCATGTTCTCCAGGTACTTTGGCTATTCCAAATTGCCCCTAGGTGTGAGTGTAAGTCTGAATGGTTGTGTGTGCTGCCCTGTGATGGTCTGGTGAGCTTTTCAGGATGTACCCCACCTTCTCCCAACGTTGGCTGGAATAGGCTCCAGCCTCCCTGCGGCCCTGGCATTAAACCTAGGTAATCCATATACAGCACAAATGTTCTGTATTATGTAATTCTGAATATGAATGTATACCTATAACT
>JAQMYF010000001.1:45437486-45457887 GCA_030014195.1 Neosilurus mollespiculum
TATATATATTATAAGTTATGATGTTTTTGTATATTCATTATTAAGTTGGTCAGGCTAAGGGTATGGTTTTAATTAAGGGTGGGTTCAAATTTAAAAGAAATATTTGATTCCAGAACCGGGCGGCATGGTGGCGTAGTGGTTAGCATGTCTGCTTCACAGCAAGAAGGTCTTGGATTCGAGTCTCGGGCTCAGGCATAGACGTGCATATTAAGCTAACTGGCAGTTCCAGTTTGCCCCTAGATGTGAGTGTGAGTGCAATTGGTTGTGTGTGTGTTGCAATGTGATAGCCTGGCGAGCTGCTTTTGGTGTACCCTGTCTTTGCCCAGTGTTGTGAGATAGGCACCAGCCTCCCTGCGGCCCACTGGTAGGAATTTTTGTGCCCTTACTGAATACATTTTTCATTCTTCTGGTTTTCTCATGGGCTGTTGTGATCATACTGCGACAGGACATTAAAGTGCATGTTATTTGATGATAGTAACCCAATGCATATTTTCAGCTATATTATTGGGAGATTGAATTATTCTAATAATCATTGAAAGTAAATATAAAAGACAATGGCAAGCAATTAATTCCAAGAAAACCTCGGAGCAGCTGTGCAAATTGTGAAAATCCCATGTTGTTTATGCCAAGGCGATATTATCCTACATGAACAGGTGCGGGGGTTATTCACTGCAGTGGCCTGAATTCTGTGAATATAACAGGGTTATGAAACAATCTTTACAAAAGAAGAGGAAGGTCTGATTGAAATTTGGAATGGCTATACCACAGTTTACAGTATTTAGGAAGCTGGTGTCTTATGAACCATTTTCATAAATAGTTCAGTATCTTTTAAAAAGTTTCATATCAGGCAAGACTGTTTACCAAAGCTGCACTGATATTATAAACTCTTTTTAGAAGTTTAAATGGGTATCAGTGGACAATAGGCATTAGGTTTATTTAATTTTCTGTAAACACTAATCATTCTTCTGGATGTCTAATTCAGTTCAATTCAATTTATTTATATAGTGATTTTAACAATGGACACTGTCACAAAGAAATCTGGATATAAACATGAATTTATATATTTATTCCTAATGAGCAAGCCAGAGGTGGCAGTGTCAGGGAAAAAAACTCCCTGAGGTGACAAGAGGAAGAAACCCTGAGAGGAACGATACTAAAAGGGGAACATCCTCATCCGAGTGCCAGTGGACAGTGCCAGTGTCTTTTCTATAGCTGTATACTATATAGTCAAAAGGTGTTAACCCTTAAATATGTGGCCCTGCTATGGTCTGCTGAGCTGTTCAGGGCGTACCCTGTCTTCTGGGGTTGGCTGAGATGGGCTCCATCCTCCCCGTGACCCTAATAAAGGATAAAGTGCTTCAGGAAAAATACAAGACAAGACTTAACTGTGTTAACAAGAACTTTAATATGCACACTGTTATTTACTACCCAGCCCAAAAAAGTCACACACTTCAACACTTCATTGGAGACCTACACACTATAGTAAAAATGATGAATTATCTAGCCCGGAGCCCAAAGTTCTAGTCCAACTGGTTAACATTTAATTCAACACACTGTGTTAATCTTCAGTCACTTTCACTTGTTTGTTGAACCACTTAATCCTATTAGGGTTCAGGGAGGCTGGAGCCTATCTGAACGGACACTGTGCAAAGGTGGGGTACACCCTGAAAAGCTCTCCAGAGAATTGCAGGGCCAACGGACACACAATTATTCACATTCACAGTCACACCTAGGGTCAATTTGGAACAGCCAGTTTGCCTTATGTGCATGTCTTTAGACTGTAGAAGGAAACCAGAGTACCTGCAGGGGATCAGCAGTGACAACTTGGTGATAGTGGGGCTTCAACCTCTGACCTTCGGATCAGTACGCCAGCGCCCTACCACCAGCCCATCACTGCCCCTACATTGAAACTTGTACATGAAAATCAAGCCCCTCGGTAAAGTCTTTTCCAGTATACCTCAAAGACTTTATCCAGGGTCAATGTCAAGATTAAGGTTAACTTTGCACAAATTATTCATTCATTCATTTTCTGAACCGCTTAATCATAATTAGGGTTGCAGGGAGGCTGACGCCCATCTCAGCCAACTCTGGGCGAGGACAGAGTACACCCTGGATAGCTCACCAGGCCATCGCAGGGCAAAAACACGCTGACGGCAATGCAGCCTACTCTTCACAAAAGCCAGCAATGGTTCTTTTATATTTTCACTATTTGAGCCCGAATTATATATCCGTGCCATCAGGTAAGAAAGACTTTTTTTAAGGGATAACCTGGTCATTCAGTACATTCAGGTCATTAGCAGGCTTCATTTTACTGCCACAGAACATTGTTGAGCCTCGACCTGAACAACTCCAGATCATAACACTGCCTCCAGAGGCTTGTCCAGTGGCCACTGTGCATGGTGAGCACCTCACGTCATACACTTCCATTTCGATTAAAGTAAATATGGACTCATCAGGCTACATGACTTTTTTCCATTGCCCCCACCTCTATGCTCCCTAATAAATAGAAGCTTTTATTCTGACCAGCCTCACTACTAAATGGTTTTCTTATGGACGCACAGCTGTTTAGTCCCAGTCCTCTGAGCTTTCATCACATTGTGTGTGTGTGTGTGTGTGTGTGTGTGTGTGTGTGTGTGTGTGTGTGTGTTAAACCTACCCATGAGTTCTACTGTCCTTTTAATGATTCAACTTCATTTAAGCGACCTCAGATCTTGGACAGTCAGGATTTTTTTTCCAACCACATTTCTTCTTTCATGAAGTCATGGTTCAGCACTATCTTTCGTGGTTTTAATAATGTGTTGGACAGTTCTTAACCCAATTTTAGACATTTCAGCAATCTGCTAAGCTGATTTCTTTACTTGTTGTAGGCCAATAATTTGACCCTTCTAACAAATCTAACATTGTTTCCATGACTCCAACAGTCATCATTTCACATGGTTGTTAAGGAAATGAGAAGCAACTCACTGCACCAATTAGGGTTAAGAGAATTGCTGCCAGCTGAAAAATGTTAATCATTTAAAGCCGAATGATGACCTTTTTTGGCTGGGCAGTGTAGTCTATCACATCAAACTGAAGTTATTAACTTCTTCATGATGGAGGCTGGAGTGCAAACTGTTCTTCTCAAGTTGCAGTCCCAAAGCTGTTTTTTGACATTAATAGCATGGACATGACATCAAACAGGGTGTAACTTAAACAAGCCTGTTATCTTCTGTGCATGGTCGTCAAAAGCAACCATTGCTGTGTCATATAAACATGTAAGAGAGTCTATGCAAGTCAAAGCCCTATAAAAAACATTTAAGTGCTCTTTGTACATTATGTAGAAATCTTTGTCACATTGGCCAAACCACCCGAACATGTACAGCTGTCCCTGTATTTCTTCTGATATGTGTAGCTTCTGACATAAGCTGCTCGTTAAAGAAAACGTGCTGTCCGTCACTTGTACAAAAATACACACTGCAAATAAGACTCCACTACAATGGTTGTCAGGCTTCATCCTGGAACTCTGATTGCACTAAACAGCTGGTAAAGGTCACTGTCTGGACCCAAAGGAAACACTGCACTAACAGCCATTCAGCTCACATATTTATTCAACTCTAAAAGTCTTTTCTGCACCACATTTATAAAGACTCATGAAGGGAACGCCTTCGACCCATGTAGGCGCCAGAAAGAATAAGCAATAACGGGTCTTTCCTTTTCATCATATACACACAGATGCAGCATTCACTCCGTCCCAGAGCCATCTATCCACGATCAGCCAGCCACAATGGGACATTTAAAAGAGTTTCAAACACACATCAGTAGCAACTGGACCTCGTATCTTCCCTAGACACCCAGGAAACCATGAGCCTTTCCCACACCCCGATGCCATTTAAACTCTCTCTTCCTCTGAGCTTGCTCTTTCCCCTAGATTGTGTTTAGCATGTGATACTGTTATTGGAAGAAATGAAAATAAAACACACAGATTCATGCTGAGGTCAGTGTTCATACTGTAATTCTTAAGGAAGAAGAATGATCAAACTGTCAAGATCCTGACCAATTTTCCAAGAGTAAAAAAAAGAGTATTTTCAAGCTTCTATTCTTGTGTTTATTGCTACTCTGAATCCATAAATGTGCACATTACTCATCCAACAGTCTAATTTCATAGGAGTTGGGGAGTATGAAGGGCGTAAAGAGTCACACCTACTATGAAGCTAGACAGACACATGTTTCTAAACTATAAGTGAAAAGAGAGCTTTTGTGAGCGCAGCAGTGGGAGGGAAAAACTGCCATGAGTCCATTTGCAAGTGAAAAGGCCTTTTGTTTATCACACTGCTTCCTCATCAGCCAACAAGCATGTGCATCCACCTTATATTATTATTAGCATCTTCATTAGCAGTACTAGCAAATCAGGAAATAATGAGAACCGAGGAAAATAATAGTTTCTTTATGCAGGATCCTACTTGGTTTTAGTTGTGGTTTTCAAGCACAGCCTGGTTTCCCACATGGTGGCATAGTGATTAGCACATCTGCCTCATAGCAAGAAGGTCCTGGGTTCAAGCCCCAGGTTTCCTCTGGGTACCCTGGCTTCCTCCCAGAGTCCAAAAACATGCACATTAGGTAAACAGCTGTTCCAAATTGTCCCTTTTTTGACTGTGAGTGTGAATAGCTTTGTGTGTGTATGTGTGTGTGTGTGTGTGTGTGTGTGTGTGGGCCCTATGATGTTCTGTTGAGCTGTTCAGGGTGTACCCAGCCTTCAGCCATTGTCAGCTGAGATAGGCTCCAGCCCCCCCACAACCCTAATAGGAGTATGTGGTTCAGCAAATGAGTGAGTGAGTGAGGTTTAGGATGGATATGTGGTCTCAGTGATGAGATGCCATATGCTGACACTACACTAAAACAAATAGCTTGCTCTTTAAATTGCTAGACAGACCTGAGGCAGACCTAATATATAATATATACATATAATAAGCACAGTTAGCATAAGCATTCCAACAGACATAGGGATAGTTATTGCTGGAGACATTGCTGATAAATCTACACCACCAATCAATATCGCTGGTGCATGATGGAGTTTACAGTCATGACTCAAGTCATGGTTTAAGTATTTCCAAAGGGAAGCGCATAACCACACTAAATGAACGTCCCTATTAGTAACTACAGGGAAACATATTGGGGAAATGATAGTGAGAGTCATGGTGTGCAGTTTACATCACTACAGGCACTCAGTATATTTTTCAGGCAAATTAGAAATATAGCCACATACACAACCACAACAACAAACAGATATTTACCAGTCACTATAGTGTCGCTGGTATTGTTTTCAATTCTGTTAATTAGTATGTTTTTTTTTGTTTTTGTTTTTTTGCAGTTTCACACATACCGCATGAACGTACTTCAAGAACTGCTAGACATATCACTGTCAAATTTTTCTGTGTAAGGCTGAAATAAGTTACTGAAAAGGTCACTGTAGGTCAAATTTAAGGTCAGCAAAATGGCCGCCAATCGTTTCTAATGGCTGGGTAGCTACTGATGCAATTCTCATTCAGGGGCCTCTGGTTTAATGATCATTTGTCTAATTTGTCTGCTGGTTGACCAGGGATGGGAAGTATTTATGATACATATATTTAAAATACCCATTTTAAATGCAAAATAACATTTTGGCATAGTGGTTAGCATGTCAGACTCACAGCAAGAAGGTCTTAGGTTCAAGTCCTTTGCACGGCGAGGTAGTTTCTGTGAGGAGTTTGCTTGTTCTCCCCTTGCAGGTGGGTTTCCTGTATCCATTGACATGACATTAGGCTAATGGGTTGTTCCAAATTGCCCAGAGGTGTGAGTGTAATTGGTTGTGTGTGTTGCACTGCAATGGATTGGTGAGCTGTTTAGGGTGTACTCTACCTTCGCCCAGGGTCAGGTGAGGCTTCATTCTCCTTCAGTCACCTTAGTAGGATACAGCGGTTCAGCGAATGAATGAACGAATAATTGGTATTTGATTGAGTTGATGAAAGCAGCTTCTTATTTGTATCAAAATGCTTTCAAATTTTTACAAATCCTGTAAATTATTTTTTGCCAGATGTCTGTAGGATCATAAAGACTTAAATCATAAAAATGCAAAACGATGCATACAGTCTCTAAATTCAGTAATTCTGGCTCAGTAATTTGCTTAGACTTCTTGGAATCAGTGTGAAAATTAATCCAACATAAGGTGGGGGACATGTAGGTTACCAGCTTAGTATCTCAAACGCGTACCAATTTATGCAATAATCGAGCAAATTATGTGACGATACAAAAATTCAAGCAATTATTTCCACTCGCAGTTAATGCTAGCTTGCCACGTTCAGTCAGTTAAACAATGCCGTTTCCCCAAATTGTTGTACAATATTATAATGTAACAGTAAGGTGTAAACTGTTAAGCAGAGACACGTGTGCATCGTCCAGATTACATTTCTGGTTACATTTCAAAAGAAAACATACTGATCATTTGATAATTGATAACAAAGTGCTAAAATGTTTGTTTTCAGCTTCCAAATAGGTGTCCAGTGGTTGATACTGGTACACCACTGCATGAACGACTGCTTGAGATCACTCAAAATATCTCCACTAAGTGACATAATATTTTCACATAATGTATAGCTCAGCAGTTTACAAGTTTCGACTTGGTCGTAGGTGTATTCTTACTATCCAGCATTAATGTGATTTAGGGTCTAGGCTATTAATGAGGCCATTGTTCAGCATAAAACTGATTAATTGAGCAAAGAGGCAGAAAACAAAGAGGCATGCCAGTTTACGCATACAATAAACACCATACTCAATACCAATACTTTTATAACTTCCCTTATGTTTTTTTACTGCCTTCAGTCGAGTCCAATTCCTGGCAACTCTATTCTCACAGAGATTTTTTGGTAGATTTTTTTAGGGTCGGTTACCAGTTCTTTCCCTAACCCTCCATAGAACCTGGTATTCCCAGGTGGTCTCCCATCCATGTACTAACCTGCACAACCCTGTTTAGATTCTGAGTTCAGGCAGGATTGAGCCCCTGCAGGGTGAATGGAGGGTAATTTCTCTATGACTATTGATTTTTGAGGACGGCTATTAAATCAGGCCAAATTCAGCTGCATTTAATTTTTTTACAAAATAAATGTGGATCTGGTTACACTTAATTCTTTTATATGTCTATCAACAAAATCTTACTCATCCACCCTGGCACTGTTTGACTTCTATCTGTTTCTCAAACTTGTGTGGTCGCTATTTACAGAATGATGATTAACTCCATGTCGAGGAGTATCTGGAAGCTCAAGATGTGACTTTTTTTCTGTGTACATCAGTGAACCACGTACAATCTTTCTCCTGTGATGTTTTCAGGGTGAGGCTGAGAACTTTTGTACAAGTTATAAATTTAATCCAGTCACAAACTGAGAAAGTAATGCACATCCCACGTCTTGTAGTGAAATTTTACAGCAGAGGAAAATATCACTGGCCAAAATGCTCAGTAGGAACTGTACCAAATAAATAAATTCATTAATAGCATATTAAAACAAAAAATATTTTATGATCTAGAAAATATTTTGCTGTGAATACAACATAAATATAAAAATTTTGTGATAATTTATTCTGAGGGACGATGAGTGAGAGATTCTCTACTGAGTGTTTGGTCATGAGACTAATCACTAGGCAAGATGAAAATCTACCCCACGCTAGATTCCCCGTATTAGCACAACTCAAAACATCAAAGCGAACATCCCTCAGCCAGGTAAAATATCAATAAATAAATAAATAAATAAATAAATAAATAAGGATGATACAAACACTGCAGCCAGAAAAGTATCCAGCTCCTAAAAATGAAGTTGCAGCATCCATAAAGAAACATACATACATTTAATATAGGCTAGGTGAACATCTTTCATTTAATTAACAATAGCAATGCTATATTTAATTTTCCAAACCTCTGTATCCTTTATTAGGGTTATGGGGAGGCTGGAGCTCGTCCCAGCTGACTCTTGGTGAAGGCGGGGTACATCCTGAACATCTCATCAGACCATCGCAGGGCCAAAATACACACAACCAATCACACTCACATTCATACCTAGGCGCGATCGTGAGTATCAAGTTAGCCTAATGTGGATGGAGGAAATTCATGCAAGCGCGGTAAAAACATGCCAACACTCACTCAGAAACACCCTCGCTGACCACGATGTACAAAACCCACATCTTGTTGCTGTGAGACAGAAGTGCTAAACACGACCCCACTGTTCTGCCCCGGTACAAAATGTATTTATTGTAGCCAATACATTTGTTATATCATATTGTTTATGTTTTACTGCTGTTTAAATGTGGGTAATTATACCCGCTATTTAAATCCTATGTACAGTGGTTGTTTTATATGGCTGGAATTCTGAAATACAAGCCATCAAAAAGTCTGTCAAATTTTTTAAAATAAGTTTTTTAAACAGTTGTTGATGCCTGTAGTCACACATTAATAAGCCATTGCCACATGAATGAGCATGTACTTCTGCCTACGCAGCATACATCAGTTGGCAGTCCTTCAGTGTGACCAGGCCACATTCATGTACACACTGCTAAAGAATCTTACTGTATGTGGTGCAGATCACAGAATTAATCCCTTCCCCCAGATGCATGTTACTACCTGGTGTGCAGAGGGGCTAAGTGATAACAGGAACTAACACTACGTGGACGTTTCACATGACAGTGTAACTACAAATGGATAAAAATAAAACTTGTATTTTTTGAACACAATAAATGTCTAAGGAATAAAATATATTTTTTGATGTGCTGTTTGATTTCAGGGCGGCGAAATGTCATACTGGTTAGCATATTCGCCTCACAACGACAAGGTCTTGTATTGAAGTTCCAGGCTTGGTGAAGGCGTTTCTGTGTGGAGTTTGCATGATCTCCCAGTGCTTGTGTGGGTTTTCTCTGGGTACTCTGGTTACCTCCTACAGTCCGAAGGCAGGCACATTATGCTAATTGGCAGTTCCAAATTGCCCGTTAATGTGATTGTGAAAGCTTGTGTGTTGGCCCTGCAATGGACTGGCGAGCAGTTCAGGGTGTACCCCACCTTCACCCAGTGTCAGCTGAGATAGGGTCCAGCCTTCCTGCTACCCTGGCAGAACAAAGCAAACCGACAAATGAATCAATGATTATTTGAATTTGGGTTAGCACGCTACAGTTGATGATTTTTCTTTAGCAGCTTCGCATTACGTTTTATTCCTCATGACTTTGTTTGAACAGAAAAAATGATGAATATGTACTACAGTATATAGCTATTTATCATCACAAATTGACAAATACTGCTACAACCAAACAGGTTTACCACTTACAAATGGCTGGGGGGAAAAAACCTACACAGCAGGCCAGTAAGTCATTTATGAGGGAGCTCAATACTGTGAAGTTTTAATATCCTGGATTATAATAGTGTCAGTTTTATGTTTCAGTGCTTTATAACTGGGTTCTTTTTATGGATTTAGGTCACTGAAGGAATGCGGTCTGAAAGCTTAGTCTTTTAACTCGTGATTCAGTGGACCTGCTCTTTACACAACAAACCAAAAAAAGCAGACCTCAAAGCTAAGCTGAGGTAAAACTCCAAGCCAGAACACTTATGTAGTGACATGACTGTGCAGGGAAGGTAACTGCACCACCGTGTGGTGGAAAGAAACAGAACACCTGAATTAACAAGACAAAACAAACCTAAAAACACACACTCACCCACTCACTTATTTGCCAAACCACTTAATCTTACGAGGGTCACAGGGAGGCTGAAGCCTATCTCAGCCAAAAAAATGAGCGAAGGCAGGGTACACCCTGAACAGCTCGTCAGACCATCATAGGGCCAACACACATCCATCTACTCACATCTAAGGACAATTTGGAACAGCCAAATGTGCATGTCTTTAAAAATCTAGGAGGAAACCAGAGTACCCTGAGGAAATCCATGCAAGCTCCACACAGATATGGACTCGAACCCAGGACGCTCTTGCTGTGAGGAGGATGTGCTAATCACTACGCCACCATACCACCCCCCTAAAGATTTCTCATTTTTAAGATGTGAGAGAAATGAACAGCTCATGACAGGAATTCAATTACATGGAGAATACATGAGTATACTAGAGCTCACCCTTTGTGAATTTTAGCTTTGATTAGATTTTTTTTTTTTTAAAGATAATATTTACATATTGCCCTGCGATGGCCTGGTGAGCTGTCCAGGGTGTACTCTTCCCTCGCCCAGAGTTGGTTGAGATGGGCACCAGCCTCGCCGCGACCCTAATTGGGATTAAACAGTTCAGAAAATCAACAAACGAATGAATGAATATTTACATATAGCTGAAAGATTAACTAATTTGTTGTTCGCGTTAAATTGTTTAAATAAAACACATGAAGAATGAGAAAAAAGGTCTGATCCAAAGGGAGATTTTTAATGCACAATATCAAACACAAGGGATACATAAACCATTACACTCATACACCCTTTACCTACACACCCACCTAACTATGCACGCACACACACGCACACACAGCTTTGCATGTAGAAAATCCAACAGTATGAAGCCCTTTCAACAAAATGACATTATCAAATCTTTAATCTATACAAGAAGCTAATAAAATTGAACTAATACAATTAAAAGTGAATTTCAGAGTTATCATACAAACTACAGAGATCAACATGTACAAGACGTGTAGATTATGGCTTTAGCATCAAGTTTTGAATTGTACACAAGACAACATGATCAACAAATCAGGGCTTAACAGAAACTGGAGCCAGGACAGAAGTTTTTATTCAGAACCACACGAAGCTCAGAGGCAGGATTCCGCACAAGGCAAAGGAGCCTTCACACATTTATCAGACCAATATCGCCAATACATGCTATAAGTAGACTACCGGGAAGACTGGAGCATTTGGAGTCTTTGTACTGAGATTGATCAACAGGGTTTATTTGGGTCCAAGAATCAAATGAGCTCCACAGCATATGGATAGTTTGAGTTACGTGATCATATAACCACAGAAACTTGGCTTTAAACGGTGTTCCCACCCTACCTGTCTGGAAACACACAGCAGCTTTGCTGATTGGCTGCTTGGTAACCACAAGAAAAATGCAGTTCAGAATAATTTTTGGCTAAAGACACAAAGTTTGGTCGGTGTGGGATGAACCTGCGTGTTATCAGACATTATGGTGGGAACAGAGTGAAATAAACTGACCAGGATGGCCCCAGTTAGGGCAGAAGCAAAATATATTTATGTCACAGTGTGATCATCTGTAGAACTCTTCAAAACTGCAGTCGGGAAAATTTGGCTAAATGCAGTTAGCCATGTTGGCGTTGCATGTGGCGCCACATGTGAAACGAAATGGCGCCGTGTGTGGGCATTGATAATGGTGTGGTAGGGATCCCTCTGGCTGACTTGGTCTGGAGCAGTGTGGTTACAGCGCAGTCAGTGCCTGGGCGTCTGGGAGGAAATGGTGTGCATCAGTCAGCGCTGACCTGTGTGCTGACCTGACCATCAGCTGTCTGGCTTGTTGACTGTATGAACATAGGCTGAGTTAGCTCTTGACCCGCTGGCATGGTCACCTGCTGGATCTGATACAACTGCTGCAGGGCCGAAAGAGAGAAGTAGAGACCAGAGGAAATATAAAGCAATGAACATAGAGTGTGTTGCATCTCTATTACAGAATAGTTAAATATAGCATATAAACAATCACAGTATTAAAATACCTCCATGTTTAACCACCACAGACACCAAATAAATGCATCCCTAGTTTGTTCAATCACATATTATTAGCTACCAGCTGCTACGATGAGAAACTGGATAGTGTAATTTCCCCCATTTCTGTCTGAAAGCTACTAGCTTGCACTTGGAGCATGAAGATGTCAAGGTGAAAGGCAATAAAGTACTATTGGTTTACTGTAGAAAACGAAGCATAGTGGCATTAAAAAGCAAAACTCTTTACTCCTATTAGAATGTCATATTAATCATATTCAACAGACAAAGGTATCTGATTACCTCTACCTGCTACTCTTAAAATATGGCAAGGTTGTTTGACTGTAGATTACCTTTTGGTGGATTTCCCCCCTTTTTTCTTCCTAATTTAGTCGTTTCCATTTCCCACCCATCAAGTATTGCCTTCCCTATCACACGACCACCATCAACCAGGGAGGGGGGCAAACATACACAAGCCCCCTCCATGACATGCAATGCTCGCCACCCACCTTTTTACAAACTGCTGCGCATGCATATTTTGGGGGCGGTCTAACACAATTGGAGGGAAAGCGCTATCCACCCCCTTGTACAAATGAGCTCACAGACGGCCATGATTGGCTGGTGATCGCTTTGAGTGATATGGAAGTGAGCATGAGAACTCGGCCAATTAGCTCCCATAGACTCCCAATCACGGATGGCTGTGGCATCAATCCGGATTTGACCTGGCAATCTCCGGGTTTTGTGGATGTTGCTAATTATTTCCCAAGACGGAGCATCTCGGGGGCTATTAAACAACATCCACCTCGCTGTTAGCAAATAATTTATAATTATTATTATTACTATTATTAATAATTTTTTTCCTAGGTGTGTGTTAAACCCTGTGCCTTTCTCACCCACACACTGGCCTTGGACGTTTGAATATTATAGCCTTATCTTCAGCGTATTGTGATTTAATTGTTAGGTTAAGATTATGATCCAACCTCATTTTATTTGCATTTGTTCAGCCTCTCCTTGAAAGATCTGTCCTTGATCCAACTAGTAGCAATCATCTTATCCATTACATATAGTTTTCTATAACATAAGACTTTAAAGAAAGTTGTTGCTAACGTAAAATTCAGCTGGTCAAGTTTATCTGTGCAGTCTAAGCAAAGAAATTAGTCTGGATTTTGCAACAGAAACATATTACTGGTCTTTTAGAAGTATTAAATGCCATTTAAATGCATGCTGACACTGGGAGCTTCTATGATATTAGAATCTACTGCAGCTAATGCAATGATTAATAGACTTAGTTAGTGGGCTGGTACTCTGCATACTGTTCTTCGTTGTTTCTCATTTAGCAAAGAACATATTCTCAGTTTCTGCTGGGGTAAAGTGCCCTCTCACACTGCCCTTACCTGTGGAGTACCTCAGGGATCCATTCTTGGCCTCATTTTATTTCCACTTCATGCCTCCCATGGGTGATTTAATTCAGCACTTTAATGCCTCGTTTTAGTTTTATGCTGATGACACAAAGTTGTCATCATTCTTGTCGGTAAAATGCAACAATTCGGTAGCTTAGTTCATCTAACATTTTTAATCATTAATGACTGGATGCCTTTCAATTTCTAAATTTCTGACAGCCCCCCTAAATTTTCAAACAATCTCTGTTGTGACTTCGAGACATCAATATCAACAAGTATCTGCTATTTTGCATTAAGCCTAGAGTGTTAGTACTCTTAATTCTTTTGGACGTGCTTGCCGCAGCTTGCCTATTGACCTATGTGACAAACAACATAAAACTGAATTATGAGCAACCAGATGTAACAGAATATGCTGACCTAAGGATATTTACCCAAATAAAAATTAAAGTAAATACTGTGTCTATCATGGAAATGGCTGCATTAGTGTAACCACATGACTATGAAACTTACCTGACCATCAGTGAACTGGCTGAATTGCTGTTGCCCTTGCTGCACTTCTGTCTGTGATACCTGCCAACACCGAACAAAAAGCACATCATGTCCCTGCACGTCTGTTCTATGTGAGAGACATCTAAAGGAAAATGATGACATTGCAAAATGGTCTGTCCTGCTCAATTACCAGCACTAGTTACAACATAAAAATCAAGCAACATTAACAACAGAACAGCAGCTACTTTTTACAGGCACTCGGTTCTATAAACAGATCCTTCAGATAAGTTCATTCTTGTGCTTTACCTGCTGAGTGTTGGTTGCGAGTGTTTGTATTTGTCCTTGAACAACTTGTGCTCCTGAAACTGGCTGAGCCAGGCGGATGTACTGCAGGCCTCCAGCGTTCAGCTGCACCTATGGCAACACCACCACAAGGAGGAGACAGTGAGCACACACAATTACCTTCAGGAAACCTACATCAGGGCTTCATGAACTTCTAAACAAACACAGATAGACCACTATACAATTACACACCAGTATACAGTCACTACATTGGTCCTGTCAGATTCTAGACTAACGTGTCTTGTAAAATTCTACTGTTCCTTAAACTAAGTATTTTCATATATCATAAACATGTTCACAAATCTAAAATGAAACCCATCTAAATGTCACCATCAAGATGTCCCATTCTGATCCCAAATAGTCATTGCATGACTCTCAACTATACCATACAACCCAACAATTATTTCATTTTGAGATGGTCTTGATTAGTTCACTGTAACCTAAATCAAGCATATGCATGAACACTGACTCTATTCAAGCCATTAACTAAATTATTAGTATATTGGCAGTCTATAATTACATCATTACAAAATCGTAACTGACAATGATTTCACCTTTCCTCTCCTGGCAGTTTGCAAATGTGAATTTTAGAACAAGATATTTGTGACTCCATCAAGGACCCAGCCAAAATTGGAAAATCAGTTAATAAGCTATGCATTGTTTAATCATGATTTACACCAAAAAGTAGCCTGTTCCTGTTCATTGTTCTAAATAATAGGAATACCATTTAACTACAGTTTACACAATGCTTACTTTTGCAAAACAGTCAGACCTCACCAGATGGTGACTTTAGTGACACAAGGAACCAAAAAGTCTGAGAAAATTTAAATTTGTTGCAGACATTCCTTGGAATACATGCTTTTCATTATCCTAGATGGAATCAAATTTGGATGGCAAAATGTTTAAAGCCATTATAACACTACATTATCAATGTGATAAGTATACTGATGCAGCTCGTACAGGGATCTGCTGAATCTCTCCTGTGTTGGTGATGATCTGCTGCATGACCTGCATGGTCTGGCCGGCTGGTTGTGCTGCCTGGGCCTGAGCTTGGCCTTGTGCAGCCGCCTGCACTATCTGCACCTGCTGGCCTTCTCCCACCTGCATGGTCACTGGAGCACTCTGTAAGAGAGAGAAGAAAGGCGCAGTTTAGTGAGAATGTCTTGAGCTTCTGAGCCTTGTGTAAGAGCACCCTATTGCCGTCTGGTGGTTTTCTTTCAGCAGTGATACTAAAGCTTACAACATACCTCACTTCACCCCATGTTCTAGACAGCCCTCGGAGAAACACAAGAAACTGAGCCAAGCAATGGGAAAGAGGAGTGGGGTAAGTCTGTGACCTCTGACCCCGTACAGCAAGCAAAGAAACCTGGGCGTTAAATCATCTCGCCATGAAAGAAGATCAGCCAAGACTTCCGAGAAGGATACCCAATACACAAGAGCAATTTATTCAGCAGTCTGGCATTATCTGCCTGCCACGACCTTCATCAGTTGAAGAGATGAACTATGGATACAGGTATTAACAAAGGGAACACTTTATGTCTTGGGGAACCCTGTCATGATTAATGGCCTCATTCCTTTTTTTGGTTTATGCTGATGTGATATTATGGAGTCTTGTAACGTAATGTCAGTATTAGGTAATATCAATCAGACAACGCCATGAAACATCACGATATCAGACACATCAAATCCAATCAGATACCAAGCATCTGATTCAAGGTCAATATCATCCTGAAGCAAATCGGTATCAGATCACTGCATCCATATAATCCTGAATAAGAAGTTAGAGTTTACACAGTTTAATAAGCAGTTAGTCATCATGGTTTTTAGTGAAAATGCAGGTGCTAGCTACATTTAGAAGGTGCAGTTTGGAGTCTGAATATTTTACCGTGATAGGGGTAGCCTGTGACTGAGCTACCTGCACCTGCTGTAGCTGCTGCATGGTGGTCCCCTGCAACACCTGAGGATGAACACATGGCAACAGAAAGAGAAAGAGAGATGGAGTGAGGCAGAAAAGCCTGATCAAGCAATAAGCACATGCAAAGCAAATGAAATGATGCAGAGGATAAGGAGCAGGAACAACAACAAAAAAGTTGAAGCATCGTTGATATTCTGCAGAACATGGAAAGAAAGAAAATGACATTCATAAGCTAATGAATAATGTCCAAAAAAAAAAACAACAACCAGCATTTATGATCAAAGTGCTGCACTTGTCTCAACTGTAGTGAGTTTGAGCAAGCTGTGGAAAATAAAGCAGTAACAAAGAATAAAGCGTGACATCATTCTTTTTCCATCCTCAGGGTCGAAGCCACAGCAACACTACAGTTCACAGAAATGCCTGTGATTGACTTTTCTGTTCCTTTAATTTATGCTAATTTTAGAAAGTTAAACATTAATTGAAATTCTGACAGATGACAGTGACAGATTGTACCAAAAAAAAAAAAAAGAAACACCATATCCACTACCAATCAACACTTTCAGAACGTCTGCATTTTTTTTTTTAGATTTTTAGTAGAGCTTCATAATTATGCAAGTGTTGTAAAACCACAAGCTCAATTTTGTTGTTGGGTTCATGCTCACATGCCCACATTGGCAGCCCAACACACGTGCATGCCACTGCTGCTGTTGGCGCTGACTGCACTTGCACTCTGTAGAAAATTATCTTGTTTAGACAATGGTATTTCGTCTTGAGGAGAAATAAGTTTTCGAACACCACTGAAAGGACAGTAAGTTATATTTACGGTTCTGCTCCCAAACCAGCTCAATGGGGTTTCATCTGGATACTGTGTTGGCTATTCCATAATTTGAAGCCGACCATCTTGTTCTTTGTTTCTAAGGTAGTTCTGACATACCGCTTACTGCTGTTCCTTTTCATTCACTGGAAAAAAAACGTTTAAATTTCAGTAAAACCTAAAATATTATTAGACTGTGGTGTCCTAAATCTGGTACATCTCTGTCTATTCGGCTTTAAAAAAAGATTCACTGCCAGCTTTCATTTGAACAAGCCATGATATCACTTCTCTAATCAGACCAGATCTATGGAAGTCTGAACATGCCCCTCTTTCTGATCTGATGCAGTGTTCAGATAATTCATTTACATAAATGCATGAGGCTGGACAAGATGAGACGCAGACAATATGCACTGATACTTTGGTTCATTTTTGCAGAAGTTGCAATGTAAAACTATAGATTTTTTTTCCCATATGCTTATCACATTTTTTCTGTGGAAGTGAAATTCTGTTTCATCTGGACCACAGTCCGCCAATTGAGGGCAGTAGTGGCATAGTGGTTAAGGTGATGGGTTACTGATCCAAATGTCAGAGGTTCAATCCCCACTATCGGGCCCTTGAGCAAGGCCCTTAACCCTCAACTGCTCAGTTGTATAAAAATGATAACTGTAAGTTGCTCTGGATAAGAGCGTCTGCCAAATGCTGTAAATGTAACTGATGACAAAGCTATAAAACTGCTTCAGATTCATCAATCTTTTCAGTGGATAGGAGAATACAATACAATAGAGATAATCCAAATATCAAAGACTAATCTCAAAATTTACCATATATATTTCCAGTGAAGAAAGTTAGCCAAACAAGCTCCTGTTCTTTTCTAAGTTGCTGATTCCCTAAGCATTCATTTTACCCCCACCTGTGATGTCTCCCTTTTATGTCCTTCCCCACCTCACTCTCTTGCTTGTTCTTGGCTGTCCCAACAAGGTGTGTGTGAAAGCCCTGTTCACATCCCTAACCACTTGGCGAATAGCAGGCATGCTGAAACAGCACTGATCCTTACAAAGAGAACATGGTTCAGTACTGAGAAAGCAGAGTGTGAGAAAAAGTGTGTAGAAAAGATAGCATATAAACAGAAGATGATCAAGAGGGCACAAGGTGAAAATTCAAACAAACAGGGACAGTGAGGAAGATAAGCAGTGAGTGAACAGAACTGAATTAGGTTAATGACAAGACTCAAAGAGAACAGGAGACCAAAAGAAGTGAAAAGGATCAGCAAAGTGTTTGAAAAGGGCACTGTGAAAAATGCACAGTGTAAGTGAGAATGGGGAAGGGAGAAAGAGAGAGAGCGAGTGAGAGAGGCTCAGATACAGTGCCAAAAAGAAAGTGTATAAGACTAAAGAGAATAAAGAGAGAAAGCGACAGGAGAAGGGGCACCAAGTTCACACTCTGAAACTGGACTGATGTTACACAGGGGCGAATGAGAGGGTGACTGGGTTCCGCACTTCTCACTTGATAGGAAAGTGTGAATGACACCGCTCGGAATCCACTTTTAAAAGTGTGGATCAAGTAATCAAAGTAGACTGAGCTCAAGTGTAGGCCCTTTAGTGGCCCTGTGCATCTGTTTATGTCCTAGTGGTATGTCGATCTGAGCTATAGGACATACAAAGGCAAATTCAAAGTGCAATTCAAAGAGTCACTAAAACATAGTGACATCCTAAATATTTTCCACTTCACTTATCTCATGTGAACGCTATCTCATGGTTGAAACTAAATTATGAAACCAGGGCAAACGTGTTTCTGATAAGGGTAAGATTAGGGTTACGTGTGTATGCAGGAAACAAAAGGTTGCACTGCTGTTGGAGTGTGTGTGTGTGTATTAGGGTGTTACCTGGCCCTGCTGTGGCTGGGCGATGATGATTTGACCTGGTTGCAGGGTGGTGGCAGTGGCGGGTGCAGCCACCTGCTGCCCTTGCTGTTGCCCCTGCACTTGTACAGCACCGGGTTGCTGCGCCAGCGTGAAGTAGTACTGCACTGGCTCTGTCGAGGCAACCGACTGACGTACCTCCTCCTACACACACATGCACATATAGGATAAAACCTATCACTAGGTTACATCTCCATAAATTATTTTAACACTGTAATACTAGAGGCTGACCTCAAATAAATAACTAATAGGAAAGGGCTCAGTAGAGTAATGCGAGATTTCATGCTGTGAACTGACAGGAGCTGCACGCGGCTTGTGCGATATGATGATGGACTGCAACTGTCCCTACATCAACTTACATGATATCCAGTGACACACTCTGATTAAATTATTTAACTAGAGGTAAAATTAAACTATTTTTACATGGAAAAAAATAAAATAATCACATGATAACATTCATTTATTTATCCCCTCACTTTTCCATTTATTCCTAACACTTTAAAATGGCATGACAAATGTGCTCCAATGTCACTCAGTGACATCAATAACTATCAAGCAAGGTCACTAGAATCACACTTTCCCTCATAGAAAAACTTAAGCACATACCTGCATGTCTGTGTAGCCAAAAAAACACCAATAAAAACCTCCAAACCTAGTTAAATATTTTGAAAGGTGAAAAACAAAAATGTACCCTTGTTTGGGCTAAGAACATAATTCTTATTGAGTACAACTCTGAGGTCAAACCTCCTAATTTTAAAGCCTATACACACACACACACACACACACACACACATATGAACTACAGTGACATCCTGTTCTATATAATATGACGTTGGCCCACCCATAGCAGCTATAACAGCTTCAACTCTTCTGGGCAGGCTTGCCACAAGGTTTAGGAGTGTGTTTATGGTCATTTTTTGATCATTCTACCAGAAGCACATTTGTGAGGTCAGACCGTGATGTAGGACGAGAAGGCCTGGCTCACAGTCTCTGCTCTAATTCATCCCAAAGGTGTTCTGTCGGGTTGAAGTCAGGACTCTGTGCAGGCCAGTCAAGTTCTTCCACACCAAACTCACTCATGTCTTTATGGACCTTGCTTTGTGCACTGGTGCGCAGTCATGTTGGAACAGGAAGGGTAGATTTTCAAACTGTTACCAAAAAGTTGGGAGCATGAAATTGTCCAGTCTTTTTGTATGCTGAAGCATTCAGAGTTCCTTTCACTAGAACTAGGGGGCCAAGCCCAGCTCCAGAAAAACAACCCCACACCATAATCCCCCTTCACCAAACTTTACAATTGGCACAATGCAGTCAGACAAGTACGGTTCTCCTGACAACCGCCAAACCCAGACTCGTCCATCAGATTGCCAGATGGAGAAGCATGATTCGTCACTCCAGAGAACGCGTCTCCACTGCTCTAGAGTCCCGCGGCAGCGTGCTTTACGCCTCTGCATCCGATGCTTTACATTGTACTTGATGTATGGCTTGGATGCAGCTGCTCGGCCATGGAAACCCATTCCAGCTCTCTACCGCTGTTCTTGAGCTAATCTGAAGGCCACATGAAGTTTGGAGGTCTGTAGCGATTGACTAAACCATTCCATATGGTTTAAAGTTCATTCATGCTATGCAAAAGTAAAAAAAAATAAATGTGACACCTTTCAATTTTTCTGAAAAGTTGGTATGTTCAGTGTTTTTGTTTATTAGCCATACTTTTACCTCAATATACTTGTCGGAATGATGTTTTGGTTCTCGTTGCCTAAAAATTTGTTCAATACATTTTCACCAAAAATTATAGAGAAGTAATTTTTTTACTTCTTTTTATTAGGAGCCCTTTTAGACA
>JAQMYF010000001.1:45460330-45478315 GCA_030014195.1 Neosilurus mollespiculum
AAAAAATAACTTTTATATGTATGTATGTATATGTATATATATATATATATATATATATATATATATATATATATATATATAAAATTATTTGTAGCACTGGCAATAGGATGGTCTATATAATTACGTCAATAAACTTTTCTGCTTTTCTGAGATATGCACATTATAGTAGTTTATAACAACACTCATCCGCCAAAGGTTAACAATATACTAATGAGCTGAATGAATATTAAACTAAATCTTTACATTGAATGTTCCATTTCCCTTGTTTATCAATGCAAATTTATTCCTGTAGGAACTAAACTAACATACAACCAAAAATAGTTCCTACCCATACACACAGTAATGATGTATCACTGAGAGATATTTCATGCTAGATTTACCCCAATGTGACTAGCAATAATCTGATTCCTTCAGGCTGTAACAGAGCACCCCCGCCACTTTTCCATGTGGTATTTTCCACAGGACACTGGCTGCCAAGACCACCTCCCCATTGTCACCCCTCACATTAGCAGTTATTTTTAGCATTGTGATTAATATTTGGTGGCTACAGGTCATATCCCCGCAGTTGTTCTAGCGATGAGCGTTGTCAGGGTGACCCTGATGGACGCCAGGCTTTCACAAAGGCCAGTGCTGCAAACACACCGCCTTAGCAACAGGAGTCAACACATGACCAAATTTACATACTCACCGATGGGGTGCTTGACGTTACAGGTTCTCAGAATGCTACCAGCTACACCCGGGGCAAAAGGGTCTCAGTCTATTAAAGGAATTATTAGCACTCTACACCAGTGGATTCTGAATATATTTAGGCGCAACGACGTTTAGAGAATATTCGTTCTATCAGGTTTTTTTGTGCCCCAAAAACAATCCTGTTGAAAAGCCTTGCTGCTTTTAAGCTTATTTGTACGAGTTATAGCCCAGTAGAATCATACAGGACTCGAATCTGTGCTGCTTCCAAACCAGATAATCTGTTACACATCTGTGATGGATTGAAATGTACACATGTATTTACATGTGAGGAAGCTGAATATTTGTGTAGCAGGTCTGACTAGTTCATATAAAGTCAGTAATGTGTGTATGGGAAGCTAGTGATTTTTCCATGTGGCCACAAGTCAGACTCAATGTTCAGGTAATAGTAATAGAATGAAATAATCACAATCCGATGGGTCGGGGCCGCACAGTGGCGTGGTGGTGAGCATGTCCGCCTTAGAGCAACAAGGTCCTGGGTTTGAGTCCAAGGATAGGGTGTTTCTGTACACAGCTCGCATGTTCTCCCAGTGTTTGAGTGGGCTTCATTCGGGTACTCCAGTTTCCTCCCACAGTCCAAAAACATGCAAACAGGCTAACTGGCTGCTCCAAATTTACTGTAGGTGTGAGTGTAAGCGTGAACGCTTGTGTTTGTGTTTGCCCTACAATGGTATGGTGAGCTGTTCAGGGTCGGCTGAGATCCTGGCAGGATTAGGCGCTTCAGCAAATGAGTGAGAGTGAGTGAGAATCCGATGGGTGAAGATAGGACCAGAAAGGACAGGTTAAAAGTTTACGACTCACCTGTAGTGTGCGTCGTTTGTTGTCCTCAGTATGAATCCATGCTCTCAGGGTGAGCTCTGTGATGAAGATCTGAGCTGCTCTGGCAAACAGCACAGGAGCCTCAGCACTGATCATCTACAGTGGGTTAGCAGGGAAAGGGTTAAAGAGGGAGCAGGCACATGTACACAAATTCTCATGGTCAGAGCAGAGGGGCAAAAGCACATTTCACACACACACAAATAAGACTGAACCACAGTGTGTCCCAAGGTCTTTTCTCATGTCAGTGACGCTGAGCTCTTAATTGCCTTGGCTTTCTGTTCCAGTTTAACCTTCTTCCCACTCTAAGCTCTAGTTTATTTTAAGCGTGTGAACACCACTCTAACCGAGTGCAAGCTTCCCACACAGGTCTAGCTTTAACTACCACCAGAATACTGCTCATGCCACACATGACTGTGCAACAGGACAGGTCAAATGAGACAAGATGGCTGACAGATTTCAGTAGAAATTAAAGAATTGGATGATCTTCGTGTCCCTCAAAGACATGGCTGCGGTGAGTGAATGTGACAGAGCAGCGCAAGGCTTGATCACTGATCCGGTCACTCCTACCTTCACATCTTCATCCAACTTCATGATTTTCTTGATGCGAGCAAGTGGAAGCTCCTGCACGCGAAAATCCTTCTGAAACAGAGCGAAAGTGTGTCACAGGCGGCAGGATGATTTACACTCAAGCTTACTCCACAGATATCAGTAAATAGTCACAGATATGCACTCATGACTACATATTTATACACTGGGGACAACAACTCCTATACTACCGCCACCCAAAAAAAAAAACCCTTCACTGTCTATCTGAGAGTAATGAGCCATGCATCTTGCATCAGAAATCCTCTACATCTCTGTAGGGCTTGAATAAGAAGCTTAAAAACTATAAACACTGTGTATCCTGTTGGGAAACAAGCTGTATATTCTGATAACTTGAAGTAACTTTCATTTTATTGTTTAACTGGCTCCACTAAACAGTGTAATATAACAGGTTTGTCATTATTGCATTCTGTTCACTTTGTTTATTCGCAATCAACTTGTATAACCATGTAGTCTTATCTTAATCACTCCAATTCAGGACACAAAAGTTCCATATTGATCTCACTGAATGGCGAGAGTTTTACTATTTATTTTTAGAAGTGCTTTGATTATTACCGATTTCAGAACGTCGTAATGTCGAATGTCATAGCTAATTATTGTACGATTACATCCAATACAATAAGAATGAAAACTACGTGATGCGAGATTACAGCAATTTTGTCGTAGACTCTAAAAACCAGACAGTCCTTTATATTTCTCAAAGACATGGCCGTACCTCCAGCTCCTGTCTGATGCCACGCCATTATATTGTACACTACAGCTTTAATTACCTAAACATGCATGCTTAAAAGGTTTTACACCTACGATAATCACATATTTTATATTTCATTTAGAAAAACTATGACTCATAATATACGGCTGTTTTGTCACTTTTTTAAGTTTCTTCTATTCTCAGCAAATTTTGTGTGTACTGACACATTTAAATAAAGAGACTGTATGGCTGGATGGGAGTGTCGTACCACAGTGAGGTTCCTGATCTCCTCCATGACCCTGGGCCAGAAGGACTGCAGGTTCTGCTGGGCATCTGTTCCCGCCGCTCCGAACGAGTCTCCTGACATCTCCAGACGGGCTATAAAAAGTCAGACAAAGAAATCAAACTTTACTACATCAGAAAATCAATCTTTTTATTCATTAAATACATTTGAAACGTACTAATGGAAACTTCCTGCATGTTTTCAGCTTATTGTAAAGAGAAACTCAGCTGCAGCAGCATACAGGAGTGGAACAAAAGGCTGTAAACGTTTTTGTGCAACGTGGAGTTGGGAAGCCACATCTGAGTCCACTGATTCCACAGAGTTCCGGAGGGTCGGACCAAATGTGGTACACAGACTAGGCAGCTCTGTGTGTATCCCAAGAATTCACCCATGTACACACTGACATGCACGATTGCGAAACGAGTGGGCCTGGGCTGTCAGGCTCGGTGCTTGGAGATTGAAGCTGGCAGGTTACTATGGCATGAGAGGAATTCTGCTAAGAAGTTCAGCCAACCTGCCTGAGCTTGTGTTCCTGGGGAACTCGGCACTGCTCACACTTTTTCCTTTTAACCACTCTGGCAGAAAAAAAAAGACAGCCAAAAATAGTTGGGTGGGGTGCCACTGGTGCATGAGCAAGACAACTAGGCCTTGTGCAATACAACTATAATCCAAGAGTAAGACACAGTGCGAAGGGTGTAAACAGACGAGCAATCGGACTAGTGTGTGGCATCACTTTGTGGGTCAAACACAGCAGGACACGCTTGCATACATTACTACACATGAGAGAATACACAGGAACACTGGCTTTCAACAGACAGCAATAGTTAAGCACTGGTACACGGGATATAGTGCCTTTAAAAGAAGAATATAGATCAATAGCATTAGAGCAGAAACACCACCGATAAATAAATCATGCGTATTGACTAGGCCTGGCTGCATAAAATATGGCCTTGTCACTTTTTAGAGCTGAAAGCATGATATAAGAAACCAGAACACTGCAGCGATGCTAAAGTAGTATCATTTCACTTTCAGTTTTTTCCCCAAACCTACCATGATCAGAAGCGCGGTGTTGTTCCCATTTGATTACTTTGCTAAAAGTTAATTTCTAAAAACACTAACCACATCATCTGCCTTGTAATGCTTCCTTTATCTCTGAATGTGGACGGCACATTCTCAGCGGCAGCCACAGATAAGAAATAATAATTAGATGATTCACTAAGCACCGTTGAAATAAATAGCTTGCTAATTAGCACGCACTAACAGCAGGATTACGGTCCAAGTCCCAAGAAATAAGGAGGCAAATTAAAACAGCGTATCCTCCATTTAAGGGGTGACGCTACAGCACAGCCAGGCCTTGTAGCCATGTTAACCTTTTACTCTGAAACATGACACATGATAACTGACCCCCAACAATACCCTACGTTCTTGATCTATCGTAAACCAAATAAATGTTGAATTATATTTAAACAGATCAGATTAGGTCTCAAAACCCTGCAGGGTCTAAGATTAAAAAAAAAAAACCCTTGACTTGTTTTCTCTCTTGGATACACAAATATCCAAGCAGTCCGCACTTTTTGTGCTCACGAGTGTTGATTGCTCTTGCCCTTCAGCAAACAGGGCAGTGATGGTGGTGGCGGTGTTGGATTTCTCCTGACCAGTGCGCCTGCCTCACTGCCAGCGTCTACTGCTCTTCTGCCTCCCAGAAAGTCGATGCTGTCTGCACAAGCTGAATCAGCAGGATCTCTTCTGCTAGCCCCGGCGTGCTCCATGCAGGTGGCCCGCAGCGTTCGCCAGGACCTCAGCAAAGGTGTACGCCTCCATTTCACACCTAGCAAAGCGGCACGGGTTGAAATGGTGGACTGAAACATGCTGCAGTTAATTAGCTCCATTATAACGGCTAGTGTCTCGAGTGTTACGCAGGAAGACGCACAGAGCACGTCTCTTTTTGCGTCACACGTTTGATGTTTCGTGAACTGGGACAGGCAGAGACACAAAACCAGGCCTGTAGAGAACCACGAGAAAAGCATGTGCCCATTGTGCTGACTCGAAAACAGCGAGTGTCTCTGCTCCCAGCCAAATTACTGAACTTTCCAAGGCGCAAATGATGGACTGCACAAATGCTAGTGCATGCTTAACACAATAATGTGACCACACAGAAACATTTTCCATTCAGGAATGTTTAATTAGGCGACTGAATACTAAATCAGGGATGTGTGGAAAAAGTGAGGATGAAACTAAGACACCAGGCATGCTAACAACTACGCTTACTTATCTACTGGTAATTAATGAACTACTTAAATGCACATTCCTTCTAAAATGGGACAGGCCGGGAGTTATTTTACACTGAGAGAGCATTTGCCCCAATTGTTTTCTGTCTTTTAAATAAGAACCAGTCACTGATTTACACTGCAACTCCTGTTGTTATGTCTAAAGTCCAAGACTAATGTCAACAGCACCTTATTAAACAACCTCAGCTTTATAAACGTAGCACAGGATTAATCCTTCACTAAGCCCCACCCTCTGGTTACTGTTGCCATGTCTGACACGCTTCTCCATCCTGGAATATTCACTGACACCGTCAAAATTTTTCCGGTAAAAATGTTTGTAGTAATACATCCAAAAGTTCAGCCGGCTCTCGTCCATCACACAACAACTACAGAGCGGATGAAGATGTACACGTGCTTCCTGAGGTCAGACTTAAAAGGCAGGTTCTCAAACGGAGCGGAAAAAGGAGCCAACTACCCTCTTCCACATACATGACCTCACAGGGATCTACTGACTACTGTCGCTGTGATTGACAGAGTAAGAGAAAGTGCGTCATCCCTCCTACCCAGAAAGCTCTACCGGTTTTTCCCTCCTTGGCTCCCCGCCCCAGACGTGAACATCTTTTGAAGAACTTTCCAGTTATTTTTCATCAGCATGCAGCCAGAATAATGGGGAAAAAGCTACGCAAGCCTTAGTTATAAAGTCCACAACCATCACCAAGTGATTTATCAATCAAAGGCAATTTTCTTACAGCTCCGTAGCTTGGTCTTAAAAAGAAAAAATCTGACAACAGCAAGAAAGATTTTATGCAGGCTAGCTAACGGATAACCATGAAGCAAATACACTCACACATCTCACATGCTGTTTAATCCACATCCTACACTGCAACTTAAATCCTCCCCCCCCCCAATCCACCTTCAAACACCTGCGAATGTGAAGGTTTGTCCAAGGTGCCCTTTCCTCATTACAGCTGCTGAGCTACGATTGGCCGATTGCTGTTTGGAGGAGGGGTCTGTTGCTGCTTAAAATGAACCACTTAAAATGAATTTGATCAATCACAAATTAAATTGAACTATAACAGGCTTTTTTTTTTTTTTTTTTTTTTTTAAATGGGCGAGGGGAGGATTTTGCTACCAGTGATCTACCATATATCATGTTATCATTCCATGTCTTTCTCCTCCCCGCCGCTCTCATTCCTTGAAAATGGAGCGCTGATGAGAGCAGATATGAACGAGTAACACAACCTTATCTGACATCTAAGTGCTAAAGGCATGGGGAGGGGGACGGGAACCGAAAAATGGGTGCAGAACAATTTGGCACAAAGGGGATTTTGTGTGTGTGTGTGTGTGTGTGTGTGCGCGTGCGCGCGTTTAGAAAATCATGTCTTGCAATTAAATTTGCAAAACTGAAAGGCGCACTTTACACAGGGATTGTACTATTTATGAATAACACGACACGGTAATGAGATTCTCTCCCAAGCGTTCCAAAACGTCCTTGACTATGCAAACTGCTAGATGTGAAAACTTAATGCATCTCAAAATAAACAGGGGTTGAATTTCGATGCTGCAAATCCAAGCGCACAACGTTCTCACAAGGTGGTTTGGAGCAAATTAATTCATAAATGCAAAAATAAAAAGTCCCCATAAGAGTAAAAGGTCATCACAAGGGTACCGAACAACACTAGTCTCGTGATATTTCAGACTCATTAACTACTGTGGCATTCTCACACAGAGCACAGCCAGAAAAAGCCGTCCTGGTTACTGGTTAATCATCTAACCTGACAAAACAAAGCGGCGAGCAACACGCTGCAATAAATTACAAATTAACCGACACATAATCTTCGGCTTGTTTTGATCGTTTAAGACAGGGGTGACGATAACACCAGACAGCAGTATTATATGACCTTTCAATAGTCACAGGGCATCTATAGCTTGGTTATGCTAAACAGGTCTTGTTTCAGCTTTACACCAACTCCAGAAAGCAGTTGCTGATCTCTCAAGGTCATTCAACACAAGAGAGAGGGAGAGAAAAATGAGTAAGGTAGGGAGGGACAAAAAAAAAAAAAAATGTAGGAGATACAGTTGCAGAGAAGAAAGCAGGGGTACAGAGGACTCCTGCGGAAGCTCTCGCTGACCCGGTGTTAAACCCAAGGAGCCAAATTGCATCCCAGTGTCTCAAGAGAGCGAGCTGATGCTGAAAGAGCCCCTCTTGTGTGAGGGTCTGTGAGGCATGCTCAGTCCTCTCAGTCTCACGCTCTCCCTCCTGACTGAATGAGTATGTGAGCCGCTCTCACATTCTTGTGACCTTCATACGCCAACAGGCCCCACTAGCACAGACGGGAACATCAAGCTAATGCTAGCTCCAAAGCAAACAGAGTGTACACCTGGCAGCTTCCCTTGCAGACAGCATTGTCCTGAGTTAAATGTGCCTGGATCATCAGATACAACGTGCAAAAGGTCACCTTTACACGGATCTGTGATGCTGTCCCATCGAACGCTCACATGTTCTCAATTACTTCTGTTGTTTCCATTTTGCCAATGGAGCAGTGAGTTGCTTAAATGATATTCAAATCTCATGCAAACAACAATTCGCAGAGGGATCTGGCAGTAGCTATTTTTAGCCTCGTCCGCCCGCCCCCCACCCCATCCATCAGGACTCTACTATTCGAGGTACCAGTGGAAACTTTCAATTAAAGGCAGAGTAGAAATCCGAATGGATCTCGGGCTGGTTTAGTGTCCGGAAAATGATGGGAAAGTACCCCAGTGGAGATGCTGAAATCCAGAAGGTAATAATAAGCAGCTCCCTCGACCCAACTCTTAACTTTATTGTGGGATCATCTTAAGTTTGTCCTCCAGACACCACCACCATATTTGCCCTCTGCTCTACATCACTGTCAGTTAAGTGTAAACAAGCCAGGAAGGACTGGGCCTTGAAGGTGAAGCAGGACTTTTGTGTAGGACATACAATCTCCATTTCTCCCCACCATTCAACACGCTAAAGGAACCTTATGAGACATTTCCACTGACTTTGTTAACAGCAAGATAAGACACTCACAGTAAAGGTAGTAGAAGAAAAAAAAACACAAAACATTTGAACACACCGGCTTTAATATTAAGATATTTTAATGTTTTTCCACCATATAAACAATGGAAATACAGGAAAGAAAGCAGAGGACACAAGAAAGAGGAGAAGCAGAGAGAGGAGGAGGAGGAGGAGGAGGAGGAGGACAGAGGAAACATCCCATTTCAGATGGACACAGAGACAGGAGTGAGATTAAAAGAAAAACACCAAACACAGGTTGGTTCATGGGATTGCTGCCCAAACGCAGATGTCACACTTACCTCGTGCCCTTCATAGTGCGCTGCAGACTGGAGGAGGGTCTGAGTCTCTTTCAGAGGTGGATAGAGAAACTCTCCAGTGCACAGACTCTATCCTGGGACCAAACAAAGGCTGTGTGTAGGGCAGGCAGTCGGCACAGCATGCAGACCCCAAAGCCAAGAGGAAAGCAACAAACACCCCCCCCCCTTTTTTTTCAAAACCCACTCCGTTTTTCACTACCCCATCAATTCCTACCCCCCCTTCCCTAAATTCACAGCCCCCTTCCATTCCTCTGACTCCTCTAAAAGGCACCCACAGCTCTCAGTCCGTCTGTGCCTGGCCACGCTTCTGTTTGTCTTTCAGCTGACCCCTGCTTCAATGTGAAGTCAGCGAGAAAACAGCATAGAGAAAGTGAGAGACGGGCGGAGAGAGACTGAAGATCAGTATAGCAAGTGCTGGACAAAAAAAAAAAAAAAATCTCCTGCCTTCTTCCCCTTTAACACTCGAAAGTAAGCAATCTAGCCTGCTACGTGATACTTATGGCCCGCCTCTCTCCCAGATCCCACCCTTCTCCTCTCTTCTTGAACCCGTTTTCGCTTCCACTGGCTCAGCTGACTGTCCTTAGGCTGTGTAATTCCACCCCCGACCGCCCACCCTCCCTTCCCTCAACCCTTTTTCTGCTCCACCCCCTTTCCACAGAGTCAACTTCCTGTTTTAAGTTACCTTGAGAAGTGGGGTAGGGGTCAGGGAAAGAAAAAAAAGGAACAGCAAGAAAACAACGGGCAAAAGGACGGAGTGGAAGAGATGGATACGACGAAGGTGGAGGAGGGTCTCTCTGTCCGCACGCTTCAGAGCTCTTCTCCGCTGATCTCGTCTCCTGCCGGAGCTGGACGGAGTTGGAGGGAACAACTGGCTTCTCACCAACAACTGTTCCTTGCTTATTTACAATGTCAAACTAAATGTCTCGAGAGCCCGCCCCTCCTCCGAGCACACTGGCTGGCTGAACTGTGACGTAAATCTCCTCGAGGCCACCGATAGGCTCCGAGGGGCGTCAGAGTGGCTGCCGCATGCCGTCGCCGGATGATTTAAAGTGGAATGTCACACAGGGCAGATAAGCCGTCACACAAGCATGCAAGGACATCTGTGCACTAAAGCGCCACAATACGTGCAACTCTTTGATGTTCGGCACATCGAGAAATCAAAAGGATATTTATCGTGAAAGTATAAATAACGAGAAGACACTTCTCACAAAACATGGACTGGTTAGGGGTGACCTTAAGCCTCCTAGGCCAGATATGCTGACAAAATCAGGAATATGCAAACACATCTTCCTGAAATAGATACGACAGCATGATGACAATCAGCAGAAAAGAAACCATGATGGTGTCTGTTCAAGTCTCTGTGTTTATTCCAATCCTGTTATACATGGAGTGTTACTGTAACAAAAGGTTAATTCAAGTGCAGTTTCTCATTAAAACTCAAGCAGCTCGTGTCATGGAAACACGTTATTGATTTACACTTCACAATCCCGTGCTTCAAGAGAGCCTTTAATAAACAAACAAAAGGTTTTGTTTAAAAAAGATCACAAGTAAAAAAAATTTTCACGTGAAAACATGACACTGTATAGTGATTAACATTTTATTCATAATACAGCACTTCAAAAAATATAAACATGTAGAACAGATCTGGGCATTTATACAGAAGATGGAGGCGATGTACAGGATGACTGAAATGGAAGAATGACCTCAAGGTTATCCTGGTCATTTCCGAGAACCAGGAAAGAACAATGGGTGATGAAGGCAGGAGTGGACAAAATCACTAGCCCTGTCCAAGAAGATACCATAGTCAGGCTATTAACTTAGTTATTGCTAATAACCTGGTGGACAAGTGAGGGTTCATTGACAGTGAGGCGATCAATATAAAAAAAATTAACCCATATCAGGACATGATGAATTCCCTGAACAGGCTCATTCCACCATAACGACCAGCTCGCTGCACGTACATCACCTTATTCATTCATTATCCATACCACTTCCTGATTTATCGTATCCCAATCACAGGGAGGCTCACTCTGGGCGAGAGGTGGGGTACCCCCTAAACAGCTCGCCAGCCCACATCAAGGGCAATGTGCCTAACATGCTTGTCTTCAGACTGTGAAAAATCAGAGAAAATCAGAGTACCTGGAGGAAACCCACGCAGGTACAGGGAATACACGCAATCTCCACATAGAAACTTCCTCGCTGACTACAGGGCTGGAACCCAGGACCTTCTCACTATGAGGCAACGTGCTATCCACTACACCACCTTGTGTTTAGACGATCGAACCGTTTCCAAATTTATCAGGCACAAACATTGTGGCTTGAGTCACTATCTCACGAAACATTTATCCTTTTTTGCACATTTTTATTAGAAAACAACAACGTGTCTACGTTGCAGCTCTGATTGTTTGCTTTGCGCATGCACGATGTTCTAGTTACACAGCAGGTGGCGGTAATGTGCCTTAATGCAGGTTAGCCAGTGCACTCACTCACTCGTTCGCCAAACCGTTAAATCATATAATGGATGCCGGGAGGCTGGTGACCATCTCAGACCCTGGGGGAAGGCGGGGTACACCCTGAACAAGAAGAAAACCCGCCATACCGAAAAATTCTGTGGTTTGTGTTGATGATTTATAAATGGTCCACAAAAAAATTTAAATCGAAGCAATCAAGTCCGTGTTCAACAATCAAACACCAGCGACAGTACAGAAATGTCGGCGATGAGAGAAAGCAAGGGTACGAGGTAAGTATTCAACCTATCCGGGTTTCTGATTACAAATAAATTACTCGAGTCGGCTTGATAGCTTTTTTGACCCGACCTTGAATAACTCGTGTGAACTGTATATCGATAATTCCCAACATTAACGCCACAAATAATGATGATCTAATTATCGTAAGGGCTTATTACACCACTATTTACAAAATATCAATTACATTGATTCGAAAATTAGATTGCTTCCATGGCAGTGGTTCGTTACACTTAGCAAAGGTGTGATATGTAGCAAGAAACAATAATCTTAAGAAAACCTTAACTGACCAATCAGAATCAAATATTCAAATGAGCCGTGTAATAAGTAGGTTTAACAACCAGAGGTTTAAAAAGGGCTTTTACTATGCGTGCTTAAAAATAATGCTCTTCGCAGCGATGAACACGCCTCAATGTGTAACTCTAGCTCACGTTGCTTGACCCAAATCTCACCACTATGGATTAACCAACACTAGCCGAGGGGCAGATGATCTCTCTGTGATCAGTGACAGTGCAGGCACAGTATGTAAAGACACCGACAAAACTGAGCAAAACAAACACCAACATGCGATGCTAGTTAGGCTTTAGTAATATTTTCAAATGCAACGTGGGATTTACGGCTCAAAAACACAGGCTAAAATCCTACTGACTGTCAACAATCCAAATACGTGCTACAGTAGAATGCAGCCAGAAGAGGATGGCAATCAGACACATTTGCATCTCTTAGCTTTGTATTAGGTTAGGCTCCACTTATTTAGCCTCATTAGTCATGTCTCCGGATATCCAACAACACAGTACACCGGATATTCCACTGCCAGTCATCAGCTAATGTAGGATTTCTACACCCTCTGCGCTATATAAAGGCAAAGCATCAGTGTTTTTCTGTGTGGTAATACGATATTGGTGAACCATTGCACACCAGTGTAGCATAAGAGATGGTAATGTGTCTTCCTTTTATTGAAATATGATTCTTAACTTTGTTATGAAGAAAAGAGCAAACGCGTCAGAGCCGTTTCACACTGATATTACGGTTACCTGTGGTGGAGAAAGGCACGCCGACAGGCGCACATGCAGTTTCCCCCAAAATCGAACGCTGCGTCATGACCATTTCATCAAAAGATACTGAAAACAGACATCGTTCTTTAACTGACTGGAATCTCTCTGATCAAAGCAAAGCTTCCACAACATTCGGTCGTAGGTCATGGTGCAAAAATCAGTTGTGATAAGACGGTGTAGCATTTTGGCTGCACCACGGAGAACATGTAAAGTGTTGTATGTTGTAAAAACTGCTGCACACAGTGATGTGTTTCTGATCGGTTCGGGAGATGATAGACACCCTGATGTAAACTGTGTCCGTCTTTCTCACTCATGGCTGTTAGCAAGTTGGAACAAGATTGACAGAAATATTTGAGTCTATTGACACCGGTGGTGGAGGCAGCATTTCGGCTGTGCTTCATGATTCTAGTGAAATTTGGGAGCTGGTGCTATATTTTGAACCTGACGGCATACAGATAAGCAGGGAGAGAGACTAAAGGATGAACAGCATTGTGGGGGAATATAGGATAGTCTAAGCCGAAGTTAAAAATAAACTACTTAAATTACAAAGACATTTAATCAGACTTTAAAAAGACTATAAACATGATTTCAAATATTTGCATGTAGTAAGGTGTGATTTCATGGCAGTGTTTTGTTCTAATATTAAATATGTTCATTTAAGGAACGTTGTGAGCAAGTGCTGAATCCGTGTTCAATTATTAACATCAAATTTATGGGAAATGACGATTGGCCCCAAACACCAGTGTTCCTGATTACTAATAATCACATTAACTATGATCACTAACCATGTATCAATTAACGACCACTACGAGACAAGATCATAATGGTTCAAAAGAGCTTGAGTAGCATTTTAACACCACGACTACTCTGCTGTCTACACGGTGTGGGAGAGCGGTTTACTTTATACCACGACGCCATTGAACACTTGATTCTGATTGGTCAAAAAATGTCCAATAATTTTCTACAACCTTGGCGGTAGTTTCATCTTAATGTTTGACATGAATACACTTGTTCTAATATGTTAGAATGTCATTTCTATAGCAACGCTCACAAAGATCTGTGCAGTACCTGTTCCACATGCACAGCTTTAAGAAAAGCTTTTCTGACATGGGAAAGTCTTCAGGTTGTTGGTTTCTTCCAACATGACAAGCTACATTTTGTTTAATTGCCTTTAAGAGAACAAGAAAGAGGCGCCGGTGATGGAATGGCTGTTTATAACTGTTACAACATGAGTGCTAACAGAAGGCAATAATTTACATGAAATTAACATGACTTGCATAATGAGTGATATTCATTATGTGCTATCGTTTAATGAATAAAAAGAATACAAATTTTTGGTAAACTGTCATGGAAGAAGCGGAATAATGAATTTTACGCTGGAAAAAAAAAAAAAACCCGGTTTAACATCAGTGCCCGCCCCCGGAAATTGGCGCCACATCTAAACCTTTTTTTTTTTTTTTTTTTGAAAACCTACACAAAACCTTAGAAAACACCCCAGGACTCTAATAAAAATGACACAGAGCATGATTGTGTGTTAGATGCTGTGATTGTGAGATCGGTTTAGTTCTGTTCGAAATAGTTTTATTTTCTAAAGATTTTTGGAACTGTAGGGCTGCTGTTCTACAGACAGTTGTTCAGAGTTTAATATAATGCTAAATGTACATGTACATATAAAAGACATCTACGGTGTATTGTGATGAAAAAAACTGAAATAAACAAAAAATGAAGTAATTCTAAAAAGGTTCTTGTTATTTATTCAAATCCACCTCCAGTTCTAGCTTCAGTCACTTTACCTACAGTTAGCTTTAAAAGCTTTTGGGCTTCGACAGTCACCTCATTTGGAGAAAAAAAAAAATGCATGCCTCATTTAGGTTTTCAGAAAGTTCTGATGTGAAATATTTTTTTTTTATATCCAGACTTAAGGATGTTCTGAGAGAAAAATAAATAACTTTGTCATGGTAACAGCCTAATGCTAATCACATTATCTAAACGTTGATTATCGTTCCATAACATCATACCCCATTATGCTTCATTCTAACCTTCAGATACAACTTTTAAAGAGAAAGGAAGCAGGTTTGTTTGTAAAATCAGGGCTAAAATCTTTCACAGGTCACAAATGATGTACTCGTTAGCTCATTATTGAACTTCAACAGCAGCGTCCCACCACAACGACTCCATTAATACACAACTCACTGTAATGAGTTATGTAAATAAACACAAAGACACCCCCCCCACACCTCAAATATTATTCATCTTAGTAGTTATATTAAAATGAAATGACATGAAGCTCAGCCAACATGGCCAATGAACATGTTTCCTCCATGGAAAAAGAGAAATGTCACTTCCTGTGTTACAGCAACACCTACTGTCCTCACATGCTGCAGCGTAAGTGCCACAGTGTGAGCTTTCTTCTTGACTCAGCAACAGTTTACTGTAAAAGAAAACTTACACAGCATTTCCTAAAGCAAACCAAACTACAAACATGACCGGGGTGAATAATAGCCTCTTGCCCGATAGTTCATTGCACATGATTTGGAAAAGCTCATTGTGATCATGACTTCATATTGTCTCCATTTGAGTTATTTTAAGTTACAGGTGTTCTAATGTCAGTATATGAAATGAGTGAAAAGGTTTACATACCCATACTCCAAAATGACACAAAAGTATTTAATGTGGCTTCACTGTTACAGATAACGGCTTAGTATTACAAACTACAACAACTAGGGGTGTTCAGAGTGAAATTTCTAAATATTTATTCATGTTACCGAAATGTGGATTTTTATCTACGAGACTTCACGTCTTAGACTGTTGCAGATTTCCTTCTCAGCAGTATTTTCCCTTTATTTTTAATCAGGTATTTGATCATGTCTTCTTCATGCCTGTTTCTTTTATTTCTGAATGGTGCCTTTTTACTTTTGGTACCCTTAAGCACTAAACTCTTTTAGATAGTACTCTGGGTTAAGGGGGGAAAAAAAAAGTTATCTTGCATTTAAGGTTTCTGTGATCTTTATCTACTTACGCTGATAATAAGACATTAAAAAGGGGGTTAACGAGGAAATGACCAGTTTACATTATTACACACCATAATGAGGCACATTCACATTACATTAACTACATCCTATTTATTTACTGTAGCCAAAGCTCACTGGGCAGCGGTGGCTCAGTGGTTAAGGCTCTGAGTTACTGATCAGAAGGTCGAGGGATCAAGTGTCATTTTCGTAAAGCTGCCACTGTTGGGCCCTTGAGCAAGTCTTTGAGCTCCTGCTCAGCTGTATAAAGAAGATAAAATGTAGGTTGCTCTGAATAACGGTGTCTGGCAAATGTCATAAATGTTAATCATTATTCGAATTGTACACACAAATTCATTACAGCTTTATTTCAAGAACAGTAATGTCTGTGGGTCAGTGGGGCCGGTGGTGTAGCGGTTAGGGTGCCAGGCTCACGATCGAGAGATCATGGGTTCGAATCCCCATTAGACACCGTGCTAAGACCCCTGGGCAAGGTCTTAACCACAAGTGTGCCTCAAAAAATACTGGGAAGGTAACCTGTGATGGACCAGCGTCCCATCCAGGAGTCGTCGAGCTCCTAGTCGCTTCACGCTGCAGAAACTGGGGATGAGCACCGGCTCGGGTGTAACAGACCTACCTTTCCTTTCCTTACCTACGTACTGTCTGAGCCTTGGCCCTTCGAAAGGTGCACTATTTAAAACCCTTGAACTGATAATAAAATATGGGTTGTACAGTATTTCATGGGGTCATGTGACTAGTCCTCACTCACTTTACATCAGCTGGTAAAGAGGACTAAAATCACAGGAGTGTAAAGCTCACATCATCTCATTCTCATCTCTAATGTTTCTGTTATTAAAAGGTTTGGGACTTTAAGGCAAGGAATGGTGCAGTTATCAGGCTTCCTTCATGAAAGGCAGTTTGTTTACTCGACAGCAGTTAACAAAACCACCTGTACAGGAAGTAAACAAAAAAAAACCAGACTTGAGATGATTCAGGAGGAACTCCGACATGCAGAACCGGGACGTTAACCATGTGAGGTGACAGCCTGGGAAACTGGTGCGAATGGGAAACGGACACAAGGTTGAAACTTTGGGAGACAACGCTCGGTATTATGAGCAGGCCGCAAATACACCGCATAAGGTGCTGGTTCACCTTGGAGCAACACAGGCTCAACCGAGCCGCTAGCCCTGTGCACAAGTTTCCTAAATGTTTGTAAAGTGGTGAAACGCACACTAACCAATAAAGACTACGTTTGGATCTGTCCTTCAGACCAATCAAACCTCGGACTAGATTCCACCAATCAAGGTTTCTAAGGACTACGGTAGTTGAGAAACCAACGCCATTTCGGCTCAACGCGAACCCAAAGCTGAACAGTACGCTACGGCGAAGAAGAACCAAAATGGCGGCGCGTGCCTCACAGTTTCTAGTCACATCCACTCCTTTCCACTAGCCACCAATAAGCGCCTCAGAGAGCGAGGAGGGAAATGGCGCCTATGTTCATCCTCCAAAACAATCGTCCATTGGATGAGAACGTTCATTGGCCAAGAAGTCCCGCATGACCCGAATCTAAACTCCACACACGACAACACGGGAATGCGGGCGTGGTGGTGCGTTTCAGTTCTGTACTTACTTTTCGTGACGAATTCACAGAGTAGAGTCCGCTTCGGCGTTATTTTTTTATTTAATTCGGTGCGGTTACAGGAGCCAAGATGGCCGCCGCTTTGACAAGTGGTCCAGAAACCGGAAGTTGTGTTACGTATGCTGTGACGTCGAACCCAAATCTGAAACCTCTGACACAAGTGCATGCAGCTCGGTCTACTTTAGTTTTTATGTTTCTATATTATTACAAAATCCTTCCAAGTAGGTTCCTATTTATCAGTTCAGTGTAAGCACAACAACACCACTGACATCACTGAACATCTGGACAGCCTTTGCTCCTTTAACTACACAAAGTGTAAAGAATGTAAGTTTTGCTTAAAATAAAAAAGGCCAAACGGTATCACAAAAAAGCAAAACAAATCTTTAAATCTGTCTGTCTGTCTATCCATCCATCCATCTATCCATCCATCCACCCACCCATCCATCTATCCATCTATCTATCTATCTATCTATCCATCTATCCATCCATCTATCTATCTATCTATCTATCTATCTATCCAACCATCCATCCATCCATCTATGTTTCTATCTATCTACCGATCTATCTATCTATCTATCTATCCATCCATCCATCCATCTATCCAGCTATCCATCCATCCATCCATCTATCTATCTATCTATCTATCCATCTATCTATCTATCCATCTATCCATCCATCCATCTATCTATCTATCCAACCATCCATCCATCCATCTATGTTTCTATCTATCTATCTATCTATCTACCGATCTATCTATCTATCTATCTATCTA
>JAQMYF010000001.1:45529726-45543628 GCA_030014195.1 Neosilurus mollespiculum
GTCGGCTGAGATGGGCGCCAGCCTCCCCGCGACCCTAATTAGGATTAAGCGCTTCAGAAAATGACATGACATGACATGAAGAAGGTTGTATTTAAAATAGTGTTTTAAAGGCCGTGGACATATACTATGTATGCAAGCTTTTGTTAGGTTTGGGTTTAATTCCCCTTCAAAATTTATATTTGTATATTTTTACCATGACAGAGGCAAGTCAGGTGAGCTCTGCACGTTGAGCTAAGCTAAGCGCAGTGTAGCTAACAGCATCTTTTGTGCCTACTTATTCAGGGTTTAGTATGTACTACAAATAGAAGCAAGGAAAAACAAACTAAAGCAAGATTTGTTATGGTTTATTGCTCCATTTTAAAGCGTGGATACGACGACACCGCCAGCTTTAAGTGACACACTGTAACAAACCCTGTCTATCGCCTGATTGTCTGTCGGAACATTTCAAGCATTATCCACCTCCAATAATGTTTTTTAGGACCAGATTCAGGACCATTCAGATAGCACGGTTCCTGTGTAGTATATACGAATGCATCTTATACAATTTTTTCGGCAGGTAGACCAAAAGGTTTATTTGAACCCTGATTCATGGAGCTCCCTTGGCACACAAGGTGTTGTCGTCCTAGAACAGGTTTGTGCCTCCTGGATCCAGCGAAGTAAACAATTTTAAAAGCCTATATAACTGTGTGCTTAGAACCTAATGGGTAGAGTTTGGGGAAGAGCAGCAACCTGAATATAGTGTTCATGTTAGTTTCCCTTCATCTGAACGAATGTTCTAATAACTCTCTGTTCATCCAGTGTTCGATTGTAAGGCAGGTTTCCAGTACACAACACATGAGAATGGACAAACACACAAGCTTTTACTCCCTATTTAAACATTCATGATTTTATTAACCCCATAAGTAGTCGTATAGTTAACACACACAAGCCATTTTTCTTCATGGGAACTTCTCGGCTGCATGTCTGATGGACAGAGGTGTGTAAATCCCAGTTTAATAAGAATCATAGGTGCGGTAAACATAACGACCCAAATCCAGAAATTATGTTCCACTGTGATTTTTTTGGTTTCCGCATTGCTTCCATAAAAATTTCATGGGGAACCCGGAGATTAATTTTGGGCCCATTATAGCAAGTCATGATTTTTCCTCACTTCCTGGATTGAATGATTGGCTGTGGATGAGACAGACTGAAAGCATGTGGCAGAGAAGAGGTCCCCTCTTTCCTCCCTGTGATTCATCTCTGAATGAGCAGCCCACTGCGGCGCTCATCACAGGACACATATTTTTCGGGGCTTCTCATAAAGCCTGCGCTTGTTTTAATGTGCTCGCTGACAGAATGGGAGGGATTGTTGTTTATTACAGGGGAAACACACGGGTCCTGTCAGGAACACGCGCTGTTGACTCACAGTGTTTAGTGGCATTGTTTTTTTTTTGTTTTGTTCCCCCCCCCTCTGGCTCACAGCACAGGGGCTTTTGGAGATAACTTTTACGTGTACCGGGTGAGTATGTTTGAGTGTGAGACAGTCATATCCTGCTTGGTCACCGTTTGAAAGAAAAATACTTTGAATCTCTCCTGACGTGGATATCCCTGAGGGAACTCTCACATGTTCCGGATATTAAATTCAAACGATGACAATTCTGCTAAAGGTCTTGAACACGTTAAGGCGGTTTCTAGGAACTCCTTCAGCTTTGCCTACAAATGTATTGATCCAGAATTGAATACCGATATGGATCAGTATCCTGATCGTATTTGTAGTGTTACTTCCCCCCCCAGTGCTGCTCCTGACTCCACCCACTGCATAATTTCGAAAAACGATAGGATGTGGGTGAGGTGCCGAGGAGGGGGAAGGTAGACGAGTCTTAAGAGGCTTCCTTACAGGAAGCAATGAGCAACAAGCGACCATGCAGTCAGTAAAACCCAGCAAAATGAGCAATGAGAGGTGCCATTTTGTCAAGAGACGTAAAGTGAAAGATACGGAGTTCAACTGAGCTGAGCTTTCACACAGCGCAAGTCGAGTGGTAACCAATCAAAGCTTAAAGACACCTTTGATTGACAGATGCCATCAAACACCCTAAACATCTTCCATAAGGAAACAGTGAAGACGAGTTTAATAGTTTCTGTCTACACCGACATGGAAGAGCAGTAAATTATTGATGTGTCTAAATATCCTGTACTTTACAAAGGCACACAGACATTTTATGTTCGGTTGCCGGTTGGCTTTTCCTGTGAGGAAATATATTTATATACATTAAACTACTCCTGGTTCATGATGCACAAGAGTCTCTGTTTCATACCTGCTATGCAATAATAATATTAATAATAATAATGATAACATAAACTATATATTGTGATAATATGAATGAAAATAAACTAAAATATATAAGATAATGGTAATAAAAGCTCTCATTGAACTGCTGTAGGGAATTGGCTCAATGCTGCTCAGTTTCACTCTGAAAGATTTTTAAGCGGTAAACATGCAGAAGGGTTACCTAGGCAACAAGAGGTGACGACACTTCAATGACGAAGAGATGCGCTTGCCTCGTGAGGCTATTCGTGTACCGCTTATTGCTTCCTGTGCGTGCAAGGCTTTAATGTGTAAAATTCAAAGTATATATTTGAAAATGAAGCACTGGGGAGGTGGGCTTCTCACCCCTGATTAGATGGTGTTGAGTTTTTATTTATAGTCATTTTATAAGTGGCTCAGTTGTTTGGGATTTAAATCTCAGCCATGGGTCTTTCTGTGTGAAGTTTGCATGTTCCCACTGCCCCTTTGTGACTTTCCTCCAGGCTACTCTGCCCAAAGACATGCACAACATGGTCAACTGGCTGCTGTAAAGTTCCCATACATGTGAATGAGTGTATGAATGGTTGGTTGTGTTTGTAATATTCCCTCATGATCATCACGATTCCACCAAGTTTCTACAACTTCTTCACCATTCCCTCAAATCGTGGAGATCATGGACATTGTGGCCCCAGTATAAACCCAGGTTTAGTAATTAAATATTAGCACCAACATTGATGTACAGACACAGTAGAGACTTGGTATTTAGCCTACAGCTTACATCCAAAAACACATTTCAGTGTTCAGTACCTCGTGAATGTTCAACAGGTCTTTTCCAAAAAACGTCCTCTACACTTATAAGCTTCCTTATCTGTCCTGTAAGAGCACGGTCAGGCTTAAGAGACATCCACATGTTTATTTCTGTTGAACTGTATATTTTATGAAGCTTTATTTAGGTCTGATAATATATTTGTAATGTATTTGTTCAGTTCCTGGAAACTTTATGACCGGCTTCAAACTTAAAAGATGCAACAAAAAATGTAGCTGATTTATGATATTTACGTTGAATGCATGTTTGGCCCGGTTTAGATCTTGTCTTACCAAATAAGTCTATAGGCTATAAGAATAGCTTCAGAATCAGTCAGTGATGCTACAGAAGGCAGCAGGATTCAGGAAAGGATGGTAGAAATCAGTGTGCGCACGATGTGTTCAGAAATCCATATCACAATATTGTGAAAGCCGTAGTCTTTCCCTCCCCTGTTGTTGGTGAACTCTGTATGAGCAGACCTATATTGAGTGAGAATGCTCAAACCGAAAACCCAGCCTTGTCTTCTGCTTGCTCCTGACACCCTGATGTAAGATTAGTATATTCTACCCCTGTGATCTGATAGGAAATTTCCAGCACTGCAGTGTGTTAGTCCACTGGCTCCACTGAAGTTTAATGTGAAGTGTTGTTTGGACACTTTTCTCCAAGCACCACGCACTTCCAATACTGTACGAGGAGCGAGGAATGCGTTTGGCGTGCCATCACAACCATGTCCAGTGTTTGTGTTTGGTTTCCAGTTTCTTGCTCTTGAGACGTCTGGAATCTCTGATCGCCACAGAACATTAGCGGAGAAATTTCCATTTGTGGAATGTGAAGAAGCAGCAGCTTCGGCTGTGGGATTCCAGGCGTTCTTTTGTTCTTTCTCTTTATCTCTTCATCGCTTTCCTTCCTTGGCTGATTTCCTTTCACTAGTACACACCCCACTTGAGTGGTACTGGCTCATTTCACTGGCGTAGGTGTGTGTGTGAGGGAGGCTGTCATTCGTCTTGTAGGGTAATGACATCTGAGTGGAGAGATTTCTTTAAGCCTCAGATCGTCTGTGTGATAAGAGAGAGAGAGAGAGAGAGAGAGAGAGAGAGAGAAAGAGAGAGAGATGTCCCAATCTTCTCCAGCTTCCCTCCCCCACCATCCAGGGAGTCTTCAGAGACGCTCTGAGTTCATCATTGCCATGCTTTTAGCCCAGATGTGTCCTTCCAGATGTGCACACAATAAGCATGTACACATGACGCAGGATATTTTGACACAACGGTTCAGCTTGTTGTATCACCAGCTGGGGGCGATTACAGGGAATTTCACTATTCAAATTCATTCCACTGAAATATAAAATGTCATTTCAAATCAGTAATTCGTCTTACTTTGCATGTTTGTTTTTTTTTTTTGTTTTTTTTTTGTTTTTTTTTTGCATCTTAGGCTCTTTTCTTTATATGGTTAAAGGCAGGTTAGGTAATTTTTTTTACCTGCCCATTTTTTTATTATTAACAAAAAACTTCTTCCTCCCTGACTGCAGTTAATAAAATAAAAAAAATCTGTAGCAGTTCCATCGCTGTATAAAGCGCATCCAATCATTTCATTCGGACTGAATGACTTAAAATCCAGCTTACACTTGTCGGTTCCCCCAAAGTTACCTAGCGTCCCTTTAAACAAAAATCTTCTGAACAGCATTTTGATGGTCACTCCAGCTGCTTTGTAAAGATTTCTATGGTGATATTATAAGTGGATTAAGAATGTGTGTAATGGTTGATATGGTGACGTTTCCTGTGAGGAGATGTTTATTTAGGATTCTTTAGACTGTAACAAGCTGTTTCTCTTAGTCTTGATGACTTTTGGCTTATTAACTGGCCAGGAAGAAAGAGAGTTAGTGGAAATTGGCAAGGGAGCGACTATGATAAAAGATAAAAGAAACTCGTTTTGTAAGTGATAACAAGAACTGACTTGTACCACAGACTTTCCACAACATTAGATGTAACTATAAACAGAACTGCCTGATCAAAAAGTAAAATATATTTATGTTGGCACATTGCAGTGGCGTTAGGGCAGTTAAGCATGTTGCTACTGGAAAACAATCAACTTTAATAGTAATACTGTAATACTGCTTCTGTGCAGTCATGAACTTTTGTGTCTCAACAGTGCTTTGATAGCGTTATGTGTATTAGGATTCATATTTTTATTGGGAAAATATCACAGCTGATGGTCTTATCGCCCAGCCCTTTGTAGACGTGTATTCGCGGTCTGAAAGCCGAACACTGCATCAAAAACACATGAATATTTAAACAGTATTTGAATATTTTGATTGATTTTGGCAGCCCTGGTGGAGCTTAACTCTTGTCATTAACACCAGTGTTTTAACACAGCCTGTGTTTTTAGTTTGATTTTTATTATTATTGTTATTTTTGTTTTCTGGAATATTTTCACTGCAGGGACTTGTTTATGCAGCACTTTACCTCTGCACTGTTAAAGAGAAATTCCATAAAAAAATGTTTACTTATGATGATTTAAAAAAAAAAAAAAAAATCGGTAATTAAGATCACACTAGAGGTGGGGATAGAAAAGCGACCGATGCGAATGGCATTTCGCGGCTGTCTCTTCATTCTTAAAATGGTCTCAGATTTGTCTCGTGACATTCGTGGAATCGCATTTTGGTCGCCTGGTTCATGAACTCCTTGCAAAAACATTTTTGAAATTTCTGTGTAACATTTTTCAAATGTCGCAAAACGAGGATCTGATGCGGAGTAGTCTCAAACTCTTCGCAAACAGTCACATGTCGTGAGAAGGATGCAGAGTTGTCGTTTTGCTTGCAAGTTATTTGTTTTTTGTTTGCCAGGAAAAGCAACAAGTCGGAGACTTTGACGCGGAAAGTTTGAGAGTTGCTGGCATCTGCCATGTTCCGTGTATTTTGTCATCATTTGTATTTTATTTGCATTTTGCCTGCGCTAATGACGCGTGAGTAATCTTTTCTGTCTATTCACCTCTTTTGTGATCCTCATCCCCTTAGGAAAGCAATATTAGAATTTTTTGAAGAATAATTTGTTGTTTTAAAAATCACAAGATATTTGCTGTGGATGCATGTCACATGACTAGCAGCCATCTTGGAGTTTGAAACTTCGTCTGTATACTGATATAAAATCAGTAATGCCACGTCAGTTATGCTAATTAATTATTCTCATTATAATAATGATTAATAAGTTTTTAATTAATAATAATGATAAAAGTGTGATTTGTATTTTATTGGACCAATTAATACCTTGTTAGCAGTTAACTGAACAAAACTTAAGTAATGTGCTCCCATATACAGTTCATAGAATTATGGATTTATATTTTGTAAGTTGATGTTACTGATTTCTAACAAAACATCAGGTACAATTTTGGTTTGATCACTTTAATTCACAATTTATTAAAAGTACTTGTAATGTTCAAATCTTTAAAATTTCACTGATCAAATTCGAGTTCTTATCAAATTCTGTTAGTAATAAAAGCTGTAGGCCTTATTTGTATTATCTTTTGTGCAAATGACACGTCAGTTATGGTGGAATTGCCCAACAGTGTGTTAAAGGAAAGTGAATAACACAAAGCCGCATTTTGAGAAGAGAAGCCGCACGGCGCATCGTTTGACGTGTGATCATTGGAGGCTTTCTGTCCTATGCAATTTGAGGGTTGCTAGAATGAGCAGGCAGCATGTTTAACTTGGCAAGGAAGAAACGTAAGATTTCCCTGCAGTTCAATCCAGCCATACAGATGCACACATACCCTTTCATTCTGTCCTCACATGCTCTCCATTTCGCTTATAATCACCAGTTCATCCAGCGAGCGCTAACCCCCACCCCTCCTGTGAAAAGACACAGTTAGCATGTTGTTTGATGGTGGAGAATTTAGTGTGTGATTAGAGCTCGTTTGCTGTCAGGGATTAGTGCAGAGACTTGTTAGTGTTCAAGCTGAATTCAACTTCTGTGCTACCACCAGCATGCTTTATGCTCAGTGGAAAAGAGTGAAGAAGAGCTCAGTGTCGAGATCCTGAGACGCACAAAGAGCTAAAGACACATGACGCACATACTGTGTGTGGTGATGGACAAAGGCGCTATGTTTGGCTTTATAGGCGATAATTGGTGTGTTGGCTTATACAGGATAGTTAGAGTTTATTTGTAATTGAAACTTTTTCCTTCCTCTGTGTTTTCTGTAGATGGCTCACTTCCAAAATGTGAACCCAAGAGTGAGGTATCCAGTCAGATAAAAGGTAAGGAGCAGTCCAATCTCTCTATCTCTCTCTCTCTCTCTCTCTCTCTCTCTCTCTCTCTCTCTCTCTCTCTTAAGTTCAAGTCTGTAGTTAATTAATGGTACACTCCACCATTTTAATCTAATCTACCACATCTGTAGCATATAAGCAGTTGCTATGGCAAAGACTTTCAGTGTTTCCTGTGGTGTGGAAAGAACAGAAAACCTGTTTATTCAAACTTGGATTCATAAGGGGCAGCTGTTGGGACAGGCAGGAAGATGATCAGAGTTTAATGTAACTGCACATAAATTTCTGTCATGTTTTCTGTTTATTTTCCCTCAGTACAACTGAGGCCTGCAAGACGTGTTGTGGAATTTGCGTTGGTATCTTAATGCGCATGAATTTGAATTTGGTCAAAAGGTTCTTATTAAAGTGTCATGATTTCTTTACCCAAATTTTGTTCCCAAAAAGTCTTCTAAATATACCGTGAATGTCCAAACTACTTGTCAATGTTTTGTTATATAGCCTTTCAGCTTATAAATGAAAAGGGGTCAAGAGTTTTTATACCCAGTATGGAGCGGACGGAAATGAGTTGCAACATGGACTTTTTGAAACCTTGTTGGGATGAACTTCTTTTAGAGATTGAGATCATGTTGCAAACCCCTAACAAACTTAATGTATGAACCCATGTCTAGAATCCTTCATAAACCAAATTCCCATCTATATCAATGATTATGTCTTATTTGATATTTAGGCTACTTTATTCAAACAACCATGACACTGTCCCTTTAAACACCATTTTCGGTGACAGGAGTGCCAGTAATTCCTATTCGAACCCCACCGTGATAAGACTCCTGGGTAAGGTCTTGACCACAAGTGTGCCTCTGTCCACCCAGCAGTATTAATGGGTACTAGTCAAGATACTGGGAAGGTGACCTACGATGTACTAGCGTATCATCAGGAGTTGAACTCGTAGTCGCTCCATGCTATAGAACCTGGGATAAGCTCTGGCTGTGATGAGCCCAACAGAATTATCTTACCTTTCTTACCATCGTCATTAAGATGTAGATTCAATCACAGATGTTAGGTTCAATAAAGAAAAAACCTGTGATCTCATTATTTTCTTGCTTTTTGTAAACATATGTTTATGAAGGAGTCTCCGGTATCAGCACTTTGTAACACTTGTTGATAAATCCATTGTTTTCATTTCTCTGAGGAAGGAAATGTTTAAGGGCAGGTGCACAGTCAGGTGTGACATTTTAAATAAGATCATGTTATGGTTTCATATTATCAATAATCTGTGTATGATTCAGCATTTTATGATCTTGGCTCATGTCATGTTTGCAAATTTGAGCTACTTTTTAAACTGTTCAAATTCATTGATTTAAAAAATTCATCAACGTGCAACTGAAACAAGCCCATTTCTGGTCGGTATGTGATTCCATATCTGAAGTTATTGAGCTCCTTTCTGGCGAAAAATGAAATTTATCCTGTAAAAAATGTTTTGACATGTTTGTTTTGGTCATCGCAATATAACTCTTATGCATCTAAGCTTCATATCATTTTCCTTGAGTGCAGATACATCACTTAACGCAGCAGAGTCTCTCGTTATGGAAATTTTTGAAAAAATAATCTATATGCTTTGGTGCATCAGACTGTGTATGTTGATTTATGTTGTAACGTGACAGGAGGTTGCATATAAATGTGTGAATGTCTATTAAAAAATGTATTCTTCGTAGTACCCCTCTTGCTTAAACTCGCATGGAAGAAAACAATCACTCTGTCACATGTGATATACGTGGATGGTGAGACCACATAACCATATAACTCATATGTTGATTGCATTTTTTTGCTTCAACATTACAACACAACACTAAAATATAGTCTCCGTCGTACCACCACTGCCATGGTCCTTTTACTTCTATGATCATTGGATTTACTGAACACAGTCATTACGAATTAAAATATCAATGTTAATTTGAAAGTTTATACAACTCAATAATCCCCCCCATAAAATAGATTTTTTTTGACAAATCTGGAACTCTTATGTACCACCTAATTGTGCACCAGCTGCAAGGAAAAGGTTTTGAGTCTTCTCTGTGTGCTTTTAGCTCCCGCCCCTCGGGAGCTACAGGAATGGGTTCCGTCCTTTCGTCTGTCTGTCCGTCACACTTTACTTTCTGGACATTTACTTGCCGCGAATTAAAGCTGGGGCTTTCAAACTTGGTATGCTGGCTCACTATTATTAGTGCTAGGATGAGTTTGTGTGAGTGACCTTGACCTACTTTTCAAGGTCACCAAAGCAAAACTGTATAATATTAGGTATCCCAACTTTTTTAATTGCCGCACGCTGAAGCTGGGGCTTTTAAACTTGGTATGCTGGCTCACTACTGTGAGTGCTAGGATGTGTTTGTGTGAGTGACCTTGACCTACATTTTTAAGGTCACAGAGGCAAAACTGTATATTTTCTGGGCATTTACTTGCCACGTTCTGAAGCTGGGGCTTTCAAACTTGCTATGCTTGTTCTATATTGGCATATTATGAAATGGTCCTTTCGGCGGGAGCGTCTGGACCCATGTGGTCTATTTTTGTTAATTGTTTTTCACTGGAAGTGCATCACGTTATGTTGTGTTTTGTGTACCCCACAGATGCAGTGGATTTGAACCAGACTTAAATACAGGGGCTAATTAGTTTAATATCCATCACTGCTTTCTGATCGTGTAAGCTCATCACACCCTTAAACGTCTCGGTTGGAGATTAGTAATACCACTGAAGTCAGGATGATTCCTCTCTGGGTTGTTTTGGAGCCGTGAGGTTTGCTGTGAACGTGACATTTAGCCTCTCGTAATCCCTCTTTTAACTTTAAGACAAGATTCTAGTAAAAATTGGCCAATGTTACATCATTCATCAAAAATCCTTCCTCTTGGATGTCTGAGAAATGAAAGGTCTTTGAGATTATACCACAGATCACCTGGACTTTTCCTGTGTTTCTAATGTGAGTGCCAATACTTATTTCTTATCTCTGTGTATATATTAACCCGAACACTTTGCTCAGTTGATATGATCTGGCTCCGAATGATCAGCTTAAGCACACTTGGATAACACACATTATCATACTGATACAGTGCCTTGCATAAGTATTTACCCCTTAACTGGGTAGTGTTACAGGCTGAAATGGACTTTATTGGGATTATACACAATTGATGTTTATAAAATAGGCCATAATATGAACGTGAGAAGAGAATCAAAATTCCTTATTAATAGATATGCAAGTTGAGAAGTCCAGGGTTCGATTTCTGAGCCTGGGCGTTTCTGTGTGGAGTTTGCACTCTGGTTTCCTTCTACTGTCCAAAGACATGCCCATTAGGCTAACTGGCTGTTACAAATTGCCCCTAGGTGTGGATGTTAGTGTGAATGGTGGTGTGTGTTGGCCCTGCGATAGTCTGGCAAGCTGTTCAGGGTGTACCCTGCCTTCGCCCAGTGTCAGCTGAGATGGGCTTCAGCCTCCCCGTGATTCTTATAAGAATAAGCAGTTTGGCCAATATGTGAGATGAGTAGATATGCAGGTTGGGATTGAATAAATATTCATCCCCCTGTTGCTATAATATTTCTTTTTAAATTCATTCTTATGCAATCAGAAGTCAAGTAATTATTTGATATGAAGTTGATCTGTGTGCAGTAAAAGCATCATGGGGCTTTCATATCAATGTATCTGTTTGGCGGCCGAGGAATATGATCATGTAATAGCAGTATCGTGATTCATTATGTTCATATTCATTGTTCATTCTAGGACACTCTGGTTACTGTGAGACCTTTTTTGCACACTGTGGAAGAAAATGTAATGAAGCTTTCTCCAGGCTGAATCTGAACATTTGCAGGATGTAAAATATTTTTGCGTCCTCCTTTTCAGGATTGCTTTGTTTTTGGTAACCCATTAAATAGGTTTATTTTGAAACGGAGCATCAGTGTGTTGCAGGCTGCTTGTCAGGAAACATTTATAAGATGATATGTATTGTTAAAATGCTTTAAATTGGGGTGGTAAAATTCACCTGCTTTACATCGATGCACTGATTCTAAAGGTAATGATGTGAGTGTCCCACTTTAGTGTGAGTTAGATACAGTCTGGGGTGGAAAAATTCAAGCACACTACTATGATTCATTGGTTCTCCTGAACATTCTTAAATTGTTTAAGTCTTGAATGTTAAGAAGAACCAAAGCAATAGCCCATATTTCCGTTGGAGTGAATCATATCATATGGATTGTAGGGATGTGAATCTAACAACAACTCACGATTCAATTTGATTCCGATTTTTGGGGTGACAATTCGATTCAGAATCGATTTTTGATTCAAACCATTACAAATAAAGGGAGCCAATTTCACGAGTAACTACATTCTTCTATAAGAAAGAAAGAAATGATATTACTAGACAGCTGGTTTTGTAGATGTACTTTGTACTACAGATGTACTGTAGATCCGCTTTGTTCGTTCAGAGTTGGTTGGGAGTTTAGTGAAGTGATGGAGGTGCGTTTGTCAGGAGTTGGTCATGCTGTTGCTCCGGTTCTTTTAGCTCCGGGTGATGGTGTAAGATGTGGGCTCTGGAGTTTGAAGTGTTCCTGAAATACTTGCCTTTTATTTCGCGCGCCGATTTTTTTTCAAGCTGTTTCTTTCCTGGAAATTGTAAAATCTGAAGTGCAAACATTTGCCTTTAGCGAAGACGGCGCTGACTGTAGGCTAAAAGCTAGTTCTGGAGCCGCCACTTACTGGAACAATTCACTACGGAGGCCGTGTCTGGACAAACGGTACGTGCTGTGAGTAAGGTTGGAAATGCTTGAAAAAACGTGTTCTTAAAAATCGATTCTTGAAAATTTGGATCGATTCAGAATGGTAATAAATAAGAATCGCGATTCAGACGTGAATCGATTCCATTTGTTGTTGCTGCATATGAATATTAAAAGAAGCAACTCATCGGCGTCATGTTGACATCATCATATAACCTCAATGACGGAGAGGCACACTCTTACTTGATAGACACCGATATAATATTTGTCTTATTGCCCACTTTAACTGGTGTTTCTGGAAGGCCTTAGAGTGAGTGTGAGAGTACACACTCACAAACGGCATCACGATGACCAGGCAGCTATCAAACCAGGTTCGCTACAGAAACTTCCAGAAGAGTGTCAGTGAATGTTTGGACAGACAAATAAAGTAATTTACTTTGAGCATCTTTAAATCTGTTATTCTTAAAAAATAAAGTATTAAAACGGCATTGTTCTGTGAGTTTGTGTGTGAATACTTATGCAAGCCACTATATACTTATATAATCTTAATAATGTACGCACACACACACACACACAGACATGAGCACAAATATATTTTCCATTAAAACATGATCTATTTTTGAAAAGAGTGAGTTGCAGCAATGTGGCCTTTAACTTTACTTTCCACTGACCTTTTCTTGTTTGTTGGGAGTTATCGATTTGTGTTTTTGTCTGGGTTTCTATCAGCCATCAGAATGAACACACTCCTCAGAGAGAGCTCTCACATCATTTTTAAGAGAGCTAGATGGAGACAGATTATGGATGAAGTTCTGCTTTAATATTTACTTTGCTGATGTTCCGATCAATAAAACCAGTCTTGCTGTTTGTTTTCTATTATCATCCAGATGTTTTTTGTGTGGAAAAAATGAGAAAGATGGCCTAAGGGAGGTGTTGAAATGGGTCTGAGCATGTTCTTATTATTTCTTCTCCTTTGTTCTTAGCCTGACCGAGGAGGAGAACACTTTCCTGATTGTCTCAAGGATGATTTTGTTAGTCTTGCGGATTCGCTGTATGTATAAAAAGAGAATGTGTTGTATGGTTGAGTGTGGTTTCATGCCTATCTGTGGCATCTCAGACTAGATGTTCTCACATTCTCCAGTCATTTTTACACACTGCACGTCCACATTTGTGGGCTTAAAATAAGCTGCTGCCTCACCCATGCATCCAGTGAGAGTCTCTTCAGCTATGTGCATTCGATTCATGCTGCCTGAGCAGCCAGCTGACCCCCATGACACACCCCGTTACCCTACATATCACTGGAATTCAACAGCAACAAATGTACCTTACCCTGTGTAATGGGGTCAGTGAATGTACATGCCTCAAAAATGCACAGGTTTTGCCACACATTTGTGGCAGTTATTGTAACAATTAGTTTGTCTGTGAACACAAAACTGACCGCACTCATGCAAGGATTTTCACCATACTTGGTGGGGACACTACCCTACCTGAGTTCTGGAGATTATTTGATTTTGTAACGTAAAGGTCAAAGGTGAAGGTCACAGCAAGGTCTCAGAGTTTTGGAAATGGACATCTCCCATGGTAAAATTAAAATCGCTTAAGGGGAATCAAAATGATATAGACCATAAATGGAAAGTGGGACGGATAGGAAACCACATGCTTTCAAACTCCATAATCTCCTTTGGTCTTCAGTGACCTTGAAAGGTTAAATCAAGGTCACAGGATGTTTAAGGGAAATGAACGGAAAACCTTCCAAACTCTCCTGTTACACTGCGGGGTGTGTGTGTGTGTGTGTGTGTGTATATATATATA
>JAQMYF010000001.1:45602128-45614882 GCA_030014195.1 Neosilurus mollespiculum
CCCCTTCTCTCTCTCTCTCTCTCTCTCTCTCTCTCTCTCTCTCTCTCCCTCTCTCTCCTCTCCCTCTCCCCCTTCTCTCTCTCTCTCTCTCTCTTTTTCTTTCTCTATGTGTGTGTGTGTAAAATATTAAGTGTCCATCTCTAATTCTTTGCAAACCTCCTTCTCCCTTGTTTTTGTGCAGAATGTGTATGTGAACATTAACCGCATCATGTCTGTGGGAAACCGGCTGCTAGAGGCCGGCCACTATGCATCGCAGCAGATCAAACAGATCTCAGGCCAGCTTGAGCAGGAGTGGAAGGCCTTTGCCGCCGCGCTGGATGAAAGGAGCACGCTGCTGGAAATGTCCTCTACCTTCCATCAGAAATGTGACCAGGTACGGAAACCTATGTCGCTGGTCTGCGAAATGATATTTGTGTATGAGTTTAATCTGAAGCTTATCTAAGTTAGTTAATACACCTCTAGTGATGTGCCAGGGGTGGTTTAGGATTTGAGACAAAGGGCTCAAAGATCAGAGCATTGTGAGTCCAGATCCCAGCTTTCAGTGGTACAGTGTTATGATTCAGTAGTGTATGAAAGCTGTGATGTCATGTTTCTGTAGTAATGTTTTTGCTGGGTTTAAAAAATCATTCAAAACTATGTTGATGGTATAGCGATCTAATATTTATTGGTATAAAATGAGTTGTTTTCTGTTCTAGAGCTCAGTCATCAATCAGAAACCACTCTTTCATTAAGTAGGGAGGTATTTAAATAGCTTTGTGACATACAATGACTTAAAAGTACCACACAATAACAAAAAGTCATTCTTTTGACAAAACGCTTTATCAAAAAGCCAAAACAAATTCATGTTCTATTGTCCACTAACTCTAAACTGCATGAGCGATTTGTCACATAAGCACTTCATATATATACCTTCATAGTTAAAGAAATCCTCTTCTCTTTTGAACTGGATAATGGAAAGCAGTTGAATTCAGAAGAGTGTTTCTCTGATTGAAGATTCTCTGGAATGAAACACTGACCCATTTTCTATCCAAGAATATCATCACGTTATCCAATTGAGTGTGTTGTGAATGATTAGATTCGGCAAAAACGCTACCATGAGCACATGACATCACATTGTGTGCTACTCTGTAAAGAAAAGCCTGGAACACTGATTAAACGTGTGCAATTCAAAGTTTATTAAATGAATGCTAAATATCTCAAAAGGCAGTCTTGCTCGCCACCCTCCCCCCCAACACACACACAAAAACATACACACACTTCATGTATTGTTCATCCCATAAGGAACAGAAAAGAGACCAAAAGGTTCTTTACGTTTAAAGGTGTGGCTGGTGGCCATGTCAGTAATCTTTGTTGTCAAAAATGCAGTAAAAACTTTGCTTGTAGTGTAATATGATCGCTGAAGCTAAACACACAGAACAGCGTAAATTCAGTGTTAAAATGCTGTGCACACATTCTCCACTATCCACTGCAGGTTTGTCGTAACAGCTGTATGCAGTGCGTATTTATTAATAGATAACCACCATTATTATTATTATGGTGGTATTATTAATACCACCATCAAACTTTACAATAGTTTTGCCTTTCACAACACCGTGTTGGTCACCATGTTGTATTATATAAAGGAATATTGTGTCATGGCATAATCTCTTTCTGTCTCTTGGTGGGGAGACTGGCAACACTGTAAGTTTGTCTCTGACCAATCATCATTCACATCCTTGTGAGTTTGTTGGGGAGGAGCCTCAAGAAATCGTCAATCATGACTACAGAAGGAATGTCAAGGAACATGTAGCATGAGTCGTCAAGCTCAGTGAAAAAATACAAAGACGTCTGACATGCTAGACTTTTCTATGGGTGTCGGGAGGTGTCCCAGACACTACATCACTTTACTTTAACTCTCACTCGTCATGTCCCAAGGAACATATTTTCCATGTGGCAAAATAAGGCTAAATCTATGTAGCACGATCCCTAACGTTCGGATCTGCGCTTAAATATAAGTACATTGATTTGGCTTTGCAGGTAGAGTCATTGTCAGAGCTGCTGTTATAGAAAATCACTCAACTCCAAAGTGACCAATCAGATTTGAGAATTTCACATTGATGTTGAATATTCACGGCCCAAGAAAAAACACGTCCCACACCCTAATAATTTGTTGGACCACCTTTAGTCGTAATTTCATTGTGTTTTCACCTTGGCATTGTTGCCCAGTTGGTCAGGTTGAGGCTCAGCAACATTAACGTGGCAATAAAATGAAGTCAGCTGATGACCTGAATGTACTGAATGAGCAGGTTATCACATCAATGACACTGGTATAAAATAGTGATATATAATGGGGCTGAGATAATAAAAGAATGGTTCAGGGAGCATGAGGAATCGTTTTCACATATGTATTGGCACCTCAGGAGTGCTGGAGAAGACTTTATGGAGTGGTTCAGTTTTCCAGTCAGCAGTGGATGGAAATAAATGTGATATTGCTTAAGTTTGTTAGTGCGCTATAGTCAAGGATAAAGGTGGTTCAACAAAATATTAGAGTGCACAACTCTAATACACAAATTTTATTTTTTTTTTTTTAAATGGCTGGGCAGTGTGTTTACCTAACATGTTTCCCGTGTATATCCTGTGTGTATAGGACTACACTGTAACTGGAGCAGAGGTTGCCCTGAGCCGATGGAATATTCCTCTCATGTCTGGTGCCTTTTCATGCATTTTCTTCCAAAGGTTTCTTTCCTGTCAGCTTTGCCCCATCTAGCATACCCTCTCAGTGCACACAAAGATTTCAGTCTCTCTCTCATGCATATATTCTTTTTCAGCTGCGGAATGAATGGTCAATGGTCATGAGGGTTTTTTTTCTCCATCAAATGAAATTTTTATTACACTTCAGTACTGAAGCAAGCTCCTGTTCCTGCCACAGTATTTCTCCTATATTAGCATACTTCAGCCTCATTTCTTTTTCTTTATTAATCCCATTGGGACAGAACGTGTGTGGAAAATACAAAGGAATGCCTGTAACGCCTGACTTTCGTGAAGAAAATCTAATTTTGGTATTCTGGTGCTAGTGCTGTACACGTTTTTAGTTATTAAATGTACTACACTGTACTGCTTGAAATTTAATTTAATAGAAACCAAGGGTGGTGTTATACGTTCTGTTTTAAGGCTAATGAAATGAATGGATGTGCAACGCGTCGGAGTGTCTGTAGGACTGGGCTACAGTGGATGTTATTATCAGTGAAGGGTAACAGCATTAGAGGACTTCTTGATATCTCTTCTTTTGTGTCTTATGCCTACAGTACATGAGTAATGTGGACTCGTGGTGTAAGGCGTGTGGAGAGGGGGATTTACCCTCTGAACTCCAGGACCTAGAAGATGCAATCCATCATCACCAGGGCTTGTACGATCACATCACCACTGCCTATTCTGAGGTATAGTACTTGTTACATATTGAAGACCAGAATAGTTTTTTAACCAATAGATTGAGGACACGTTGGCTGGTACTCACTTCTTCAAAGGGCTGTTTGAGGGTTTATGCTACAATTAGATTTGAGTTGGTGTTAGGCATTTAGACACAATAATTATTATATATAATGGGTTCGTATATTATATTATATGATAATTACATTATATCTATAAATTTTCCACAAATATAGCAGTTCAAGATTGTGTGTGTGTGTGTGTGTGAGACAGATAGTAGAGAGAGAGAATTTTACACATTGAGAACCGGATCTGAATTTAAGTTAATTATACCAGAAAAGGAAGCTGGAAAATACGAACAAGATCCATTGAAGTCTTTTTTTTTTTTTAAATAATGAACTCTCACACAGGTGAGTCAAGATGGCAAAGCCTTGTTGGACAAACTTCAGCGACCTCTGACCCCCGGTAGCGCTGATTCACTGACAGCCTCTGCTAACTACTCCAAAGCTGTGCACCATGTACTGGACATAATTCACGAGGTGCTGCACCACCACAGACAGCTGGAAAACATCTGGCAACATCGCAAAGTGCGTCTACACCAGCGTCTGCAGCTGTGTGTGTTCCAGCAGGATGTCCAACAGGTAGCAAACACGTGCACACTGGGCATGGAAATTAACTTTTTTGTCCACCTGCCACTGTGGCTGGTAAATTCTAAAAACTACCAGCCACTCAACAATTTTACCAGCCGTTTTATATTTAATCGTTGATGTGTACAGTTGCAGTACAATGCCTAGGAACATGTTTTTTTGTATAAGACATGCACACAGTACTTTCCAATGAGTACTTGTTACAAAAGCTGATTATTCAGTAATTATGTGAATGATTACAGGGGTAGAATATATATAAAATATATTAAATATATATCAGTATCTCCCTGCAAATACAGGGATTCACAGTAAGCCTACTTCAACTTATTTCATATATTCAACTGCACTGGACCCACACAAAGGAAGTGGAAATTGCATCATTAGGTTATTAGAAGGTTAGTAATATCTAGCAATATCTACTTGCAACTATAGAGTTTACTGTACTTCATTATTCCCTATGTTCAGCTGCACTGGACCCACACAATGGAAGTGGAAATTGTTGCAGAAAAGTCTGCCAGAAGTAAGAAGAGAAGTTACCACAGTTCACCTATTAAATACCAAATCCTTACCACAGTACAGAACAATTACCCATTAACCTCAATGTCCCAATTCTAAAAAAAAAACTATAACTGCATATGAAAAACAATGCAAAGCGATCTGCCATGCTAAGTCAGGTTTATTTAACATTTGATTTCTTTTCATTAAATGTATTTATTCGGAATTGAGGAAAATATCAACACTTATAGAGAAAATATAACACTTTTAACGAAAAGCAGAGAGATCTGATAGCCAACATGTGGCGGAAAGTAGGTAATTTGGTGCAAAAATGATCAAAGTAACCAATTGGACATGCAAACAACTACAGAACTGATTGACAGTGTTATCACTGGTATCTTTTCTGTAACATATCTGGCAATATTCTGCTGAGAAGGCTTTGCTTTTGATTTCTCACTCTGTTTCAGCCATAAAACACACAATATATACAGACTATGGATTAACTCACACAGTTACATAGTGTCCAGGCTGGACACACACAAAAAGATGCCAAAAGCGAAGCAACTTAGCCTAACTAGCTTCCAACTTAGTAACTACCAAGAATGACATTAACTCACAAAATTCCAACTAACAGTAATGCATAGAGTAAACAAACATAACTTACATGCATTGCTATTCGAAGTCGTTAAATGGCCTTCCTTTTTTTAGCAATTGCCTGGGCATTCATAAATAATAGTGAAAAACTTTCACTGTGTGGTCTTCAGGCTGTTGAGGGTTTTCATGGCTGGGCTGTCTCCAGGCACTGATTTCCCCTTAGCAATCTTTAAGACATGAATATGGCACCTGGATAATTCATGGCCTTTCACGGTATCCAGTTTAAGGTTTTTGGTGCCAGCGATAAAACTGTTCAATTTCCGAGTGTCCGATTCATGTTGATGACAAACTGAGCAGTACATCGTTTGACTTTCTTCCTCGTACACAAGCCAACACCGGCATGCCCCACAAATCTCTTCTTGGCCTCTTTCTCGCTTGGCTCCCCTTTCTCCTTCACACTCTCCTCAGCGGTTCTTTTAACTCCCGCCATGTTACAAATTTTAATTTACTTCAGTTCTTGTAAACTCTGACAAAAAAGTAGCTCTCGCTTACCTTTATTCGTGCGCCAGAATAAATAGTTCCAACTTAGAGTCGATGGTTGCCAATGCCAAGCACGGTGTAGCTGAATCCATAGATATATTCATCCGGCTTGGCTGACCAGAACGTGGAGTAATAATTATTAGCAGTGAAAAGTCCAAGTGAAGACTTGCTAGTGAAGTCCAACTGACCCTACTAATCAGAAAAACTGGTCTAATCAGAAAAGTATAATTTTACCGGATCTAACTCTAGGGTTGTGTAAAGCGCACTGGTAATGCCTCAACCAAGATATCAATCATTAAGATTAATTGGATCAAATCTGACTGAACCCGCCACAGTGGCTGGTAAACTAATTCAATTCACCCGCCAGCACACAAATTCACCCGCATTTGGCAGGTGGCGGGTGCTAATTTCCATCCCTGGTGCACACACACATATATACACACAGAGCGCAGTCAGACATTATAGAGCAAGCTGAGAATAGTGTGTAGGTGGATTCTCCTGTCTAATACTGTACTGGTTTTATTAAAATGTATGCACTTTTACACTTAAGGCTTCATGTGTGATGAAATTGATCAATTTATTTACTTTTACTTTTGATAAAATAAATAAATAAAAATTAAAAATATATGCCTCACTTGTGTGATAACACAGGGTCAGTTACACAAGGTGTGTGTGTTGATATGAGGCTTTGACAGGTAACAGCAGTTGACTGTAGGCACAGCTATTTCACAGGAACATGTATAGTCAACACACCATATAATCTACGCCTTATACTGAACAAACACAACAGTTATATTAATAAAAACATGAACACGTGGCAATATGATATTTATCACACGTGTAGTCTCCAGTGTCAGCACTCCGCAGAAATAAAGGTAACTTTAAAGGGATAAAAAGCAAGACATGTTAATTAGTAAATGAAAGAGTTTTGTCAGTGTACACAGTGGTGTAAGAGGAATAAAACGCTTTGCGTCCCATCACGTCATCATTGATGGTGTAAGTGCTAATGCACAGTTCGCCAGTCATGACTGCAAAATTAACGTGTGCATGGTAATGCAGGGATCACCCCGAAGGGCTTCATTTTGCAATAATGACCCTCTTATTGTACATTATCTTGCATTAATCTCTACTCAGCAATTTGTCACTAAACGTTGATTTAAAAATAATTTTATTGACGTAAGAATTATCTTGCTTTAACTAATGATGGGGTCCATTGCAATGGTCTGTTCAACATAGCACCAATAATAAAGCTCAAAAGGGTGTGCAGGGATAAAAGGTTAATCAGGGATAAAAGGGTTATCAGATATAATATGTCTTAGCTGATTACTGGTGCTGGATTACTGCCGCTGGTGTAGTGGTTAGGGTGCTGGGTTCCTGATCACGAGGTCATGGGTTTGAATCCCTCTTAAACCACTGTGCTAGACCCCTGAGTAAGGTCCTAACCACAAATGTGCTTCTGTTCACCCAGCAGTATAATGGGTACCAGTAAAAATAATGGGAAGGTAACCTAGCGTCCCATTCAGGAGGAGTTGAACTCCTAGTCGCTTCACGCTACAGAAACCGGGTTAGGCTCCAGCCTGATGAGCCACTAGGCTCGGGTGTAAAAGCCCAACAGACCTTTTGACCTTTTACCTTAGTTGATTACTGGAATCTCATTGGTCAATTCCAGCTTTTAGCGGTCTGTAACAGACCAGTCAGAATCCAATATTCAGCTAATACATAAAATGAGATTTTATATTTGTGTTGCATCACTACAGTCTAAATGTTGTGATATGTTAGAAATTGGATACATTTTTAAATTTATTTTCTTTAGGATGTCATGGCTACACGTTTTTAACATCATTTTTTAAGTGAAAGGCTTCAACGCTTTAGTAGAATATGCAGATCCCTGTCAGTATCTGAGATTCGTACAGAGGAGTGGGCTGAGTGGGAATGTAAAGAGCATTAAGGGAGTGATGGAAGGACAAAGGCAGAAGGGGAGATGGATCTGAATGAATAATTAAAAGCGAAGCCTCCAGGTTGCAGGATTTTGTTTGCTAATTTGCTAATGTAATGTTGCACAGTGGGTGTAGCAGCTCGGTTTCTCTGAGCACTTTTTAACCTCTGCAGGCTTTTTCCACCATTGAGAGTCTATGGCTTTACAAAAAGAAAAACGCACATGCCTGTTAGAGCAAGCTATAGCTGAATGTGTAATTACTGCCGATACCATGTCTTTCATCAAGACATGACAGCACCACAGCATCTTTGGCAAGAAGAAGCAGAGATTTATTTTCATGTGCACACAACAGAAATAAACACATAATTAGACAGTAGGAAAGTCCTCCTGGGTTGCCTTTTTCCCCCACTTTCTCTTTTTAGTTCAGTCTCAGTCTCTCCAGCGCACTCTGTGTACTTGCAGGATTTATAGGCAGTCATGTGCCGGAGTCAGTTTGGTCTGTGTGTGTGTGTGGGACTTGGGATGTTCGCATATGGAGGAATGTGCTACGACTCAACACTATAGAGCTGAATACTGTTGCTATGGAAACCAGAGTTCTCTGCAGCATTCAGGTGCAGTGCACTTGAAGTATGACAGGGAGACAGAGGAACAGAGAGTGAACACATCACCTTTTCAGGGCACATCTGCATGTTTAGCTTTGCTGCCTCTCTGTGGTATCGTCATCAGCTCGAGTTGTTTGACAGGACTATACTCACACCTGTCTTCCATGAGCTAAAAAGCTCAATGTCTTAATTTCTTCTGTGTGTGTTTGTGTGTGCACCCACGTGCAGGTGTTGGACTGGATCGAGAACCACGGTGAGGCGTTCCTCAGTAAGCACACAGGAGTAGGGAAGTCTCTCCATCGTGCCAGAGCACTGCAGAAACGCCATGAGGACTTCGAAGAAGTGGCACAGGTGTGCACTTCCCTCCCTCTTTCTCTTCCTTTTTCTCTCACTTGTTTTCTTGTTTCTTCTGCTTTTTGCTTAAAGCGAATTCTGCTCCATGTACAATAAATCCGTAGGTTTTGTCTGATTCTGTTAGATCATAAAGATCAGAATAGATAATACAATCCTGATACATAGCCTCTAATGGGCCGATACACTGTACCGACAGATAGAACATGGAGATGTCAGTATTGTTTTGCATGTGTGAGTATATGTACTGATGTACTGTATGTTTCTGTGCTGTACCCATGACTGTATGTATGATGTGTATGTGCACGGCTCAGAACACATACACCAACGCAGATAAGCTTCTGGAGGCGGCCGAGCAGTTGGCGCAGACGGGCGAGTGTGACCCGGAGGAGATCTACCAGGCCGCCCACCAGCTGGAGGACCGCATCCAGGACTTCGTGAGACGGGTAGAACAGCGTAAGGTCCTGCTCGACATGTCCGTCGCCTTCCACACCCACGTGAAAGAGGTGCTTCAGTGCTTTTTGCTTCACTTTATTTTTTCTGATTTGCTCCACATTGTTCTCCAAGACAGTCAGATTTAGCAGCATGAAAGTGCTATCAAACTCTTATCAAAATGTTTATGTGTGTAGCTGTGGACATGGCTGGAAGAGCTACAGAAGGAGCTGCTGGATGATGTGTATGCTGAGTCGGTGGAGGCGGTGCAGGATCTCATCAAACGCTTTGGCCAGCAGCAGCAAACCACTCTGCAGGTTACAGTCAACGTCATCAAGGAGGGCGAAGATCTCATTCAGCAGCTCAGGTACATGCCCACTCGATTTAAAACCTGTTCTCCCAAACGTCTTCAAGCCTAAATTTAACCTCCATCATACGGCTTTAGTTTAATCCAGTTGACGTGGTGCTGTATTGAGATTCTTCAAATTTAAAATAATTTTTTATTTAATTTGCGGTTTGTATGTAGACCCATCCAGATCACTTCATATCTCACATGTTTATATTTTGCTGAATGAATAATTTGAAAAGGGGAGTCCAAACAGTTGCTTTTTTTAATGCATTGCCTATGTCCAAGTGCATAGCGTTGCTGTTACCATGGTTACCATATGAGAGGTGCATAAAAAATTTTTACCTGCTGTATGAAAAGCTGTGCTGGGAGGGAATTCTGACCTTTTCAGGCTGGGAGCCGAACTTTGCTGTCTGCGTGTGAAAAGCCTTTTAAACTCCAGACATGTTTTTTTTCCCCCTCTGTCATTTGATTTTAGTCGCTCAATTTATTAACAATTTAGATCGATGGACTATTTGCAGTTCCTGCTACTCCTGTAAATCAGCTCAAGCCTTGTTCATGCCAGCAAATAGTCAAGAGGGTTTTATTGTCATTCCCTAACCTTAAAAAAAAAAGTTATTTTAACAAAGTAATTTTTTAGGACCACAGGCTCATTCCATGTCAAATCACAAAGCTTTCAGATAACTTCCCAGGAGACCATCTCAGAATTCAGTGAAACTTTAACCAGACATAGAACATGTTTCAACATGAACACATGCAGAATTTCAAGGTCCTAGTTCAAAAAATTTTCCGAAATATGTTCATTAAAAGATCGCAGGCTAGGACCCCTTTGTCACTCCACGAATTGCAATTTATCATTTCTAATTGTTATAAAAGCAAATGTAAGACATTTGTTTTTGTTTATTATTACTCTGATACCAGTTTGAGACTATATTCTGATCTCATGCAAAATATTTATGCATTTTTTATTTCTCTTCAGAAGGAAAGTGCAAAGACAAAAAAATTCTAAAAATTTCACAGGAGAAACTTATGAAAATTTCAAGATGATGGCTAAGTATGAAGGAAATGAGCAACAAGGCTAAAATTTTGTCTGTTGCTAGATCTGATATACATGTTGTATGTGGTAAAGTTTCATCTTCTTCAGGGGCTCGCAAGATGAGCAGATTTTCACCTACTGTTCAGGTTTTGGACACTCACTAAAACACCATTTCACATTTCTTCTTAAAAACTGTTTGTTTTACATGAAAATATGCTTAGATTTGATATAAAAATACTTTTGGGGTGGTGAATATATTTTCTGTGTCAAAAATTGCAGTAACAGTAGCAAACTAACCCTGACAAATTTTTGCAGAACTGCAGATTCTGACAGAGTGGGTCCTGTTCTGTTGGTTTGCAAAGTTTCAGCCCAATACAGTAATTATTAGGGAAGTTACAAGCTTTCAAAAATGCCCAAAATGGCAAATTTCAAGTCGCTGGGCGACAAAGGGGTACTAGCCTGCGATCTTTAAATGAACATATTTCAGAAAGTTTTTGAACTAGGACCTTAAAATTTTGCATGTGTTCATCTTAAACATGTTTCATGTCTGGTTAAAGTTTCACTGAATTCTGAGATGATTACCTGGGAACTTCTAGGTGAATTGACGTGCAATAAACACAACTGTGCAGTAGAGCTGTATTTTGTATATGAGGATTGTGGGTTTTTGTGTAGTTGGTTATTGCTCTGTGATTGGTTAGTGTCAGTGTGATGGACAGTGCAGAAAGAGAGAGCATCCCTTCTCTCCCATTCAGAGAGGCCCTGAGAGCTTATTTTACAGTTTACACTTTCTAGACGCCCAGCTAGGACTGACTGTGTCATTGTTGCGAATCAAACTCCTGATACTGATGAAATAGTGACAAGTAGTTCCATATTTTCACATCATAGTACACTAGTATGTGTTATCGCTCAGAGAAATGGCCTAAAAACAGTCGTCTTTTGTCGTCTCTCCCCCCCCCCAATTATAATAAGACAAGTGATGTATGAATCTGGAATTATTGAGATTTGCTTACGTATTTTGGATTCAGAACAGTTTCCTGTTTGAAAGGCACGCCTTGCTTTTTTTCCCCCCTTTTGCTCATCTGCAGCATCCACGCAGACGTGTTTCAACTGTTTAAGTAGCACCAGATCAACAGTGAAAATATTGTCTGCGTGTAAACATTTCACAGAGTCTACAAGGGACGTTAGACATGCAGTTTGTTAAGGCAATGTGGAAAAAGTTCTGTCTTTTGTATAAACACTGTTCATCTTCACAGTGAGAGGGTCTAGAACGGTACTGAATGGAAGAAACCAGTGCAAATAATTGGTGCATCCTGCCCCTTATACACTATTGTGCAATTAGACTTGGAAAGCTTAGCAGCAGTGAGGCAGGATGAAGAAAAACAATGTGTTGGTTAAAAAAAATAAATCAAATGACTGAATAGCGTTTAAGGAAAAATGAAATCGTGATCTGTTTCAGTCAGTGCTGGAGTGTGGTTTGTTAGATTGTGAGCCTCCTTTTCCCGTTTTTGTGACACTTACTAGTGGAATCCATTTGTCAGTCATAATCTACATGCAGTGTGCTGCAGCAGAGAGACGTGAGGTCTGAGTTTTAACAGATCTGCCTGCTTATGTAAGCTCCGAGTGAGAGAGAAAGTGTGAGCGTGTGCGAGTGAGAAGGATAGAAAGGGAAGCTTGTTATAGGTCCTGGAGTCTCTCAGTCTCTCAGCAGCCCTCAGGCAAGCAGTGTTAGCGCTCAGTGTTTCGCTGTCAGCTGGCTCACACTGCTCCTGCTAGAGCTTCATCCACGTCACTCACATGCGCACCAACCTCACACACCCAGCCAGTGCAGCCTAATTCGAATTTCATGCGGATTATATGTACATCATAACTGTTAAGCAAATGAACCTTTGTTTATGTGAGGTATAGCTTAATGCCATAGAGCTTAATATAAGAAGCACTAAGTTTAGCATGAAAAGAAGGTTCATTTTTACCCCGTGGATTCTTGCCAGTTCTCAGCCGGTCCTTTGTATTATTTATAGTATTATAATATGCAAAGACAAAAATTGATGCATGGCGCCCATAATGCATATGATGAGAGCAGTTAGGGCATTAAAATTTAATACAGCTTAATATGTATGTGATGTCATTTCCTGATCGATCATCTCATATTATGCATTTTTATGGGTTGAGTTTTAATGCTAATGTATACAAGATCACTGATTACTGGTTTTCCTCATAAAATGTAACCCTGTCACAAAGATGATACGCTTATCATAAAGACGTGGCCATTTAGCTTTTAAGTGCTGGTGATGCAGTCATGTCATGTCATTTTCTGAACTGCTTAATCCTAATTAGGGTCGCGGGGAGGCTGGCGCCCATCTCAGCCGACTC
>JAQMYF010000001.1:45636814-45649818 GCA_030014195.1 Neosilurus mollespiculum
TCTCTCTGTGTGTCTCTCTCTCTCTCTCTCTCTCTCTCTCTCTCTCTCTCTCTCTCTCTCTCTCTCTCTCTCTCTCTTTCACAGTATTTTTCTGAAAGAACTGGAGAAGTATGAACAGCTACCAGAGGATGTGGGTCATTGTTTCGTGACCTGGGTAAGCTTAATAATCCTTAAAAAAACCCAAAAAATAAAAAACAAAGGTTTAATTTCAGTGTTTGATATCTAAACTTTTTTGTTCTTTTGTAGGCTGAAAAGTTCCAGATGTATGTAAACTACTGCAAAAACAAACCAGACTCCACACAGCTCATTCTTGAGCATGCTGGGTCTTACTTTGATGTAAGCACTTTGGTTGTGGGTTTTTTTTTGCACATTTCTAACACTTCCCATATAATGTGGCTATAAATTTGTGACCTCACAGGAGATCCAGCAGAGGCACCGTCTGGCTAACTCCATATCTTCCTATCTAATCAAACCAGTGCAAAGAATAACCAAATACCAGCTGCTGCTCAAGGTTAGAGCAACTCAGACATCATTGACCTTCACAGGGAGACATGAAATCCTTTGAGATTTACAATAAAGCTTAAATGCTTCTTTAGCATATTCTGGTGTGTCATTGTGTTGTATATGTAGGAACTGCTGACTTGTTGTGAGGAGGGAAAAGGAGAAATCAAAGACGGTCTGGAGGTCATGCTTAGTGTACCTAAGAGGGCTAATGATGCCATGCACCTCAGCATGCTTGAAGGTATTTACACATGACCAGATATGCCTACAAATATGTATATGCCGGTATGTGATATTACTGATGTCATGCCTTGTGTCTACTTAGGTTTTGATGAGAACATTGACTCTCAGGGCGAATTGATCCTCCAGGAGTCCTTCCAGGTGTGGGATCCCAAGACTCTGATCAGGAAGGGCAGAGAACGCCACCTGTTCCTTTTTGAAATGTCTCTTGTGTTCAGCAAGGAGGTTAAAGATTCGAACGGAAGGAGCAAATACATCTACAAGAGCAAACTCTTTGTACGTGTTCTCCCCAGACTTCCTGAAGATGATGAAAATAAACAGTCCTACTTTAATACGTTTTGAGGTTATGAAGGTAACTTGTGCACCTTGTGTGTTCAGACCTCGGAACTGGGTGTGACCGAGCATGTTGAGGGTGACCCGTGTAAATTTGCCCTCTGGGTTGGACGGACACCAACCTCTGACAACAAGATTGTTCTTAAGGTAAGCGTCTCCGTGTTTTGATCTTATGCTGTATGTGTTTATTTCTCCCACTTCCTGGTTGTGCTTTGTGGCATGGCTGTGGTGTTGAGCTCAAAGGTGGTTGTCTAGCTTTGTATTCTAGCTCATATTTCTCACTTTTCGGTCTGCTGCCTCGGGAATTTCTGGCTGCTTTCTACATACGGGAGCTCTAGAGGTTGTTATATAAATGTTTGCATCTCTGAATATTAACCAGTCCTGGTGTCATATTATATCTCACTGACTCGAAACTCTGCAGTGTCTTGAAAAACAACTTCATTTCTTTAAACCCTTTATGCACCAGGCACATATTATATGCCTTATATAGTGATTCAAATTTTTTTAATCAGCGCAAGCCACTTTAGGGAATTTTTTAATCCGCAGTGTGTCTTATTAGTGGCTTTGTGATGTTTAGGAATCCAGCAGTAAGTTTAGGTCATCGATACACTGACTAAAAGAAAGATATTTTAAATTCAGTATAGTTTTTTTAGTTTCCTTTTATCCAGATGTTTTTCAAGAAAAAGAAATTATACTAATGCATATTTAAGCTAAAACAAACACCCTCAGCTTTTACCTTGCTGTTCTCATGGCACTTTCAGTTGAAAATTGAGAAGTCGCACATATAGATTGGTTGTTGTTTCGCCTTTAGCCTTGCTTACAGCATGTAATCGTGGGTTCATTTTTCACCGACGTCTTGAATTGATGAGGGAGAAATTAAACCACTCCATAAAGTCTTTTCCAGCACATCCCGAAAACTTTCAATAGGGTTAGGGTCAGGACTCTGGGGTGCCAGTACATATGTGAGAATGATCCCTCATGCTCCCTGAACCACTCTTTCATTATTTGAGTCCCCATTTTATATTCGTGCCATCAGGGAAGTAAAAGTCCATTGATGTGATAACCTGCTCATTCAGTACATTCAGCTCATCAGCTGACTTCATTTTATTGCCACGTTAATGTTGCTGAGCCTCGACCTGACCAACTGGAGCAACGATGCCATGGAGATTACATGCTGTGATCAAGGCTACATGCCCTCCATGAAAATATCAGAGTGTGCGACTTTTTTTTGTGGAGTTCGACCTTTGGAAAACCATCAAGGTCTTCACTGTCACTTCTGTCTCACTAACAAATCAAAATCAGGAAAGGGTGGGAATTATGATATCAATACTGGCCCAGATTCCATTGTTTTTAGTTAACTAAAAAAAAAAAAAAAAATTCATGTTCATAATGAAGGAATGGAAAAAGTGCTAGCTGTTTTGTAACCTAGCAACAATATGCGTTTGAAATAAGGTTCTCAAAAAACGATGTTGATTGGTGCTGCCAGTGTGAAAAATGCATCTTGGGTAACATAGGCCCAAATATCCCCAAGTTCTGTTGGTAGGAAGGTTAATTCATTTGTAAACTGGCTGGTTGGAGAAAGGACCAGTACTTGACGAGATTAAGCTCAATTCACTGCTGTTAGCGTGCAGGACTTGAGGCACCTTTGTATTTTTGATAGTTGTTCCACTGTGAATCTTTCATAACCATCCAAAAACATCTCTGCAAATACATTTTACTGTCTCTCCTTTTGTGTGAAGTGTCTCAGTTACTGTAAGATTTTGTGACTGTTCTGAGAGCTGTGGAATAGTTTGAAATGCTGAGCACTATGCTGAAAAGCTTTCTAATGCATGATCATTGAAATTAGGTTAGAAAAGTCAGTGTTGTCCGTCTATCTTCACAGCCAGTTTTGTCAGTTTTATATTGTGTAATTCAAAAGTAGTGAAATTTTCTTTTATATTTCAAATTAAGCTAAGTCAGGGATGCAAACATGGAGCAATGGTGAGTATAGCCCGAGCACTGACAGTTAACAATTGACACAAGAGTTCAGTGAGTGGCCTGCCTCAGCTTTCTTCTTCCTCTCTTTCTCTCTCGCATTCACACAGGCCTCCAGTATTGAAAACAAGCAGGACTGGATAAAACACATCCGTGAGGTGATTCAGGAGCGCACAGTTCACCTGAAGGGTGCGCTGAAAGAACCGATCCACATCCCGAAGCCTTCTACAACTAAACACAAGACCCGCAGGTACAATCTCAGGCCAGTAAAACCTTCCTTTACTCATATTACTCCTGATCCTAGTTAGTACGTAACAGTTTGCTGAGGCTTTGCAGATTGTAGATTTTCACGTGTTGTGTGTTAATCCATACAGAGATGGAGAGGACCTGGACAGTCAGGGTGAAGGCAGCAGTCAGCCTGACACCATCTCGCTGGCCTCCCGTACTTCTCAGAATACATTGGACAGTGACAAGGTCACACCTTTTCTACCATTCACCTTCCGCACTTACCTTTAGTGTGTTAATACACTTCTAAACCTGACGTGCTGTCCTTCTCTTGCTCACTTAGCTGTCTGGAGGCTGCGAGCTCACTGTGGTTATCCACGACTTCATGGCAGGGAATAATAATGAGCTGAGCGTTCGCAGAGGGCAGACAGTGGAGGTGCTCGAGCGGCTCCACGATAAGCCTGACTGGTGCTTGGTGCGTACCACTGACCGCTCACCTGCTCTTGAGGGCATCGTACCCTGTGCCATGCTCTGCATTGCTCACTCACGCAGCAGCATGGAGATGGAGGGAATCTTCAACCACAAAGGTGAGTAAAGTAAAAAAGATCGTCTAAGATTTTGTAGAGTACACTCCATGAGTCCACGAGACGTAAATATGCAGCTTCTATATAATCAGCTGAAATGATCCGTCTGCGCTATTCATGTGAATGCGATATCTTAAGAACGTGGGTTAAAGGTCAGGGTCACTGGCCTCATGTTGTTCTTTCTCGTGAACGTGGTATCTCTCTTTTTTTTTATTTTATGCAGCAATTTGACCTCCACATATGAGTAGCTCTGTAATCCAAAAAAAAAAAAAAAATGCTCCTAAACATTTAAAGCATTGAGACATCTTCAAGTCATCCCATCACTGGCACCACCTCAGCACTGCTTCTTGACCCAACACGGTTACGTTCATGGTCTTATGATACATGAACTCACTGTCTCTTCCTCGTTCTCCTCAGACACCCTCTCAGTGTGCAGCAATGATGCCATCCTCCCTGGCTCATCTGCCACCCTGCAGCCTGGGCACATGATGGGTTCTCAGAGTTCTCCGGGACCTAAAAGACCAGGCAATACCTTGCGCAAGTGGCTGACCAGCCCTGTGAGGAGACTGAGCAGCGGCAAGGCGGACGGCCATGTAAAGAAGCTGGCGCACAAGCACAAGAAGAACCGCGCCGATGTGCGCAAGAGTGCAGAAGTGGGCTCGCAGAAGGACTCGGACGACAGCGCTGCCACACCACAGGATGAGACTGTGGAAGAGGTCAGGCCAGACTCTGTCTGCAGCTGACAGTGTGATTTCTTATGGTAGTAATATTTGTTTACACACTTAGCTTTTCCTCCCAGTAATCTTGTGTCACGGTTCCTTTTACAGAGGGTGAGGAATGAAGGCCTGAGCAGTGGTACACTGTCCAAATCCTCCTCCTCTGGTATGCAGAGCTGTGGTGAGGAAGAGGGAGAGGAGGGGGCTGACTCAGTGCCCCTGCCTCCGCCAATGGCCATCCAGCAGCACAGCCTTCTCCAACCTGACCCTCAGGATGACAAGGTGAACTCCTCAGATCGAACTAACAGATGTGGTGAAGAGTGGTGAAGTGACCTCTAATCTCCTAATCTAGGCTAACAGGAAGTTTAAAACTAACCATATAGTCTGTGTCTGAAGAGAATATCTAATACATAGCTTGGCACTAAAGACACTGTATGTTGCACATTTTTAAATTTTTTATACTTATGCATTTGTTTTTAATTAGATTGTGAGGTTTTTGTCATGCTTTAAAATGGTAGACTCCAATACATGGTTTTATAGCTTAAAAAACACAGCAGGGTGTGGTGTTAAAGGAAAATAATCAGTAATTTGGAGGAGTTATGAGGCCTGACATGAAACAGAGTTGCTCTTACCAACTCAATTAATTATTTTCCTCGCTCACGCCTTCATTTGCTGAACTAAATCCTACTATTAGAGCCGCGGGGATCCTGGAGCCTATCTCAGCCGACACTGGGTGAAGGCAGGGTTCACCCTGAATTAGCTGCCACACCATTGCAGAGACACACAACCATTCATACATACACTCACACATAGAGGCAATTTGGAACAGCTAATTAGCCTAATGTGCATGTCTTTGGACTGTGGGAGGAAACTGGAGTACCCGGAGGAAACCCCCACGAGCACCGGGAGAACATGCAAACGTCACCCAAAAACGCCTTTGCCAAACTCGGGACTCGAAGCTAGGACTCTCTTGTTGTGAGGCAGACGTGCTAACCGAAATGACACTGTGCCACCCTAATTATTTGCCTGAAACACCATATCCTGAAGTGTTTTATTCCTCTTATACCACAGCAGTTTTCTAACATTTATATATTTATAAATGTTGTACCTTGTGTATCTGCAAAGCAAATTAATCAATCAATTAAGGCAAAAAAAATAAACCCTGACATTGTGTCATTTTACTGAGAAAAGCCGAAAAGTTCCAGGTCCGTGTGAAGGAGTTGGTGCTTTAAAAAACAGTAATGTATTACATTGAGGGCATTAATATACCCCTCTGAATTAAAATAGGCCAGATATAACATTGTCAGAGCTCGCAGTCATTCTCTAGTTTATTCACTGAACCGCTTAATCCTACTGGGGTCACAGGGAGGCTGGAGCCTGTCTCAGCTGACAGTGTGCAAAGGCGGGGTACACCCTGAACAGCTTGCCAGATCATTGCAGATGCTAACACACACACACAACCATTCACACTCACATCTAGGAGCAATTTGAAACAGCCAGTTAGCCTAATGTGCATGTCTTTGGGCTGTGGGAGGAAACCAGAGTACCTGAGGGAAACCCACACAAGCATGAGGAGAACATGCAAGCTCCATACGGAAGCACCCAAGCCTGGACTCGAACCGTGGTCCTTCCACCATGCTGGCCATATTGTCAAATCTGCGGAGCACTAATTAGCATGATCTGACCAAACCAATAGAGAACTCAGTAGTGCTGTGGTATAAAAGACTAGATATAAGGTGTATATATAAAGGTCACGGACTTCTCTTCATCTAGATCTACAGTAGCTTCTTGTTACAATATTAATCTCAGCCACAACACTTTGTTAGAATGATTTATGATGTAGATTATAGAGGATGTTTGTATCCATCTCCATCCTCTTGAAGAGAAAGATGCTTTTTATTATTTGAATGTGATGGAATTCACTGCAATGCACCAGGTGTTTATGGGGTCGATGGTGCCAAAGAACAGCTTGTAACACTAATTTGTTTTTCTCTTTTGTTTTGTTCTCGGCTGTATCGTTTGCCATAGCATTATGTTGATTTGTGTCCTGTCTTTGTTTTATCTCAGTTTCCATACCTCTCCATTTGACTCCTTCCCTTTATGGCCTCCCTCCCTCCATTTCGCTTTCTGTTCCCATGCTTCAGCTTAGTCACAAGACACACAACCCATTTCTTTTGAATTTTCTTGACATTTTTTTTATTTCGATCTTGCTTTGGTTGCGTAGTGACACAGATGCACCACTTTTTTTCTCTCTCTCTCCAAAAATGCCCTCTTGTCATTACCACCCAGGTGTTTTTAGAGCCAGATTCTCCTTTCCGGATTTTGTTATAATGCCACATAGTTGAGATTTCTTCATTTAGTTTAAACTGTAACGCTCGCCCAAATGCAATATTCCCCCATTTTTTCTGTTAGTTTTATACTTTTGTATTGACTTTTCTACTTGTCATTTTTCTATGTAAATTTTCATGTATAATTAAGCATCATCCAACCTGGTTCCTCCTGATCTGCTGGAGGTATTTTTTCTGTTCTTCTTATTTTTGAAAATGATTTCTGTTCAACCGACTGGGTGCCTCCGAGTGTGCCGTACCATGAATGTAGCTTCAGAGTACTAGCAAGAGCGTACACTGTGCACTGTGAAGCAAAGAGGAGTGTGTGGGTGTATGTGGGTCAGAGGGGGGTCATGTGTCTGATGACTCTGAATCACAGAGAGCATCTCTCGCTCCCAACCCCTCTTAACAACCACTCCCATTCCCCATCACCCTCCCCCCCCTTCCTCTGTGCTTTACCTCTCATTATCCACTCTGGTGTCTAATTGGCATGTAAAAGCTAAGCAGACCAGAGGCCACTCCCAGACACAAATTGGAAAGTCTGGAAGGCACAGCAAGGGTGAGATTTTTCTGCTGGATTTCACTCTATTTGTATGTTATGGCTGAATTATTTCTGATAATTCATAATACTGATTCATAAAGGAACATTGCTTTTCAACATCATATTATGTCTCACTTCACACTCTTGTCAACTTGTATGTCTGTAGTTACTAAAGTCCAGTTAAATGCCACCAACAGTTACTTTTAATTCCTAAATATTTATAGATATGAATACGATCGTTAGAGAGGGGTTGTATTTTGTTGTGTGCAGTAGCATTTCGTTCAAACTCTTGTGAATAGCATTATGGATTCTGGACAGATGAGACATGTTTGAATATGAAAGTGGGATAAATGAAGACATACTCTTCTGTCCATCCATCCAACTTTACAAACCATGCTGTTACTTTGCTTGCAAATCAGACCAGATCGTAAATGATCTGCAGACGGTCTGTGAGAACTCTCCCCTTTGTGATCTAATATCTCCAGCCATGCAGATAGTCTTTGACCCATTTAGCTGCCTCGAGCTAAATGATGTGCATAAATGCCTGATTGGACAAGCTGAAACCCGCTCCATATTTTGAAATATGTTTACAGCCAGCTTTGCTCCATTATGTTTTCCAAGACCGCTGTTCGGTCCACTGAAATACTTCCCTGGTGCACATCTGGACCACAGCGCACCAGTGAATGATGCCTGGTTTAAATATTTCCTCAAAAATTTTGACAGTGGTGTGTTGCTGAACATAATGTTTAGTGGAATGTTCCTTTAAAGGCACATATTTCTTTCATAAAAAGCATGCTTCTATCCATATCATAGTTGGGCACAGTATCAAAGATATCTCTGATTTATTTATGAGTATGTAGTTCATTAAATGATTGTTCTTATTACTAAAAACAACTGTTCCAGAAAACAGTGTACAACAGAATCTGGGACAGTTTCAGAAACGTCACTTGTGCCATAGTGATTGCATTTTCAGACTTATTTGCTCTAATTTGATTTTGTCTATTTAATTGCCTGTAAGACAGGGATGTTGTACAGTTAGGTTTATCTGTATGTCTGTTTTACAAGACTATGAAGCTGAAGCTAATTATATATATTAGGTAGCGTGGAAACATGCAGTTTTGTGGTATACCATGAACAGCATGGTTATTTTGTACTAGACTCTCTTTCTTTGCCTAGATGATGCCTTACCCATTTTCCCCTGCTCATTGTCCACAGACGTCATCCCGTCTTTCAGTCCGCCCCTCCAGCTCAGAAACACCTAGTGCTGCCGAGTTGGTCAGCGCCATTGAAGAGCTGGTCAAAAGCAAAATGGTAAGTGTCTTATAGGCATGTAAAATCAGTGTGTGTGTGTGTGTGTGTGTGTGTGTGTGTGTGTGCGACGAGGGATCAAGATGAGTGTAATGTTAGAGTTTTCTGAAAATGCAGGACTAATGCTGAGATAATTGACCATCTTAATGATAATGTTTTGGGTGAATGCATATAATGGTGCTGTATCTACTCAGGCTCTTGAGGACAGGCCCAGTTCCTTGTCTGTTGAGCAGGGGGACAGCAGCAGTCCTTCCTTCAACCCCTCAGACAACTCCCTCCTCTCCTCCTCTTCTCCCATCGATGAGATGGAAGAACGCAAGACAGCCGTTCTCAAGAGACGCCAGTAAGTCTTTACTTGCTGATTACCTGGAATCATTTCCACCTCCACCACCTGTCAGGATGCTTTCTGTGTCCGTTATCAACCTCACTGTCCTGTTTGTCTCATTGTAGCTATATACTGCTGGAGTTGGTTGAGACAGAGAGGGACTATGTGAGGGATCTTAGTTTGGTTGTTGAGGTGAGTGGTGTTTTTTTTTCCATAATGAACAGTAAATTTGAGCCTGAAAACTGGAACAATGCTTTTCCACATTGAAACAATCAGTCAGATTTGTTGGTGGTGTCAAAAGAAAGTTTGATTACAAATACATTTTGTATATTTTGCACAGGAATGGCACAATCTCTTTTCTTTGTTATTTCGGGGTAATGGACATTATTCACCTCCCAAACTCTGTATAAAGCTTTTATCAAAAACAGGGAACAAAAACCCTTGGTTTGTCATACTCACTGATTCAGAGGTCCTAGAAATTCAACAAAATTCAATCACCAAAAAAAATTTTTAAAAGCTACGCAACATGGCCCTTGTGTTTTTCAAGGTTAAAAAAGGGATTCAAATTAATCAGACCTGGAATTAGTTCCAAAAGATGTTTAAAATGTGAAAATAAACCATAAAATCTTGTTTCAGTTTACTTTTCTTGTGTTTTTGTGTAGTATATACGCTAAAACTTTGAATTTAAAAACACCCTCTTTCACGCTTTAACATGTATGAATAAAGTATAAAAATCTACTTTGCTTTCTTTATGTTCCTGTGTATTATGTACTAAAACAATTATTCACCAATGCTGAAGTGGAAATATCACTGAATAATCCTTGACCGAGATGATTACATGATTGCTAAATAATTATTATATGTGTACTGCTTTTAATGTGAAAGTAAAACAAAGAAAACACTTTACTACAACAGGTTTGTTTAGGTTCTGGTCAGTCAGGTCAGAGAAATTGATCTGGGCCTTGAAATCAGCCTCTTTCATTTGTTTGAGTAGAATTTTTTAAAGGAATGATGCATCTTAATGCTCCTCTTCCTTTGAGTAATGTTGTAATATCTCTAAAACAGGGTTATATGGCCAGGATGAAAGAGGAGGGTGTTCCTGATGACATGAAAGGAAAAGATAAGATTGTATTTGGGAACATTCACCAGATCTATGACTGGCACCGGGAGTATGTCATCCTTCCCATACTATAAACATGCACATTTCATTTGATATGCGTCCTACACAGACCATCATTATTAATGCTAATGGTCACTCCTCTTTCAGTTTCTTTTTTGGAGAGTTGGAAAAGTGCCTTGATGACCCTGATCATCTGGGCCCTCTATTTGTGAAACACGTGAGTTTGTGACTGCATGTAGTGCACATTCGGACATTGTGTTTTCCAAAGTGCACATCTTCATTATGTTTATCATTGCAGGAGCGGAGGTTGCACATGTACATTGTTTACTGCCAGAACAAACCCAAATCTGAGCACATTGTCTCAGAGTACATTGACACTTACTTTGAGGTACCTGCTTTATAAAACTATGGCACAATGAGTTAAATAAAAGTAGAGGTGCAACCAGGACAAGAATTCCAAGTACGGTGAAAGATTGTACGTGTATCATTCCTACTTTATCCTTCACCCGCAGGACCTAAAGCAGCGTTTGGGTCACAGGCTGCAGATCACTGACTTACTCATCAAACCAGTGCAGAGAATAATGAAGTACCAGCTGCTGCTCAAGGTCTGATGATCTTTGTTTATTTCCTAATTTTATAAACTGTTAAGATTTAGAATAATTTATAGAGTTAACCAGCTTTCCTGTTTAACTATTCATTTTTTTCCCCTAGGATTTCTTAAAGTTCTCCAAAAAAGCTGGGCTAGACTCACTGGATTTGGAGGTGGGTGCGTTGTTTCTAACAAGTGTTGATGTATATTTGGTTCCCACTAAATTGCTCAGTGGTGGTGCTTTTTTTTTACCTTACAGAAAGCAGTGGAGGTCATGTGCATTGTACCAAAGCGATGCAATGACATGATGAATGTCGGACGACTACAGGGATTTGATGTAAGGCATTAAGTGCTTGGTCACAATGAAAAATGAAGCTGTGTGGACTTACAGCTTGTTTCACTATCGTCCATCAGTGGGTGAAACCAGGATTGCTCTTATTCTGTCTTTCAGGGGAAGATAGTGGCTCAGGGTCGTCTCCTCTTGCAGGACACCTTCTTGGTGTCAGACTCAGATGGAGGCCTGCTGGGCAGGATGAAGGAGCGAAGAGTCTTCCTCTTTGAGCAGATTGTTATTTTTAGTGAGCCCCTGGATAAGAAAAGAGGTTTCTCCATGCCAGGTTTTCTTTATAAGAACAGCATCAAGGTATGTTCTTACACGTCAGTTCTTCTGGATTAATATACTAGAGCTGCATGTTTGATGTGGTCTACGTGTAATGCACAGTGTAGAATGTCCTGATCTATTATTATTTGCACAGGGGTAGTGGAAGTAAAAAGTATCTAGAAGGAATTTGATATTTGGTCCTATTGTTTGCTGCCCAGACAAAAAAAGGTTGCACAATCTAATATATTGTGTTACTGTTTTTAGCCTTGATTACAGCACCCAATTACCATGGCATTGTTGTGACAAACTTAAACAGCCCATCCAACAATTTGGTGAATGGGAAAACTTAGCCGCTCCATAAAGTCTTCTCCAGTACATCCCAGAGACTCTCAATAGGGTTAAGGTCAGGACTCTGGGGTGCCAATACATATGTGAAAATGTGAACCACTCCATTATTTGAGGCTCAGTTTTATATCCATGACAACACGGAAGAAAATTGTTCTTCTTTGATTCTGTTATACTGTATTAATCCCGCAAGGGAAATTATTGCCTCTACATCAAAGTCCATTGATGTGATAACCTGCTCATTCAGGTCATCAGCTGACTTAATTTTATTGCCACATTAATGTTGCTGAGCCTTGACCTGACCAACTGGATCAACAATGCCATGGAGATTACATGCTGTGATCAAGGCTAAATACTCTCCATGAAAGAGATAAAGGAGATAAAGAGATCTCTATTGTAAACTGTTGCATGACCAATGAAAGTCTGTTTAGCAGCAATTATAAAAAAGTACACGAAAGATAACTAAAGCAACTACACTAAGCTATACACATACCTATATGTACACCTATAGACACACACACACACACACACACACACACACACACACACACACACACACACACACACACATATATATATATATATATATATATATATATCCTGTATATGCCAATACATATACATCTATCCACATATTTACACATGTACAGACTTATGCATTTATCCACATATTCATACATTTAGAGACATACACAGAAGGGTGCATGATATGTCATAGGTGCATGGTATAAACATAGGTGCATGATGCTTAAATGATATATGATGTTCGAGACCTGCTCTAAACACAAGTATGACAATTAAACATGAGTATTGCACTTAAAGAGTAAGATTTAATTTTCCAGGAAGATGGTTTAAATGATGTTTATTCAGTCAGCGCGTGTGACGGTGGTGGTTGGGTTGCATGTCTAATAGCTAGTGGGTAAAAGCTGTTATTGAGTCTGAGTTTTTGTTTTTAGTGTCTTGTACCTTTTTCCGGAGGGAAGAGGAGAGAAAAGGGGGTGTCCAGGGTTTGTGGGGTCCTCGACAATTCCACTGGCTCTCCTCCAAATCTGCCAGTGTAAATGTCAATGAGGGGAAGTAGTGTAGTTCATATTACCCTCTCTGGCGTCCTCACCACCTGCTGCAAAGCCTTCCTGTCCTCTGCAGTACAGCTGCTGAACCACACTGTACAGCAGTAGGTCAGGAGGCCCTCGATGGCGGAGCGGTAAAAGTTTGTCAGTAGGGGTCGGGGTAGGCGGGCTTGTCGGAGCTTTCTGAGGAAGTACATCCTTTGTT
>JAQMYF010000001.1:45651342-45668542 GCA_030014195.1 Neosilurus mollespiculum
CTGAGGAAGTACATCCTTTGTTGTGCCTTCCCCACCTGGTGAGAGATGTTTGTGGTCAAGGTGAAGTCAGCAGAGATGTGGACTCCAAGAAACTTGAAGCACTTCACCCTCTTTACCTCTCCTCTTTTTGTCTGTAGTATGCAGCCTTAAATTGATTATTAATATTCATGATAATTATTTTGTGATAATAGGTGAGTTGTTTGGGCCTGGAGGACAGTGCTGACGGCGACCCGTGTAAGTTTACTCTGACCTCCAGAATGCCAAACGGCAGCATCGAGGCCTTTCTCCTGCACTCCTCCCACCCTGGAGTCCGGCAGGTCTGGACCCTGCAGATCAACCAGATCCTGGAGATGCAGCACAACTTCCTCACTGGTATAATGACTGCAATGCACTGTGTTACTATGAAATTCCACAGTTAGTCAGCCATAAGGTCTTTGTACTTCATTAGTTTGTGGGCAGACAGAATCATCACAAACAACGTGCTTGTTTAAAGTTTAAAGAATCTTCAATGCTCTGAAGAATCTTATCTAAATTATCTGACACTTACAGTTCTCTCTCTCTCTCTCTCTCTCTCTCTCTCTCTCTCTCTCTCTCTCTCTCTCTCTCTCTTTTTTATTTGTTACAGCACTGACCTCTCCAATTGACTATCAGAGGAATCATGTGGGAGGGAGTGCAAACGCTCCAGTTGGTTCTTTGGTCAGTAGTGGAGGGCAGGGAGTGGCTCGTGGAGGGGGTATTCCAGTCCCAGCTGCATCAGGCTGTCGTTCTCGTCCCTCCCGTATCCCTCAACCTTCCCGCCTTCCTCAGCCTCTACGACATCACTCTCCTGCCCTGGGCCCCGGAGCCATTGAGCCGGATGGCCCCAGCAAACTCTCAGGTATGCCCCCTAGGCCCCTTCCTTCTTGCACTACAGACTCCGACACAAGCCGAGACTCTGCTAAGCTGAAGTTGTCAGACAGTCCTCAGTGTAAACGCAGTGAACTTGTGGAGGATGTTTCCAAAGAGAATCAAGATGTGTCCGTTCCAGTCCCGATCCCTCGAGCGACTGTGCCCCCATTAGCACTGGTGAAGCCCAGACAGGGCACTGTCTCCCCAGTGGGAACGCCACTGGCCACGTCAGGCTTCAAAGACTTCCTGGCACCATGCAGTCCAGGGCCGAAGAACGGTGGCTGCTCCACTCCTTCCTCCTCTACCTGCTTCTGGAGCTCCATACCGGGATCTCCAGCCGGCCGGCCCGGCTCCTTCACCTTTCCTGGCGAAGTATGTGAAACGCAGAGCCGGCCTAGTCAGAACCAAAGCCACCGGCATTCCAGCCATAGTAAAGATGCAGATCGCATGAGCACATGCTCATCAGCCAGCGAGCAGTCTATCCAGTCCACTCAGAGTAACGGGGTAAGAGCTTTGCTTCAGCGCTTTTTGCAGCTCAACCCCAGCAGCTCTCCTCTACAAGATTCTGCTGCTTTGTGTCCCTCTCTCGTCTACTCAAGTACTTACTAACCCCACTTAAAACCTGTCTCCTCTCTACCTCCGATGACTGGGATTTTCAACTCTGCATTCCTGAACTGTAACATATCTTTACTGCCACTCAGTCTACTAACTTCTGCATCTTTTTATGTGGCGGATTCTGGAGAGATAACGTTCTCTCCTCTTTTACAAACTCTCACAGCACTCTTCATACTTATAATGTTTAAGGACAGGCTCTCTCTCTCTCTCTCTTTCTCTCTCTCTCTTGCTCTCGCTCTCTCGGTCTGTCTGGACTGATACCATGTTGACCCTTCTTATCCTCCTCATATTCTCCTTGGAAAATAATAGCCAATTCTATCAGCTTTTCTATGCTAATTTAGAAAATTGTGGTTTTAGCCTCCTAGTTTCTGTTTTTAGCTACAACAATATTTTGCAAAATATGTATAAATTACCTCAAATTATGTGAATTTTAGTCTCATATTAAATTCTAATTGTTTGAGATACATGTTTGGTTTCATTATGCATGGTTTCTAATGTTTGTACTCAAATCATAGACACTTACCAGCCAAAAAACTTAAAAAAAGTAATGCTGGCAGTCTTATGACCATCATGTACTCTGTATGAGCATGGATGTGTTGGTGTGGTTTGTGTTGCAGTACTTTTGTTTATATCACTGGCTACGATATATGAGCATTGTCCAAAAAACCCATGTATTCCAGACTAAAGGTCATTTGTGTGTGTGTGTGTGTGTGTGTGTGTGTGTGTGTGTGTGTGTTGACATTCTCAGAGTGAAAGCAGCAGCAGCAGTAACATTTCCACAATGCTCGTGACGCAGGACTATGTGGCTCTGAAAGAGGATGAGATTAATGTGTGTCAGGGTGAGGTGGTGCAGATCCTGGCCTCAAACCAGCAAAATATGTTCCTGGTGTTCCGCGCCGCTACAGATCAAAGCCCAGCCGCTGAGGGCTGGATCCCCGGCTACGTGTTGGGCCACACCTCAGCTAGCACTCCCGATGCCCCAGAGGGAACCATCAAGTAAGAGCGACAATGCTGAAACACTAATTTAACAGAATTTACAGTAACGTTTCATCATTATTGTTTCGATAGCGTTTTTATGACTTGAGTTGAGAGTTCTGGTTTGCTTCAGTTTGCATTTGGTTTTTCCTAGCTGGACTAAAAATAACGGGCATTATTTTAAAACTAGGAAATCATCGTCATGGCACACGTCCCTCCGTATACGTAAGAAGTCCGAGAGGAGAGAAAAGGAGGGAAAGAAAGAAGCCAAGCTTGAAAATGGATACAGGAAGTCCAGAGAGGGTTTACCTAATAAGGTGTCTGTAAAGGTAATACATCTTTGCTGTAGCTTCAATTTGATCATCTACTCACTGGTATTCGTTTTCCTTATAACATTTTTTCCCCCCAGCTTCTAAATCCGAATTACATTTATGATGGTAAGTTTGTTTACTCACCTTTGGTACTTCATACCTCAAATGTGAATGGTGTTGAATAAAGAATAAATGGGATGATTTTTGTACAGTTCCACCAGAGATCCTCGTTCCGCTGAGTGATGTGACCTGTGATAAAGGTGAATGTGTCACACTGAGGTGTAAAGTGTGCGGCCGCCCCAAAGCCACCATCACATGGAAGGGACCCGACCAAAGCATGCTAAGCAACAACGGCCACTTCAGCATAGCTTACAGGTACACGCACCGTTTATATTGTGTAGACTCGTGTGCAGAGTCCTGAGATAGAGACTACAATGTAAATTATGATTAAAATATACTGCATGTAACAGTGGATTTAACATGATGTTTATCATGCAGTGAGACTGGTGAGGCCACCTTGCGCATTGTGGGTGTGGCTTCAGAGGATGATGGTGTTTACACCTGTATTGCCACCAATGACATAGGGACTGTGACAACGTCAGCCAGTCTCAGGGTGCTCGGTAAATACCAACACACACAGGACACTACGGGAATTTTACTGATCAAGCTCGAATAAAACATGAAAAAACCTCATGAACCTTTTCCTCCTTATAGGTACCTCTACTGATGGAATTCGGGTCATGTGGAAAGACAATTTTGAGTCTTTCTACACTGAGGTGGCAGAATTGGGCAGGTAAGGTTTAAATCCTTTAAATCGATATGAATAACTGCTTGTGGTATGGAGTTATGGTAGGAGATGAAGTCAGTTGATAAGCTGAATGTACATTCACTTTATCTTATTGCCATATTAATGTTGTTGAGCCTCGACCTGACCAACTGGAACTACAACGCCATGGAAATTGCATGCTGTAATCAAGGCTAAAGGCTCTCCAAGAAAATATTACTGTGGGACAACTTCTTTTTTGGCCTGTGTGTGTTTATTATATTTACTATATTAGTATTTTCTATATAGAAATGTTTTATATTAGGTCTGTCCACATGAATTTGTACTTAAATTAAATCAATGCAACAGGAACACTTTTAAGTTATAAATATTTGATCAAATTTCATTCAAATAAGATCTAATTTAGGTTTTTTTTGTAATCTCTTCCTTATTTTATTTTGCTTTCATGAAGCGCAGCCCATGGCGCTAGATAAATGCTAGTTTGTTGTAGTTTGAACATTTCCACTTGCTTCTGATCTAGCACTGCGTAGCTCTAAACGAAGGTGAGATGATATATGTGTGTGTGTGTGAGGTTGTGTATACCTGTAACGAAATACAACATTTGCAAGCGTAATGCGTTTGTTGTGTCAGAGGCCGCTTTGCTGTGGTGAAACGCTGTGACCAGAAGGGAACCAAACGGACCGTAGCTGTGAAACTGGTCAATAAGAAACTAATGAAACGTGATCAGGTCACTCAGGAACTCAGCATTTTAAAAAGACTGCAGCATCCTCATATAATCAGCCTACAGGACATCTTTGAGACCCCCAGCAGTTACGCGCTCGTCCTTGAGATGTGAGTACACTCATGCACACACACACTGCAGCTGTTGTGGTGACGTATTAGTGAACATTAGTGATGTATAAATGCAATATTACAGAGTGTGTGTGTGTGTGTGTGTGTGTGTGTGTGTGTGTGTGTTTTCAGGGCTGATCAGGGACGTCTGCTGGACTTCATTGTCAGTTGGGGGAACCTCACTGAGGAGAAAGTGGCCTTTTACCTGCGGGACATTTTAGAAGCTTTGCACTACCTGCATAACTGCAGAATCGCTCATCTGGATGTAAAGGTCAGTTTCTGAACACATCATATGAAGACCTCACACCTCGTCTTTGAAGACATAATAACTGGATTTTAAATGTCATTTAAACCAGATAAAATCCTCCAGTATTTGTTTGTTTGTTTATTTATTTAATTTTTGATGTACTGTATTAATCCCGTGAGGGAAATTTTGCCTTAATAAATAAATGCTCCAGTAATATTTGCTTCTATCATAGTGTTTGTGTTTTTTATGTAGAGACCATAATAATCAGGCACGGTTTAGAGACGGTTCTTCTGGGTATTTAGACTCTTATACCTGCATCTTATTTTTGTGGCAAACCCCAGCAGCTTTTTTTTTTTTTTTTAAGTGGTAGTTGATTAGATGTAATATGCTCCTTTTTTAACTTTCTCCACTATTATACAAACATTTGTGCTAAGAAAACTAATATTAGAAAATCTAAAATGGTTTCGTAATGACTCAGTAATGCACATATAAAATAGAACAAAATCAAAAGATTTCTAAAACATTTCTAACCTTCAGACATCTTTCTGTCTCAGCCTGAAAATCTGGTGGTGGATCAGAGCTCCTCTCAGCTGACGGTGAAACTGACGGATTTTGGGGATGCGGTGCAGCTGAACTCTGCGCACTACATTCACCCTCTCTTGGGCAGCCCTGAGTTTGCTGCCCCTGAGGTGGTTCTAGGGGAGTCTGTCTCTCTAACCTCTGACCTCTGGAGCCTTGGAGTGGTCACTTATGTGATCCTGAGCGGGGCGTCGCCCTTCCTGGATGAGAGTGTGGAGGAGACATGCCTCAACATCTGCCGGCTAGACTTCAGCTTTCCTGACGATTACTTCCAGGGTGTGAGCCAGGAGGCGCGGGACTTTGTGCGTTTGCTACTTAGGACGGAGCCTAACAAACGTCCCGCCCCTTCTGTCTGCTTACAGGTGCCTTGGCTGAGGCCAGGGATTAAGCAGGGGTCTACTGAAGGCATCGACACCTCCAGACTCATCTCCTTCATTGAGCGGCGCAAACACCACAACGACCTGCGGCCATTAGGGGGCATCAGAACCTTCCTACACAGCAGACTCCAGCCCAGGATCTGATGATAAAATTTAAAAAAGTAGTGAATCTCATCCTCTTTCAGCAGCTGAATGCGAATCACAAGAAACTGTAAATCCTGCGTCAATTGAAGTATGTGGAAATGACTGCCTCGTCCAATCAGAGCCGTGTAGAACACAGTTCCGAGACGAACCATGTCTGTGGTTTAAATGTCCTTTCCCAGTCTTATGCTACTGGCTGGTTCAAAATATAATGAAGATTTGTAAGAGATTTAAAGAATGAAATATATTTCGAACTGTTTTACTGATCAGTGATCAATCAGACCACACGGATTTGCTTGTGTGGGGGAAAAAAATGTATCTGCACACCAGTGGCAGTGATGCACATGAATCTAGTGTGGAGAAAACCTTTTCCCCCAATTTTGCCTGAGCCAGAGGGAGCACTCAGTTCTTTTGCGCTTTTACAGTATTCAAGTCAAAAACATTTGAGGGGGGAAAAATACTTGGGAGTTACGATAGGTACATGTCTGAATGAATGCTAACACTAATGAAGCAAAAAGAAACAAATGCATAGAATCCACTAAACCATTTTTGGTTCAGTTTGAAAAGTGCAAAGTAAACTTATGACGGCGATTTCATTTGAACTGTTTACATTCAAATGAAACGTTTGGTTGGCTGCCAAGTTTAATAAGTCGCTTTGTCAAACAACGATCATCACGCCGCATTTAGCTGTAACAGTTTTCAAGTGCTGCAAGTGAAACCTCTTAAACACTTCTGGGTTTTTTTACGGTTGCTTTAAATAGAACAAATTGTGTTGTGCAATTTAAAGATGTGTAAGCCTTACTTTGTACATAGTGTCTACCAATTCCTTTCTTTTTTTTCTTCTTCTTCTTCTTCTGTTTTTTTTTTTTTAATGCTTTTTGTTCATCCCAGCATGGGAGAGGTGATGAATCCCAAGGGAAGATAGCCATAGGACAGCCAAACGGTCTGAGTGGCAGTTCATGTATGAGCTCAAAGGAAGACTGAATACTGTAAATGCACTCACGTTGTATGTTTTGTTCCAGATTCTTATCATGTGCAATGTTGCCGCTTAACCAGTTTATGCAACTATTTATGAAGACATCTTGTTGTACCTGTAATAAATATATAGACAAGCATGTACTTGGTACTGCAAGTTCTGCTGTTAGTTGCGTTGATTTTAACCTGGACTTTATCTTCAGTTGAGTATTATTTCCCTGTTGCACCGCAGGGTCATTTTTCTACATGGCACTTATGCGTTCTCGTCACTTTTTTGTTAATATTATTAGTGTACCAAAGCTCTGCAGGCTTCATAAGGATTTTTTTTTTTTTTTTAATATCACATTTTACTATTTTAAGTTATATGTGGCAGGTTGTTTACATGTGTTTACCATAGCTTTATTTTTTTGATTCTGAAGATTTGTTTCCTGAATGTTCTTGACATTTCACAGCGATATCATGCTTTTCCCAAGATCACACTCTTAGCCAGACAGCTCAGTCAGACGATCACTAGAACACTATTAGACAGATTTATCAGGCTGTTTTGGTTGTTTAACAGCTTCTTGTGATGCCAAGAAATCATTGACATAAATGTGAAGCCTTTAAATTATAATATTTATATAATATCTCATTGATAGTTTTTATACAAATTTAGATCGTATGTCCAAGGCCTAAGATAGGTTTTTTTCCTTTTTTTCTTTTCTTTCTTTCTTTTTTTTTTTTGTAATACAGTGGCTAGGAAAAGATTTTCAGCGATTTGACAAAGTAGTGAAATTTGCACTGAAGAGATTTTTCCTTTACAGCTTCCTGTTGGTGCGTAGCCTACAGCTGCTGTTCATGTCCCTAAGCACCTGTAACTGTTGCATCACCTCATTTAACTCGTTATCATTCACTTTCTGAGACTCAGTCGAATGTGGGAGTTTTGGAGCAAAGAATCTTTCCTGTAGGAAGGAACGTGGAGGCTCCATCTGTGTAGTTCCATATCATGTCTTCTAATTTATTTCTCATTGTAAAGTTGTACAGACGCTGTTACATCATGGGAGGTTGGACTGGATGCATTTAAATGTGCTGTTAATTGTTTTTTTTCTATCATTGTTTTTAAGGTATGTATGATCATTGTAAACTTTTTATTTCGGTTATTTTATACTTTTGCATGTATATTTCTTTGTACATACACCATAAGTGTTTACGCAATATGTGCTGTAAATATTTTCAGTTTTGCCATCAGTTATTTTGAAATTAAACATATGGAACATTCTTTAGGCTACTGTGCTGATTAGAATCATCCACAGTGTTAGTGTTTAAAGACAGACTGAAGAGGGAGCCGTTGGCGTGGCTGCAGCTACACGTCCTGCTTGTTAACATTCTTTTTAGACTTGTCTGGAGGGTGTCTTGGAGAGTGTGATGTTTGTCATGACTTTGTATTTGGTTGAATATTGAAAGTCTAATCTTCATGTACAGTTTTGAGGTTTCTAAATAACTAAGTACTGCCACTTTTCACCGACAGAAATTACAAAGTACTTTACAAGGTCCAGTATCAGCATTAAAAAAGAGAGAAAAAATATAAGATATATGAATTCTCACTCAATCATATGATTGAACAACTCGCCGGACCATTTTAGGTCAAACACACACGCAACCATTCTCACTCACACCACACCACTTTGGAACAGCCAGTTAGCCTAATGTGCATGTCTTTGGACTGTGGGAGGAAACTGGAGTTTCCCCACACAAGCACGAGGAGAAAATGCAGAGGAAAGCCCTAGCCAAGCCCAGGACCCAAACCCAGTACCTTCTTGCCACTATGCCACCACACCACCCTACATGCAAACTAAAATGTACAATAAGTCCATGGTAACCAAATACCACTTTAACTGTATTAAGAGTCCACATAACAGCAAGTCTTTGAAGTGTAGAGCCCTCGACAGTGCAGTTTGCAACAGCTCTGAGTTACCCCCATTTATAACAGCACTTTTCACTGAACTAGCTTTTATCTGCACCAATGATACCATAACACTGAGGATGGCTTCTTATAGTAATAACTTTAATCACTTTGTGTTTGTCTTTTTTAGACTTATTGAACTAGCATCCTCAAACTGCTGTAACTACTGCATCACCTCTTGGATGCTTCTTGTCTATTCTAGTGGAAGCTATGAGCTTCTCTCTGAATTTTCTACCTTTTTTTTTTTTTTTTTTTTTTCTTTCTCATTCCAGACATGCAACCAATTAACAAATGCCAACTCAGCCTGAAAATCTGGTGGTGGATCAGTGCTCCTCAAGCTAATGGATTTGGAGAGTCGGTGTTTCGCTATGCCAATAAAATACTGAAAGGGGAAAGTACACACATACGTGTTCTTATACAAACACAAAGACTGTTCAAGTACTATTTGAAAAATAACATTTCATTTAGGTCAGTAAAAAAACTGCTAAATAATTCTTCCTGTGTTTACTCCCTTCATTTCACTTAAAAGTCCAAGTTCCAGTTTGAACAGGATCATAATTGCGAAGAAGAAACTAAAGAAAATGTATAAGATAACCTCTGGGAATCATTTCCGGTTGTGTCTCTGTGTGTGTCGCACGCTTGTTGCATATTGAGGACCAAAGCAAGTTTTTAACCAACATATTGAGGACATTTTAGGCTGGTCCTTAGTTCATCAAAGGGCTATTTGAGACTTAAGACCTGGTTTTATGGTTCAGGCAAGAATTACTTTAAGATTTGGATATAGGGATCGGGAAATGTGATATGTGAAGATAGAAGTACAGGTTTGTGTGTAAGTGTGTTCTATTACGTGGCACTGTGGTTGGTTGATAGTAATAGGTTAGTGCAGACTTGATTGAATGTGGGGACAGCTGTAGCCTAATGGTTATAGAAGCGGCTTTGGGACCGAAAGGGCGCTGGCGAACCAGCAGGAAAAATGCGTGATGGTGGGGGGGTGAGCTGCACCATCCCTTCCTCCACATTCATTGTTGAAGTGGCCTTGAGCAAGTCACCTATCCCCCAACCGCTTTCCAGGCGCCCCCAATGTGTGTGGCCCACTGCTTCAAGTGTTTGTGCTGACTTTGGATGGGTTAAACGCAGACGCAATAATTTCCCTTGCGGGATTAATACAGTATATTAAACTAAAATAAAAAGCAAAAAAATAAATTGCCTTTGCTCTTAGGTCTGTATTTACCTCATTTGTGCGTTAAAGATATGACTAAGCTTGGGTTGGAGCGCTGTATTATAGGGATTATGGGAGTCCTTTATAATACATGTATAGTCTGTGCATGTGGGAAAGCAGGAGTTTGTGAATTATATAACACTAATTTCAACATACACTTGTATAGCAAACACGACAATCTAAGTTTATTATAAACAGATTGAAAAGTGGGGCAGTGGTTGCTCAGTGGTTAATGATCTGAGATACTGATCCAAGAGTCATGGGCTCGAGGCCCCACTACCACCAAGCTGCCACTGCTGGGCACTTGAGCAAGGCGCTTAGCCCTCAGTTGCTCAGTTGGTTAAAAAAAGAAGGTAAGGGCGTCCGTGAAAAGGTTTATGGAAGAAGTCTACAGTGTCAGTGCAAATATGCAAATTAGAATGAATGTTTCTGTTTTTGCTGTGAGACAGTCTGCTTAGGAATGTGTAGAGAGGTGGTTTACTATAAACTGTGCGTGGCTGCAGGTTGCTACTGTGTTCAATACGTTTGGAAAGAGTGCTAAAGGACCAGCTTCTTTTTTTCCATGTTTACATTCCCTATAAATGTCATAGTGGCACTAATTCTGTGAGCCAACATTCACTTATCCTTGTTATTTACTTACTGTAACTGTGGAAACATGCTAAATTCAGTGCTATATACTGTATGTATATCAATCACTCCACATATAGAGAGTTGATTAGATTTAGTCACAGATTTAAGCACAGGTATAACAGTTAGTAATCTCGAACATGAATCACAGGGAAACTATGATTGTGTTGGTATGATGGTTTGGATTTTATTACATTACACAGGTGGACATTACAGTGGTTTGTGTTTCATATATACAGTAATACAATACGAGCAATAGCAAAATAATACACATTGCATCAAAGACCACAGGGCCACAATTCACAATCCTGCTTCTTAAAAAGTCTGATAGTCTCATCTACATCTTTCTTTCTTTAATATAAGTAAACCCTGTACTTGCTAATAGTTTAACCACAGATTTCTAACTCGATAGAGACCAGTTATCCATACAGGAGACTTAAGAATACATCATCAGGCTAAAACCCATTTCCTCTGCATACCTAAGATTCAGTGTTGTAGCTCTCACACACTGTGTAAGAGGTTTATCTCTGGTGTGGATGACTAGATTGAAAAATGAATCCTCTTAGTAACTGGATGGATGGATCATGGAAGTCCATCTGTGCTTTACAGACAGCGTAACATTAGATATGTATCAAGTTCATGTCCATTAATAATAGCTTATGATGGCGATGATGATGTATCTGAAGTAGGAAAATGCATTTCAACAGCAGAGGCTTGTGTGTGTTTAGAAAGGAAGACACGATGCAACAATGTTCATCACAAGTGTTAGCATTCCTGCACGGAACTAGACGATTAGTGATTATACATATGGTCAGTGATGTACAGTAGTTACTGTTCACACTGCAGTATGCAAGTCTCAAACTGAGGCACTGTATTTATTCTACCCGGTGCTGTGCTGGATGACCTTGGTATCTCTTTGGTTACATTGTTCTTAAGTCATGTGTGTTTGACGTGATTTAAGGTTCATCTTTGGTTTGTTCTGCATCTGATTAATTGAGAATGCCATGCAAGCTTAGCACTGTATCTGCAGATACACTTCTTCCCATATACAGCACCAAATGGCTAAGTAGACATTATAAAAATCATTTCCTGTGGTGAGAATATTCAACTGCCATGGAACTGAATGCTAGGATTTCTATCAGTAGTGGAGACCTGCTAATGATCTAGGGAGGGGGGAAAATGTACAAAATGATATCACATGACCTCCAGTAGCATTTGCAATATTAACCTCAGAGAAAAAGAAAATCGGTGGAATAAAAACAAAAAAAGTTAGAAAATACTAGAAATCAATTTGGAATATTGTGTGTGTGTGTGTGTGTGTGTGTGTGTGTATACACATTATTAGTTTATATCAGAAATCACTGTATTGTTATATAAACTTTATGTATTTCACAATTAGCATGAGTGTACTCTACTTAAAATCACACAAGAAACCACAGCAGTACGGTACAAAATATAAAAAAGGGTTAGTGAAAATATTTTAAGATTGTTAGCATTAATAATCATTGATTCCTAGTCAGTATTAATTACTAATTAAACAAAGCTAGAGGGTATTTCTTTAGTAACCTTGAGCTTTTGGGATTACCACCAATCCCCCGGGGAATGCCTAGGGGTTATGAAGTATAGCCAGGGTGTGTTTGATTATAACAGATTGAGACTTATACCACTGTAACTAAATTGGAAAAAAAAAATTACAAGGTGAATATTTTTATTGTTACTGTCTTATTTATATGCTGCATACTTATTTAATGGGTTTTAATGGAACTTACTGCGTCATGTCAGTGGGACCTTCAGGAATAAAAAGGTTCCAAAAAAATAGTTCAATATTTGTGTCTGTATTTAAAGAGATCATGAACTCGCTCTGTGTTGAGGGGGTCTGTGGAATTTATAATGTTTCAGAAAGTTTAATAACCAGTGCCTAAGAAGATCAGCGAGCTGATACGGCATAAGCTCAGCTGTAATCAGTGGTTATTATAATGCCAGTTGCTATATTAAAATTCACTTTTGGTTTAATTATTAATAATAATATGCCAGGTCAGGCATTTTCAGCATTATAGCTAATTCTCAGGAGGATCTTTTGAGGCACCTGAAATAATTGGAATGTTCAAACCAAAAGCAGCCATCCACTCGGGAAAATTACCCACAACCATAAAGATATTTGCTATAAAAATAGCAATTATAATTCTTTAAAATAAATAATTGGTAATAAATTCAGCCTCACATTGTCTTTCCTGTTCCAGTGTGCTCAATCACAATGCTGGATTGTACTGACTGTCTCAAATGCGCCTTGAGTGAGTCCGAGTATCACATAATCTTCTACTTACACTTCTAAACTACCTGTCAGGAGAAGATAGCTACTAAAAATAAAACCAAATATACAAGAAGATTACTAATATAGCCACCTCGAACAACAACTTACATTCAGGCTATATGAACTTGAATGAAAAGTGAACATGTAATTGTAATTGAGTTGTATGACCACCAGGAGGCCTTGGTGAGCTTACAGATACTGGCAAGTCTCCATCAACCAGTTTTCTTTGGCCAAAAAAAAACCTGAACTGACATTGCATTGGCATTTTCTTGCATAGAGAAAAAGGAAGCGTTAGAACCACCACAACGCACAATCTATAACTGCCCACATGAGAACAACAAGGACTGGCTATGAACACTTCAGCACTGGTGAGAATAACATATTCAGTAGAAGTTTGATGGCTTTAATAGAAACCATATCGCAGTCTCCTGCTATAGTCCTGACTGAGTCTTTTGTGTTTGTTCAATCTGGCGATGAGGTGCACAAGAATCTCAGAAGGAGGCACAAGGATCAGAGACATGTGAGTGGGCATCTCTATTTGCGTATTCCATGGTGATGATGGTGATGGCTGTGCATGTCCTCCATGGTTATCCGGCCCCACACGCCAATCACGAAAGCCTCGATTTCACATTCGTTTTCTCCTCGTGCAATACGAAAATAGCCGTCTTCACCCCAGTTCTTTCCCCATGAGTTGGCAGCAATCTAGAGAAAATGTTTGTTTTTTTAATTTATATCGTTATCATCTTTACATTTCACATCCCGATTAAGGCGATAATTGTTTAAGAAATTTCTTACCCAGTACTTGCGTGTTTTTCCATTGTAATCTCTTTCTTCTCCCCACCTATACAAAGACACAGCAGTATAATATCAGCAATTATTTATATATTTATTTATTTTCATTTTATTTATTGTTTTTTAATTTCTGTGTTAATCCTTCAAGGGAAAATTAGTACTGCATTTAACACATCCAAATTGAGCACACACACTCGGCTGCCATACATTGGGGACACCTGGAGAGCAGTTGGGGGTTAGGTGCCTTGCTCAAGGGCACTTCAGCCATGAAGGTGGAGGAAGGGAAGGTGCAGCTCACTCCCCCACCAACACACATTTCTCCTGCTGGTTCGGGAATCAAACCAGCGACCTTTAATCCCAATCCCGCCTCTCTAACTATTAGGCCAAAGCTACCACCCAAAATAATAACTGATCACAGTTTAATATACAAAAAATCAAGTCTTCTTTCCTAAATTCTTGCCAAATGTAAGGACACTAAATAAGAATTTCTCCGTGTAACGTTGGTGCATTTGAATATATTTGATCTTAATGCTCAGATTAGGTCTGAACTGAATGCCCTTGAAGTCAACAAAGACAGGATTGTTCTTCCAAGAACTAAACATATCCAGAAAACAGTGCTACACAGATGCCAACATTCCAGACCAGGAGTTCTCACTTGATGAGGTAGAATTCCCAAACTGCCATTTCTCTCTGACTTTAAGAGAGATGCGCTTATCAGGAAACGGCTCATGCCAGCTGCCTGCCTACGAAATGCATTGAGTGCAACATTTCTGCAAGGTAGTATGTGAGCTAAGATGCTTAGAAAAGCTGAGACCTGCCTCCTTCTTGTTGTTGTAGCGTGTGCCGTTGTTCTCAGGCAGAGCTACATTTCCTTAGATGTTCAAGAACCGTTTAGACTGGGCTGTTGCCTGGATGTTCCCAAAGGCCAGATCAGAATGTTCTTGTTTTTATTTCTAGCATGGATCAGAATAGTAAGTCCGTCATCTGCCTCTGCAGGGGGGTGCTCATATACAGGCATGCATTTAATAGTGGAATGTTTGGAATTAATCTGGGAATCACCTATGGGGAAAAGTCAAATCCTGGTTTATACCAGCAAACCAGAAATAGAGAAAGGAAAACATTTGAACATTGTACTAAATTATCGAAAACACAATAAGAAGACTTTGAAGGGAAAGCTATGATGACTCACTATATTGGATAAAATCTAAGGGTAACACGAGGTTCTTTCTCACCCTTCTCAGCCTTATATCAGATATAGCATGAGTCTTGGTTCTTCCCTACCCTGCTGTAGGTTTATGCCCACGCTCTGTTCTATAAAGTCAGTCAGAGGATCAGCGGGTCAGAAAACACTGTTCCACTACACTAGACATTACCATGCTTTCTGTAAACTTTCCCAGACCCTCAGCTTAACAAAACGCACCATGGCAGGATTTACCCCATAAAAAGAATTCTTGTTGCCCCTCTTCCACAAAATCAATAGGCCTTTAGCCCCATTCATCAAAAAATGGCAAAGTCAGCGAATGATACAGAGAGAAGAAAAGCCAGGGTTCAGACAGTCACTCATCCGCCATGAATATCACCACTCGATTACTGGAGCATGGACACATACACCCACACACTGGTTGGGTAAGGTGAAATCAGATAATCAGCTTGGGTAATATTTTATTAGTTAATCACTTTCACACAGTAGAGCAGACCTTGTCCCTACTATGGCTGCACTCAGCATTGTTAATCAAGAGGAAATTAAAAGTGACCAGGTAATTTCCTTTAGATACTCATACAGTTGTGTCCAAGTATCCTGCTAGAGGAATGCTAACTGCTTCTGTAATGAACCCCTAAACACTGCAGGGAGGATGAAAAAGCCACTCGTATCATATCAGAGTAATGGATTCTAGACACAATAACAACACTGAAATTCTTCGGCTCTTAGATTAGATTACACAAATTTGGCACGTGATTAAGAATATTTTAAGAATTAGGGGCGTAGTGGTTATTACGTCTGCCTCACAGCAATAAGCTCCTGGGTTCGAGTCCCGAGCATGGCAAGGGCATTTATGTGTAGAGTTTGGATGTTCTCCCCGTGCTTGTGTGGGTTTCCTCCGGGTGCTCAGGTTTCCTCCCAAACTCCAAACACATGCACAGTAGGGTGATTGGTTGTTCCGAATTACCCCTAGGTGTGAGTGTGAGTGTGAATGTGTGTGTTGGTTCTGCAGTGGACTGGCGAGCCGATCAGGGTGTACCCCACCGTCGCTCAGAGTCAGCTGAGATAAGGTGACTTTTATATAAAATACATTACTTTGTACTGATGGAAATACTGAAGGAGTTTAATGTGGAGGAAAAGGTTCACATCTAAAATGCTTTGAAAACAACTGCCGCAGTGTTTTAGGTCAAATAAATCTGCACCCAAACTAACTAACCAAATTTTTAAAGCATATTTTCCTTATTAATTTTTTTTCCCAAAGCTAAAACTATTTCCGACCACAAAGATCAAGTCCATGACTATGTTTAGGCTTCTTAAGAAACTGTCCATAATAGTCCGAATGGTAAGCTTTCATATCATATTAAAGTATATGTTGAGTCTCTGCTGAAACAGCAAACCCTGCCTCATAGTCTCACTTCAGCACATAGTATAAAAGCAGAGCTCCTGCGTCTCAGTCTCTGATTAGATGAGATCAGGGTGTGGTCGGTTCAGCGGGGCTGGGTTGAGGCAGAGTGTTAAGTGAAGGTGGTGCAGACATATCATGGGGGCAAAGCTATAGGTGAGGAGGAGCCAGCCATCGTGGTGTTGTGTCTGCATTTTTGTGGTAATTAGGAACATGTCTGGGTATTCAACAGAGCTTTGTGCACCTGGCTTTTACCTCGATCCTTTTTCATGAATAATACAGAATCATTCTCACAATCTGTTCGATCAGCTAGACATTTTTTTTAGACCAAATCAAAACTCAAAGAAAAGGGCAATTTGGATCTAGTCCTAGTGGAACCCTGTTTTGATCTGAACGAGATGTGTTCACTTCCTCCACATGAAGGGAAAGTTCATTGTGTACTTGAGTACTGTGAGAAAAGAGCAGCTCTTACCCTGTGATCCGCACGGAGTGAGTGCCATGCTTGCGATACTGTGGTGCTTTGTGTACATTAACGTCAGTGTGTCGGTAGATTCCACTCTTGTACACAAAGAAGTCTTCATGGACTTCCAGGATGGCTGAAAAGGAAAAACAAGGCAGCAGACACACCCATTACATACAGTACAGCTACAGTGGGGTTTGTTCTTATGGAATTGGTTTTCAATGGTGAGTCTATTTATAGACATGTTTGGCTTAAATGTCATTCATCTATGTACAGCTGACCTCTGAAACTACAGCCAAAGTTCAGAATTGGGGTTTGTGTTTCTGGTCAGTGTTTGATATATATTTATACACTGCCTGGCCAAAAAAAAAGTTGCACACTCTGATATTTTCATGGAGGGCATTTAACCTTGATCACAGCATGTAATCTCCATAGCATTGTTGCACCAGTTGGTCAGGTCGAGGCTCAGCAACATTAATATGGCAATGAAATGAAGTCAGCTGATGACCTGAATGTACTGAAT
>JAQMYF010000001.1:45682885-45693608 GCA_030014195.1 Neosilurus mollespiculum
ACACACACACACACACACACACACACACACACACACACACACACACACACACACACACACCTAAGGGCAATTTGGAACATCCAATTAGCCTATTCTGCATGTTTTTAGAATCGAACCCGGGACCTTCTTCCTTCTTTTCCTGTGAGATCATCCAGGTGTATAATTCAACCACTCAGGTTTTCCATTATCACAGATCATTTTTAAGGGGGTCATGCAGATGCACACACTGCAATAACTATAACATTAAAAATGGTTAAGATTTGAGAAGTGCCAGCCAAACACAAGGAAATTATCAATAATAGCGTCTGTAATTACGTGAAACATCCATCTGTCCGTCCATTATGCATTTCACTCTTCTGTCACAAAGACGAACAACCTTTCACACTCAGGGCCAGTTTAGAATAGCCATTTGACCTCATGTGCATGTTTTGCATGCCAATGGGAGGAAACCAGACCACAAAGAGGAAACTGACACAAGTATGGTTAAGCAAACTCAAGTGCAATCTCCACTCAGAAAGGTTCCAGTCTGCCATGAGATTCGAGCCCAGAACCTTCTTGCTGTGAAGCGTGAGTTCTAACCACTGAGTCACCGTACCACCATATTTAAAACATACATGAATTACATAAGCATGAAAAGTGTCTTCTCTGTCCAGAGCTATTATATTCCCGTCCTGTCCTTCAAGCCTGTGATCAATGATTATCATGGGATCTCATCTTATTCACATGATCACAGGGAAAAACATCTGCAAATCTTCCATAAGTGTAGAAAAGGCCAGGGGGAAGAGACAGGAAACGACCTAACACTATCACTAAACAAGGTGATAATCCAACAGGCTTTAAGCTCACAAACACCTGCTGTAAAACTGCTGCTTAATGTGATTTCAAACATATAAACCAGTTAACAGGAAACATTCATTTAATTTTTCATCTTTCAGTATAAGCTAATAAATTAAACCAGATGAGTGTGTTATGTTCAAAAGGCCTCATGTTAAACAAGACATTAATGAGCAGGAAAGAGGTGTGGAATGAAAGGGAGGTTGTACGTGTTCGAGATAAGGACAGAGAGGCGAAACTCGAGCCAACTGGAGGAACGAGCGTAGGAGAGCGACCAGGATAAGAACAGCCGGACGTCCTGCTCTCCACCCAGAGCTTCAGCTTGTGTACTGGACTACTGGCCTGAGTGTGTGTGTGTGTGTGTGTGCGTGTGTGTGTGTGCCTGTGAATGAATAATACAGGGAGAGTTTAGAACAATTCTGATTTAACTATGAATCTATCATGTTATATTTGTGGGTATTTCATGATTAAATGCTATTTAAATTAGATTTAAAGCAGATATATGAATCATGCCTGGCTACTTGTTCTGTTTTGTTTTTTAGCTCCTGCTGTCACCGAAGGTGAGCAGAGCAAGAGCTATAGAAATGTTCCCCATCTGTCCATAAGACTTGTTAGTTAGTACGATAACTTTGAAAGGAAATGACATAGGATCAACAAATTTGGTGTATGGCCCCCTGATAGAATTGTATCTGGGTCACTGTGACCTTGTTTAAAGGTCACAAGGACACTTCTTTTTTTATATTCGGCCTGTCAAGGTTTGTTATTGTCATAAATTTAAAAGGAAAAAACATAGGATCACTAAACTTGGTGGAGGAGTTCCCCTCCGGAAGGCCTTGGTTGGGAGTGTATACAGGTGCCCTTGACTTGTTTAAAGGTCACAGCAGTCAAGTTCGTAAATTTTTTCTATATTGGGCTTGTCAAGGCTTGTTAGTACGATAACTTTAATAGGTAATGACACAGGATCAACAAATTTGTTGCATGGGTTGGCATCAGGAAGTTCTTTGATGGGATTGTACATGGGTCACCTTGAATTTGTTCTATGGTTACAGCAGTCAACTTATTGAATTTTTCTATATTGGGCTTATATATACACAAACATAATATTTAGACGTTTAATTTTTGACAAATATTTTAAATGGTCCTGCAACAGGAGCGTCTGGACCCCTGTGATCTATTTTCCTCTTTCAACCCGTTTCCCTAAATAAGTTACTGTTGCCCCACACACTACTTTCACTTTATAGACTATTAGATATTTACCCTTTCCTTTTAGATACTTAATCTTTTGGATCTGTGTCATTTTTAATCAATCATAGCGTAAGTTTTTTAGTCTGTTATCTTCGATTTCCTTATAGATCGCTGACTAGCTCAAATGCTTTAGTGTACCACTTAGTGCTACATTTTTAGTACAATCTTTACAACAATGTGAATTACAGTTCATACATTATTTATTACATTTATTATATTCCATTAAAGTTTATGTCATGATTTATGGACTGTGTAACCAAAATTAGTGGTCTCAGGAATAAAGCAAATATAAAGAGAATTTGTGTAAATAAATAATGTAGAATTAGTTGTGTGGGGATCATGGATATGTGTGTGTGCATTTACTGGCTGTTGGTTGGCATGTGTGCACTATATGTTCGACGCAAATCCCATATACCACTAAATCACTTAAATGGGAGCTTACCTCTCCTTTTGCATTTATACAACCTGCTTGGATTTTTTTTCTTTCTCTTTATTGTTTAGAATATATATTATATTTATTTAACTACAATATTTATAAATAAAAACCATTTTTTAAGATTCCTTTTCTTTTTTTATCAAAATCAATTCATTTAATTAAAGTCTTTTTAAAAATGATTTTTGTCTATATTATATTGTTGGCAAAACATTACAACCAAAGGGCCCTATTAAAATTAAACCCTCCATTTAATCTTATTTTTTGGCTTGTATATATTTCATCACACCACCTGGCATTTAATGGTATTTTGAATGGGCATGATCTCGATATTTTGGCTCACTTTCCCTCCTGTTTCTGGACCTCTACCAGATGTGTAGGGATGTTTAGAACAATCTGACAGGACAGTATATTATCTAAATAACTGTAATGCATATACACGCAAAACCCAGACAAATGCTGAGATCTGCTACAAGTGCATACTTGTTCAGGGAAACATGACGCATAGGACTAAGGTAACTGAGAGGTTTAGCACATAAGTAAGTAATTCCTCTCCCTCATTGTCTGCCCAGTAACCCTTTCCTTCATTGCTTAACACACCTCAAATCACAATACACAAATTATTACTTCAGTAAAGTATGAACACTGATATATTACCATGTCCTTATTCATGAAACTTATTCACAGTAAAGAAAAAAAAACTTAATTAAGAGTCTGAATAACAACCTAGATGCACTAAAGGTCAATACAGGAATCAGGAGAATGCTGATTATTTATGTACCACCGTATTTCCAGCAAGGGTCATTTTACCATGGAAATAAAAAGAATGAGAAAAAAAGTGTGTGTGTGTGTGTGTGTGTGTGAGAAAAGCTTAGAGGAGTGGGAGTGAAAAAAAAAAAAACAACAATCAAAACTTCAAGCTGACTTTTGAAGAAGGACAAAAGAGGTGCAGTCATGGAAATACTGTGTAATTGGGTTCCAAATTTTGCCTTTAGGGACCATTTGTATGCTAGTATAGGAAGTCCTGACATTAAAGACAAATTCTCTAAATAAATCTATTCTTATTAGCAAGGTGATATTCATAATGGTGGAGAAAAATGTATATACTGAGCAGAGGAACGTACCATGTGTTTGTTGTAAATGGAGCAAGGACTGTGGGTTTTAAAGAAAAAGCGCATAGGAAAAGAAATAGAAGTCAGATAGGAGAAGAATGACGAGAGCAAAGTAGCTGAGGAATGTGTGACTCGACACTAAGCTCATGGTCTACAAATAAATCCTATAAAATACCCAGTAATGTACAGAACAACGTGTGCAGCTACTGATATTAGAGCTCGGAGCATGCACCATGTTGCCTCAGAAACAATAAAGAAAGTGTGTCTGCGTGCAGAGTTTAGTCTTACCATAAATTGCAGTTCTCTTGGTAGGTTGCACCTGAGTGGAACCTGTGGCCATTTCTCTCACATATACCTGTAACAAATACATTTACACTGAATCACTCAGCAGGACAATCTGCTTGATTTTTAGATAAAAAGAACAAAGGTCACATGACTTTGCTCTATCTGTAGAAATATCTCAGAGGGACATTTCTACAGTGGTGAAGTGGTTATGGGGAACACTTCTCCTAGTTTACTTTCAAAGGTTCAAATGCACTCAGTGATTTGGCACAGAAATGTTGGCACTGGCTTTGCTGTGCTTTCCCAGAGATCCACCTCCCTACATGCTATAACGAGCTAAATGAGATCCACACTACATGCCTGGGTGTAAGTCAGCAGTGTAGTGCAAAGCCCACACACTACACTTACACTCCCTCCTACTCACCTCTGAACATGCTGTAATGAAGACGCTACGCTGTACTCCGTAGCGGAAGCAGTCTGTAGCGCATGACATTGTTACCTCCACCAGAAAGGCTATGATTTTGTCAATGTTTGTTTATTTGTGTAATTGGTAGCAGTTTTACTTAAAAATTCATGAACAGATTTGGATGACTTGTTTTGGAAAGGTAAAGTATGATCCAAGTTACACCCAATTAGTTTTTGGTGGTAATCTGGATCAGATCTTGGATCCAGGAATTAAAAAGAAAATGGTTTAAGATCGTGAGATAGTTTGGAAGTGTGGTATTACAGCAGGCCTCGAAGGGAAGACTGTGTATTTAGTTATTCCTCAGCTTGGTGGAGGTTTGCGTTCTCTGAGTGCTTCTAGGTGCAATCAGAGATTTTTTAGATCAACCTTATGTATATGGTTGTCTGTAAATGTTTGGATTTTGAGTTTCAAAACTTCTACCTGACTATATGTTATATCCCTTCCATCACTTTATTTCATTCTGATTACATTTAATTTTTGTATATAGTGCATTTTAACATGGAATATTATCATAAAACAGCGTCCAAAATCCTGATAGATTTAGATTTATCCCTATTTCTTTACCAGCCCATTATCCAATGACTACACACACATTTTACATTACGTTTTTGTTCAGCAGAACCCAAAACAAATACAGATGCATTAAGGCACATAATGGTTGGCGAACCCTCAAGATACATTAAGCAGAGCTGTTGCTATACACATTGTCATTACTGTATTAAGTATTGCTATAGCAACACTACTTAAACATGGCCTGGGATTAGTAATTATTACAGCTGGAATCAAAGAATCGGTGAGTAATGTGTACCAGGTGTATGTGAGGGGTGGGGTGAGTGGGGTTAAACAGGTCATGTTTAATTGTGACCCATCGCCACAAAATGAGTTGAAATGCCTGAAAATGACTGAGTTATGCATATACTGTATAAAAATAGAGGCTTCAAAATGACCCATTCATTCACAAGACAAAAATAGACAGTTTCATGCATTAAGACTCAATCTGGTGCAGCACAGTGCTGTAGAGGTTAGCACGTCCACCTCACAGCAAGAAGGTCCTGTGTTTATGTCCCGGGCTCAGCGAGGGCGCTTCTGTGTGGAGTTTGCATGTTCTTTCTAAGCTTGCGTGGGTCTCTTCAGGGTACTCTGGTTTCCTCCCACAGTCTACAGACATGCATATAGGCTATTTGGCTGTTTCATATTGCCCGTGGATGTGAGTGTAACTGGTTGTGCGTTTGTTGCCCTGCAATTGTCAGGCGAGCAGTTCAGGGTGTTGCCTGCCTTCTCCCAGTGTCGGCTGAGTCTCCAGTCTTCCTGCGACCCTAACAGGATTAAATTATTCTTCGAATGAGTGAGTGAGTGAAAGTGTGAGACTCAGTTTGTGTGAAGGGTCTCAATTTATTTCCAGTTCTTACCACAAAAGAATTGATGATATAGATGTAGCGATTGAGATGAATTAAATGGATCCTATTCAGGGATGATTAGGATAAATTAGGTGTTGCATCTGCTAGCTGAGTCATTAGACGGGATATAGCTGAATCACACTCCTGTGAACACATGCGCAGTATGTGTGTTATGTGTGAGTAATCTGGGAGGCCGTAGGTCATATTACGCCTGTGGATGTGACTGTCCCTCCTTCAGCAAACACACGTCTGACATTCCTCCTCTGATCTTTTTTGGCCCTTTCCTGCTGCATGTCCAGCCTACAAATCACTCCCTCTGCATTACATGCATTCTTTCTAACCTCCCTTCATCGCTCCCTTGTGTGTCTGTCTTTGGTAATAAGAAGGCCCACTGTTCTCAGGTAACACCTGGATGTTTTTTACACCCAACATCCAGAACGACAACTACTAAAGGGGTCATGGCAGAAAGCACATGGTAAACTATTACATAGATATTAACTTGTGTATGGTTATGTTACTGGTCGCCATCTGATATTCCTTGTGACCCTAGTAGGATTAAGTGGTTCGGCAAATGAGTGAGTGAATGAGATCCTGATATTATAGAATCATAGGGAATGTTTGGGTCATTTCATGATTGGTGTGCTGTATGCATCCCACTTTACTCTTACTCATATGTCACTATTGAGGTCACAGGGAGACTGGAGCATACCTCAGCTGACATTGGGCGAAGGCAGTGTACACCCTAAACAGCTCCCCAGACCATCGCAGGCCAACACATTCACACTCACACCTAGGCACAATTTAGAACAGCCAATTAGACTAATGTGCATGTCTTTGGACTGTGGGAGGAAACCGGAGTACCCCTGAGAAAAAAACCACACACGCACAGGGAGGACATGCAAACTACACACAGAAACGCCCAAGCCCAGGACTCGACCCAGGACACATTCACTCTAACACTCACATCTAGGGACAATTTGGAACAGTCAAGTGGCCTAATGAGGAAACCAGAGCACCCGGAGGAAATCCATGCAAGCACGGGAAAACATGCAAATTCCACAGAGAAACGTCCTCGCTCAGCTTGGGACTCGAACCCGGGACCTTCTTGCTGTAAGGCAGACATACTAAAAGCTATGCTACCGTGCCACCCTCATTGATACTAAAATTACAAATATATATGCAAATAAAAAGGTAATCGTCTGTTAGAATAGCCTTAGAATATCTTCGATAATGTAAAGCATTATTAAGCATCTGTAAAGCATTATTACAAGACTTTAAAAAGGTGTATTTGTACCTACCCCCAGCCTCTATAACTCACTATAGCTTCCAGATTTATCAGTAAAATACGTCAAATGTTTTTGCATTGATGTGTGAGTCCATTTAGATCTCATGCTTGAAACAAGCTTTTACAAGGATGACAAATGTACATTTTAGTGTCAGACAATAAGCACTCATTTCTGAAGTCTGAGAATATTCTCCTCGAAGAAATATTTGAAATATTCCCCAGTCACATGTTCAACATGAAGTTACATCACCTGCATTTCCTAAAGTTTCTGGAAAAAGTACACTTTCTTAATCTCACTTACCCACTCATTTGCCGAACCATTTAATCCTACTATTAGTCTTACGGGGAGGCTGAAGCCTATATCAGCTGACACGGGATGAAGGCAGGGTACAACCTGAAAGGCTTGAAGCCAGACCATTGTAGGGCCAACATACACAACCATTCAAACTCACATCCACATCTAGGGGCAAATTTGAGCAGCCAATGAACTAAATGTTCACGTGTTCGGACTGTGGTAGGAAACCAGAGTACCTGGAGGAAACCAATGCAAGCCCTGTGAGAACATGCAAACTCCACACAAAAACGCCTGGGACTCGAATCCAGGACCTTCTTGCTGTGAGGTGGACATGCTAACCACTACGCCACCGTGCCACCCACTTTGTCATTGTTTGTGATATTAACTGATGTGGTTACTAATTTTAAGTTGTTAGCATGACAGTGGCACAGAGGCGAGTTATCCATTCATTTAACTTTTGCTTCTATTACAGTCATTATTGTTTCACTGACCTCTGGGAGGAGGCTGGATTCCCAGACAGTGGCCCCAGAAATCCGGGCAGCAGTCACTCACTGTGCGGTTGCAAAACAGGTCACAGTAGCAGATGGTATCTAGGTAAGGCATGGTGCACTCATCGTTCCTGCCCTCACAGCAACCCCCTCTTCTCTGACAGTATGAGCCATATGGGTCACGGATACCCCGAGCGTGCAGTGGACTGGCAAGCTCCCTCCTGCTGCGGGACAGAATCCTCTCCGTCATGCTGCTGTCCACCATCAGGAGAAAAACTGCACTGACTACCACAACCAGCCTCATCTTCATCTTCATCATCATCATTCACCTGTAAAGTACATTCACACCTTCATTATTCATGAGCAGTTTAAACAATCATTAAATAATAAATTTAATATTAACCATCACTATCACTGCACTCAATCACAGATATATCTGATTTCATGTATTTTCACCAACATTTACGAAAGCTCTCCGACACCATTATAAACAGTATTAATAAAAGTTTCCATCATGCACAGTTATTTTCCTTTTTATTTGTGTCGCTACTCATCAGTTTGTTAAATCCCCTTCATCTTTCATTACTTCGATTAGTTCATGAAAGACTGATTCCTGCACCATCTGAGCTCCATTTTTATAATATGTGGTTTTTAAAGATAAAGAATCCATGTGTTCATTTTCTGAACCACTTAATAGTACTAGGTTCAGGGTACACCCTAAACAGCTCACTAATCCATTGCAGAGCCCACACACACACAGCACACTCACATCTAGGGACAATTTGGAACAGTCAAGTGGCCTAATGAGGAAACTGGTGTACCCGGAGGAAACCCATGCAAGCACAGGAAAACATGCAAATCCCACACAGAAACATCCTCGCTCAGCTTGACCCCAGACTTGAACCCAGGACCTTCTTGCTGTAAGGCAGACATGCTAATCACTACACCACTGTGCCACCCAAGAGGAATGCACAGTAGGATTATTACCCAGTACACCACCCTTCTCTCCATGTTCTGTGTAATATATAAAGAAATATTCAATTATTCATTTTCTGAACCGCTTAATCCTTATTAGGGTCATGAGGAGGCCCCTCTCAGCCGATTCTGGGCAAGGACAGAGTACACCTGGACAGCTCACCAGGCCATCGCAGGGCAGAAACACACTGACAGCAACCCAATGGCCTACTCTTTACAAATGTGACGTCTGTTACATGCCTCTCACCATAGACAGTGAGAGACATGGCCGGCCTTTGATAACCCAGTTAGCTGCACTGGGGGATAAAAATAAATATGTAATAATATAAAGTATGGTGTTCCTTCTTAAGTACAAGAAAGAGAAAAAAAGACTGGTGAGGGAACACCAGAGGGAACTATTTACCTCATTCTGTAACCTAAAACATAAAAATAATAAAGTTGTTTCTATTAAATTGCTGTGGTATCAGACGACTATGCCACAGCATATAATATTTATTTATTTAATTATAATTATTGTTGTTGTTGTTGTTGTTATTAGTATTATTGTATTCAGTTCCTTATTTTTCCTGAAAATGTTTCAGACTTTTTCTTGTGGTGGCAAAACTGCCTTATATCATGTTCTAATAACTTTTAGATCTTGGTATGATGGCATCATTAATGTTAAGTTTGGTGTTCCACAAGGTTCTGTCCTAGGCCCGTTGCTTTTTTCTATAGAATATCACCCCCATCTTATCTACACTGCACTTGCTCCCAAATAAATTTTGAATTATATATAAACTGTACCTTTTAAACCTATAAGGCACTTAATGGTCTTGCGCCACATTATCTTAGCGAACTTCTTGTTGTTTATGATCCAGCACACTCCGTTAGATCAAAAGGTGCAGCCTGCTTAGTGATACCTTGAATACTGAGGACTACTGCAGGGGCAGAGCTTTCTCTTACAAAGCGTTTAGTCAAGCATTTTGTTAATATCCTTTTATTAGGTAAAGGAGCAGATCTGGGGGTTAGAGAGTTCTGCAATTCAGGCATAGAGAGTTCTGGTAAACTGTGATGTTGGGATGCTGTCACTCCCTCTCTATACATGCTCACCCAGGTCTGTTGACAGTGGAATGGCTGATTGCCCAACATTACAGGGTCCCGTCATGTCTGCCTTCCTTCTGGTTTCTCTCCTTTTAGTTATGCTGCCATAGTTAGTCATGCCGGAGTCCCTGGGGGAGTCGCCCCGCCCCCCCAGTGTTTTTGCTGAGGTACACATTCTACTTCTGGGGTGCCGGTGATAATGATCCTCGTGGTCCTTCTGCTTTGTGAGTCGTGTGGTCTGTCCTGTTGTGTTGATGCTGGCTGAAGATCCATATGGGCTTAGATCTACACTCAGAGACTTTGAAGATGACTTTTCACTGCTGGTAATATAAACTCTTTTGCTACAATTATTTAGGACTTACAGTTGTGTTATAACCAACCGGACTACATGTTGGACTATAATGAAGTTTCTCTTATATGGTTTGTATTTTTATGGTTTCACCCCAATTAGGATGGGTTTCCCTTTTGAGCCTGGTTCCTGGATGTGTAGGGGTTGTAGAAAAATGTTGAAATTCCTTTTTAAATTACTTTTACTATGTCAATTAAAAAAAAAAAAACTATACAAATAAAACTGAATTGAATTGAAATGAACCATCACTCGAGTAGTAAAGAGAACACCAGGTTTAAATGAGACAGGTTCTACCTGCACATACCATTCTAAATAATTGCACGGAATCTCAAACACAAGACTTTAATCTTACGGATGTCAAGCTGTGATAACTCCAGGGATGTGTTTACTTTTTTCTGACTGATCTCATTCATTCATTCATATTCTGAACCGCTTATTCCTAATTAGGGTCACGGGAAGGCTGGCGCCCATCTCAGCCGACT
>JAQMYF010000001.1:45711176-45731081 GCA_030014195.1 Neosilurus mollespiculum
AGAATGAAAAGGGATTTGGGGGGTGGGGGTGGGGGGTGGGGGGGGGGGGGTTAAGTAGAGTAAAACCAGATACTTGAGGCTGAGATATCTGAGATTAGGAGTAATGCACCGGACATTATCAACACATTCTTAAACAATCGAGCTCTTTCTCTTCCATCAGGCCACAGCAGCCTGTGACACACCGCAGTGCACGTCAGTCCAGGACAGCTCACGGATTCGATCTGTACAGAAAAACATACAGTCTTCCTTCATAGTGAATCTGCTCCTGTTCCTCCTTCATGTGTTGTACATGGTGCATAGTTCATGTTATAATGAAGTATATTTAAAATGATTACATTCCACTGACCAGATGTCATAAACAAATCTCCCCAACTCACCCTTACTACCGAGGTTCTGGGTTCAAAGTGAATAAGCCTGTGCTTCATTACTACGATTACTCCTCAGAGCCTCAAGAAGTGGGAGACCAAAAAGAAAACACGCAAAAACAAAACGAGATGTTTTAAACAGGTGTCTGCTGTTGTATTCTTAAAGGAATAACAAATAAATGTATGCTCCTTTTCACCATTTTCACCATGCAACATTTGTCTATTTTTATCAAACACATATTTTTATTTTTTGTAAAATAGCTTCAATATGTTCAAAAAAGCTCATATATTAACCCCACTATCACAGATTAAAAATCTATACAATTTCTTTGTATGTTAAACCTGAAAAAAAATTCTTAATGCACATTAAGATGCATAGTCATGTTAATTATCTGTACTCTGTCATTACGGGTGTCATGAAGTGTGTCAGTTCGAGAGGGAACTGCTCAAGGAAATGTTGATTCCTAATCCAGACTGCTGCTATGGAAAAGTGAAAGGTTTCATAAGCAAATTTTACTTCTGTAAATTCTTAAAATATTCATTCTTGACTTTTATATTGAGTCACTAGTCATGCTTGTCAAAACGATGGTGAAATATGATACACTCAGCACTGACAAAAGACAGACAGTCCTGCTGTTCTGTGCTGTTTAAGCGAAATGAGACAAAGCACGACATGTATCATATGCACTATGCTGAGTTATAAATCTCTATAAATCCATCACTCAGCAGCGTTGTTACACAGGTCATGGGTTTGGGTCTGTGGTGTGCACTTTCTGTATTGTTCATGTTAAGACCTATTACAAGCCTTTTCATGTCATGCCGCCCAGTGTTTCATGTATTTTGCAGAGGTGAATGTATTCCTCCGTAACACCACCGTGTCAATGATTTTAACCTACACTAGCTTGTACACAGATTCATATGCTTGAACACTGAAGGATCTTTTCTGTTATTTTCCTTTATCTGTATTTATTTCCTATAAATATCTAATATATAAACTGAAACACATCAAAAATCCACTGTGCTGACTGTACTTAAAGCAAAACATGCAAAGGCTTGTTGCTGTGATTAATGTTGCTTTATATTTATTTTTCAAAAATATCTTTTAGGCTTGCCCACTCACGCATCATTGCTTAGCATGAAACCAAACCACTCATATAGACTTACATTACACATGAATATATTATATTTATTATTTTACATTTATTTTATAGCAATGGAAAATGTGAATAAATCTGAATCGGTACACTTATCTCTGCAGTAATGATTATGAAGGAAGTGAAATCATCAGATACTAGGTGTTCATGCTGATGAGGAAGACAGAGAATGTGGAGGATAAAAAGATTGTAATTAGTAAGACATGTCTTTCATTTTCGACTCAAGCGAATAATAAGAACATGCTTGCTTTGTGTTTTACAGAGAACAGGCATCAGGTGGTGCTCAACCCCCCCACACAGTGATTCTACTCAGCACTAACCCTGAGGGAGCACCTCACATACTCATTACCTATGAGGCTGCCATCACCACACACACACACACACACACACACACACACACACACACACACACACAAACACACACACAGACACACACACATTTACAGCATTTGGCAGACATCCTTATCCAGAGTGACGTAATTTATTTATTATTAATATATATACATATATATTAATAATAATATTATAATTGGGAAATTGAGGGCTGAGGGGCCTTGCTCAATGGCCCAGCAAGTGGTTCTGAGGCTTGAATTCACACCCTCCATATTAGTAACCCAGAGCGCTAACCATTGAGCTTTAAAACACTCACGTTTATATTGCACTTGTAAAATCATTAAAAAATGAATGTCCCAATTCACACTTCTATATCTAAATTAAGATTTACTTCTGTAGTAGCTGTGAAGCTTTTCCAGCACCTACCTTACTGAATTTTTTTGTAGTAGTCAAGCATGGGTATTGAACTGGGTCAGTTAGGGATGTAAGTACAGTATGTTGTTTTTGTTTTTTTGCTCTCCTGCAGAAAAGCTTTTCTGTGTGAAAAGCCCGAGCTCGGGAATCGAAACCCAGGACCATCATGCTGTGAGGCAGACATGCACACCACTATGCCAACCTCTTAACTTATCACCTGTCTAATATAGATTCTGATGCAGGTGCTGAAAGCTTGTGGCAAAGCAATTTACCCGAGGGATGATGACTCAAAGGAAAATGAAAAAGCAGTAGAGATTATATTTCAAGACCTAATGGTAGAATTAGCCTCACTGAGGTGTTAATCTGAGTATGTTCTTAGTAGAATCTTGAAATGTGTGTGTATTTACATTAAAACATTGTTTGTGCTCAAAACCATTGTGATCATTTTTATTAAAAAAATTGTAAATAAGATTGAAATACAGAGAATTAAATGTATAGGGGTTTGCATCACTCTGAGCAAACAGAGTGGCGGTTTCCGGGTAGAACTGAAAGTGTCAGAGATGAAGATGCTGCGATTTTCTCTGGGAAAGACAACAGTGGACAGAATTAGAAACAAACATGTAAGAGGGACAGCACGGGTAGGTGTGTTTGGTGATAAAGTGAGAGAGGCCAGATTGAAATGGTATGGGCATGTATAGAGGATGAATGAAGGGTATACTGGAAGAAGATGCTGAGGATAAGGCTGCCTGGTGAGGAAGGCCAAAGAGAAGATTTTTGGATATGGTGGGAGAGTATATGGAGGTGACTGGTGCAATGGGGAAGGATGAAGAGGACAGAGCAAGATTAAGAAGGATGATCCCCTGTGACGACCACTAATGAGAGCAGCCGAAAGAAGAAGATGTGGAAGAAGACGTTCCCAACCTTAGTACTGAAGACCCCTGCCTTGCACATTTTAGTGTTTTCCTAGTTCCTAAGACACCTCACTCACCACTTAATCCTACTAGGGTCATGGGAAAGCCAAAGCCTATCTTAGCCGACTCTGGTCGGAGGTGGGGTACACCTTGAACAGCTAGCCAGTCCACTGCAGGGCCAATACACATTCAACCATTCACACAGCCAATTAGCCTAATGAGCATGTCTTTGGAATGTGGGAGGAAACCAGAGTACCCAGAGGAAACCCACACAAGCACAGGGAGAACATGCAGAAAACTCGACACAGAAATGTCCGAGCCTAGTCTGGGACTCGAACCTATGACCTTCTTGCTGAGGGGAGAATATACTAATTACTACACCACCGTGCCACCCTTCACACCTGATTTAACACGTTAGTTAATAATTAGCTCTTGATGACTAGGATGTGGGTGTGATAGAGCAGGAAAAACACTAAAACCTGCAGGACAGGCTTCTGAATGGAATCTGCCAGCATTCTCATTGGGTGCAGTAACTGGTCAGCTCAAAAGTGCAATCCTTCATCAATGGGTGAGAGGAAGAAATCCAGCAAGAATTGGAAATGTATATAACAATTAGAAAGTCGGTTTTTGTTCCAATGCTAAGCTAAACAATGAAAACTAAAACAAGCTTCCAGTAAGACCCTGTTGTTATCGCAAGATAATGATAATATTTCACAGGTCGTGTCATCTGATGGGAAACAGACAGGTCTGTGAATATACACAGCATGTGAATATAGAGTTGAACTGCTGATCCCGCTGAGCCCCTTTCAGAGCCTGAAATACACTGGGCAAGAATGCAGGGTTTCTCCAATAATGTTGTTCTGTCTGATCTGCTTTTACATTCCACCTGTCAGACTACGGGTCTCATTGGACCTTTTTGTTATTTATATTTTTAATTTTTATTTATTTATTTATTTTTTGAGAAAAGTACTTTGAGTTGGTACTGAACAAATTCTTATCCTGGCTGTATAAAGTTAGAGTATCTCTGATGTTTTGACATATCTGTTTACTCTGTAAAGCTGCTTTGCAACAAGACACTATCCAGAATATAATAGAATAGAATAGAATAGAATAGAATGGAATAGAATAGAATAGAATAGAATAGGGGCAGTACAGTGGTGTAGTGGTTAGCATGTCAAAATTGAGTCAGTTGTGTGCATGCTGTTGTTTACTGCAACTGTGTCTTTATTGCCTTCCAATTTTTCCTCTCTAATACTCTCAAGATTGACAGGAAGTGATGCCTCGGCCTGTGTGTGGGACAGCGTTATCGAGGGTTCTGTGTACAACCATTGTTCAGTGTTGAGGCTGTGGATCATCTGGGATGGGTCAGCTTGGGTCTTGTAGGGGAAAAAACTGCTCAGCATTGTGTTCCTTCTCCTAAAATGTACACAGTTGCTATAGTGATGGACACAGAAAGCCCATTTTAGAAAATTCCCATTGGGTCAGAACTGTAATGCATTTGAGAGTCAGAGATAATCATCACCCAAGTTTACTGTGGTTGTGGTTGCTATTTACATCCAAAAGGACTGATGCTTAAGTGCTGCTTAGAAACCTTTCAAACAACAATATTTCTAGATATTAGTGTTCTTCCTGTATAGGCTGTCCCAAAATTCTGGATCCATATGCATTTCCCTTCAATTAAAATTTATTTATTTATTATTATTTTTTTTAATCTATGATTTTTATTTTTTATTTCAGATCCAACCCCCAACTCGTTCTCACTTATGCAAAACAGGTATCTTCATATGATGGAATCGGCCGAGAGCAACTGTTGCGCTAAATCATTCCTGCATGTAACATAATTCTACATTAGGAAATGTTCAGTGTTCTTGTATTTATATACACAAGCCGCCTATTTGAACATTTGTTGTAATATTATATCTGTATTTCAATAAGTACAGTAATTGCTTAGAGATCCAGACTACTGGGGCAACCTGTATATGACATTTTTAAAATCTCCTTTTAAGCAGCTCACATTTAAAGTGCTTAGTGATCTTCTTTCTGTATTTTGATATGCCTACCCAGCGGGCATGATGACTGCTTACAAAAAGGCCTCCATAATGCTGATCCTCCAACATGCGCCTAGAATAGAGATTCTATACCCTCAGTTTAGCAGAAGTGCTTTTATTCTACCATGGCGAAATTACTGCACTGGGTTAGGTCAGGCCACAGGAATGTAGGTAAATAGTATCAATAGTGTTCTCTATCGGTAGCAAGGTATGTGATAGACAAGATATTTCATTACTTTAGCCTTTGTATATTATAAATACTTTAGTTTATAGCATCTGGTGTGATTTTAAAATGGAAGTACTACACTGATCAGCCATAACATTAAAAATATTATGACCACGGACAGTTAAAAACATAACATCTAGTTACAGTGGCACCTGTCAAGGAGTGAGATGTATTACACAGAAAGTGAACAGTCAGTGCTTGAGGTTGATGGAGGCATGAAAAATGAGCAAGGAAAAGATTCTGAGTTACTTTGAAAATGTACACATTGTGATGGCTAAAAGACTGGATCTATTCATCTCCAAAATGGAAGGTGTTTTGGGGTGTTCCTGGTATGCACTGGTAAGTGCCTACAAAAAGTGGCCCAAGGAAGGACAACCAGTTAACTGGCAAAGAGTGTGAGGGGTGCCAAAGGTTCACTGATGCCCTTGGGAAGTGAAAGCTAGCATGTCTGATTTGATCCCACGGAACAGCTACTGATAGATACTGATAGAAAGAGGTGAGAATGCACAGTTGCTGCATATAAGGCTGCCAAGCTGCAGACCAGTCAAGTAGTGTTAATGTTATGGCAGGTTAATGTATAAAGCATAAAGGTTAAACAAGCAGAGTTGTGATGGACTGGAGTCCCTTTTGGGTTAAAATTTACTTTGGGATAGGCTCCTTATTCTTATTATGAGTGCAGCTGTGTCCTAATGGTTACAGAAGTAGGTTTGGGACTGAAAGATTGCTGGTTCAAAAGTAATATAGCATATGCATATATATCTTACTGAACCTCATGTACTAAAGATGACTTAAAGCCCCTACCCCCCCATCCCCCGCCGGCCCATATTGTCCTACCATTGGTCAACATTAATTTGTCAGTTCCTTCCCATGCCCAGATCATATTGACCTCCAAAATGTTCCTGCATAACTTAGATATGCTTATCTGTGGATGCAATGGAAACATAAAACAACCAAAGAAAACAATGGAGATGAGAGAGAGCCAAGAAGAGAAACAAAGTCCTAGTATTCCCAGGTCTGATGGTGACATTAGAGGGCCTAGGTATTCCCTTGGTAGACTAAACAAAAACAATATGCAGTTTCCCATCTTTGGGAAAAAAGTAGCTCACAAATTGGGTAGGGATCACAACTAGCCACATTGCTTCGGTGAATCCTAACATGCCCACAAATTAAGATTTTGATATTTTCATTCATACAGTAATAAAAGATTCATGGCAATCTTATGATATCAAGTGACACTTCAGGGTCAGGGGACCACTCAGAGGAGCTTTGCTCAAAATAAATGAGGCAGATTAGTAGGAATAAAACTCAAAACCCTACTTTGACCCAAAGCATTGTGTTGGGAATAATCACACAGTTAGTACATATTTATATAAGGTATCAAGAGATGCAGATCAGCTTGGAATATTGGTGTTCTCATCTACGGTAACACATACACTATGTGGTAAGCAAGGTGCACACTGAAAACTATTCCAGGATAGTGAAAATGTTCAATGATCACTATTAACCCCACTAAAACTTTTAGTCCATCCATTGAGATGACTCTGTTAGAGAGAACCTTCAACAACTCAGTGATTTTAATAAATGTCAGCTCAGTAAAGGCATAATGTTTAAACTCTTTGATGAAGGTACGTTTTAATCTTGTCATCTATGAACCAATCCTGGCAGAATAGCAGTCTAATGGACATGTCACAAAGCTGAAGGATAGCGCTGAACACTAAGTACCTGTTCTTTTTCACGGAAAAAAAGCATTTTGGTAATTGACGTGAAAGAAAATCAATAAAAGCCTTTCAGATGTCTCCTGGGCATATGAAAAAGTGGAGTGTCCAAACCTCTATGGTCATCCTGACCCCCGAGGCTGCTATGCACTACTGGTTGAAAGTAACTGTCTTATTCAATCTGGCCAATTTTAATGCAATGCAAGTGGATAAAGATTGTGTAATGGAGAAGAGAGAGCCAAGAAGAGAAGCAAAGTCTCAGTATTGCCAGGTCTGACAGTGACATAAGAGGGCCTTGATATTCTGTTGTTGAACCAAGCAGACAAAATAAGCAGCGTTTCCCATCTCTGCTCAGAATTTGAGCTCAGAATTTGAGACGGGAACACAACCTACAACACTGGGTACAACGTAAATCCTAACCTGCCAGCAATCAAAGAGTTTGATATTAATTCATACTAAAAAGTTCAGCAGTTAACTGTAACTAACGGCTAATTATCAAAGGCCAGCCATGTCTCACTGTCTATGGTGAGAGGCATGTAAAAGAACCATTGCTGTTGTTTGTAAAGAGTAGGCCATTGGGTAGCCGTCAGCATGTTTCTGCAATGCGATGGCATGGCGAGCTGTCCAGGGTGTACTCTGCCCTCACCCAGAGTTGGCTGAGATAGGCGCCAGCCTCCCTGCGACACTAATTAGGATTAAGTGCTTCAGAAGATGAATAAATGAATGAACTGTCTTATATGGTCTGGTCAATATTCAAGGAATGCAGGTAAAGATTGGAAACAAGAAGTAAATGGTAAATTACAACAGATCAAACATACTGCATCATGACAATAAACTAAGGGATCATAACTGGATGAGTCTACAAGTTGAACTTCTGAAGCAATCTGTCTGGAATTTTACTTCATAAATTAAAACGTTATCCTGCTTGGACTGATTTTCTGACTTCTCATACTCAAAATGCCAATATTTTGCCACACCTACTGCATCTTTACCATCACTGTAAATTGTCCAGTGCCAGTGTCACCTTCCCTTCAGGTTACTGTTCACAAGACGTCAGTGTTCTGATAAATAAAACATGTCTTCTCTCAACAGTGTCTCAGCAAGGAATTTGAAAAATGATACTTTGGAAGAAAGGAAGAGATTTATGACTGGACACTTAAAGTAGGAATGGCTGACATTAGAGAATGATATGCCCTACAGAAGGTGAAATTGGGAATAGGCTTCACAGGCTCTGGCATCTGCAGCTGCTAACATCATCCAGCCTTCCACGAGATAGATTTATGCTATAGCAATGGATAGAATAATAGAAGACTCCCAGCAGATCTATGCACTGAGAATTAAAAATGAATGTGAAGAGATCTGTATGTGCCTGTCTGTAACAATATCTAATGCTCAACAAATGCTTTTTTTTTGGGTTACAATAAAGCATTTCTCAGATTGTCATAATGCTAGTCTGGATATAGGAAGAACAGCTTGTAGAATAAATGCTTGGATTATGGAATACTTTATAAAATCAGACAGATATGAGTAAACATTCATTGATTTTCTAAGCTGCTTAATCCTAATAAGGGTCGTAGGGAGGCTGAGACCCATCTCAGGTGACTCTGTGCGAAGGCAGAGTACACACTGGACAGCTCGCCAGGCCATCACAGGGCAACACACACACAACCATTCACACTCACACCTAGGGGTGATTTGGGACAGCCAATTAGCCTACTGTGCATGTTTTTGGGCTGTGGGAGGAAACCGGAGTAGCTGGAGTAAACATTATAAAAACAAAATCAAATCAGAACCTCACAGATGAGGGGCAAAAATAATAGAATTAATCCATACATTGATCATACATACTTTTTAAGCCCTCTTTAAAGTCAGACATGGGCAAACTATAACTGTCTTCATTTTGGTTAAATAATACCGCAAAATAATGCACACATTAACAACAGCCTAACATCTTATTTGAAACACAGCGAAAAGGTTTTGGGTTGGAGTCCTTTCTGTGTGGAATTCTCATGTTTTCCCCATGCTTGCATGAGTGTTTTTTTACTCCAACAGTCCAAAGTCATGCATGTTATGTCAACTGGCTACTTTAAATTGCCCATAGGTGTGAATACGAGTGCAGAGAAGACCTCCAGTAGACTGGTGACCTGTTAGGGTGCACCCTGGCTCTTACCCAAGTCAGTTGGGATTGTCTCCAGCTTCTCCACCGACCCTGTGACTGACAACTGACTGATAAGTGGTATATATAATTTATATATATATATAAATTATGTGTTGGTGTGATAACCAGTGTGTGTGTGAGTATGACTGGTCAAGTATGTTGGTGCACCTATAGGTGGAAATACACACTGCCTTGTATTTCTGTTGGTTGATCATGAAGGTATTACTCTGGGTGTGGCATTTAAGCTTTGAATGCATATCTTGCAAAACCTAGCACATTGAAGTAGATACTATGGATAAACATGACTGGCTTTTATCCCATTCTCAGCTCCTTGCCCACTTTTTAGCATTAATTTTTTGGAAATAAACAGTGGGTGGAGTTAGAGTCAGAGGTGGGGTGAAGTTACAGTGTAAAAGATTACAGAGAGGGTGTTTTACAAGTCATCTACAAAAGGCACCTTTTTTTTTTTTTTTTTTTTTTTTTTTTTAAATATGGGTTTGAAAACTTCTAAAATGCCCTTGTCAGTTGCTAAACTGACTAATCAGGAGTTTACTTACTCAGCCTGGTCATACTCACTTTTTATTTAATGTTTGTGGGAGACACAAGACCTAAAAATATTATATTTAATTTCATATCTGAACACTTGGAAGCATTAAAAGGAATTAAAAACTTATTAAACTTGCAATCACAAGAAAGTTAAACTGTACTACTGATTCGTTGTTCTCAATAGCCACTGCTGCTACATGTTATCAGTGCTACGCTTCAATGGCAATAAGACTTGAAGGCTGATTTGATTTTTGACTAGGCAAAGCATACTACATTTTCTAACTAAAGATTCATGACCCGAATGAACCTGGATACTAAAAAGAAAGGGGTGGAATTGGACAGGCAAACGGTGGCAGATATTAAACTGTTAGAGACTGAAGTAGAGCAGATGGCCTCGTATCACTACTTGTTAAATGACTGGAGGCTGCATTCTCAAACAGTGACAGCCTCGACCTTCATGATGACTAATCAGAGCTTGTCAGAAGAAAATCCGAGTGAAAACAGGAATGACATTAAAATTACAGTCCTCCAAGTCTGAAGCTCAATAAATGACTAATGCAGTAAATATGACACAAACTATACCCATTATGTCTGTATTTGAGCAGTCCAGGGCCTTTGTATTAAGCCAGTATTGTAGATTTAAGTCAGGACCACTACACTAGGGGTAGAAAAGTTTTTGCATGCATTGTTCATTTATTTAAACAATTTTTTAAGATAGAAGAATCAGATCTGTAACAGCTATATATTTTCTAAACTGATAAAAAAATAATTTGAAAAATACTTATTTCACATTTTTGTCTACTTAGAAAGAATTTTCATCTTCATACACTTGGCACATATCCTTAAAAATACTTTAATAGACAAGATGCATTCATGCAATTTTACAGATTCATTCCTCACTATTTTCAGTCATTACTTTTTAGAAAGATATTAATTTCTCAAACATTACCCTGAAAAAGGTGACACCCTGTGGTGTTTTGTTGACTAAACTAGAATGAAATTATTTTCCACCAAAATAAAAAAAAAGTATTTTTAATGAGTATGTTCACATTTAAATATTAATTCCAACATTGTAAAGACTACATTTTTATTTTTATAGAATATGAAAATATGTGCATATTAAATAATACAAAACCTCATTTGCATATTAATGCTTGAAAATGTTCCAAAACATTTCTACAACCAACTTGCCTTAAGTGCACTTTGGTTTGCTACATAATGATACCCTACTTTACCCAGAATATCTCTTTTATTTGCATTTGGTAACCAGCCTCAACATTTTGCCATGTCCTACACCCTCCATTCACCCTGTGAACACCTAAACCCGTCTAATCTTGGAAACTAAGCAGGGTCAGGCTGGAATAGTACTTGGATAGGAGACCACCTGGGAATACCAGGTGATGTGGAGGATTTACCTCAAATCTGCCAAGAAAACTCTGAGAATAGAGTCGCCCAGAGTTGGATTCAACTGAAAGTACAACAACAACCCTTGAAACAAAAATCTGCCGGTGTTAAATACTCTACAAAATTAAGAAAACAACTGCTTCATGCAAAATATTGATTCTTAGCAAAATCTCTGATTAATGGTTCTGATTCTTTGTAGAATCCACATACCTAGGGGGCTGAGGGTGGGGTGATTGTACATACTTGCCCTGGAGGTCAGAGAACAAAACATTGCACTCCTATCCATGAGAAAAACATGCCTCCACACTGAAAAGGCATCGCTCCAACAGGCATGACCCCATTATTAACCACAATTGTAACGAGTAATATGAGTTGCCTTACAGTAAACATAAACCAGTCTGGCCTCCAAAGTCACATAATTTCATGAGAACATTAAGTGAAGCACTTCAATTCTGCCACAGTACACACGATCATTAATCTTAGCTGATGATTAAAAAGCTATAGTGAGCACGTGTATAGGTGTTCCTACATTGCTTACACAATTTCCTCTGGGATCAATAAAGTATTCTGATTCTGATAAGTGTCACCTCCAAAATAAAAATAACCTCTGAGATGTGCAGCAATGTAGAACATTACATAGACCGAGAACAAACAGTTCTAGCACTGTTTTTCACTCCGTGTGCTGCAAATTCAATTATGGTAACTAGTGTGAAAACACTTTTTCCAGAGACACAAGCCAAACAGCATTCAAGCACTGTCAGCTAGTTTACTCGTCACCTCCAAGAGCTCACACAAACAATGGTGAAATTGCCCCCAAGTGACAGGCTAATCATTCTTACTCTCCAATTGTTCTGACCCTGGAGTCTTTCTACTGCTTTCCACTGATGGTGTCTGGAAAGCGTGCACATAATCTAGAGCAATGGTCTTGTGCATCGTTTAGGGTGTAACCCACCTTCGCCCAGAGGGCTCCAGCCTTCCCGTGACCATAAAAAAAGGAAAAGCCACTCGTAAAATGAGATATGAGTTATATATATATATATATATATATATATAGAGAGAGAGAGAGAGAGAGAGAGAGAGAGAGAGAGATAAAAATAAAAAAGAAAATAGATTGTGTAGACAAAAAGTAGTAAATCACTCAGAGTTAAACTGTTCCATCCTTTATTAAACATAGCTTGCAAGAGATAAATATTACAAAGTTTTTCCTCCAAAATTAGCTTATTATTTTTTTTTTTCAGTCAACGCATAATTGTTAATCAATCGGCAGTAATCAAACAGCATTTTTTTAGCTTCATTTTTAGACAGTTAGATATCAAGGATGTGCAAAAGGTCTGGATTAAAATGTTCCAAATAAAAATAAAAAGTTGACAAAAAGCACATTTTTAGCCTTGATTCAAATTCATTACTCTTAAAGCCAATCCCCAGTTGTCCATACGATAGTTTTTCAAACTCAATATCAAGATTTTACTATTTATTTTTAAAACAAAGCAGATTTACATATTGCCAAGTGTTCTGAGCATTCAAACCGGCAGATCTGCAGCGGGGTCTATTTAAAAAAAAATAAAATAAGGAGAAGGGGTTGGGGATTAAGAAAAATAAAAATAATAATAAGCTGCTTTTCTCTCACACTTCATCAAAAGTAACTTGCATTTTCAAAAAAAAAATAAAATAAAAAAAATACTGGGACAAAAAGAAGTAAAACAATGATTGGCGTACTTGAGAGACATTACATGGTGGAAAGACGTAAACTAAAACGCTCGTCTCCAGAAAAGCTGATTGTCCAATCAAGGAACTACGGACAGTTAATCTATTATAATGAAAATTGAAAGGTCACACTCTTTAAAACCAATACTTCAAAGTGTGCAAAATTGTCATTCTTTTTTTGTCTTAAACATTTACTAAACTGAAAGCAATAAGCAATAGAACAGTCAAAGGCAAATATTTTCCTTAACCTGTCAACGTATACAACGTATACAATTCTTTCATGGAAAATTAAGAGCATTGCGAAATCCCCCACTCGGGGCAAGACATGAATGAAAGGCATAATGAAAAAGAAGGTCGAGTATGAGAAAGTAGAAAATGAAAATTTACATTGTCTCCCAAAAGTGTAAAGTGTAAAGGACACCCTGTAGTTGAACTCAAGCTAAATGAAGTGTGCATTGTCTCATGTCCTATCTACAGCTGAGTGCTTTGGATTTGGTCAGGTTCGGGGTAATACTGTCAAATGTCTGATCCACTGTGTACGTGTGAGGCCGACACTTTGCATGGGATAGCAAGAGAAATCAATGCATTCACCAAACATCGGTTTAACTTCAATGATATCGACAAAAAATAAAAAGCAACACACACCAAAAAGTAACATATACAAGATTATCCCATTATGTCCTAGTCCAAAGACTGGAGAATGGATCAAATGCTCCACTAGGACATTTTTTTTTCCATTTGCAAATACTACATACTACAAAAACATATAGCCTGGGAGAAAAATGCATCAAAAAGAGCTCAAAAACAAGAAAAGTATAATCCCATACATTTTGCACATTTGTTACACAATAATACACAGTGATCACTAAACAAAATGACAAGCTTCACAATATTCATGGCTTTTTGCTTGCGTTTCTACACAATATACAACCATTTTAATTTCATTTTTTAATTCAAAGGAGAAAAAAAAGCATATGTACAATAAGTCATTATTATTTATGACCTAGTAAATATTGTGTTGCCATCTTATAGTTCTTTTTTTTTTGTTGTTGTTTGTTTGATTACATGTATGCTTTTTGTAAGAAAGTTCACAACTTAAATAAACAAAATCAAATGAAATTAAAAGAAGGAATAAAAATTAAAGATTAATTTTAAAACCCTAGAAAACGACATTTCAGAATCTGGTAGATCTCAATAAATGTGTATGGATGCATCCACTACAGTCTGGCAGAGAGATTCGCAGAGAGAAGGGAGACGGAATACACACAGCCTACAAGACAAGACATTCAAATTAGAAGGCAGGGCAGAATCATCATACGCCTTTAAAGGGGACTGATTACAGAGTCGGCAAAACTGGAAACTAAGAAATCTCTTAAGCATAAACTTTATCATTTTACATTGCACCTGTGAATCAAAGCCAAGGTAGCTGTGTCTCAAGTCACAATCTAGGACCACGTGTACATGAGAGAATCAATAAACTCATATATAGAGCATCCTGTACTTAAGGGAATCACATTAATTACACACAAAAACAATAGTGCCAAATTGGGGTTCAGTGCTACATGATGTTAGCTAGCGAACATAACCAACATGTATTGTGCTACGTTCATTTTTCATTTTCAATGCAAAGTTTGGGAATGTTTAAAACAGCACCGCAGACGCAGATATGACTGCCATCTTTGGCAACCCCCTCCCTTTTATTTATGATATTTATCCCTTTTATTGTGGTGCATCATGGGACAGGGTAGTGCAAAAAGTGTCCACATTTCATTTGTTGAGCAAATATAGTACACCACCTGGGCTGTGGTAGTATTTCTCAGTGTGAGCACACCAGACACACACTCAAAAAGTCTAGGACGGTGGACAAGTATCCAATCTGAAACACAGCTAATGACTTTGCTTAAAAGTTGCATCTATCTGTCCCAAGTAAGAACAATACACATAGCATTTAAAAGAATTGTTTCACATAACACACATTGGTGAACTTGATTTTGTCACTTTCCTAAAAATAAAACAAAAAAAAACAACAACCAAAAAGTAGCACTTTATGAGAAAGTGCTCATTAGTAACATGATTTCAGTGCTTGTTGTTGTCAGAGTTAATGGAACTATGCAAGTTCTTGCAGTGTGCCAACAATTACACCATCTTAAGCTACGAAATGAACTTACAAACGGGTGACAAAAAAAAAAAAAACCCAAACCAACCCCGAGGTCCTATCCACAATCTATTCCATTCATACCCCAGTGGTTCCAGAATAAGCTCCACATGCACTGCCGCTCTGATGGAGACCCTGAGGCAGGTGCTTGGTAAGTTTTTAGACCACCCTAATCCACCAGAACAATTCAAAAATTAGCTTGTATTCTGATAATGGCAGTTAAGAGACCAGTAATTCTGCATGAGAATATCTAATTTGGGTGGAGATCTGGTGACTTTGAAAGCCACAACACATCACTGAACTCATTTCATATTCTTCAAGGAACCCCTGTGGCTTGTGGATCAGAGGTAAGATCACTCCTATCAGGATAGAAATGTTTCATGATAGGATTAGTAACACTTACTCACCAAAGGCAAGGTGGATGCTGCGGAATACTCCTCGAGACTGAATATCAAGGGGGCTGAACTCAATTCATCCACTGAGCCTGAGGCGAATAATTGTTTTAGTATATACTACACAGGAATATAAAAAGCAAATTCAATCAAGATCATTTACTTTTTTTTGCATATTTTAACCATGACAGGGGTAGGTCAGATGAGGTGTACTCTGTGCACAGAGCATAAGTACTGTCTAACAGCATTTTTTAACATTCAGAGTTTAAGTATATACGAGTAAAACATGGAAATACAAGAAAAGCTAATCAAATTTAATTTGAATAAAAGTTTTTGGGCAGCGGGGTGAAACTGACCCCTTCCCTCTGCTAGGTTGGCCTCTGCTGAGGTTCCCTCAGCTGCTGAGCATTGCCTGAAACAGGCTAGTTGAACAGAACTGCTGTTTTCGGCGGGCAGAAGAGTTCCCTAGGAACCAACGGCCGGCGAGAGCAAGCAGCTAGTATGATACTGTGGGGCAACTGGCTAATGCATCCATCGTACTGCCTAAGCTGGAGCCAGGTGCTAGCTAACACAGAGAGTGCCGCTCCTGGTGCATACTCTTCGACAAATACGATGACTATGACATATACATATACATATATATATATATATATATATATATATATATACATACACACACACACACAGGCACGTGTGTGTGTGTGTGTGTGTGTATATGCATTATACATGGGATAATGTCTATTAATCCTGAGATAGTAAACCAATCAGATTGCACCATTCCCGTGTAGTATATACTAAAAGTGATTAATTACAAGTGCTTTGTACTGTTATGTTGTGAACTTTCTGTCCCGCAACATAGCAGTAAAAGTCTCCAAAGCCAAACAGCATCCTCCCTTTAATTCACTGGACCACCAGTTTTTTTTTCTTCGTCACCCATTTGTATTTTGCTAAGTAATATATACATATTGCTTCACTAAAGCAATGGGCAGGAGTAAATTAAGTGCTAATTCACAAGCAGAGTGAGAAAAGGACATGCGGTTTGAATGCTGTTGGCACAGAAAAACTAAGTGTTTTGATCTTATTCTGAAACTTACAGGAGAACCTAATACTGCATACTGACCAAACACTGCGAATGCTGCCACCTTGTGCAACATCTGCTATACTGCTCTGTTTGTATTCTGGCCTGAAATGTATAGACACGTATAAAATGCTATAGAAACGTACTGGCGGATCTGAGGCACTGATAGGATAAACAGCAGAAATGAACTGATGGTCTGAGATTCACAACACAAGTAAAAAAGTCTCTCTCCTAACTCTCTCTCAGACGGTCTGGTGACATCCATACTTCAAGAGCCTGGGAGATAAAAACATTCTTGTCCTTTTCCTAACCATTGTTTTCATTTGTCGATTTATTTAAAAAAACAAAAAGTGCTCCTGGAGTAAAAGTTATCTCATATGAGTTGCCCCATCGTGGTGATTGATCCTTGCCTATGCTATTATAGATATTCCACCTGCATCTTTTCAACCTTATCTTCTGCTAACAATGTATACATAAAATCATATAGATATTTGAATAGGTTATGTCCATTTACCATTTTGATGATTATCGTCTCCTAGGGGTAAATACCTCTGAGGTACACAACCGTTTCAGTAGAAGACGCCGCCAAAGAAAAAAAATTAAGGACGCTGAAGGAAAATTGAGACTGACAAAATGGAATTAGGTTCATTTAGATGCTCATTTCCTCCATATGCAGCTAAACACATGGCACTGCAAGAGACCTTCTCACAGCGCTGATGTCTTGAAAATAAAGGCATTGAGGGGACGTGGAAAAATGCACCAATCCAGGCCTCCAAATCTGCAGCAAATCCTGTATATTCAAGGCAGCCTTTATATCAGAAACACACCGCATGTTTTTAGCTTCGGTCATCATAAAGCTTCTGTCGCTGCTCATTTTCAACCATCCTTCTGCTGTGTAGTACGTGACCTAAACATCCTTCAATGATTCTGCACACAGCACCTAGTGTTCTCGGATCATATTGCCTTCTCAAGGCAGAACAGCCGTCAGCGTCTCAGTGCATTAGGATTCGTTTACTAGAAGAGTTCGTCATTCCATCAGACGTAGTCTTCGCCAAGGCTCTTTCTCTTTGAAATGTGTTTGCTACAAATATATTTTTTTAAACCACATGGCATAGGTGAAGCTTTCTTGTTACAAAAGCTTAACTATAGATGCAAGCTTCAATGAGGGCTACATAGTAAGAAAAAGGGCTTTTGTAATGTGAGAGCAACCTCTCATCATTCAACAGGGTGCAAAAGGGAGGATGCTAAGAAGGAAAATAAATTTTTCAAGTAACCCTGAAATCTAGCCCCTTCCTTGAGAAAGAAATAAATAAAAATGCCAAACAGAAAAAAAAAACAAGTCACTAAAACTACTAACATAGGAATACCTCTAACTAACAATAATGATATTAATAATAATAATAATAATAATAATAATAATAATAAAGGTGATAACTGACAGCAAGAGCAAGAAATAAAGAGCTTTGTATTTGTAGGAAATGGAAATTGAGACTGTCTGGTGTTCGTCTGGCTGAGTTTTTCTCATGGGTTAGTTGGGTAGGCACACGGACAGGCACTGCATGCGACAGGGGTGATGGTTGCAGTGTGGGTGTGTGAGAGCTCATTTCTGGCCGGTGATAGATTGAGATATGGAGCGTGGGGGGATCATGTCCAGCAGATACTCCCTCTGCCGGTCTGCCAGACTGGACGCCTTGTGGCTTCCCGGGTTCAAATAGGCAATATTCAAGCCTGGAGAGTCAAAGAGGGACAGAGGACATAAAATAAGGAGGCAATAAACAAAATCATGTTTACAAAGAACATAGAGAATATGGAGACTGTATGAGTGAGTAAGTGAAAGAGAGAGAGAGAGAAAGAGCGAGAGAGAGCGCGAGCTCACCGGGTATGTTGTAAATCTGTCTGCGGCTCTCATGATGTGACTGACTGCTGCTGGCACTGCCACCTCCACAGCGCTTGCTGGTCATACCCAACAGTCCACTGGCTACTGAGAGCTGAGAGGCCTGGGCAAAGTTAGACAACACGCCACGCGCCGAGCTAGATAAACCCCGCTGAAGAGCTGCCTGTGGTTGAGGAGCCTAACACAACACACACACACACACCAAAGTTCATTATTACCCGTTTAAGGTGTTTATGCTTCTGAACATGAAGTTTTTAAATGAAAATTGCTGAATTTTTTAAAAAAATAAAAATGCTTGGCAGAAGGGAAAAAAAACCCTAAAAAAAACCTGACAAATTGAGGAAGCAATAAAGGGTGACTGAACAGCTGGAAAAAAATGACAATACCAAGACAGCGTTTGCCCGGAGCCTTTTTAAGTGCATAATCTTTTACTTTCTATACAGAATATATACTGTACAGTATCATTTTTGTCCTTTTGTTGATTTCAGGAAACAAATTTGTGTTACGTTGTAAAATCACTAATGTAAGCATGAAACAAAAGAAGCCTAACATAGAGTCGTTTGTTCCGATTCATTTTTTCCATGCATACACAGTCGCCAGGGGGCAAAAGAAAGGAGAAGACAACGGTGGCCAAAGTGGCAGAGTATGGTGAAAAACCCGACAACAATCTCAAAACAGATGAATAAACTTGGATAAACTTGTGTTGGATAGATATCATAAACTGGTTACTGGTGGAGAGAAGCTTCCTGATCCACAGCATTGATAATAAAAACAGGGAAAGTTACCAGGCTCAGCAGATGAATGTGAACATTTTCGGGTATATTTACTGACCCAATATCCTGTACATTACACATGAGTTGCTGAAAGTCTGCAAATCATTGGATTGATATTTTTCACACCACTCTGGCCACATTCAGGAATTTATATATCATGAACTTACACAGGAATCATTAGACTGTTTGGAATGTTAAACAAACCTCGGCAGACAAAAAGCTAGAATATGTATAAGCACTTACTGAACATGTGAGACGAGGTAAGCTGAGTTTAATCATGCATGCGGTTATCGGCTTTCTATCACTAAACCATTCATGATGGACAATAATAATAATTAAAAAAAAAGAGTGAATTCACCTTGTGGGATGTATGAATCACTTTAATCTAAACTAAACTTTAATCTTTGGGGAAACTACCATTGGTAAAGTTCTCAAGGTTTTGTTATGGACACGGTAATGGTTTTAAATAACCCTCCAGAAAGCATGGGTTAGCAAGTAGTGAAATTAAAGTCTCATTCAGGGCACAACAGATAACCAGCATGCTGTTCAAATAGCAAGTACCGTGTTTCCCCGATAATAAGACCTACCCTTACTTCAGCAGAACGGTCCAAAATAAGCCCTACCCCGAAAATAAG
>JAQMYF010000001.1:45744260-45756245 GCA_030014195.1 Neosilurus mollespiculum
CACACACACACACACACACACACACACACACACAACCCATTGAGATGACAATATGATTTGCAGTGTGCAAACTGGAGAACTTTGGGTTCATAGCGGCATTAAATTCTCCCGTTCTGGATCGTACCAATACCACAGTTAATAAAAATGATCCGCAAGTTTATTGTTAGTGATCACAAAATGCAATAAAATGATGTTTGTGGCTTTTGTGATATTAAAATGACTAATAAGATGACGGTCAGTACGTCATGCGATGTCACACCGCAAACACTGGGATCTGTGCAAGATGTGTTTTTTAACAATGTACACATGTGCATTTGCAATTTTACTATGGACCAGAGAACAAAATTCTGAGTCAAACTCGGCAATAAAGACCCTTGAAATGCTTCAACAAGCATACAGCAGTGAAGCAACGAGCAGAGCGAAATGGTGTTTTGCTTCAGAGGCACTGCTTAATTGCTCTAGGCTTGCTGAAGCATTTAAGGGTCGCTGTTGCTTTGTGATTTGTGGAATGAATCGTATCCTCCTGACCCTAAGACAGGGGACTACTGAGCATGCAGTGCAGAGACAGTCAGTGAGTGGGATGCTGGTAGTGGGTATTAAATCCTCAGGATATCGGGATTGAGATCCTCGTTGTGACGGACACTGTACCTTGAACATGTCTAGGTTGGGGTGATGGCGGCGCTCCTCTGGGTGTGGAGTGCTCCTCGGGCTTGATGCTTCATTATCTGACAAGATAATCACATCTGGAGATGGAGTACACCTCTCTCGTTCCATACCACTAAAGGAGAAAGAGCAGGGGGGAGAAACATGGTGAATATGTGTTGAGTTAAGTAGAGGAAACCTGATTCATTTCTTTAATCCATTCTGTTATCTTTGCTGCAAATGACAAGTGACGGTTGGTTGCACTGGCAGGTGTGTAGGTGCACTGGATACAGTATATGGTAGGACAGATAAAATACGGCTAGTTAACCTGGCTACAAACATGAGGATTTTGTTCTGGATCATATTGTACATGAGATCCAAAAAAAGATCCAGGTCTAAAAATATTCACTACAGGCAACAGGGACAAAATCTGGAAAGGTTAGACAAGGTCCTCCTGTCATGCATTCCAGCTGCTTTTCATTCTTGGAACAAATCTCCACCGTCAAGAAGCGCCACACACTGAATGATGAAAAAACATGAAATCCAGTTTAACTCCTCCGGCTGAGTCACACGTCCAGCATCCATATGCACATCTAGCAATCTGTAACAAAAAAGGGATTCATGTGTATTTTACCACAAAAATTCTTCCTTGCTGAAATCAGGTCTGCTGGAATTCCAAACTGTATTACTGAACATCATCTCAAAACATTTCATTGTTTCGCTATGGAGCTATCATGCGATGGAGCCTGGTACATTTTGTAAATAAACAAGACAAAGAGCAACCTGCTTCAGCAATTAAAATGACATGAATTGCTGACAGCCAACCACAGACCTTTGCCTGTAATCCATAAGCTAACATGCAAGTTTCTCATTGACTTTCCACTAACTGCTTCAAACTAAACTTTAATACATGTCTATCACACTCTTTTTATCATTATCATCAGTATTTGCCAACCCACGCAATCCTACTAGTGTCGCTTGGAGGCAGGAGCCTATCTCAGCGGACTCTGGGTGAAGGTGCGGTACACCCTGGACAGCTTGCCAGTCCAAAGCAAGGCCAATGCGCACACACACACACACACACACACCATTCACACTCCCACTTCGGGGCAATCTGGGATACCCAATTAGTCTGATGTGCATGTCTTTGGACTGTGGGAGGAAAACTGTAGGAACCCCACACAAGCACTGAAAGAACATGCAAACTCCACACACAAACGCCCTTGCCGTGCCTGGAACTCAAACCCAGGACCTTCTTGTTGTGAGGCGGACATGCATACAACACCGTGCCATGTAATAAATTTTTATTTTTTTTTTTTTTTTTTTTTTTTTTTAATATAAAGTGATCTTGTTTGTATTCAAATTGTAGCTTACACTATTCTGAAGCTTATGGACAGAAAACTGCACGTAAAGCTAAGACTATTCTGAACATAGTGGAATTATCTATATATAAAAGGACAGACATGAGCATCATGGCAACTTTGGGCTTTCAGTGATTTATTGGCAACAGAGGGGTGCAGTGGTGGTCAAAACCTGCAGCTAAATGGGGACCGTCTGTGGCATTTGCATGTTCTCACTGTGTTTGGAACCGTTTCCTTCAGGTACTCCAGTTTCCTCCCACATTCTCAAGACATGCATATTAGGTGAGCTTGATACTCTAAATTGCCCATAGGTGTGAACAGGTGGTTATGTCCATGCTAGCCATGCAATAGATTGGTAATTTGTTCAAGGTGTACCCACCACTCATGTAGGGATTGACTCCACCTTCCTCCATGACTGTGAAGGAGAGGTATAGATTCTCGATGGGTGAATGGATCTCTTTGAACTAGTCTTTTACGGAAGAAGAATGATGGCACAACGTGTGTCTTCAATAGAAACAATGTCCTAATTCATTTTGGGTTTTCTAAAGACAACACAGGGTCAAAAATTTACATCCATGACACCTTATATATTGTCCCTTACCAAGTTTCACCTTGACCAGATGCCTCTGGAGCCATCAATAAGTTTCTGGCAGCATAGTGGCTGGACATTTTCCACTCTTCTAGGCAGAATTTGTAGAGATTGGATTTGTAGAGTGTTTACTTGCACTGAACTGATTTCAAAGTACAGTATTGTCAATGCGGTTGCAGTTTGGATTTGTAAACCAAAGTTTTAAGTTAGCATGGTTTATCTCATCTACAACCAGCACTGAAGTGTATCTGGAGACACTGCCCTTTTTGAACACCCAACTGTGTCCAAGTTTGAGGTTATGCTGAATTCTTAGGTAGTCCTCCATTTTCATAACTCCATACACTTTGAACAGTGCACCAGTTCCAGCATTCATGATCCCACCACCACCATGTTCAACAGCTGGTAGAGTGAAATAACTCAATTTTTGTCTTATATGACCATAAAACTTTCATAAGATGCAGTCTCTCTGTCCGAATGGTAAGCGGCAAACTTTAGTCAACCTTGAAGTTGACCTTGAAGTTTCTTCACAACCAATTGTAGAGCAGGACCTTCTTTCTTGAACAGCAGCCTCCCAGTCCACAGTAATAAAACCACTTGATTGTGTACTTTGTTCCAGTAACCTCTAGTACATAAGCTTGTGCCTTGTGGTTTCTAGGTTGTTTCTTATGATATGAACCAAGTTCTTTTCAACTGAGGGGGACAGTTTGGGTCTTCTTCCCAAGTGCCTTGGCAAAGTGGCTAAACCTCTCAATAACTTTTTTATTCGGGAATGTGCGGTGAAAAATGGCTCCCAAAGACATTCCTAAGTTGGGAAAACGTTTTATTCATCCTCAGATCTGCAATGAGCCCCTTGGATGTTCCCATCGCACTGTGTGTTGGTCAAAGCAATTAACAATTAATGCTATCAGACAAACCCTTTTTATGCTGGAACAGAGAGGTTACCTGCTGTAAATCAATCATTGACAACAGAAAATAAAAAGGAGTCGGCAAATTAAAAAAAATGTAAAACTTTAAGCTCCAATTAATATTTAAGTGGGTATATACACAGGCATTTCTGATTTACAAATGTATGTTTTGTGTCCCTATGTTGACTTCAGAAAGCACCATATAAAACAGATACAGTATGTTAATAGTTATTTTTTGTATTAAAGATGTTGTACAATCACAGAAAAAGAACAGCTTAGTGAAATTCATGTCTCTCTTTTTACACGCCTGACTGTAGCTGTATGCTATTATTGTGGGATGTCCCATGTAAACGGCAGACCACTTAGCGGTACACTCAGACTCCATGGCTGGAAAATCAAAGGTGACAAAAATTCTGATTGCTTTTTTTTTTTATCAACCCTGGGACATCGCATTCGCTGAGCTTTACACACTGCTTCGAGTTTAGATTTTTTCATAACCATAACCAAGAAGTGAGTCTAGAAGCGTGAGTGTCTTATTTTTACTCATGGCTGTTTACACATCATTGGGTAGGGTCCTCAATCATGGATACATATTAATTAAATTACATAAATTTCATTTAAACTGCTAGGGATATTTAAAACACCTAGCTATAAAACCAAAATAGATGACCTGGGTCAACAGTACAATCATTGCAATGTCAATAGTACAACCAAGCATGTAATGAGGTGTGAATGAATATATAACACTATGACAGGCACACAATAACATGGTTCACTGCCCCATCCTGAAAGTCCTCTCACCTCCTCTTGGCGCTCATGTCCACAGGTTCATCCATCATGTTCTCTTTGCCATTCTTGCTCGGCCCTCCATGACCTGTGCTCCTTAAGCTGCCGTTCAGCTTCTCCTCATACACCGCCGAGGCTCCCATCAGCCCTTGGCTGGCCCCAGGTCCTTTCCCATCTGCCACAGTGGCTCCTTCCAGAGCAGCGAGGTCCTTGCGCTTGAGCAATGCCAGCATCTTCAGTCGCTCCATAGCCTCGTGACCCTCCATTTTCAGGCGCTTGGCCAGTGCTTCCTCCCGCTCATCGGCTGTTTCCAGACCCCGCTTCAACAAGTTCAACCGCAACGCCTCCTCAGACATCCGCTCCATCCTATGTGCACAGACAGAAAGAGATTCAGAGGATGACAAAACTGTCTCGTATGCAGTTACTCAGAAAATCATGCCATATATCACAGTGTCTTCATTCAACCTGCGATAGATTCAGATTTTACAAACCCTACACTTGAGTCGAATGCAAATCAGTCAATTATTTCAAGGCTTTTCTTGACCAAGTGCTGTGACAGAGCTGTGAGAGAGAGAGAGACAGAGAGTGAGAGCGAGCATGTTGTCATGACTCCTTCTCACACACCCACACACAGCCTGCCACTCACTGGGCCAGGAGGCTACAGCGTTCAAGAACCAGACTTAATTAATTAATTACGATCAAATCACTGTAGTTTTCATGGTCCGACAAGAGAGGGTTGAGTGAATGAAAGCACCACACTCTAAGCCTCTCTCTCTCTCTCGTACTCACTCAGCTGTCTGTGTGAGTGTGTCCCCAGCCCAGAAGCACAGTGGGGGGAAACCACCGGTCTTTCCCCAACAGCTCGTTGGTGCTCTCAACTCTTACAAAGTACTTGGATAAAAAGGGTGACCTTCAAGCTTCCAGCAAGGGATCATATTCCTGGCTTCTAATTACTGTGATTGAGAAGTTAACTTTTATCTGAGGAGTCTAATTACACAAGTCTCTGTTCTCTGGTGAACGAACCCTTTGCTGGTGAATGAACGCCTAAGGCCTTTGTGTGAAGACTGAACATTTTTAAAGGGTGGCAATTTTGTTTTAAAATGCAAAGGAAACTCTTCTGGGGGTTGAAGCGTGCCATTTTGACTTAAAACCTTTAAAAATAGTTCTCTTTGGTAAAGTGTTACCTTTAAGGATGTACTGAAAATAACGAAGACAATACTAAAGATCAGGTTCACTGTCAGGACTATTCTTTAGATTTTATCATTTAAATTTTGCATAGCAACTATCCATTCATCCCTCCACCGAAGCTTTATCGTACTAGGGAGGGTTACAGGAAGGCTAGAGCCTATAGCAACCGACTCTGGGCAAAGGCAGGGTACACCCCGAACAGCTCTCCAGTCCATTGCACGCACACACACCCCCCTAGGGACAATGTGGAACTGCCAATTAACCTTATGTGCATGCCGTTGCACTGTGGGACGAAACCTGAGTTCCTGGAGGAAACCCACACAAGCATGGGGAGTACGTGCAAATTCCACACATAAACGCCCTTGCCGAGCCTGGGACATGAACCCAGGACCTTCTTGCTGTGAGTCAGACGTATTAACTACTACACAACTGTGCTGGCCCATTTTAAGCATGAACAGAATTTCTGACAGATCCCAGATATCTCTCTCTCTCTCTCACACACACACACACACCCACTTCCTCGTTTGCATCACTTGATTAAAGAAGCTTGTAAAAAGTCACTGCAGAAACTAAATGATTATTGGCAGCACACTATTATCCACTCTATTACCGTTACTTCAACCATTTATTCTAATGGGAAGCAAAACCAGTGCGAGCACAATGTGCAAAGTGTGCTGGCTTTAAACAGAACCGCTACAACTTGCTAGCACCATATGGGTTTCCGTTATAGGTTATTTAAGCAACTGGCAAGAACTAAAAAATAAAAAAGCATTCCAAGACTGTGTGATGCAGGACCATTTCCAAGTGGTTTGATCACACTGAGAAAGCAGTTTATAACCTGAACTGATCCAGCTGCAGGAAGTGAACCAAACACACTGTATATTTAAGGTTGGAAGAAGCATGTTTATGATGCAAGCTGCTAGAGAGACCTGCTAGGTGGAAACTGCCAAACAACAACTGGATTGGTGCACAAACTAGTTCTTTACTATTTTTACAGCTTCAGAAATATAGTATTAAATACACAACACAATTCTATTCTAAATGTAATTCAATTCAATATCAGCCTATGGGATATACTGTCGAATAAATAGTGTCACTATTCCCCCTTTATTCACTGTGACCAAGCATGTAAAATTATAAATGACTTTGTGCACACACCTCAATGTATTTATTAAAAATAAAATGTAATTATTATAATTCAGATATTATATTATTAAACGAAATGACAAAACGTCAAGATTTTAATAAATATACATCTTGCCTTATAACAGATTTTCTACAGAATCACGAATGGCAACTTACCTTTATCCTAATTTAAAAAAACAAACAAACAAACAAACAAACAAAAACAAAACAAAAAAAAGTTACATATGGAAAAGTAAGCACACCCTTCAACCTTCAAGTCTATAAACTTGGAATTAAATGTTACAGATTTGGAGTCATTGATTGGAGCCTCTTGCAGGTGGAACCCATCTTAAACTGGACATCTAGGGTCTGGTGATCTTTCTGCTATCTCTAAAAGGCCTATAAAAGGCCTGAATTTTAAAAGATCTTCAAATTATTTTTAATTATTTCCAACTGTAAGGAGAGTCTGCAAGGGGATCTACAATCTACAAGTATGGGTGTGAAAGTGCCTACATCTACTGTCAGAGATTGGGCAGAGTTTACCTGCATGGGTCAGGGAAAAGGCTTTGTTTTCCAAAAAGTAAAAATAAAATAAAAAAATGAACAAAACAAAATTTTGTCACTGCCCTGTGATGGTCTGGCAAGCTGTTAAGGAGGTACCCTGTCTTCGCCCAGTATCGGCTGAGATAGGCACCAGCCTCCTTGTGACCCTAGTACAATTAAGCAGTTTGGCAAATGAGTGCGTGTAATTTGTCAGTGACCATAAAGGCAAAGCCTTTTGAAACTCTGTGCTCTGGACAGATCATTTCAGGATAGAGTTATTAGGCCACAGTCACAGTACATGCTTGATGCATACCCACTGTGAATCATGCTGGGGCAAATATTATCATTTGGGGTTGCTGTCCTCCCTCAGGGACTGAGCAGATTGCAGTCATTGATTCAATGATGAATTCCTCATCATATCACAGACTGTGGGTGGCACGATGGCAATAGTGTTTAGCACATCCGCCTCATAGCAAAAATTTCCCGGGTTCGAGACTTGGGCTTGGCGAGGGAGTTTCTGTGTGGAGTTTGCAAGTTCTCTATGTGCTTGCATGGGTTTCCTCCGGGTATTCCCGTTCCCCCCCCAAGGTCCAAAGAAATGCACATTAGGCTAACTGTCTGTTCCAGATTGCGTCTAGATGAGTATGAATGGTTGTATATGTGCTTGCCTGGCTGTCCAGGGTGTAGCCTGCCTTCATCCAAAGTGGGCCCTGTGACCTTATTAGGATTAAGCGGTTCGGCAAACAAATGAATGAATATATAAATGAAACCCAGACTGAAAGTAATGTGAGGCCATATGTCCAAAAGTTGAAACAAAGCTGGAGCTTTCAACAGGATAATGATCTTCAGCACACCATCACATCCACCACCCAACATCTCAAGAGATAAAACAAAAGGAGTAGCGAAAAGCCCAAACATCACTGAACATCATGCAACTGAAGGAGAAGTGGTCAAAACATTCAGCAAGCCCAAGTCAGAGATTGGCGGGCAATTTTACAAAACATCTACACAAAGTTTTTCTGCTGGAGGGGGCAATACTTTCTCCAAAGACGATTTTTATCTAACTGATACATTTGCAGACTAAATGAATGATAAAGTACATCACCTTCCTCTGTAGACACTGAATTAAAGAGGAGGAAAAATTCATGTGATGCATTTATTTTTTTAAGATGCACATATTTAATGTGTCCCAGCCATGCATTTTTTCCTTGGTTAATTTCTGTGACTATTAAATATCATACCAAATATTTGCTTGTTTGTTTGCTTGAATAGGGCGGCACAGTGGAATAGTGGTTGGCACGTTCACCTCTCAACAAGAAGGTCCTGGGTTCGAGTCCCAGGCTCGGGCGTTTCTGTGTGAAGTTTGCATGTTCTCCTTGTGCTTGTGTGGGTTTCCTCTGGGTACTCTGGTTTCCCCCCACAGTCCAAAAGACATGCACGTCAAGCTAATTGGCTGTTTAGGTATGAATGTGAATGGTTATGTGTGTGTTGTCCCTGCAATGGTCTGGCAAGCTGATCAGTGCTTACCCTGCCTTTGCCCATCGTCGACTATGCTCGGCTCAGCCTCCCCATGATCCGAATAGGAAACAAACCCAAAACAAATAGTAAACAAAACCAAAAGAAATTTTTGTGGACAAACCCCCCCCCCCCAAAAAATGTGTGTTACACATGTCAGTAGTTGGTTGGTTGCACTGTTAGTGGTTCCTCCTTTCAGGGTAAGCTGATGTTTCTTGGCCACGCTGCTTATCAGGCTACTACTTGGTTCATCATAAATGTGTGGTCATGAAATGGAAAACCAAAGCAGGATGAAACTCTACTGGTCTTCAGTACTGCATTCTATCAGGTAGTGATTAGCCTACAGTTGGACAAAACCATAGCACACCAGTCACAGGGGAGTGGATGCTCACAAGCTTAGGCCTAATTGAGCCACTCTGTGTATGTTTGTGTTTCTGTGAAGATGAACATGAAAGGGAGATCATAAATAATCAAGTGTCTGTGAATCTGTGTATATACACAGGAGTCTGTTCAGGTTTGGCCGTGTGTCACGTAAAAGCGATCTAAATGATCATGTGTGTGTATGCTTGTCTTCAAGAATTAGATACGCATGGTCGAACCCTACGTGGCCAGAGGAAAGACAGAAACCCTACCCCTCCTCGTTTATTCTCTCTTTCTCTATCTCTCTCTCACACACACATAAAGGGGGATTGTAGAACAGCAGACACCGTGCGGACTACTGTTGGTGGTGGAACCTCTTTATCTATCTGATGCATTTGTATTCTGCTCCTAGCACCTAGTATAAGGAAGACCATTAACATTAGACCTGCTGGTACACACATGCGCATACACACACACACACACACACACACACACCTAATTTTAGCCAAATCCACCATTACATTGTTTAGTGAATAAGTAAATAAGTATAAAACGCTGTAGACTAACAGACATTCAGTTATATAAAGAAAGAAAAGAAGGAAAAAGTACTCAAAGCTTCCGTCTGTGTCCAAGATCCTGCATACTGACTAACATCCTCATGGTGGAAAAAAAAGGACTAAATTTAGAAACTCGAGCTTCACTCATCCCTCACTTAAGATACATGCACAGAAAAAGGTGCCGCGCTGCCACATTTTTGCTTCCCGTGGCATAAACAACATAAACGCAAGAAATACAAACTCAACTAAAAAGATACACTCTTGCATAATACCACCACGGTCACAGGTTTCTACTTGATGTTATGAGGTCATGCTTTCACAGTACATCAACTGCATGTGTGTCTATTACCGTCTACCTGCTCGGGTTTTATAGTACAGTACGGAGTTCCTAACTAAGTTCTTATCCCTTCTGTATCTGCGACTCCCCCAAAGATTTTACAACTCCCTCCCTCGGGAATCCTCATAGCGCGAAACTTTCAAAGCGCAGCACCCAGTTTATACCTTGAAAGGTTTGCAGCCTTATCTGAGAACGTGGTGCTTGCTGTGGATCTGACTCGCAGGAAAGGAAGTTTATAATGCAAGATGCTACGGCCATGTGATTCTTATCACTGTGCTGCATGTCAGAATACACCGATGCTCCTTGATGCAATCATTACATTAAATTCACAACAGAGGGAGTGAGCGAGAGAGGGAGAGAGAGAGAGAGCGAGAGAGAAAGATTCTATCTAATCTATGACAAATGAGTGTGTATATGTGAAGCTGCAAAGGGTGCACTGCACCAACCCTACTGCAAGACCTCAGGAGAGAGCAGTAATCACGCACAAACCAAAACGCTTTTTTGAGGGATGGCTGTGGGAGGAGGGGCATTCCAGGGTATCTAATATTAGTTCCAGCTCTAAAAAGTGCACGAGCTGTATTCTTCCTTCCCTCTGTAAGACATGACTAATGAGCAAGTATAGCATAGGCTTGTGCAGCTGGCGTGACCTTGTATTAACAATGCAAGTGGGTGGAGTGTACATGTCTTAGATTTGCAACACCTTCCAATGCCTGCCACAGACCACATACACAAACATTCCAAACTTTCACACACCCTGACAGGAAAGCTGATTATTGTGTAATCGGATCACGCAGAAGATAAACCAATCAAACTGCTCGCCCGACGCGACATCACGACCTCCCTTAAAACGCCTGTAGTGCTGCGAGCGAGCCAATCAGTGGCCGTGTTAATGAGCGCCCCTCGCTGCCATACTGCACCCTGAAAGCAATTAAGCTCCAGGGAGCCACGTCTCACTGGTCTTAAAATGCCACATTGTACAGCCATCCCCAATTATAAATTAAACACAGCTGTAATTGGCCCCTTGATCGCTTAATCATAGCCTGATTATCTCATTATTGCTTGTTCTATCGTTTTATCATTTACAGCCCCACATATCAGCACTCCGATCGTCCTTAAGTCGCTTGCCACTCACGCTGCTGCAGCGGAATATCTGCAGGATCTACATTTAGGTTCATTAACACAGACGCACAAAGGGAATCATGCTCGCTATCCAAGAACAACTATTGGAAAAACAGTTCAACACTAAGCAGTGATCTCCTGCTTTAAGCAAAAGATTATTCTGGCGGTCCACAAATACTGACTTAACGGTCGAGAGGTGAAAAAAAATAGCTTGGATATGTAATGCCGTGCCATGTCATGCCATCACTCAATACCACCCACCTCGCATACGAGAGAGAGAGAGAAAGAGAGAAAGAAATACACACGCAACCAACAATGGCAGCAGCTAGCCAATGAAAAAGGCGTTGTGCGGCACGTCAGCATGAAAACCCTTCACGCACGCCGTGGCCCCCCTCCTTTACATAATATAATGACTGTTTCAGTTCAGTCAGCTGCTACAAAAACCAGACTCTTTCTCCTCCCTTCCTCCTCCTGTGCATCTCCCTGCACCTCCCCAGAAACCTGCACACGCGCAATCCAGCACACTCACAGCGCCGGGCCCTCAGCCAACAAACGCAACAGCAGCTGGGGGGGAAAGGGGGTGTTTAAAAAGAGAGACCGAGAGGGAAACTGAGTAAGAAAGAAGGAGACCGAGGAATCTAGCTACAGTCTTGATTACAGAGAAAAGAGACTTAAGTTGGTACATCAGTGCAACTACAGAGGGGGATCATCTAACCACTCAAACTTTGGGGGGGTCAATAGTAAAAATAACAGTATTTCTGTACTCCCATCCAATCAGGTGGTTAAATTTCTGCCATTTGTGACCCAAGCTACGCCACTACATATGTTACGCAGTGAGTGAGGATGCTGCTGAACTCAGTTTGAAGCCATGAAGGATTTCATAGACCTTTTTTTGGACAGAGGTCTTCATAGACCATGCCAACACAAGGCTGTCTTTTGTACCCTTGTGGGGGGGGGG
>JAQMYF010000001.1:45781755-45792928 GCA_030014195.1 Neosilurus mollespiculum
TATGATTCTATAAATGATGAAAGGATATATTGAGCAAAAGATGGAGCTTGTTCCTTAGCTTGCTGGTATTAATTATAGATTGATATAGATTGTTTTTTGCTATCACTCACTCATACAGGTCTACAATTTTTTAAAGTTTAATTCATATTGGTGAAATTTTATTGTTTAGCAAAAAAATTTACTACTTTGACTTGCTTTGCTAGCAAATAAATATGTGCATCTCAAGTGTGTCATTAAGTAAGCAAATAAACATTATATATGTAGTATCTAGTATACTGTACCAACTTCATCAGTTGTTTTTGTCTATATGATTGTCCTTAGGAATAATTTATTGACAGTAGACCTGGTTAAGAGAATTAACGGTTGCTCTAAATATTGCTTCAGGTTGCTCCAGTCTGCCAAGGTTTCTTTTTTGGTATGCAGCAATAAGTGGTAGAAAAAACATCGAGGCATTTTAATGCAATGTTGTGATACGATAGAGTTTATTAAATTGATATGGTAATTTGTCCTTTTCTACTCAATTCTACTCACTAATAATTTTTATTTGTGTCTCTATGTGACAGTTGTTCATTTTCCAGGCAATAAAGGCCAAGGGAGTTGACTTTGTCCAGTGCGCTACACACGGAAGCTTCCAGAAGCACTGGCAGGAGACGGCATATAATATGTTCTACTTTGTCACATTGTATGTGTTCCCACTGCTTGTCATGAGCTTGTGCTATACACGTATTCTAGTTGAAATCAACCGACAGATGCACAGGAGCAAGGACAAAGGTGAGTGACTCTCCTGATATTGTCATGTAACTGACATGCCCTAATCTTTACTAACTGTACATGTCTCTCCAGCAGGGGAGCCTTGTCTGAGACGCAGCGGAACAGATATGATCCCCAAAGCTCGTATGAAGACCTTAAAAATGACCATTATTATTGTTGCATCCTTTGTTATTTGCTGGACACCGTATTACCTCCTTGGAATCTGGTACTGGTTTCAGCCACAGATGCTACAAGTAATCCCTGATTATGTTCATCATGTTTTCTTTGTTTTTGGAAACCTCAATACATGTTGCGATCCAGTCATATATGGTTTCTTTACGCCATCATTCCGTGCTGACTTGTCTAGATGTTTCTGCTGGAGGACCCAACATACTTCAGCCAAGTCTCTGGCATTATTTGGTGGCCATCGGAGAGAAGTCAGTGGGGAGGCAGAGTCAGACTTGGGCAGTGGTGATCAACCCACTGGACAACAAGCACAAATGATTTAAACTCAATAATGTTTTGTGCTTAGAGGATGTATGAAGGGAAATGTGTTTATTAATGGTAGTACTAATCATATTTGTACTTCTGCCTTATCTCCCAGTCTGTGATTTATCAGTGCTCTAGAATTCTTGGTTCACAAGCAAACATGAACATATTACTCTGTTGAAATGCAATCCAACCATGAAATAAAAGTAATAACTGTGAGCTATTTTTTTTTTTTTAATCAAAAGCTCAGCTGAATCTCTCTACAGGTGGGTTCATATATATCCATTCAATTACACAAATTACATAGCCTTGAAACTGTTATCTTCCAACGCTGGGTTTGACATGAATCAGTACCATGTTAATCTGCAGACTGTCACATTAATTATATGTACATGCACATTGGTAGTGCATGGTATTAATTATAGCTTTTACACAGTGTTGCAATGTTAGTAGACTGAAGCAAGACTACAAACATCCTGAGAAATTATGAAAGAACACAGCAGGGAGTGACCAAAGAACAGCTTTGACTGTGATGAAAATTGTTGGGTGGCAGTCTCAAGGATATACAATAGCAATATTTATTTCACAGAATACCAAAAAGAATAACTACATGAACAAGACCTCCAAAGGTTTGACATTTACATTTGCATGTTTGTATGTTCTCCCCATATTAATTTCTTAATACAGAGTGATTAAAAAAACAAAAAAGCTCTGAATATTGGGGGGGTGCACAGTTGTGTAGTGATTAGCATTCTTGCCTCACATTAAGTTGAGCCTCGATTTCGGCGAGTGTGTTTCTGTGCTTGTGTGCTTTTCTCCTAGGTGCTCTGGTTTCCTCCCACAGTCCAAAGACATGCACATTAGGCTGACTGGCTATTTACGATTGTCCCTAGGTGTGAATGTGAAACAAAATGGTTGTTAGTCTGTGTTGGCCTTGCCAGCTGTTCAGGGTGTGTCCTGCCTCTCACTCAGAATCAGCTGGGACTGGCTATAGCTTTCCAGTGTACCTAAAATAGGATAAGGGGTTTGGATAATGAATGAATGATTATATAAATGATATATATATGATACTAACAAGAAAAACGCTTAAAGAGATAAGGCAAAAGTGAAATTATGGCAAGAGAAAAATGGTATACTATTCAGAACCTTCTCTGTGAAACATGGTGTCTCACTGTGAGTGTACCTGGCTTTATTGATGATGTGACAGCAATTGGAGTTCCTTGAGCCCTGCTGACCATGTGTTCCACCATGTGATTCAGCAGCAAAAAACTTTTTAAAAAGTATGTAAGAATTCTCCTAAAAAACATTTTCCATGGTTCCATGGGTCATGTTATATTTGACAAAATCACACTGACTATATAAGTATATCAAATGCAGTAAATAATAGATGTAAATGAATAAGTAAACAAACTCCAGGCCTGATTAGGTAACAGGCTGGTTGGTGAAATACTAATTTAATAGAAAAAAAAAAGACAAACAAACAAATCCTCTTGTTAAATTGTCCTTGTATTCTGATACATATCATTAAAATACATACACTGACAAAGATCTGCTTGTCTGTCCTGAAATCTGTAATGATAATTCTATATTATAATATATTGACCAAGCAGGATACTTTTCTGCAAGGAAGAAGTTCTCCCTGTTCATCAGTTGTTTAGCAGAGGCATGAGCACCTTATACACAGGTAGGCGATACAGTAAGGCAATGGCTTTGGTAAAGACATGAAGATGAAAAGTTTTGAGAGCAGGACTTTTTATTTTCTTCTGCTTGAGAGGTACACATTGTTAAGTTTTGCTGGTAAACTGCAAAATATGACAAGAAGTCCACAAAACTTTATTACTTTTTTAAACATGTCTAAACTGGAATGTCTATTTCTAGACATTGTTATTCATGTTTGCTTGAAGTCATCTTGTTCTCCTGACAGATTAAAGTGTTTATTTCTAGAAAGAAACAAAACTACTGTATATGCCAATAGAATACGACACCTAGAAATAGGCCTTAATTGTCTTATTTGTTGAGTAATGTTCTCAAAATGAGAAGTACTCTATTAGATATTCTTTCTTTTATTTATTTATTTAAAGGTATACATGACATATTTTTGTTAAAAACATTACAAAGGTTATTTAATCAGGAATAGAGCCTACGATAAAGATAAAACTTTGTTGCTAATTACACACTTGAGGTAATTTATATTTGAATCATAACAAAGATTTTTAAATATACAACAAATACTTTATTTCCGAGTTTGAAAACAAATACAAATTCTATGCTTAACCCCACCTAAAACTAGTCACATGACGCTATTTTCGGACTATCAACAACAATGGCGACAACGAGAAAGCGAGGTAGGCCAGATGGCTCCAGAGAATTTACTGAGTCAGAAAGGAAAGAGTGAAAAAGACAGTCAGAAAGAGAGAAAAAGAGAAAAGATTTTCATTGGACAGCATTTTAAGAGAGAGAATAGAGTGAAAGGCGAGCTGAACTTGATGCTTAACTATGAAGTTGCAGGGCACCTAATTCACAGGTGTCTGTATAGTGTCTTTTCACATGTTTGCAGTCCAGGGCAGTGGAGGCCCAGTGATAGGGTGCTGGATTGCTGATCCAAAGGTTGGGGGTTCAAGCCCCACCATCACCGAGTTGTCACTGCTGCTCCCCCAGTGCAGCTAACTGGGTTATCAAAGGCCACCCATGTCTCTCACTGTCTGAGGTGAGAGGCCTGTAAAATGTGTCATTCGAAAAGAGTCAGCCATTGGGTTGCTGTCAGCGTGTTTCGGCCCTGCGAGCTGTCCAGGCGTACTCTGCCCTCGCCCAGAGTCAGCTGAGATGGGCGCCATCCTCCCCGCGGCCCTAATTAGGATTAAGCGGTTCAGAAAATGAATGAATAAATTTAGTTAACTGAAAATAACAAGTTTGATATACTGGATGTGGCTGTGTGTTTGTGAATTTAAAGTTCCGATTCAAACTTTTGACCCAATTATTCATCAGAGAGAGGGAGAGAGAAAGAGGGAGAGAGAGTGTGTTTATGTGTATGATGGAAAATGTTGGACTGATTGGAGTTGCATGGTGGCCTCTTTCAATGGCAGGAATAACCAGATTTGCCAACATTATTTACAGCAGCTTTGGGCTGCACATGGTCCTGTCAATTACCAATACACCAGAGACGACGACATTAGTAAACATTACCATCTCTTCTATGAGAAGCCTTGTTATTGTTATTGTAAACAGACTCAGAACCAAAATAAAACGTGAATAAAAGATACTAAGTCTGTGAGTGGGGTGATTTTGCCAGGAAACTTTGTATTCAGGCAAAATGAACTGATAATGGCAGCATGTTTCAATTCCAGGCTCCCAGGTTCTGTGTGGAGTTTGCATGTTCTCTCTGTGCTTGCATGGGTTTTCTCCAGGTACTTCGGTTTCCTCCCACAGCCCAAACACATGTACAATAGGCTTACTGGCTGTTCCGAATTGCCTCCAGGTTTGGATGTTGGTGTGAAAGGTTGTGTGCATGTGGGCCCTGTGATGGTCTGGCGAGCTGTTCAGAGTGTACCCTGCCTTTGCCCAGAGTCGGCTGAGATAGGTTCCAGCCTTCCAGCAACCCTAGTAGGATTAAGCAGTTTGGCAAATCTGTGAGTGAGTGAACTAAATTTATTTATTTATTCTGCAAAATGGCATATTAATAATTAAACTGTCATTATACAATGTGTTTCTGTTAATTTTGCATGAAATGTGATGATGGTATCCATTGCCAGTGTATGATGTGGTTTCCAATATGACCTTCAAGGCACAATTAACATATACTTTGGGTTAATAAAACTAGTGATTAAAAAAATCTATGCATTTTTTACTTTATTGAAAGCAGTAAAAGAGGATCTTGTGTCAAAAATGTGCCACTGATTAGAATAGCAGATGGTCTTTGGAGAAAAATGGTTTGCGTGTACCTCTCTCACAGTGTGCTGATATATATGAGTATTTGCATGAGTACTTGTAAATTTGAGCACACATGCAGTGAATGCATGTGTATTCTGTGAATCTTTGTGTACACTGTGCTGACAATCCTGACAGAATTCACTGTAGCCACTGCAATCTAATTGCTTCAGGACACCAGCAGGGCCATCCTTATCTCTGAGCAGTCTCGGCATCACTGTCACTGACAAAGACAGAAGCACTACAACACCCCCCATCCCATCCTAACACAAACACACATATATACTCACACGCAAGAAGCTATGTTAGACATCCAGTGGAGGCGGATGTGATGGTAATAGGTAATCACTGCCTATTCTCTATCTATGGTTGATCCATTCATATAAACTCGATTTAATTAAAATGACACTTGTGGACACTCTGGTCAAGCCACACACTTAATGAATCTTTAAAGAAAACATAAATGAAAAACATTTGGCCTGCTTAATTATAAACCTAATTGAAAACCGCAGCTCTGGAGAATAGATATCATTTATAAGATAATGCTAATATAAATATATTTCATTTTACAGTATATGGTGTTCCATCAGGTCTAGGCTACAGTTTAATGATGGGCAAGATGTATGATAAGTACTTTAAGGAAAACAGGACATAAACTGGGACAATATTGTACAACAGAAGTGAACAACAAACAACTGAATATTTAGCTCTTTAAAGAGTACTGGTATTGGTCATCCTTACAGCATAATTTGTGCATATGTAATATGCTTAAGCGATACAGATGCTTATTTTAAAATAAATTACCATAAAAAGTACAGAACTGGTAATTTTATCCCGTGGATTACTTGCGGTTTGCTAAGCTATGGGAGATAGCAGCCTAGCAGTTGTTTTTACCCGAAAGTGACGTCAACACGTTGGGCGGGGTTGACGTCTCTTGTGGAGACAGTGAGACATTACATTCTAGTGACTCTGAGGATGAGAATGCTACCATAGTTGAGCATGGTGGTAAATCCAAAATGGCTTACGCAGCTAACTTGTTGCCAACTCGGCTTTCCTGATGTCAGTTGGTTTAGGAACTAATAGAAATGTTTTCCACGATTTCTGTGCTTGTTGCTTGTGCAGCTCAGCACTGGACTATAATGTGTTAAGCTGCAAACAAGTCAGTGACCTATCCCAGCCAATTCAAAGAATTCGTGTCACTACCAGGCTGGAACAGCCAATCAGAAAGGCAACATGTCTCAGAGCATGCCCAGAGTCAAAACACTCGCTCATGTTTCTGGAAGGAACCGCTGATATTATACGTGATCATTTTAAATTGAACACTAATTCATCACAGGTACCCTTTAAGTGCAACAAAACTATAAACAAATCCCCAAGCTAATGAACAGAATTGTTACTAACTTCCCTACACAAAACACAATGAACAACTCATAAGTCCAATCCCTCCAATCCAGTCTATGGGGCTGAATGGCAGACAAAACAAAACAAAATGGCAGTCGTAATGTTTACACAGGGAAACAAGCTGGGAGGTGGTGGAGATTTGCTCACTACAAGCAGTGATGCCCCAAGCATAAATTCCCTTTTTAATAGTGTGACAGTAGCTAAGATATTTTCAGAATAATTGGTATTAAATTGGTATAAAACACCACACTTTCTTTTCCCTTTTCATATATCCAGTTCAGCAATATTTTAAATCAAACACATTTTAGTGTGCAAAATTGGTTTATCCATTTGGCATCAAGTGCAATATTCCTGATTAGTGTAGACAGCAGTACCAAAGAGAATGCATCTTCTACTGACTAGTGAACATCTATGCACATATTATCTGTGTTCATATGGGTGTTGACTAGTCACTGCTGTATGAAATACAGTGCTGAATATTATTTATATTACCCCAAACAATGAAATGTAGCTATTTCATTTACTGTTGTGGAATACTTGATGCTTATTAACGTTAACCAGATTGGCGGACATTTTCAAACATGAACCGAACCAGGAGTAAAGAATCAGCCTTCTATGTTTTTGATTTTTGTTGTACACTTAAATGATGCTGAATGCTTATTAAAGAAGTGGTGTATTTATTACTAGAAAGGTAAACCTGTTATGCTGCACACTTTTTCATCATCGTTCATTTTCTGAACCGCTAAAAATCCTAATTTGGGATGCGGGGAGGCTGGCACCCTCCTCAGCTGACTCTGGGCGAGGGCAGAGTACACCCTGGACAGCTCTCCAGGCCATCGTAGGGCAGAAACACGCTGACGGCCCTGTACACCTTTGTACACTGTACACGCCTTTGGTAAAATGAAAGTATCATGTTAGATTAAATTCGGCAAAATAAATTCAGTCCAGTTTGCATTCATCGATTGTGATGTAGCGTCCTACTTTATAAAAAGAATAGTTTAGCTGTAGCTGAGCTTCTTTAACTCATAAGTAGCTCAGTGCCTGACAAACTTCAGACTATATAACAGGAAGAAAAATTAACAGATTTCCAAAATCATCCCTGTTCAAGTTCACACTAAAGTTGCGCTCATATGATAATGATCATGCTTTCCATTTGATCTAAGCTTATTCCGATGTTATTCTGCATTTAGTCCAGTGTTTCAGCTGTTTTTGTTCCGATATGTACCAATGTATACCGATGATCCTGTTTCCCTGATGTACTCAGAACACACACACAAAAAAAAACACCCACTAAATTTTTCAACACTCCCAAAATGTTTCCTCTTCTCCAAAGTGTTCCCTGAAATTCCTCACTGTCCTCTAATGTTCTCTGATGTTCTCTGATTTACTCCAATGTAACATCTGAATTTATTGGGATTATGATCAGTATCATACGAGCGCACCAATCACATTCACCTAAAGCTCTTTAGCATCTATAATTATTTACTAATTGTGGTAAATTTTTCTTTTTTTTAAGGTCTTGTTTGTACTTTCTGGATACAAGTCTGAGCCTTGTGTAAAGTGTTAGTTAGATTAGTTTTTTTCCTGGTTTTGATCTCTAATTTGCTTGTTGTCGGTCATTTTTGTGTTCTGCCCTTTTGCTTTGACAATGTTTTCTAGATTAAAGTTTTGACCTTCATTGCTTGTATGATTAGACTCTTCCCTGTAGTTTTAAACTTTCTGTTCAAGATTCAATACTCTCTATGTTTGCCAGAGTCTGACAGACAACTCACAACTAAGTGAACTTGAATGTCAGTCTTACTTTGTGGCAACTTGACAGCATTTGCTAAATGGAAACTGTATATGAAAACTGGCAACACTGTGTATAGTAATGACTTGGGTTTTGAGTGTGACATTCATTACATTACAAACAGTTGAGTTATGTAAATCTTCTCAATTTTCAGTTTGATTTTTGAAATGTCTATCCACATTAAAAAAAATTACAGTCATGATGAGATAGATCCATTTTAATACAATTCTCAAGGGAAAAAAAGCAAATGCCAATGTTAAGGCATCTCAAGATTAATTCATCATGCCCTAATTTTAAAAGCTAAACTAAATGTTTTTGATAAATGCACAGTCACGTCATTAACATCAAGTAAAGAAGAAGACAAAGGTACTAGGTAATTGGTATGTCAGAAAAAATATCTGCCATTTATTTTATATGTAAATCAATTCAATACAGACAATAAATAAATAAATTAATAAGTCATTTGTTCATTCATTTTCTAAGCCGATTAATTCTAATTAGGGTCTGAGCTGATTGTGGGAGAAGGCGGGGAAAATAATAACAAACAAACAAACAAACAAATAATAATAAACAAGCAAACAAAAAAAGATACAGTGTGGAATAATCTTGTATAAATTGGTATGCAAATTTATATTATCAGCCATGAACAAAAGTTTGCAGGTGTATTTATGATTGAGATTATTAAAACATTGTGGCAAATGTGGTAAACTATCTGTAATCATTGTATACTTATCTCCACAAAGGCCAAATTAAACAATCAAGAGTGCCTTTCTTATTATGGGAGATATGATTCTGCAAACTTCTGACACTGTACTGAAATACGGTTCTTCACAGAGATATTCTCCTAACTGGTATTTTAATGATGCTGGACAACATTTTTAACATGACACTTTAAATCCGGTGACTAGAAAAGACCAAAGAGAATTAGTAATGTTTTTCTCACACTGAAACGTTTCATGAGCCCTCATGGCCCATAGATCCGGGAAGATCTAGCCCATTAAAACACAAATGTTTCATCAAATGATTCATGTAATAAGTTAGAATAACTTTGTATTGATTTACAGTGACTCTTGCCTCTGTGGTAATATACTTATTGATTTCACTTTCACAACTCTGGATAACACCACAGCAGGTGCTGCTCTTATTAATAATTCATTTACCTTCTGAAACCCTGTCTGCTGCTTCTTGGGATGTATTTATATTGATCTGATGAGGCCAAACTTGGGATTAATGGCAGACCACATTGTGACCCAGCTCTAAAGTAGAGGTATGCAGGGAACATTTTGTAAAAATCCCAGTTGTTTAATGTTAATCTTAAAAAATCCTACAACTGGCAGGCAGCCATAGCCTAATGGTTAGAGAAGCAGCTTTGGGACCGAAAGGTTGCTGGTTCAATTCCTGAACCAGCAGGAAAAATGTGTGGTGGTGGGGGAGTGAGCTGCATCTTCCCTTCCTCCACCTTCAGGGCTGAAGTGCCCTTGAGCAAGGCACCTAACCCCCAACTGCTTTCTGGGCACCCCAATATGTGTGGCAGCCCACTGCTCTGAGTGCGTGTGCTCACTGTTTACGTGTGTGCTCACTTTGGATGGCAATGATTATCCTTGAGGGATTAACATATATATATATATATAAATTCAATTTTTTTAAAGGAAATAATTGTTATTCTAGTGCTAACTAAGTCATATAATACTTTTGCCTGGTTCTGTGGCTATATCATTATTATTTATTTTAACTTTTACAAAATTGCCAAACCTGTACAGTGAGCAAAGTGAAAAGTGATTTCTCCCTATCCCATTGAAGTCTAGTGGGAGATGAATCATCAGTGAAACATTTCACACTCAGAGATGACAAAAGCACTGCAGAGCTGCCATTTTTAGTACTGTGTATCAGCACTTTGAAAAGTATGACGTACATAACACCTTTTAGTGAATTCTCCTGAATATTTCATACACTGCATCTGTATTAATAATAGATAATAATCTCCACTGCTAACAATTTACTTTACTGCCTTTGGCCTAAGGATGAGAGGATTTTAGAAACCTGCTATTATGTAGTTTCAGCTTTACATTCTAAGAGTGAAGCAAACAGGAGACTATAGATCCATGTACAATCAGACCTATATTGGTAATATCTAACCACAAATTATTTTCTTAAAAGTAGCTATGTGTCAAAAAAAAGGTCCATTTCTTTTGGTCATACAAATATATGCATGAAAATTAACCCAATAATAAGTAAGTTTTAAACGTCTAAATGTTTGTTTTTTGCAATCATCTATTTCTTACACAGAATAATAAAATAACATTTTAAAACTCACTTATTATTCTGGAGTTTAGACAACATTTCATGACTTTAAACTGCTGTATTTCATTTTTTCCCACACATACTATATATGTAATTATTATTCTTTTGTGAGTGGGCTATAGTAAGCCAGGGAGTAAATTTAATAATGAATGAGCAGCTTTCAAAGAAAGAGGCAGTTTGACATGACAGATGTCCTGCAGCAGATTGTGTTCTGTACGCCTTCAGTAAACACATGAAATGAAATCATTTACTTACCATTGGCCTCAAACAAAACACCTAAATATATTTTAAGGATGGGCTGCTATGACCTTTTAACCGGCCATGTTTTGCTTTAAAATGTTATTGGTGTGAATGCTGAAAGCATTCAAACCTATGTTCTTCTACAAAAAATTCGTTATTATTATTATTATTATTATTCCGCCCACTTTTTTGGCACGTAATGTCTTCCACATTTTTCATCATAGAAACACCATTCAAACATCAAAACGTTCAGCTCAATTAGGACATTGGAGCTATTAC
>JAQMYF010000001.1:45807893-45818522 GCA_030014195.1 Neosilurus mollespiculum
ATCAGAATATCAAGAGGAGCCTTATACCCATAAACCTCCTCTTGGAAAAGCAAAATTGTACAGCACAATGCTGCAACGCTGGACAAGACAAAAAAAAAGGAAATAAGGTGGATGTCGAATGGATACCAGCGTACACCACTCCCATTAAGTGTGCTGAGTCAGTATAAATGCAAAATTCTTAGATTCTGAGTTGCAGAGACTTTCCTGTTCTAATAGCTTGTAATACTGCAGTGTGAAATAAATGTTGGCTTGCTTAAAATTTCTGTCATTGAAATATAAATAAACGGCTGAATAAAAAGTAACAATATATATTGGCAATATTTATTTATCTTGGTCAGATTACAATATGAGAAGGGTAGATTCTTATCAGAGTCAATACCATTGTTTGATTTACTCATCTTAGAGCCCTATAATAAATGTTCTTCTTGGGAATATCTTGGCAAACCTAGATGAGCAAGAGCAGAGAGCCACTTTGGAACTGAGAAGGCCTGCGGAGTATGATGAAGAAAAACTGATCCAAGTATTATCCCAAGTAAGACATTGAGAATAACATGCTTAAATAAAAATACAATTTTCTGACAAATTGAAGGATGTTTATTCCCCTTGGTTCTATAGGTTGTTTGTCTCGTTATCACCACTAAAATATACTTTGCTTTGCCTTACCTGATGCCATCCTCATGGTTGAGGGTCAGCAATCGTGGAAGCTTGTTTACAAAATTGTCCAAATCTGTTGAATGTCTTTCTGTACTTTCTGTGCCTTATGTAACTATAGGCCAGACATTTACTAAGGGTGTGTAAGCTTTCCAAAGTTGAGCCAGGGACTTAATGGTTGTTCTAGTCATGTCGAGTCTGCAGAGTATTTCCTGACTACCATGCCCAGGTAAATGTTTTTAAATTTAAAGATGTATGTTGGTTTCTGGCACTCGAGTTGCAGCCATTCCTCATGTAACGTAGTGCTAATTGGTTTATAAACTGATGGATTTGTTGTTGAATCCTTTCTTCATGAATGTGAAAAGGATACTTTTTAAAATTTTGATATACTGTATTAATCCCACAAGGAAATTTGGCTTCTGCCTTTAACCCATCCAAAGTGAGCACACACACACACTCGGAAGGGTGGGCTGCCGCATACTGCAGCGCCCGGAGAGCAGTTGGGGTTTAGGTGCCTTGATCAAGGGCACTTCAGCCATGAAGGTGGAGCAGGAGAATGTGCTGCTCACTCCCCCACCGCCACACATTTTTCCTGCTGGTTCAGGAATCGAACCAGCAACCTTTTTGGTCCCAAACCCACTTCTCTAACCATTAGGCCATAGCCGCCACATATATAACATAAAAATCCATTCATGGATTGCAAGTAGATTTCAAGGGGAAAATATGCACAATCCAAAAAGCATTAAAGATATGAGGCCAGAGTTAACATGTATAGCAGGATTAAATAGCATGCCCTTACATTCACAACTATTTTCATCTGGTATTGGTATGAAATCATTATCTCTATCGTCTTTCAATAAACATTTAACAAGGTTCCTTATATTATGCCACATTGGGGTAACCAGCACTACTCCAGAAGCTCTTTATTTGTTGGATTAAATGTCTTAGAGGGTTGTAGGATCAGGTAATGGCATATAGACTTAGCCTTGATTTTGAAATGATGTGCAAAATTTGTTTTATTTCTAAATGTGGTCATTTTCTCTGCTCATTATTTGAGAATAATGGAGATGTGCTCCTATCACATAGCAAAGTAAAGTGTTATTTATTGCTCACCATTATTCAGAAATGCATCACTTTAGAAGAAATTGAAAAATAGAAAGAAGAAGAATGGCAATGAAACCTAATAATGTGACTACTGATAAAAAAAAGTAAAGAATATTTAATGTTCTGTATGGAAGAATGGAAAGGCAATAATTTCATAGATATAGCATGTGTGTGTGTGTGTGTGTGTGTGTGCAGAAGCATGTAAGTGCAAAAGAGAGAAGGGTTGAAGTAGTAATCATGCAGACTCATGAATTCTTTTGCTCTTTGTCTTTGTTTATTTGGTATTCTGCACAGTGAAATTAGAGCACATAAGGAAAACCAGAAAGTGGAGACAGTGCTAACGCCATAATCACAAATAGCACCATAATCAAGAAGACCAAGCAGATTAACTATAGAAATTCTTATTATATGAGATGCATCAGATCAAAATGCAGAATCTCTTGAATCACAGGCTGCCCACATAACAGTAGGTCATTCAAGATTTTTCTCACCCTATAATAAGATAATGGAGTGAAAAGAATGACCACTTCAATGAGGTCTGTAATTTATAGATCTAAAGCACATGTCACCCTGATCGATAGGTCTCTGTAACCATGCCAGCTAGACAGCTCTTGCAAAGAGGCTTTGAATATCACACAGATTTATGTGAACTCAATACTCTTCTATCACAAATCTTATTTTATAATCATCTGAATTAAAATATGCTATTCTGAACAAGTTCTGAAAAGGGATGAGAAATGGAGAAATCCTGTGCCACAATTCCAATTCTGTCTGAAAACGTCTTAATGTGGAATGGGTTAAAAAAATTATTTATTTTGCTTGTACACAGAAAAATAAAAACCGAAATCTGCTTGCTTCCTCATTATTTCGCTCAATTTTTCCCCCTCATCCCACAGCGCTAGTCTCTCTCACTCTCTCTTTTTCTTTTTGGTTAGAGGCATGCTAGTCCCAATATGTTTAAAGCTTTGGGGTTAAGTTTTAAAGGACATAACAGAAAAAAGCAACCATTAATCTACATTTTCTTTCTTTATTTGGTTCTAGCCTGCTAGCTCTCTACATTTTTTTCCCCTCATTTTCATAACTAGTGGGTCAAAATGGAAATATGTGTACATATATATATATATATATATATATATATATATATATAGAATAGAATACAATTTTATTACAAAAATGTAATTCGATGATTTCGTAATTTCTGCATTTAGGTTTGTAAATACGGTCTTATGAGGATACTCTAAATATTTCAGATAGGGTATGAATAATAAATAATATTTTAAATATTCCAATGCTTTTAAAATGTTTTCTTTGACCCACAGTTTTGTTTTGTTTTTTTCTAGTTCCTAACATACATTTTTTGACATGCCCCTTCCACGGAAATAAAAACAGTGAAATGAAAAAGGAAGGAGAAAAAACAACAACACAAGAATAGCAATTAAAAACAATAATTATAATAACATTTTGAAAATAAAAAAGGGTTCCTGACTCATTTTTCATTGAGCTACAGGTAGTGCAGCTTTTTGAAAAAAAAAAATGGTCAAAAGAAAGTTCTACAAAAAGAACCAATAAACACTGAATTTCACAAAAGAGAAATCTATAAGTCTATCACTGGAGAAATCTTGCTCTACAGACAAATTTTAAACAATCTCCCTTGTTAGACATATTTTGGTATAATATTTGCTTTTTCAGGAACATGAACAGAAATAAAGTGTAAATTGTTGGATGAACCTTATAACACTCACCATGGCAAACCTTTAGCGTGGTAGGGCATCTTTATGGACCAAGTGTTCTTTCAACCAGTGAAAGACTTGGCCAGATTAATTGTCTGACCCTAATGAATTTACTACTAAAGCCCTAAGCTAACTTGTAAACTTTGTCAGCCACTTTCTGAATAGTCGTCATAAAACAGTCATGTTCTTTGGTTCCATTTATACGTTACTGTAAAAACATAGAATTCCTCTTGAATCTGTTTTATAAGGTAATCTTATGAAATATTACAATAAGAAAAATACTAACCCAAAGTTTAGCCAACTGTTACCCAATCACAGAGAACACAATTATACATGCATTATGTACATACATACTCGGTTCTGTGCTTTGGTTAAGGCAGTGTTATAAAAGCTACAGTTTATGAATGTTAAAATAGGTACAAATTGTTTGGTTACATTATTATTAGTTTACTTATTTGGCAATTTCATAAAATGACCCTAGATTCTATAATAAAACGAAGACACAATTTCTTCTCCAATATCAACATAGAAAATCTCCTTGAAAATATATCCCATTTTCATTTTGGTTATTCTTTAAAATGTATATTCAAAAAATGGTGACCGTTCCATGACAGTCAAGGAAGTTTGAAAGAGGATGTCACTGACAACTGACAGACAGTCAATCAAGGCTAATTTGCACATCCTCATCAAGGCAAAAAAAAAAAAAAATGGTATGAAGCTTTTGGTTTGCTTCAGTTAAAGCACTTTCATGGTGACTTCCTTTCATGACAGGAACTCAAACACAATGGTGTACGTTTATCTCTGAAACAGTGTTGGATAAGCAAAACAAAACAAAAACCCTTTTAATTTTTACATCTTTGGGTATCATAAAGCATAGTTTTAATATCAAAACCTTTTTTTGTTTGTTTTTTGAAATTTTGTGCCATGCTGTCTGTCATTATCAAAGTCCTACTTCCTCTCAGTGAGGTCAAAACCTTGTTGGTTGTTACCTCCATGTTCCCATGGCTACCGATTTGGCATCTAAAAAGCTGACCTTCTGGCTTGGTTTGGATAACAATATATTGTGTCAGGTCAGCTTTGGTGCACATCCTGTAGTCTCCAGGCAGCATGTTTCAGATGGATTGAGTTTAGATTAATTGAACTTTTGGTTTTGTAACTTTAAGAAGTGGTACTCCACAGAAAGGCCGAAACTTCATTTTCCACAAAGCACAAGGTAATGAATAAGGTCCTTACTTTCCATGAAGCACTCTTCATCTGAAATCTCTTCTGTTGAGTTGAAGCATTTTGAAATGAGACTCCTGTCTGTGTTTACTTTACCTGTTTGTGTCTTTTCTTTGAAGGTTAGTACAAAGAAGCAGGAGACTTCCATCAAATTTTGAATTTGGCAGACTCCAAGTCACTCTTGGTGCAATGAGACTTTATGCAAACTCTTCAGAGTGAGAAAGAAAGCCTTAAGAAAGCCTTTGTGTAAGAAAGCCTTTGTTCTTCTGTTCCACCACTGAAATACTTTGTGCTTATTCAAAATGCAGTGAAACAATAAGTTGCTTTGGTCCATTAAGGCTATATTTGGTTTGAAGGCAGCAGAAGTGTAGGGTCAAACCAGGGTCGCACTCTTCATGGTAGTAACCAGGAGGGAGGGTACTGGAGGGCACTGGGGCAGGCACTGGCATTGGCACACGAGAAAATAAGATGGCGCCGCCCACAAGATCAATTCTCTGGGAGGGAGAGTGCTGACAATTCACATAATCATAGGTCAGCATTCTTACTCCAAGAAATTTGATAAACCTGGAATCTAATTTTTGGCTGAGGTAGCCTTGCTCAAACAGCAGCAGGAGCAAGAGCAACAATGGCTCACACATTCTGAGGTAGCTATCTTTGGAGGTATTCAGCTTTTTGGTGGGTTACAAGTGGATAAAAGACGGGAAAGGTACAGCAAAGGGACCGCCATTATGGTTCTCCAGCATGGTCTGCCTCAAGGCCTGTATGGTGTAAAACTACATTTTCACGCAATCACAAGACAATAAATTATTCTTGGTATTACTAAATTAAGTGTGAGAGAGTATGCAAACTAAAAGTTACAGCTAGTCACCTAGACATTTGGTAGACATGTGTGGACTACAATGTAGAAACTACATCAGCAACTAGCAAATATTGTACACATTTATGAGGCATCAGTTTGTATAGTGCAACATTACAATGTCTTATTACCAGAGGACACAGTTGCTAGAATTAATTTTGGTTTAAGCAGAAAGTCCTCCAATATTAAGACGTAGTTTTGGTTTGGTTTGCTCCAGTGTCATCCCTGATTTTGTATACAGGCCTGACATAAAGCTAACAATAACTTTATGTGGTGTAGACTATTTGATTAAGGCTATCACTATGTGTTCCTGTTTTCAAGTAAGCCCAAACTATTAACTGGTGAATTACTAATAAAGCTTTAGTTAATAAAGGTGAATACTAATACTAATACAGAGTAATACTATTACTCTGAGGCCCATTGCAGTACCAGATAAGCCCTTATTCTTTATAGCAGCAATTTAAACACAACTGAGACATAAATTCTGAGGGGTTCAGTAGGGGTTTTGGTGGGCAGGCCAGGTAGAGAAAACACATGGGGGCTGAGTGCTGGGAATGTGGGTTTGGAGACAGTGCTAGCCAGTGCCCATGTTTGTGCCTGGCAAACCGGATGAGTGCTGCTCTGTAAGAACTTGGCATTGTGCTGGGAAAGCCTGGTTTTCACCCTGGGAGACAGAAAAGAAGCAAAGTCAGGGGATTCATTTAGAGCAATCAGTCACGTAGTTGCCTGAACAGCAGTCCCTTTATCTTACTACCTGTGACCCTGTTTCTCTTTAATTTTTTTTAAGCTGCAATATATCACAGTATATACCATTTCACAGCAACTAACTAAACACTGACTGAACTTTCTTTATGTATCAAAAATGCTGAGAGCCTTCTGCAAACAAAATCACAAAATTCACTCATTCTGTTCAAAAAAATATTTCTAGCCATGGATCAAACATTTCAATTATGTCAGATTACATCTTTTTACAACAATAATGTGTATAATTAATGGCCTAGATATTACTTCTTACTAGATAATGATTACATGTGGGTGTGAACTAGGCATTGAAGGAAATTATGAATATAACAATATAATATTTATTTGATGAACAGCTGAGAAGCACAGTAGGGCAAATTTTAATTATCCTTTTATGTAAAAAGTCTTACCTGAGATTCAAGTTCGATGGCATGGGAATGTGGTGGTCCATGTTTAGAAATGCCACTGCTGTCAGAATGCTGTCGTTCATCCTCACCTCTGGGCACAGACCATCTGTTTTGAGTCCCTTTCCTGCAAAGGAAACTAAAGATATACAAGATTTCAAATCTTCCACTTATACATTAAAACATCCAAGTGACCTTCTGTTAAGAAGTCTTACCTGCGGCGGTATCCGAACATGAGAAACAGCACACAGAAGATAATGCAGGCCATGCCAATGTGAATTCCAACCACCATCCCAGCTAGTGAGCTCTCATCTTCTCTACAGTTGCACCTGCTCTCTTCTCCTGAGCAAAATAATACGGCAAAACATACAGCACACTAAACAGAAATCCAAAGATTAATATATCCGGCATTAAAAAAACATGCCTTCATTGTAGCCTTACCGGCACTGGCTTGAGCAGTGGTTCCATCCTCTGCCAGTGACACCAGTCGCTTGGAGCAGTCACTCTCTCCATTGCCATTGTAGGCCACCAGTTTGACTTCATACACAGCTCCAGGATCTAAGGTGCCGTCATAAAAACATTAATCACACAGGCCTGCACAAAGATGCCAAAACTCTCACAGACATATTTATTAACATGAGCCACTCTAGAACTATTGATCGGGACTATATTTGTGCAGGTACCTCCACCTTGTTTAATGTTACCTTGTTTTATTTCACATCCAGAACCCGTCTGCACTATACTCAGCTTACACCACTGCTTTATTTATACATGTTACATATGTTAATGGCTATCTCTGCTGTCTATGAGAAGACAGGCTGCATCCGAAACAGCTTGCCAGACCGTCGCAGGGCAACACACACACACACACACACACACACACACACACACACACACACACACACACAACCATTCACATGCACACTCCCACCTAGGGGCAACTTGGAACAGCCAGTTAGGCATGTCTTTGGTCTATGGGAGGAAAACGGTGTACCTGGAGGAAACCCACACATGCATGGGAAGTAGACAGAAATGCCCGAGCCCAGGAATTGAACCTAGGACCTTCTTGTTGTAAAGCAGACATGCTAACCATTATGGCACCACCATCCTTACATATAGTGTCAATTTCATTTAATACACAAATGACCCAATCTGGCTGGTTATAATATTACATGATAGGATAAAAAAAATAATATCTATCAATAGTTTGACAACGTATCTGTCAATAGCAATGCATTATTTCATAAGGTTTCATAGATGGATAAGATTTTTATAAGAATGATAGCGCAATGCTATACCCATGAACACATGTGCATGTGCAGGTAGCTGCACTCATGATTTCTATTTTTTAAGTCTTTGAAATGCCACTGCTGATAATGTTGTTCACATGTGTCACTACCATGGACTGAAAACTTTCAGCCCACATGGAATTCAAAGAGATCACTTAAATATCATTCATATTTGCATTTGTATTTATAGGATTTGGCGGATGATCTCATCCAGAGTGTCATAATCCACAATAAGAAGTTTATTCACAGCAAGTAGTCTGGCATAGATGAGAAATGAAATGATATATAGGGTGGGTTTGGCATCAGCCACCCCTGCAAATTATTAAAATATTATATAGAAGAATTGGTTTAGTTATAAATTGTATCACTGGTTGAATATCTTCCCTCATGGTGGTCTGCTTCATTGGTATTGATGCCTCTTTCTTCCCAATTGACAGAATAATAAGACCTTGCTTGTGCATAATAATTATCCAGAGGCATTCAATGGGTAATTTTGTGTAAAATTCTAAATTTACTACACAATTCCTGTAGTTCAAAGTTTCATTTAAAAACTAAACCCAGATCCAAAACAACATAAATGATCTAACAGGCACTGCAATGGACTGGCGAACTGTTCAGGGTGTACATTGCCTTCAGCCAGAGTAAGCTGGGATTGGATCCAGTTTACCTGTGACCCAAAACAGGATACATGGTATGGAAAATGAATGAATAAATGAATGAATGAATGAATGATTTGACTGGTAAATTAATTAAGAACTCAACTGCAAACTCCTACTGATCTAACCTGTAGGACAAACAACTTTCTGGGGAGGATGGATCCCATCGCAGCCGACTCTGGGCGAAGGAAGGATACACCCCGAACAGCTCACCAGGCCACAGCTTTCCCGCACACACACAAACCCATGGAGGAAACCCACGCAAGTACAGGGAGAACATGCTAACTCCACACAAAAATCAGTCTCACTGGGCATGGGGCTCGAACCCAGGACCTTCTTGCTGTGATGCAGACATGCTAATCACTACGCCACCATGCCGCCCCATACATATTCTTTTAATCAAAATGCACATCCATGTATTCTATTCAAAGATTTATCTTGTAAATACTATAAAATCACTTTGTTACCAACTGTGCACACAAATAAATCCATATTTAACTTTGTGCTTTCACACACTTTCTCTTACTTACCAAGGTGTGCAATGGTGTGAACATTTGTGTGGCATGACATCTGAACTGGGCCCTGAAACTCTCCGTGAGGGACTCGGCGGTAAGAGAGTGTGAAACCCTCAACTTTACCCGGCTTATTGGGCAACTCCCAAAGGACTTGCACTGCTGTGACATTCACCACTTTAGTGAAGAACACAGGTGGTGTAGGAACTAAAAAACAAAAAGAAATGGTGCCACAGATGAACAGATTATACCGATGCTGGGAGATGCACATCTTTAGGACATCCATGTGGGATCATTCACAAGTGAGTCACAAAGGCACAAGCTCTCAGGAGAAGTAAAGCAACAGATGCTCATTTCTATAAAACTTATTCATTATCTTTGAATTACTGAAAAACAGTCTTTAAAAATATTTTTTTCAAAGAAATGGAGTAAGGGTACCATCTATTTAAATAAATAAAATGTACACAGAATTCTCAGCAAGGGGGTTTTAGATCTTTTGGCAAACAAAAAAACAGTAACATACCGCCCCCTAGTGTTGTAGCAACTACAGTGCTGGACTCCTGGCTTGGCCCCACAGGAGAGTAGGCCTTCAGATAAATGGAATAAGTGGTGGCGGGCTCCAGGTTGGTGAGATCATGCTGGTAGGTTGTCTTGCTCACAGCCTCCTGAAGTTCTTTATTCTCTGGCTCTATAATTAACAAATCATCAGATTGGCATTCAGAATTTTAATGGGAAATCATGTGCATACAAAATTTACAGAAATAATTTATTAATATATATATTTTATATACAGTATATATTTGCCCTTTCTAATCTCATTGGTATGTAAGATTAACGATTACTTTTGGTGGCTAAGATCAAGAGAAACTACAGTTAATTATATGGAACAATTAAAATTATTTTTGATGATCAGATAAATGAAGCAGTAAACCCACGTACCACCCATTTTGCGGATGTGCAGCACATATCCGATGATGCTGTCGGTCACCTCTATCGACGGCTGAGTCCAGGACAGCTGCAGGGTGGTTTTGGACAGAGGTGTGGCCTTCAGGCCCTGAGGAGAAGTGGGCAACTCTGTGGCCAGAGTCACGGCCAGGCGAGCACTTGCCTGGTTGGTACCAGCACTATTTTCAGCTATGCACTGGTAGATGGCCTCGTCTTCAGACGTGATACGAGTCACTGCCAGGGTACTGGAGGACAGGTTTTTACAGGGTTAAGCAGACAGGAAAGGGTAAATGTGCCTCTCTGATTTATTTCTACTAAACAGGCATGTTTAATACAAATATTTTAATGTCACCATAAAGATTTCTGGGCAATTGTTGATATACTTTTATTATTAAATGGGACCTAATGATTTATTATTATTATTAATAATAATGTCATGTCATTTTTTTGAACCGCTTAATCCTAATTAGGGTCGCGGGGAGGCTGGCGCCCATCTCAGCCGACTCTGGGCGAGGGCAGA
>JAQMYF010000001.1:45822969-45836832 GCA_030014195.1 Neosilurus mollespiculum
CAGAGTTGGCTGAGATGGGCGCCAGCCTTCCCGCGACCCTAATTAGGAATAAGCGGTTCAGAAAATGAATGAATGAACTATTAGGGAGCAAGTCCACCTCACAGCGAGAAGGCCAGGTTTGGAACTGTGTGGAGTTTGCATGTTCTCCCCGTGCTTGCATGGGTTTTCTCCAGGTACTCCCCCAGTCCAAAAACATGCATAGTAGGATACATGGTTGTTCCAGATTGCCGCTAGGGTTAAGTGTGAATGGTTTTGTGTGCGTGTTGCCCTGCAATGGTCTGGCGAGCTGTCCAGGGTGTACCCCACCTTCGCCCAGTTAGCTGAGATGGGCGCCAGTCTCCCTGTGACCCTAATTAGGATTAAGCGGCTTAGAAAATGAATGAATGGATGCAAATATTATTCGAATTTGTTCAAGTACTCAAATAAATTTATTTTGTAAGCAGGAAGTCAAGGTGAGACTAGAAATTTTGTATACTTGCTGAATATGCTGATTATTCCAAACTTATGAACTGATTACCATAATATTTTGAAAAATCTCTCTAAAAATAAGTCTTTTGGTTACAAGCTCTAAAACCCTTTTATTCTACTCTAACCAAACGTAGATCAATAAATTAATGAATATATTAAAGATTAACCCCCTTGGCTACCCTGCCAAACCCTTTGTTTAAGACAGATAGGGGAACTATTGATTGATCAGGTTAAGAATGAACACTTGGCACACAGATTGGATAAAAAACACAGCTGGGTGCAAGGATTTGAGCACTATATACAAATTCAATTAATTTATACTTAATATGATATATTACTTTTTGTAAACACAGTGAATTTACCCCCCTGTCAAACAGCAAAAAAATTATTCCTATTGTAAGATGCAGAAAGTGGATTTTAATGTCTGTGTTTATTAACATCAGATCTTTTGTTTTATTCTAACTGAACATCATTTGGCTATTCCATCTAATATGCTATTTTTAGTGTTGCTCAATGGCAATGCAAAATACCACCTTGGTCAGTTGTTTTATTTTATTAAACATTTTATACAATAAGGCAATATGCAATAAGGATTTTTAAATTAATATTTAAGGAAAGAATTGTTAATTTAAAATGTACCTCACTTTTAACAAAAATGAATACACCCTACAACTGGTAGTTTATTGCCATGTAGTGTCTAGTTACCCTGAGGATATCCAATTAGTGAGGCTAATGTCATAGAGAAATATGAGAAGGGTAAACATATAGACAGTGTCAGGGTGATGGATGAGCCATGTCGGCCTGAGGCACAAAGAACGAGATTACTTATTGCAGGCTTCATTACCCACTCCTGCATCTTGAAACCTAAGTAAGTAGATTCAGTGTTTAATTAACAGAAATGTTAGAGTTGGGTCTCACGGTTTACATGAAAAGGGGGAGACCTGACCTCCTTCTCCTTGCCAATCAGCTTTCAAAAAGAATCTCCAAATTCATCAGGTTTCATACCTGGCCATGGGGCAGGTGTAGCCTAATGGTTAGAGAAGCGGGTTTGGGACCAAAATGTTGCTGGTTCGATTCCTGAACCAGCAGGAAAAATGTGTGGTCGTGGGGGAGTGAGTTGCAGCTTCCCTTCTTCTACCTTCATGGCTGAAATGCCCTTGAGCAAGGCACCTAGCCCCCAACTGCTCTCCAGGTGCCCCGATGTTTATGGCAGCCCACTGCTCCGAGTGTGTGTGCTCACTTTGGATGGGCTAAATGCAGAAGCAATAATTTCCCTTGAGGGACTAATACAGTATAGCAAAATAAATTAAAATGTTAGTGCTAAAAGTGTATACTCTTAGTACCTTTACACGAACAAATACAAACATCTCACAGACATGCCTCACAGGAAATCACTCCCTGGCTTTCTAGGGATAAAATGTGCAATGACAGTTAAACTAGCCAAATCAGTTTGTTAGCACTGATTGAGTTTAAGCATCAATTATTTTTTTATTTTCAGGAACTGCTTTATCCTAATAGAGAACCACATCTCAGGATTGGGCCATGGATCTGAATTAAACTGTGTATAACACAAATTTATAGTTATTCGTACTATGATTGGTCAGGGTATCTGTTGCAACCAGTTTACCTTGTACTACTAGCCTGCCAAGAGCTGTACGTCTCATCCTCGTGCCAGGACGATTAGCAGCGCACACATATACACCAGAGTGCTGCAGGGACACGTCAGAGATCATCAGGTTCCCCGTGCCCAGGACCTGGATTCCTTCCACACCTATGGATCTGCCATCTGATGCCACCCGCACACAGAAAAACAGTTAATGTTTGGTAATATACAGCCAAAATTTAGTATGCATCTGTGTATTAAGAATAATTCAAAATAGAAATGTTTGCGGCATATGGCTGTATAGTGGTAAAATAAATAGATAAAAACATGTGTGTGTTTCAATTAAAATCTGAAAGTTCGAACCCAATCTGCTCCATGACACGATAGGTCTGGGGTTTCCAGTAGCAATACACTCCAAGATGGCTGTCTGGTGTACAGTGATAGTGAGATTTTGTGGGCCAGACAAGATCACTGGTTCCTTGTAGGTACGTGGAGCTCCTCCTGAATTGAAAATAAATAAATAAACAAAGAAACAAATAAGTAAGTATTTATGTATTTAAGTAAGTATTCATTCATTCATTTTCTGAACCGCTCAATCCTAATTAGTGTCGTGGGGAGGCTGGTGCCCATCTCGGCCGACTCTGGGCGAGGGTAGAGTACACCTTGGACAGCTCGCTAGGCCATCACAGTATTAAAGCATGTAAATAAAAATAAATTTATAAACAAATTGGGGCATTTAAATAAAGCATTGAAAGTAAATAAAATCAAACTATGATGCAAATGTAACAATATGAAATCAGGACATTTCTAACAATGACCTGTATATGCTGTATGATTTATTTATGATCAGTTTCATGAAATAATAAAGATGCTACATTTCAATTGTCATCCTTTGTTTTCAGATAGAGTTTGACGATTATTATTTTATGAAAGACATATCGCTCAATCCAAGTGATTAGTATGAAATGCCATGATGTCAAAAGTCATCGGGCTTCATATCGTTTTGACAATACATTTTATATTGTATTTTACCAACACGATTTCTATTCCTTCTTTAAATATGAAATGCTCACTGACCAGTAACGTTCAGCAGGGCTTCAAGGCTGTAGCGGGTATTAGCAATGTTGGTGGCAACACAGCGGAAAACTCCAGCATCTGATTTCTTCACCCCAGTGATCTGCAGAATGCCCATGGGGAGAAGTGTATACCTGAGAGAGAGAGAGAGAGAGAGAGAGAGAGAGATTACACAGATTGGTCACAAATCGAAAAAAAAGTAAAAAAAAAACCCTGAGTCTCCATATTACCTTTCATTTGACGTGCTGATGGCATTACGATCTTTCTCCCAGGTGATGCTGGCCTCTGGAATACTGTTCACCTGGCATTGAAAACGTGCCACGCCTCCCTCATCCACCGTCATGGATGCTGGATGAGTGTGAAACTTAGGAAGATCTGGATAGGACAGACAGGCAGGTGAGTGTCATTGTGAATGGAATGAAAGATATATTATTACACAATTACTATTTTCTAAACATAGCTAAGAAGAACATCAAAAATCGTACAGCTGTTATATTTGCATCAATAAAGGGGATTCAAGAAGTGGATCTTCTTTAGGAAAAGGCAGTTTTTTTTTATGTGTAATGAATTTAAAACCTTTAATTACTACAGTAGTGTTATAGTTACAAAGTGCTATGTAGTTGATAATAGCATATATGATAAGCAGTATGATTATGTGAGACACTATATATTTAATATTTAAAAAAAAAAAATAATAAAAAAAAAAAAAATATATATATATATATATATATATATATATTTTTTTTTTTTTTCTCTTCTCATTTCCATAATTGTATAATGGATCTTTGACTGTGACGGCAGGACAGGGAACCCTGAGAAGCTTAAGAATAAAGTTCTTTGTGGCTTTTACCTTACTGTCAATAAAATATTAAGTACTAAACCATTTGCATGGCATTTTCCACTAATGTTAAATAGCCTTTAATAAGCTTGTTAGATAAATAAATTTATTCAGATGCTTAATTTTGTGTCACTGATAATCAGTATGGAAATTCCCACTTCAGCAGGTCCTGATCTGCAGAAAAGGACCTACTCTACAGTATGAACTAAATGGTTCCATGAACTACAGAGAATTAAAATCAGTTTTTGCTTGACCCTCCTGTTGTAGAAAATCACCTATAAAACACATATGCGACTCATCACCACAAAATGAGTCTTAATGTACCAAAAACTGGAAAACCTATTGTGCATGTCTTTGGACTGTGAGAGGAAACCGGAGTACCTGGAGGAAACCCACACAAGCAGGGAAAGAACATGCAAACTTCACACAGAAATGCCCTCGCCAAGCCCGGATCTCAACCCCAGGACCTTCCTGTTGTGAAGTGGACGTGATGCACTACACTACTGCGCTGCCCTGTTTCACATACAGTACCTTTCTTTTTCATTTGGGTGGTACTTTCTAGTGTACCTCTTTGTACCTTTCAAACATATGTACTTTTAACCTGAAAAAACATATATAATTTAACAATATTTAAAGGACAATAAATGTACCATTACAATTAAAAACCTTAACAATTTTACATTATAGCTCATTTGTAGGTAAAAGATGCACACTAACAGTACAAAATGTTTATGGTTGGGTATACTAGCCCAACAACTAGTAAAAGTTTAGGTTAGTACCATTGTTTTTGTGCATATATAGTAATGGCATACTTGTCAATCCCACTTACATGCCAGCTGAACACGGGCCTTACGGCTGACCAGCATGCCATAACGGTTCTGAGCAGCGCAGTGGTACTCTCCAGCATCAGAGGAATCGCCATCCCGTTTCTTCTGGAAGCTTCGAATCAGCAGGGTGCCATTGGATAAAACTGTGGCCCGTGTACCTCCTCTTGTAGGCACTGGTTTCCCATTTTTAAGCCATGTCACAATAATAGGTTCCTCGCCCTCCACCCGGCAGTCCAGCATGAGTGGTCTCTCCCTTACAGCAATCACATCACTGGGCTGGAGCAGAAAGGCCAGCTCTAAGCCATGACATACACCTGACCATGAGAGACAGAGAGAACTGATTAGGCTTCACCTGGAGAAAATTGTGACATTACTATTATACAATTCTGCATCTTTATTTATTTTTATCCGAGAGAACCTCATTCTAAAGTAACAAAAGGAATTCATTACCTTGCAGCAGTAAAGTGAGAACTCAACACATCCCAAAATTTGAATGTGATATAGCAATCAGGATTACCCATACTGTATTAAATGATTAGTGTGTAGAAGTCATATATATTATCATTGATAGTTTTTTGAACTGATTAATCCTACTAGGGTCACGGGGTGGCTGGAGCCTATCTAAGGTGGCGTACATTCTGAACAACTTGTCAGTCCATCACAGGGCCACCACACACACAACCATACACACTCATACCTAGGGGCAACAGTCAATTCGACTAATGTGCATGTCTGTGAACTGTGGAAAAAAACTTGACTACGCTGAGGAAACCCACAAAAGCACGGGGAGAACATGTAAACTCCACAGAGAAATGTCCTTGCCAAACCCGGGACACGAACCCAGGACCTTTTTGCTGTGTGGCGGATCTGCTAACCACTATGCCACTAACTAAAGCCTATTACAGCGGAAAAATATAGCGGTGTGGGAAAAGGGTGACGTACACACCCATAAAAATAAAATAAACTACCAGTAACTGAGAACAGTAACTTCACTTTCCCTGAAGTGTATCTCTGCACAAAGATACTGGAAGAAAATTCATTAACACAAGCCAACAAATGACTGAAATGCTGTGTCTTCACAGCTAGTACAAATTCTGACATTCGCATATCATGCGATACAATACTCAGGATTTTATGAGTACCTGTACTTGACTGATTAACTGCTTTATTTCACAAAAAAAAAACAGTTAAACCGATAAACAAAGCTTTTATTCCTAACTGACTGAGGTGTTGGATTCTCATGCCAGCTCTATATCACCAAATGAAGTCTGGCTACAACAATAAGGCCAAATGCCATGTGGCCACTGAACCAAAAAAAGTCTGGACAAAGACAAAAACAGGCCCAAAGAGTAGTGAAGGTTACAAGGTCAAGTTAAAGCAACCACTTTTGAGTGAGCCCACCCTGATGACAATAGCAGTGTGACAACTCCCTTTTTCCAACTCCCTAAAAGAAAGCTGCAATCAACCATCAGGAGCCATTAGCTCTACTCTCATATTGGGCCATCTGCCCCCTACTTATGCAGACCCCACCATTCCATACCCCCACCTCAGACCCCATTTTCCTTTCACTCTGACTTGGAGGTGACTTTCCCATGCCACTCACTAACCCCAGTCCTCTCTAAGTCTCAACCTTTACGCAATGGCTCTTTCCTTCATTTGCTTTTCTTTTCAGAGGAACGTTCCAGTGCACACATATGCCCCAAACTGACCCAGGGAGATAGCCATTGCATTAGTCGCAGCTGTTGTTGGGGTCTACTCCTTGAACTTGCACTAGAAAATGTAAAGTAGGGATTTGAAGCTTCTGGACACGTAACCCCCAACCTGGTATACACATTAAGCACATCATAGCGCCGACAACTGGTCCTCATAAACACGCACCTGCTTGGGTTTAACCATTACGATATAAACAGCAAAACATTCACTAATAACAATTTAGTCTTCTTAAGCACATGTTAGGCTGTCAGTTTTGTAGCACAGCATACTGTAGGGCTGTACATTATTTGCCTACATTAGGATTTAACATCCCACCAGTGTGGCACTAAGTAGTAAAGCTTCAATACATTTCAACACTTTCTTAAATAGGCTAACACTATACTCACGCTATGTCAATAAATGAGGTATACTGGGCATGGGATGAACCATGCCTAATAATCTATATGAGCAGCTGTCCGGCACTGCCTCCTGACCCCTGGTCCATTCCTGCTCTACCCATTGTGGGATAATATAATTCAGCAGTGCCTTGTGGGGAAGGGAGGTTATATCATAAGCAGAAGGGAGTAAGTCCATATAAACACACTACAATATCCTGACATGCCGAAATTTAAGCACTGATGTACTATTATTTATCAGCCTAGTACTTCATACAAAATTACTTTAAATCATACATTTCTGTACCTTATAATAATAATAATAATAATAATAATAATACAATGTTCAATTATCCAATAATCCAAAAATGTTCAATTATCCAATAATTTATATTACATATGTATTTATGGAATATTTTGCTATTGCATATTGAACTTATATTTTAAGTTTTCTGATTACAAAAATAAATAAATTAATAAATAAATAAAAATGGTCTATTCAGTATATATTGAGTGTTTCAGTCTGAGGAGGAATCCCATTTCAATCACAGTTAAAGAATAATGCAAAATGAGATTCTAGGGTTATTGTTAGGGTGTCCAGCACAGCAGGGATCCTCCATCCATACCCACCCCTCGATTCATGCCCCCACCCCTAAAGGGTCATGAGAGCATTGACTATAGGTGGATGGTAGACGTGGGGGCTTGTGATGAACAGCCAGGTTCCAGGCACCACAGCCATCTGTATTCCTCTTTTAGTTTATTGTCCCCATTTGGGCTTGGCCCTGAACTTCACTACTGTTTTGGACTGACGCCTTGCACTGAGCTTTCCCATACCATAAAAACCTGAACTAAGTATGGACACCCATCAGGGGAAACATGAGCAAATCTTTTTATTGACTTCAGCCCAGTCACTTTGATTCTGAGGGATAAATAGTAAAAATCAAGACGATGGGAAAAGTGATTTGAGGTTCTCATTGTAATGACATACTTATACGACTACTGCTAGAGTTAAGTTTCAATGGCATGTTTTATTTTCATCAAATTCACATCGCATTTAGCTGTATGTTTTCAAAAAAACCTGTTTTTTAAATACAGAACAGGCAATATAATACAGAATAGCCATTAATTAAGATAACCTTTACATACACTTTATTAATAAGGTTAGATTTAGATTTTTCACATTAAGACATTTCCAATATTTCTCAACTTACAAACTAAACATTAGCTTTAAATCGGGTTCATTTAAACAAACCAAAAGTTCAAATATAGTCATAATCAATGAAATCTATATTATAATATATATTAGTCGTGATTCAGGACATCTGTGTTTAGATTTGCAGAGTGCAGGCCTATGAGAAGCTCATTATAATTTCTTTATAGTTCTCTCCCACAAGAGTAAGCAGATCTGGTCATTCAAACTTGGCTCCGACTTACAAAATGTGTAACAAGCCTTTGAACAAAATTCTGAATGCATATGCACATTCACAAATTCTTTTCCTCCCCTTTTCATCCATTATGTCACTGACTGCAGAAGGAGCCGCAACACAAACAATGGCTGAATGCAAACCTTGGGGGAGGAATTGTAAAGGAGCTGGAAGCAAAAAGGGGACTCACCAGGCTCCGTGCAACAAAGTGGCCTGGAACTCCTTCTTTTGTCCTAATAATGGGAGTTAAACTATTCCAAGCTATGACTGCCACAAGCTCTTTATCAGCGTGCTTCATTAGCACCCCTCTGTGAGTTAGCAGGGAGGCCAGACATTTCTTTTGTTTAAGAGCTAATTGTGATTAGTTGGCATATGCCAAGTTCAAAGCCACGTAAACACCCATAGTTTCTGACGAGGCCAAGAAACATGTGTTCGACACACCTATTTGATGTGCTGCAATTATTGTCTATTATTGTCTCATAATAGAAGTTATTCAACTACTTTGCTTCAAAACAAAAATCTATTAACTAAAAATTCTGTATTATTATATTAGTGATCATTCAGTTTATTAGTAAGTATAAGTGGTCTAGGCTAAAAATGCTTTTGTTGATTGGATTGGATTTGATGCTTGACACTCTCTTTGTAAAGGGTTTGTCAAACCACAAACCTTTAGCTTGGATCAATAAGCAATACTCTGTAATTGGGGGAGGCCAAAACATGGGTATTGTCCCCAGTCTGTAATTAAAAGGGGGATGGACAACTGAAGTAACCTGCACTTCTATTAAGCCTTAATCTCTTGAAATCCAAAAAGTCAACCAAAGTGATCCTTTACAACAATATAGTGTGTTTTAGTCTCTAAATATAAATTCACGCATTATAAATGTGTGTGTATCTAGATACATACATATAGATAACCGAGTATGTCATTTCACAGTATGCACTTTAAGAGTTGTTAATTTTTTGATAATTACTTGCCTGAATTGCTAACATTTGTAGCAACTAAAAAGCAGAATATAATAACTCACTTCTTCATTACTTTAACTTCTGGTTGGATTGAGTTTAGTGAGATGTATGTAGACACCTGCACAAACATAAAGTTACCCAAGGTGCATCATCACTAGATTGTGTTCACTGCAAAAAATGACAATGATCTAACAAGATGCTTAAATAATAACAATTATTACAAATACGCTTTCACGCGCTCATCTCTCATTTGCTGGACCGCTTACTCCTAATAAGGTCGCACGGAGGCTGGTGCCTATCTCAGCCAACACTGGGCCATGGTGGGGTACATCCGTAACAGCTTGACAGACCATTGCAGGGCAACATACATACACACACACACACACACACACACACACACACACACACACACACACACAACATTGGATACTCACAGCTTGGGGCAATTTGGAACAGCCAATCAGCCTAGTGTGCATGTCTTTGGTCTGTGGGAGGAAGCCGGAGTATCCAGAGGAAACCCATGTTAAGCATGGGGTGAACATGCAAACTCCACACAGAAATGCCTGAGATCGGGACTCAAACCCAGGATCTTCTTGCTGTGAGGTGGATGTGCTAACCACTATGCCACCGTGCCACCCGAATTAGTACAAAAACAATTTAACAAAATATTTATGAATATTATACTATTTGTTTGTGATTCTTCACTAAGTTGAAACAGTTCTTGGATAACTGGATAAATGCAGGATAAATACTAACTAATACAAAACTTTAGGCCCAGCCCTTATTAAGGTGTCTCAGTCTGAATGAAGTACGATCATTTAGGGCATTCAGAGGCATGGATGTAAATAAGATCTCTTCATTAGACACAACCTCTATATGGCGTCAAATTATGTCCAGCCCTGTGGGTTATACATCCCACAGAAATCCCTACAGGAAAATATATTAGTTAGGGATTAGATGTACAGATTCATGCTGTGATGTGACCAACACTTCAGGCTCCTAATTGTACCTTTGGCAGAACAGAGCCCTGCAGGATTACCTTAAATCCACTAGTGATAGAGATGTCACCCACCCACTTCTGCTACAGACTGCTGTGGTTTAATTCATTCATATTGTAACATGGTGGATTAGTTATAGGGGTGTCTTGTCTGAATTACTGGGATCTAGTATGCCTGCCTGAAGATCGAGGTGCAACCAGCAAGTAAGGAGGGGAGGAAGACAATTACAGGCAGCTGTGAAGGGGTTACCCTAACAATCACAGATGCACACATGCATGTGCACACATGCTTAATAAAGGTTCCAATCTCAGTCAGGCTCCCCAAAAGGCCTGGCCAGTGTTATGGAAATGAGCATGTGAGGGTCAGAGGGGTGGAAAAAACTGGCCACTATTGTCCCCATGCTTTTTTTTTGGGACCGTTCTTTGGACTGCTCCTCTGACCAGGCTGGGGGATCCTAGAGGTTAATGTCACCCAAGGTCATCATGAAATCTCTCTAAAACCACAAGTCTTCCTCCTCCCTCCTGGGACTCTCAAGCTCTTCCTGTTCTACTGCTTTACTGCATTGTGTATTTATGGCTCTTGGCTTGGAATAATCACCACCAGATTCAGAGAAATAAACATGAACTTTAAAATAAACTTCTTAATTCCATGTCTAGTTTAATACAAGGCTGTCAATGTGCAGGCTGCCAGTAATTATTTTTCCAAAACCAAGAATTCGAAGTACTCTAATACATTATTGGCTGACAATAATAAAAAAAAAAAGTTCTTTAAAACAAACAAACTAGCAAACAAACAAGTAAACAAAAAATTATTTCTTGGTGAAATTAATGGTGTAGATTGATAGTGAAATTTGTTTTTGCAAACAAAATAAAACAAAAAATCCCTAATGTTTAATAAAAGAATGGTTAATTTTGATCCCAAATAAATTTTTAAACGCTTTTATTCTAGCTCAACAAGAAAGACTTTTGTAATGTGTATAAGAAACCTTAATGAAAAACAAATAACAAGTTTTGTAACTTTGAAGAAATATAAACTGTATAAATTCCGCACTATGGCATACTGAGTCTCACACATCTATTAACACTGAAGACTATCCCTACATGTTTTTATTCCTATATCTGTATATCATTTATTACAGTGTTAAGTTTTCCTTTTGATGGATAAGAAGACAGACAACATAGTAGGTCTGGCCAAACTTCAGACAACAAACTTGTATTTCCAACACCATGTGCTCCTTATATCAAACACTTGGGTCATAATGAAAAAGAAGGCATTCAAAATAATAAAAATCTTCTTTGAATGTTTGAATTGGTTCCTTAATTGTCTGGTATAACAACAACAACAATAATCATAATAATAAAAATGATAATAATAATGATAATAATAATAATAATAATGATGATGATGGTGATAATAATATTAATGATAATAATGATAATAATAATGATGATGGTGATAATAATAATAATGATAATAATAATAATAATAATAATAATAATAATAATAATAATGATGATGATGGTGATAATAATAATAATAATAATAATAATAATAATAATAATAATGATGATGATGATGGTGATAATAATAATAATAATAATAATAATGCTAATAATAATAATGATGATGATGATGGTGATAATAATAATAATAATAATAATGATAATAATAATAATGATGATGATGGTGATAATAATAATAATAATAATAATAATAATGATAATAATAATAATAATGATAATAATAATAATGATGATGATGGTGATAATAATAATAATAATAATAATGATAATAATGATAATAATAATAATGATGATGATGGTGATAATAATAATAATAATAATAATAATGATAATAATAATAATGATGATGATGATGGTGATAATAATAATAATAATAATAATGATAATAATAATAATGATGATGATGGTGATAATAATAATAATAATAATAATAATAATGATAATAATAATAATAATGATAATAATAATAATGATGATGATGGTGATAATAATAATAATAATAATAATGATAATAATGATAATAATAATAATGATGATGATGGTGATAATAATAATAATAATAATAATAATGATAATAATAATAATGATGATGATGATGGTGATAATAATAATAATAATGATAATGATAATAATAATGATAATATTTAGCAGGTTAGAGGGATTAGGCTGGTTGGGGATGATATCCTGTATATGATGTCTGAACTTCGGTAGTGGAGAATAAAGGAAATCCTGATACTTACCAGAACAGCTCAGTGTCAGGAAGAAAGTCAGCAAAATCCGAGGCTTCATATTCACGGATTAATCCACCAAGTAAACTTCTTTGGAATTAAAAAATGTTAAAACAAAAATACAAAAATTACTAAACGAATTGTTTGGTTATAATATCACGACTTTCTTTTGGATTTTTTTTTAATCTTATTTTATTTATTTATTTGAATGAAGAAGTCATTCCCACTTCGGCTCGGTACTCCAGCGGATGCCGGGCGGAGGAGCTGCTGCTCACGTGCGCCGCCCCCGTTAACACGCTGCTCGGTTGCGTGACTGCGCCAAATGAACCGGAGGAGATCAGTGACTCAGAGCGCGTGCTGTCATTCACACAGCAGCGCGAGCGCACTCTGACAGCGCGCACTACAGAGAGCCAATAGGAATCAGCAGGCGCGCTGGGGGCGGGGCCTTAACTCTCCTTTTAAGGAGCTCCTTCCCTATGGAAGCAGGGCGGAACAGTGATTAGCATATCCACCTCACAGAGTAAAGGTCATGGGTTCGAGTCCTGGGACTGACATTTATAATTTCATAATAAACAGTGTTATGGAAAAATTTTGGAGAAAAATGTATCGATTTTACGATGACTCCAACCGATAGCCATCCTAGCACAAGATTCCAGCTAGATGCCTCGAGGTTATGTGGGACGATGACGTAGCGTGACCCAAACACAATACTTGCATCATCAAGCATTGAACCGTATTTATAAGCTGGAACGGTGATCGGATGAAAATCTTGCGATTACGCGTCGCCATATTGGAACCAGGTTGATGCAGAGCCGAGCAGGTTGCTACGGTAAACAAACCTGCATAGCTGCATTTACGGGCTAGGCCTGCCGCAAAAAATCTCATCCTATAGGAGTCTCAAGACGTCACAGACATTATAACCTGTTTAAGAGAAAGAAATTTATAAATGTTTCTTCAACTTATTTGTATATATTTTAACAAAGAATAATACTTGCATTAACATCTCATGTGCATTTCAGTAATTGAATTTGTACTTTAACATTTATAAACGGGCATTTGGAAAAAACGAACCAGTGTTATAGTCTTAGTACCAGCATTAACAAGCACTTTGTGTTACTACATTTCCACCCTGAGTGGGTGTGTTGTGAATTTTACAACATAAATGTAAAAATATTGTAAGACACATTGCTAAAATACCTATAAAAAAAACCCCCAACAAAAACAACCCCATAATATTCATTCATTCATTCATATTCTGAACCGCTTAATCCTAATTAGGGTCGCGGGGAGGCTGGCGCCCATCTCAGCCAACTCTGGGCAAGGGCGGGGT
>JAQMYF010000001.1:45843033-45855398 GCA_030014195.1 Neosilurus mollespiculum
ACTACTTATACAAGTGTACTATTTATACAAGTGTACTACTTACACTATACTGTGCACTACTTATACAAGTGTACTATTTATACAAGTGTACTACTTACACTATACAAGTGTACTATTTATACAAGTGTACTATTTATACAAGTGTACTACTTACACTATACTGTGCAATACTTATACAAGTGTACTATTTATACAAGTGTACTACTTACACTATACTGTGCAATACTCATACAAGTGTACTATTTATACAAGTGTACTACTTAAACTATACTGTGCAGGTGTACTATTTATACAAGTGTACTACTTACACTATACTGTGCACTACTTATACAAGTGTACTATTTATACAAGTGTACTACTTACACTACACGAGCGTATTACTTATGCTGTACAGGTATACTACTTATACAGGTGTACTACTTACACTATACTGTGCACTACTTATACAAGTGTACTACTTACACTACATGAGCATATTACTTATACTGTACAGGTGTACTACTTATACAAGTGTACTATTTATACAAATGTACTACTTACAGAACAGAACTTCTGAACCAGAAAAACAACACGAGTTTACTACTTGCACTACACGAGCGTACTACTTATACTGTACAGTTGTACTACTTATGATACTACTTATACAAGTGTACTATTTATACAAATGTACTTCTTGCACTATACGAGCATACAAATTTATTTATTTAGTTATTTATTTATTTTAAGCAAATTATCTTTATTTAACAGGGGTAAAAAAACTAGACAAAAACCTAACAGAACTTCAGAACCAGAAAAACAACACGAGCGTACTACTTATGATACTACTTATACAAGTGTACTGCTTACACTACACGAGTGTACTATTTGTACTATATAGGTGCACTACTCATCCAAGTGTACTATTTATACAAATGTACTACTTGCACTACACGAGCGTACTACTTATTCTGTACAGGTGTACTACTTATACAAGTGTACTACTTATGATACTACTTATACAAGTGTACTACCTACACTACATGAGCGTACAATTTTTAGCAACAAATCTTTATTTAACACAAGTGAAAAAACTTCACTTAACATTGGAAACATTAACAAGTTAAAAAAAACTAGACAAAAACCTAACAGAACTTCAGAACCAGAAAAACAACACGAGTTTACTACTTACACTACACGAGCGTACTAATTATACTGTACAGTTGTACTACTTATGATACTACTTATGCAAGTGTACTATTTATACAAATGTACTACTTGCACTACACGAGCATACAATTTATTTATTTATTTATTTATTTTTTAGCAACAAATCTTTATTTAACACAGGTTAAAAAACTAGACAAAAACCTAACAGAACTTCAGAACCAGAAAAACAACACGAGTGTACTACTTACACTACACGAGTGTACTATTTGTACTATATAGGTGCACTACTAATACAAGTGAACTATTTATACAAATGTACTACTTGCACTACACGAGCGTCCTGCTTATACTATACAGGTGTATTACTTAAACAAGTGTACTACTTACTTAATACTGTGCAGGTGTACTACTTATACATATATTTATATAATATATAATTATATAAATATATATTTAAAAAAAAAATATATATATATATATATATATATATATAGTAATTTTTTAACAAAAAATCTTTATTTAACACAAGTGAAAAACTTCACTTAACATTGGAAACATTAACAGGTTAAAAAAAACTAGACAGAACTTCAGAACCAGAAAAACAACACGAGTGTACTACTTACACTACACGAGCGTACTACTTATACTGTACAGGTGTACTTTTTATGATACTACTTATACAAGTGTACTACTTACTTAATACTGTGCAGGTGTACTACTTATAGAAATGTACTACTTACACTACACGAGTGTACTATTTATACTATATAGGTGCCTTATTCATACAAGTGTACTATTTATACAAATGTACTACTTACACTACACGAGCGTACAATTTTTTTAGCAACAAATCTTTATTTAACACAGGTGAGAAACTTCACTTAACATTGGAAATATTAGAAAGTTAAAAAAAACTAGACAAAAACCTAACAGAACTTCAGAACCAGAAAAACAACACGAGTGTACTACTTACACTACACGAGCGTACTACTTACACTGTACAGGTGTACTACTTATACAAGTGTACTACTTACTTAATACTGTGCGGGTGTACTACTTATACAAGTGTACCACTTATGATACTACTTATGCAAGTGTACTACTTATACAAGTGTACTACTTACACTACACGAGTGTACTATTTATACTATATAGGCGCACTACTCATCCAAGTATACTACTTACACTACACGAGCGTAAAAATTTTTTTTTTTTTTTTTTTTTTTTTTTTTGCAACAAATTTTTATTTAACACAAGTGAAAAACTTCGCTTAACATTGGAAACATTAACAGGTTAAAAAAACTAGACAAAAACCTAACAGAACTTCAGAACCAGAAAACCTATTACAAGGAATATTTTTGGTCAGTCAGTCTGACCTTACAGAGTGCCACGGCGTGAGAGAGAATCGCTTGTCCCCCTTCTCTCGCTCTGTATATTGTCTACACACTTTCGCCGCATCCATGACAAAGTCTTTGCTTTACTTACAAAGTGCTTTACTTTCACATGCAGCCAGTTAGTCAAGGTAAGAACAATTAAAGCTGCTTTTTTATTATTCCTCTTCTTTTTCCTAATTTCCTGTTAAACATATGAAAATGTTTATTAATTTTGTAGTAATGATTACAATGAAGTTAATCCGCCTCAAATATTATTTTAGTGATATGCTGCAAATCAAAAGCAGCACTGGAAAGTCACTGCTTTTGATGTTTTTAAAATTCTTCATATAGAATTACCATGAATATTATACAGCTTAAACACTGTAATGCGAAAGGAGAATGGGAAATTTAATTTAGATTACTAGCTGTGTCTATGTATTTTCTTAATAGGAATTATATAGGAAAGTGGCATAGAGTATAAAACATTGACGATATGTAAACTTCGTTTTTTTGCACTCACAGTTTTTTTTTCTTTGTTACTGTTCTCATCCCTGAAGCTATATGTATGTACAGGGAGTTAAGAGCTAACAGGAGATGATATTGCATGTTAAGCTGTATTCACATACGAAGCGATGAGAGACAAGTGAAACGATTCACTTTGGGGCTTCTTCCGCTTAATCCGGGGTCGGGTCATGGGGGCAGCAGCCTAAGCATTGAGGTCTAGAGGTCCCTCTCCCCAGCCACTTCCTCCAGCTCTTCCGCGGGGGACATCGAGGCGTTCCCAGACCAGCCAAGAGACATAGTCCCTCCAGCATGTTCTGGGTTGACCCCTCCAAAATCCCGTAGAGTGTGTAGAGCTGGATATATCATCATGTATAGCTTAATATTATTATTATTGTGTGGCAAGTAGTGAACGGAAACTATTGCGCAACATGAAACGGGGTGAGTGAAACATATATACTCACAGGAAATGTAGATCGTTATATAAACGTAGACCCAAGTATGGCGTATCCAGTTATTATCCTTGTAAAATTTACAAGGCACAGGGTATGTTGACATGGCAATAATAACCTCATCTTCCATTTTGTTGTGAGCGGAACAATTAAACTTGTTTGTTGTTTCCCCAAGGACAGGTTTTTGCGTCATCTGCCAATCAACGGTATCTTTAAGCTCTGATTGGTAATTTTGCTTGAATCACGTCGTGGGAAAGTTCATGCAGTTGAACTCTGCTACTTCATGTGCTTAAGAACATTTCACCTGCATTTTGCTTGCAGTCATTGACTTTGCATGGTCACTTTTTGTTCCGGTGTGAATGCAGCTTAAGAACCTTACTGTCACGCTGACTGTAATTGATTATATCACTGCAGTTGTTATTTCCAATAATCTTTAGAGTGCTTCCACACCAGTGCCTTTTAGTCGGGTTAAACCCCCAGTATGATTTGTTTGGGTAAGTACGAACACAATAATCATACTGCACCAAGACAATTAAGAAATGAGTTTACCATGCTCACTGACTATTTAGCAGTGTATTTTGGTTCATGTGAACTTTTCACTGTTAAACGAAACCGAATCAAGTGTAAAATGTTCCAAGTTTACATACTCCTCAACCAGAGAAACCAGACTGTAGGTGTGAATATGCCCTTAGTGTAATGTTGAAGTGTACTCTGGTTAAGTAAAACAAGATAGCATTGGCTACATATCTGATTTGAGTGATGTATTATTGGGATGTTATTTTTGTGTTTTGTGCATTTTAGGTCTGAGTGAAAACTTGGCTCCAGAAGACCAGGTGTGATCATGGGGAAGGCACTGTCCCACCTCTCCAAGCAGTCATGCCGTGAGGAGTGCCACGCCACCCTGACCTCTGGCCCTGAGTACAATCGCATGCCGAGTGAGGAGGTCAAGGGCGTTGGAGATGTCTCTCAGTTCCCGTATGTGGAGTTCACTGGCCGAGACAGTGTCACTTGCCCAACTTGCCAAGGCACTGGGAGAATCCCTCGAGGTAGATGTCTTTCAAACAAAAACAAAGCACCGATATATATAAAAAAATTTCCTCCCGGTTTTTTTAATCCCCTTATTTTAGTTGTATCCAATTTCCACCCGTCAAGTGTTGCCTCCCTATGACATACAACAACCCCCAACCAAGAAAGGCCGTAAGCATTCACATGCCCCCTCTGTGACATGCGACGCTGCCACCCGCCTGTTTACAAACTGCTGCACATGACCACAAACATACTCTAACACGCCCCTTTTGTACGCATGAGCTCTCAGATGCCCATGCATTGGCTAGTGAGTGACGTCCCTCCCTCCCATGAGAGCTTGGACATTTAGCTCACACAGACTCCTGGTCACGGATGGCTGCAGCATCAACCTGGATTCCAACTTGCGATCTGCAGGTTGATAGCCACGTGCCTTGTCGATGCACCACTCGAGTTCCACAAAGCACAAATTAGCTCCATGCTAGCAGTTCATATAATATAGTGATGTTTAAATTATTGATTTAGCGATAAGCCTATGTTTTTAAAAACACCGCAGGTAGTGATAGCTATTAAACATTTTACACCAGGCAGTGAGGTACACGAACGAGTTCACAGTCTCATATTTTGTAACCATGTGCAACCTCCAAACCCCCCTTAAAAATAAACAAGTATACCATGGGACATTGTTAGGACTGGTCTGATTGCATGCTTTCTTTATTGCATTTTTGACAGTGCGTTTTAACTTGATTTGAGATTTTTCTATCTCACAAACTCCCAACTTAATCCCATAGAGACAACACAGAATAGGACATGATACAGTTTGTGATAATTTATCTTGTGGTTTGGGTCCACGTTCATCCTTAGAGAGAAGTGTCCCTGTATATCAGTACAAAGACGTGACTGGTCACCCTGATGAAACATTTCATCCCAATAAGAGTGTTCTTTCAGGAAAGCATCGTCTCCATGCACCTTGCATGATGGCACACTGAATATCTTGATTAGTGTGTAAATTATAGAAAGTGCATATTTTATCAGATGTTTTGGTTGATGACCATCATCATCATTAAAACTCCAAGTGAGGAAATGTTTTTGGGAAGAATAGTCTTTATCCTCCTGTATAGAACTGGAGACGTCCCTTGTGGTGGCTGTACCTGCTGCTTCTGTTTGAGATCAGACACCAGACAGAGTGAATGTTAATGGCACTGATGTTATAGTGCCTGGTGACGGTGCAATGTGGATGTTACCATATGCTTTATGCCTTTTGTTTTACATTTTATCTTGGGATTAAAAAAAATATTCAGGCAGTATGGGCTTGTCACTGTACCTTTCTCAAAGTGTAGGGCAGTTCTGTACTGACTAGACACACCTGCCCAGACTGTAACACCACCACCAAAGGCTCGTCTGGTGACGATAGTGGCTGAGGCATAGAGCCCTCCTTGATGTCTCCAACATCGTTGGCGGCCCTCATTTCTGCTTAACGTGAATCGACTTTCATCAGAGAACAGCTCACTGTTCTCTCGTCCAGCTTCCTGGTTATGCAAGACGATAACGCCTGGGCATTGTAGGCCTTATTTTAACGATAAGGGGCATTTTAGGGTTATCCTGAATTTTCACCTGAAAGCAGATTATCCGTAACCTTTTGTGGGTAGTGTATGTTACATGATTTTGGATTAATATCTTTACACTGGTTATTGGATTGTCTAGTAAAAGACTGCTGTAAAGTCAACACAAAGTTACAGAAGGATGTTTTTCTTTCAGGTCAGGAAAATCAGTTGGTGGCTTTGATTCCATACAGCGACCAGAGGCTGAGGCCAAGGAGAACGTAAGAAGAGTTTGGCTATAATGATCATAGTCTTAATGTATGAACTATGTCACCAGAAGTCAAGTATGTTTTATGAAATGAAAATACACTTAAGGCCAATTTAAAGAAGCTTTTCTGAAATGTTATTTAGTTTACCTTTTTTTTTTTTTTTACATTATTGATTTTGATATACTGTATTAACACACACACACAAACACTTAGCACACTCACACTTGGAGCAGTGGGCTGCCACACATTGGGGTGCCGGAGAGCAGTTGGGGGTTAGGTACTTTGCTCAGGGACTCTTCAGCCATGAATGTGGAGGAAGGAAAGATTGACTCGCCACGCCGCCACACATTTTTCGTTCTGGTTTGGGAATCGAACCAGATCCTGTACCTTTAGGTTCCAAACCCGCTTCTCTAACCATTAGGCCACAGAAGCCACCAAAGTTGAACGTCTCACAGCTGTGTTCTGCTTCAGCTAGAATTCTCCATCAACATTTTACACTGATACAGCTTTAAGCACACATTATGACTATAAAATTTAAAATATGGGCAACTTTTGGTAACTTAGCTATGTGTAACAATGTGCAACTTTTGTGTTATTATTTTTAAAATTTTTTAAAACTTTTGTTCAATCTTTCAATCTTGAGTTAAATTGTGTCAATTAAATTAAAATATACTTGTATGCAAAGATATTAGCTTAAGGCACTATGACGGAGTGGTGTGCACATCCAACCCACAGCAAGAAGGTCCTGGATTAGATTTCTGGGCTCAGGTGTTTCTGTGTGGAGTTTGCATATTCTCCCTGTGCTTGCATGGGTTCCCTCAGGCACCCTGGTTACCTCAAGTTCAAAGACATGCATATTAGTCCAATTGGCTGTTCCAAATTGCCCCTAAGTGTGAGTGAGAATGGTTGTGTTTGTGGTGCCCTTTGATGGTCTGGTAAGCTGTTCAGGGTGTACCCTGCCTTTGCCCAGTATTGGCTGAGATAGCCAGGAGCCTGCTCGTGATGCTTGTAAGATTAAGTAGTTCGAGTGAAAAGTGAGTGAGATGAAATGAGGTTATCTTACGTGTAGTTTAAGATTATTTAATTTTTCTTCATCTGTGTATTTTACAGAAAGCTATATGTGACAGCCTCAGTCATCGTTTGCCTGCTGCTCTCAGGTTTGGCAGTGTTTTTCCTTTTCCCACGCTCCATTGATGTGACTTACGTGGGGGTGAAGTCTGTTTATGTCACCTACGACCAAGCCAAACACATTGTGTATCTCAATGTCACCGTAAGCACCCACTAGCATTTCAGATTCATCTTCACCCGAGCAGATCTTGAAGGCTCTTTATGTACAGTCCAGCTTCACTTCCTCATTCAAAAGCTGAATATTACATATAAATATGAATCATAATTAAAACTTAATCTTTTCACACTTTCTTTTATAGAACACACTGAATATTACTAACAACAACTACTACTCGGTGGACGTGGCCAACATCACAGCTCAGGTTCAGTTCTCAAAGACTGTAATTGGAAAAACACGTGTCAGCAATATTACTACCATCGGCCCACTCGACATGAAGCAGGTAAGCATTGAATACACATTTAATTTTAGGTTGTTAAATCATGTTTATCAATTTAAATAGAATTGGATGCAGACTTGTCACAATACTTTGTTTTATCTCAACATTTCATTTTGGTTTAGGAATTGAAAATTCTCCATACATTTAGGGTTAGGAAGTTGTGTCCTGATATTCTTTCTCTGTCTTTCAGATTGATTACATGGTGCCTACCACTATAGCTGATGAAATGAGTTATATGTAGTAAGTATGACTTCTGTTTACACACACACACTTACACACACCTGCACATGCCACATTTGTAAGTATATTTAGAGACCTGCATAGAAACAATCTACTGTGCTCAATTCAGATAGTTAGTTAAAGTCATAAGCATACCCATGGCAATACAGACCACATTCACAATCCCATCACCATGGAGGCCACAGAAAAGGAGAGGGGCTTAACCTTCTTGTTGTATTACTGTCACATTTGACTCTTCCTTTAGGGTTTTCTCACTTGTCATGTGACTTGTGTAAGGCTTAATGAACATGTCCAGACTGTTTATCTGAACACGCAAATCTGGGTTTGTTTTCGTGTACAGTCCTGTGACGAAGTCTTGGCACTTGCAAAGAAATGCTGTAAAGCAAAGATGCTTTCAAAAATGAAGGAAATTAAATGTTTCCACATTATAATAAATAAATAAATACTATAATGAGCAGTAAATAATAGTAAATGAATCAGAGTCAATATTTAGTGTGTTTTATTACATTTTGTGTAAGCTACGTGGAAGGTACTGTTGTGGCGAAAAGTGTCCAGTCCACAAGAGATCCAAATTCATTTTTCAAGTGTTTATTTAGCCTTTAGGAAAAGAAAAACATACAATCATTCACACAGAAGAAATTGTTCCGAGATAAAAATCTCGGATTCTGTCTACCAGTTCTGCATTCGCTTTATAGTGCCCATTCCATTCTGATTGGTCTATCATGACATCATTTCTCAACTTGACCTTGTTCTGATTGGTCCCTTTGACTCTATTTCCAAGAAATGGCAGAAGGACATCGTGTATGTCATCTCTGATTGGTACAACGAGACACCCCCCCCCCGTTAACTATGGCTTTTTCTGAGAAATGACATCATATGTCAAGTTGACCTGAAGGGTCTGAACTCGATGCGCCCTATTGCTTAGGACAGACATTTTGTCCCTTTTCAAGGTCTGACATTTCCAACGCTCCGTGTTCAAGGCCAGCCGATCAAAACTCGTACAGTGTGGAATGGCCCGAAAATAAAATATTACACTCACTTCAGTGAATAAACTACTCAAACAGTAGTCACATAAATCATCCAATAATCAAATAGTGCAGTAAATCATACAATTTAAATATATATTAATTAGAGGTGACTTCATTGGACAGTTCTCTATTTCACGATTACAAATTTATTATAATATGTGATGGGGAAGTCCAGCAATTTGCATAAGATTTATGGAGGACCAAATATATGACATTATGACATTTCAGACCAGTAGGCCAAAGGCCTTTCTCAGTTCATGGGTCCAAACCCACATAGTGTCCCCAGTGGCACCAGATACCCCAATTTCTTCCTCCACAGTACCGACTTTCGTTCTGCATGACGTACCAATGTTTGCTCTGCATGGAATTGTGTTTGTCTGTCTGCAGTCCACGAGTGTGCGCTCAGCCCTTGTAATTTATTGCCTTTCGCGTGAGCTATATGTTGTTCATGTTATTATTCAGTTTAGCATTCAATTAGTGTCATAATTTATTCAATTAGCTGAATCATATGTTTAGATAAATAAAAGTTCAACGTTGTCTTCAAGTTAGACAGAGCATGCGTGTGTCCAAAGACTCGGAAGAGGTAAGTTTTGAAATTAGAATTTCTCCACTAATCGCATAGTAACTAATGTCATGACAGTAGTAATATTCTTAGTTGTATTAGCGTAAATTTGTCATTCAGGTTGCGTAATGTAACCTAACGTTAGGCCCTATCATACAACAATAATTTATGTTATTTAAACTAAAATTTTATTACAAATTTCGCCTATTTTTCTACCAAAGGTCAAATTGAGAGTCGCATGTGGCATTATATATGCCAGTTGGTGTGTGTTCGCTTCACCAGTCATTAAAAAAAAAAGAATTTTTTGCAGCTTTGTAAGGAATGAGCTGTAAGGGTTGCATGATCAGGCACAGTTTGACTGGAGATTTTGACTTGCTACTTGCTTTTTATTTTTGCAGTAAAGCCCAACAGTCTTTGTAGTGTTTTTGTCTGAAAAGTGGTCTCTACATTCTTTACTGGCAATTTTTTTGTAAGAATTATTTATCAAGAATTTCATATTTATTTGATAAGGTAGAAGTCATTAAAAAGAAATCTGTAATGCAGGTTGTACTTTTGCACTGTTCTATAGGGTTCCCCCCAAAAATCTGTGGGCTTCAAGCTAAATCCGCATGGCTACAAAATATTAATGATCAACTCCAAGCAGTTATTTCCCTCCTTTATCTGTCTGTCATCCCCAGTTGTGTTTTTCTTAAGCCACATTCACACAGGAAGTGACGGGTGATAAGCAAATCGCTTTGCTGCTGAACTACATGCAAAAATGGCTATTTTACTTGGTCTATTGAAGCAAAAAGGATAAGGTTTTGGGGAATTCAGTGTTTGGGGATATCTGTCAATCAGCAATATCTTTAAGCTCTGATTGGTTATCCGTCTAATCCCTCACGTGAAAGTTCAGCTCAGTCAATTTCGCACCCGCCCACTTTATCGTTTTGTCGTTTATTTAACTGCCGATTATTGACTTTGCATGGTCACTTGTCACAAGGGCGTGTGATTGCGGCTTTAGTATCTGTCTCTCTGTGTCTAAATCTGTTAGGTTTACAGTTTAAATAATTAGATTTTATTATATTCATTTGTTTTAATAATGCTGTTAAATCATTGCAAATTAAGTAAAGTTGTTTGTTATGCAAGTATGTTTACCCATATATATAACTAAAATATTTTATGTACTTATAAATGTTGAAAGTTAGTTTATAACCAGCTTAAAAGCTGCAGATGTAAACAGATATACTGTGTATCATATATAAGATTGGGAACTTTCATTGTTTTATAATGTCTAGATAGAAAAGTGTGAAATAATTCCAGTGATTATTAGCAGTTACTATTTTAGGTATCATATTATTGCATGCATACAGCATGATTCCTGATAATGCAAATACCAATAAAACTGATTAATAATAAAGAATAATAATTATAATTGACTGAAAGTTCCTTACAGACTTCATAAGATGTTGTGGAAAATCAAATAACGTAGGTACAGCACCCTGACAGAGCCTTGCTGTCTGCCCTGTTCTGTTATACCAGTGCTCCTCGAAACCGTCGGTACATGGCCCTGCATGTTTTGATGGATGATAGTTTTCTCTCCACATGTTCACTAATCACTTTTTTAATAGTTCTGGCTTACTGTGTGGAAACCTGTTAATGGCAAGACAATGGCTTGATTTACATGTCCTATGTACAAAATGTACTATATATGTACATAAACTTGACTTATGAAATAAATGTGTAATTATGACTAAGCATCATTCATGTGCACATCTGTATATGCCTTTATGAAAATAATTTTATATAAAAAAATGCGTAATAAGTGAATTACTTGGCCATGGACAGTGTATTTTAATAACATAAATTATAATAATGAGTATTATTGGCTATTTATTTCCAGTAACAGGCTATATAAAAGGTATTTTGATTTTCCTCACGTGGGACATTACAGGTTTTTCCATTTCCAGTTCCTTTTCTGTATGTACAGTTAATTACTTTAAAAGACGGCAAAATAATATGTAAGAAACAGTTGTAAAACAATAAAGATACAGAGGGAAATTATGGTTGTTTAGACCAGCGGGGGACCACAGCAGGCAATGTTTTGGGGCTCGCAAGATGGCCGCTTAAGCATATCCGGTTACTTCAGCAGCCCAGTGCAACATCCAGTGTTTATTTTTAGATCAGAGGAGCACATACCAGAGTGTACTCTGCCCTCGCCCAGAGTTGGCTGAAATGGGCTCCAGCCTCCCCACGACCCTAATTAGGATTAAGCGGTTCAGCAAATGAATGAATGAATGGAGCACACACACACACACACACACACATTTGGAGCAATGGGCAGCCACATTACGGCACCCGGAGAGCAGTTGGGGGCTAGGTGCCTTGCTCAAGGGCACTTCAGCCATGAAGGTGGTGGAAGGGAAAGGTGCTGCTTATTCCACCACATTCGTCTTGCTGGTTCTAGAATCAAACCAGTGTCCTTTTGGTCTCAAACCTGCTTCTCTAACCATTAGGCCACAGCGGCCCCTCTTTTTTTTAATTTTATTTTATTTTATAAATTTTGATATACTGTATTAATCCCTTGTTTATTTTTCAGTGACTATTGCACCCTGCAGACTATCAAAGTGCACAACATTGTGGTGATGATGCAGTAAGTATTTGTTTGTAAAAGTGAATGAGAAGCACT
>JAQMYF010000001.1:45858460-45876516 GCA_030014195.1 Neosilurus mollespiculum
TAACATGTATAATAAAAAAATAATTGTAATTAAAATGTGGTTCTTCACAGTAATAATAATGGACTACACACAAAGTAGTTTAAACTATTTGTCAATATATACCATTAAACACAAGCAGGAAAGATAAAATCTGAAGCCTGGACACAAAAATAATGCAGTGCTCCAGGCGAAGTTGATTATGTAACCATCATTGGCTCTTGTTAACATGCTTTTATGATGCATGCAGTCCATTGTTGCTGCATTTCAACACTCTACTGTGAAAGCCCATCCCTATCTGCAAATTTGCTGTAGTAAAACCATACTTCCTAAAATGCATTGATCACAAACACACACTAGTATATTCCGTTTCCATTTATGTTAGTAACAAGAAAATATTTGCTTTATAGGGTCATAAAAACAGCACTCAAAGTGGTGCTTGTTCTGCTGTGGCACAGTGGACTTTGCTTTTCAGTGTAGATAGCTAAACCTCTGATTATGTAGAGCCTGTTCATGGGATGAAGAAAGATGAACAAGTAGCACTTGAAAAATTAAAGCTTATTTTTGTTAGTTAAAACATACACTTTGCTAACACAGACTAACATATTTTTTAATTTCTTGACTCGCTAAACCATTCCAAATGGTTTGAAGTTCATTCATGCTATGCAAAAGTCAAAAAAGTAAAATTTGTGACACTTTCCGAAAATTGGTATTTTCAGTGCTTTTGGCCATACTTTTACCTCAATATACTTGTTCTCCATACTTTTACCTCAATATACAGTGCTTTTAGCCATACTTTTACCTCAATATACTTGTTCTCCATACTTTTACCTCAATATACAGTGCTTTTAGCCATACTTTTACCTCAATATACTTGTAGAAAATATGTTCTCATTGCCTACAATAGCATTGTTCTATACCAAAAATTATAGAGAAGTAATTTATATTATATGCATACACATATATGCTAGAAATGCACCGAGGAGGAGGAGGGCTCTATAAAATTGCTGGTGTTTAAAGACTGATGGTGAAGCAGGACTGGTGATGCCCCACTAAAGTTTTATTAAGAATAAATGCACGTCGCTGTTTTACTGGTGGAAAAATATTTCCAAATTGCAGACATGCTAACTGTGGATAGCGGAAATTACACCTGGAAGTCCTTCCAGCATGTTTTCACCAGCACAGAAGAAACGCTGATTTCTGGGATTGAAAACAGACGCTTAATTTGTGTAAAATAGCTGTTTTATCATGTATTAACAGATCGGTGCTTAGGTGGGTAATCACTGATACCAGTCTGCCAATTTCTTGCTGTTTTAGTGGCATTTCCAATTCTGGTTTTGGTATCAGCATAACTGTACTCTAGAAATGCCAGTTTTTCATTAAAGCATTAAGTGTATAATGATGTTATTAGGGGTGAAACTCGAAAAATTTGAATGCTATCAGCCTGTGGCACTGCTGAGGTGTTAGGTGTGAGGGGAAGTCCAGTATGCTTCAATATGGAAGTCAATAATGCTTCTGCATTGTTTGGTCTCATGCCTCTCGTCTTTCTCTTGGCAATGCCCCATAGCTTATCTATGGCGTTTAGGTCAGGTAAGTATATCATATATATATATATATATATATATATATATCCTATATTTTTTATGTATATTTTATTTTATTCTATATATTTTCTTATTTCTATCCTTTTGCATTTTTATATTTATCTGACATTTATAATCCTTTAACTGATCTTTAAATCCTTTAAAAGTTTTAGTTATTGTTCTTTTCGTCTTGTTACTTTGATAGTTTATTCTTTACATTTTGGGCAGTCATACTAAGCATTACACTACATATTGTACTGTGTATAATTTGTATGTGACAAATAAAAAATTTGAATTTTGAATTTGAGTTTGCTGGCTAATCCAGCACAGTAACTGAACCAGGTTTTGGTCACTGAACCAGGTTTTGGTACTTTTGGCAGTGTGGGCAGGTGCCAAATCCTGCTGGAAAATGAAGTCAGCATCTCCATAAAGCTTGTCTGCTGAATGAAGCATGAAGTGCTCTAAAATGTCCTGGTAGATGGCTGCGTTCTCTGGAATTAATAAATTTTGTTTTATTAATTTAGTTTTACCTGTATAATCATTCATTTTCTAAGCTGCTTAATAATTAGGGTCACAGGGAGGCTAACACCTATCTCAGCCGACTCTGGGCAAAGGCAGGGTACACCATGAACAGCTCACCAGACCATTGCAGGCCATTATTATAAACAATGTATTGATAACCTATAGTGGTATGCGCTCGTACTGCCCTACAAAGAAAACCTCAGTAGCTGAACATTTGGCTAAAATTTTCAGAGTTCTTTGTTTGGACCTTGTAGTATCTGCTCTTACTTCCAAAAAACCCCCCACACAGGTAGATTCTGTAGTATCTGCCAAAACGTACCCTTTTCCCAAGGTTAATTGCTATAACTGAAATAGATACTGCGGTTTGCCTTTTTTTTTTTTTTTTTTTTTTTAATATTACCAAAACCCTTAGCAAGGCACGAAGCTAAACTATGCAGTGTTTTTTCTTAGTTTGGGTATGTGGTCAGATGCTGCGGTTTAATTTTTTAGGGCAGCTTATGAAAAGGATATAAAAGAAAGCAGCAGGTGCAACACGGTACTCAAACAGATATGCTATGATGATTTTTGATGCCTTGGAGAAGCTATTTAATAAAGACAATTTGAAGAAGGCATATACTTCTCATTGATGACTTCTGTTATGAGAAAAGTGGTTAGATCATTTGACTAAGGGGAAACATAATGTCTTGTGATCAAAAAGAGGAATGGAGAACTAAACTCTTCCCTCAAATAGATGAAAGATTAAATCCACTGGCCAACCGTCTATGTGGAAAATGTCTGAACAAGATTCTTCTGGGTTCCTTTCTTAAATTTTATTTCCTAAAAGTATGATGGTCATTGGATTGGATTGAATTCTAAATTGACCCAGGTCTGAAGCAGTGTGTAAATATTATATTATTATAGTATGCTTGCCTCCCCTTTGTGCTCCTAAGTTCCAGATCTACTTTGACCAAAATGGCACCTCACCCTATAAAAAGGAGCTGGAGAGGCAATACTGTTAACATCACACGTACATGAGCTTCTATGCAGGACAGACATGAATGTCAGCAGCCAATTTTAAAGTAACCACAGCAATATTGGACATAATAAAATCTAAAGTGTCAAGTGTCAGCAATGCAACATTTCCACTTCCACTTTTACAGTTGTAACTGCTGTTACTGAGTATTGGCAATGATATTATAATCACTGGTGTTTGTCTGCCTGTCAGTTTGACTGTGAACAAAATCCTCCTCACACCTGCGCATTGATTTTCCCCAGTCTTTGTGGGGACACTACTCTACCTTAGACCCAGACATGATTTGATTTTGAAATTTCTGAGTCAAAGGTGAAGTTCAAAGCAAGGACAGAAACATTTTTTTGGAAATAGAGCACTTCAAAACGAGTGCTGATAGACATGACATTACTATAGAACACTGATAGGAAACATTATATATAGATGTATGATATATATGAGACATTTACCTTTGGCATTAAGTAACCTTGAAAAGGTCAAACCCCAGCCATCAACCCACCAATAGTTTGGTAACATAGAACATATCATAAGATGAACACATGGGTAATTTAAACCAGTATCCATAAATGGAGTATTTGCTACATTACCTGTCTTGGAGGTACCTTGCTCTCTGAGTGCCCCTTTAGTTTAATAATGTTAACAAGTTCATGAGTGAGGGAAGGATGGAGCGGGAGATCTCCAGGTGCATCATCTGCTGTGAAGTAGAGTCCATCGTGGTGAAGAGGGAGCTGAGCCGAAAGGCAAAGCTCTCAGTTTTACCTGTTGATGTACGCTCCTACCCTCACCTATGGTCACGAGCTTTGGGTAGTGACTGAAAGTCCCGAACACCTCCCTGGTGTGGTGTTTCGGGCATGTCCAACTTGGACGAGGGTCGACCCAGAACATGCTGGAGGGACTATGTCTCTCGGCTAGTTTGGGAACGCCTCGGTGTCCCCCGGAAGAGCTGGAGGAAGTGGCTGGGGAGAGGGACATCTGGACCTCACTGTTTAGGCTGCTGCCTCTGCAATCTGACCCCGGATTAAGTGGAAGAAGAAGAAGATGATGATGAGGATGATGTTAACAAGGACCCTATTTGGTTAATGCATGGGATGAAATATATTATCAAGTGTGTTTAGACATTTAGGTAGAATTTTTTTTTAAGTATTCAGGCAGTGAGGCTTAAAAAGCCCCTGAGAAACTACAGCAGGATTATAGGGATCACTCTGTAGTTTGAGTAACAAGTACAAGCATAGCGCAAACCAGTTTTCTAAACTGGTCCTTTTTTCTACCACAGACAGGCAACTTTTCTTTTTTTTTCATTCTCATTTGTGAACCCATCTTCACAAGGTATTTGGTGTACCTGACTCATTTAGGTGTGTCAGCTAAAATGTTTAAAATGCTTGAGGGCCAGAACCCTGGCATGTTTTGGAATACAGACACGACACTACGCAAGTACAAACATACTATAAGAACTTTGTTTGAAATTTTCCATCCTCCCAGTTTTTTTAAGTAAATGGGACGAGTATAGAATGTTTTGACCTCTGTATTTTCAGTGCCAGGAAAATGCAAAGACATCGCCTCTCTCAGTTTCTTGTGTAGAGACACTTTTCTGACTCACTCACAGTATTCACAGCTGATGTTTTAGTTAGATTTATATCAAAGGTGTTGACAGACTTTTTGACACTTTGCAGTGTCAGGCCTTTAATAATAATTCGGTTGTGTGGGACTGCAAACCTACTTTAACGCACCCACCTAAAGAGTATTAACAAAGTTTTTAAAAGTTTTTGAACCCTTTAGAATTGTCTATATTTGTTCAGAAATATGATCTAAACGATAAAAGTAGTAGATTTTACGTTTATTTATTGAGGAAAATGATCCAACATTACATACAATATCTTCAGTTGGTAAAAATATCTTTGCTTTCAGACCCACGGTTGTTTTTTCTTTATTATTTTCCCACATGCTGGCACATAAACTTGTTTGCAACAATTCTGATGAATAAATTATAACATTTAGGATTAGCCCCTTATTAGTTTGTTCACTTTTATTTGAAATCCAACTACAGCTCCCCTGTCTGTTCAGTCATCTCGAGGTAAGGTTCCTTCCTGTACTGTAATAAAGTTCTTTTTAAATTAAAGCCACAGAGACAAAACCATATTTACTGTAAGTGCATTTCTACTTCCCTGGAAATGGTGTATCACATGTGTCAATTCTGTTGATCTCTGTCTCTTATTTTTCTGACACTTTCCTCTGTCCTATTTTCTACAAACATCTGTCTGCTTTGGGTTGGAAATTATTTGAACACACCCACTTGCACTCTGAGCTCTCTTGAAGAGTGTTATACACTGCTACTATTGATTCAGTCCTGACGAGCAGCCGTGTCACACCACACTCTCAGCTCCATACACCAAGACAACTCACTCAGTTCAGCCATGGCTGTCTACCACAAGGAGTTTGAACAAGCAGGCAAGAAAACAGGTCTGCAGATCTGGAGGATCGAGAACATGGAGCTGGCTCCGGTACCAGAAAGCCTGCATGGGAGCTTCTATGTAGGGGATGCCTACTTAGTACTTCGAACAGTCAAACAGAAAAACACCTGCTTTTATGATCTGCACTTCTGGCTTGGTAAGTTAAAGAACAGTTATATTGCATAGTGTTTATTTTCTGAGATGAACTTGATGCTATCTGGTTGGAGTTTGAAATAAGAGCAATGTACTTATAACTGTAAGGATTTTTATAATGGGCAATTCAGTCCATTCAAATTACTTTAACCTGGTGTGTCAAAATGTTTGTGAGATTTCCTTGAAGCTGTTGCAATTCCCTGATAATATTTTAATGTGGACACTGAGATAAGTACAGATTAATATAATCAGGCTAGTGGAAAGGCGAACTGGGGAAGTAATATCAAGCTCATTTGCTTTTCAAACCCATGATTTACCTCTCAAACAGAAACTAACGGTAAGAAGTTACTGTTGCATCATATGCAAATGATATGAGATGTAGTTATTTCCTTTTTTCTGCTATTATTACACTGACCTCTGACTTATATTGACACATGTAGGGTAATGAGTGATCTGAGTAATAATAAAAACTTCAAATGCATGCCATCAAAATGAGTGAAGTCATTTTACAAGTGTCTTTAAACTTATAATCAAAGCATAATTAAAAGTAAAAATCAGCTTCCAGCCATGACATATTCTCTGATATCTCTGTGATGCAACAATCTGCAAATCTGCACTGATAATATTGATGTGTTCTGATCTTTGCTAAACATAGACAAATGAAATGATTTAAATTGTATCTGAGCACTGCACATCCAAGGTTGTATACCCAGTTAGCTGTTGAGCACCTTCATGGTTTATGAGGAAGTAAGACTGCACATTATGCATGTAAATAATACAAAGCAGCTCTACCACTGTTTTACTGCCAGGGTGAAATACCGCAAAAGTATTTTAAGTTTTACTCTATTATTTCTAAAGTTAACTCTATTGACATATGTTTCCTTCAATTTTGTTTTTCGTTAAACCCACACCATTAGGAATCACTGACCACTGAGGATGTAAATGGGTTCTTAATGGATTTTCTGTCCATCCCATCCTCATCCTGGGAAAGCATTTACTGTAATGCGCTTCACCACGTAATGGAGAGAAACACATTCAAGGCCTTTTATGGAGAAATCATAAATGTCAAACCATCGTCAAGTGTTTTTACAGTGCTTCTGTACATCACATAGATGAGCATTAAAACTGTTTGCAAAGCAAAAAAGTGTATGACTACAACATGTGAAAGTTAACACTATGGGTACCAACTTTGCCGAAGTGTGAATACAGGCAAATTGCTCAGACACAAACTGAACACTTGAGTCACTGATGCTAATTCATGATGCTAATTGCTGTAGCATACAACCGTGGAAAATTTCATGATGCAATGATAAGCACTGCACTGTATAAATATTATGAAATATTTATGAAATTGTAACCTTTAAGTTTTCTTGTAAATACATTTGCAAACTATTGTAATGAAGAATATTGTCTTATTCTCTATGTCTTTCATCTGTGTGTATATTCCTACATCCAGGTCAGGAGTGCACTCAGGATGAAAGCACTGCTGCAGCCATATTTACAGTACAGCTAGATGATTATCTTGGGGGAAAGCCAGTTCAGTACCGAGAACGTCAAGGCCATGAATCCACCGCTTTCACCAGCTATTTTAAAGGAGGGATCACATACAAGGTATGTTTTTCAACATAGCTCTTAAACTTCTTCTAGTCTTTTTTGAGACTTTAGCTCACATTGGTTTGTATTTGGTTTGAGAAAGTTCTTCAAAGAACATTCTTTCTTTCTTTGTATCTCCAGGCAGGAGGCGTGGTGTCAGGGTTCCAGCATGTGATTACCAATGACCTCAGTGCAAAACGGCTTTTCCACATCAAGGGCCGGCGTGTGGTCAGGGCTACGGAAGTGCCTCTGGACTGGGCCAGCTTCAACAAAGGCGACTGTTTCATTGTGGACCTGGGTGCAGTAAGGACTCACAAAAACACTGCGGCATTACACATTTCATAATTAAATGATTTTAATCAAGGGTTCGATAAGACACATAAAAAACTTTATTGATCTCAAAGAAAATGACTGGGTATGTTTAGGATTATGTATTGTATATGTGTTGTGAGATACTAGTTTAACTCTAACATAATACATGGATCAGCTATGACAGGGGTCTCCAACCCTGTTCCTGGAATCCATGCTACCTGATGACTTTGGCTCTTACCCTAATCATGCACATCTAACCATCTGATTATTGCCTTAAGAAGCTCTTGATCAGCTAGAAGGAGTGTGCTAGGTTTTGGTTGGAGATAAAACCTGCAGAAAGGTAGCCCTCCAGGAACAGGGTTGGAGACCCCTGAGCTATGACATTGAAGCATTATAATAGCTACTCATCTACTTATCTCCAAAACAACAGGTCTTGTGGGATGTTCCTGGTATCCAGTGGTAAGTACCTACCAAAGGTGGTCCAAGTAAGGACAACCAGTGAACTAGCAAGAGTGTCATTGGCATCCAAAGCTCACTGATGTTCTTGGGGAGCATAGGCTAGTATGTCTGGTGGTTCCCACAGAAAAGCTACTGTAGCACAAGCTGTTGAAACTGTTAATACTGTATATGATTGAAAGGTGCCAGAACACACAATGCATTACAATTTGCTTTGTAATTAAATGCTTTCGAATTACACATAAGTACAACGCACTTCAGTAGTATGAAACAGGATCCCCTGCACACACATGTGCTGTGTATGTACAGTGGGAGGGAATGTTATTTGTATTAGTCGTGAGCCAGAGTTATTGTCAACATGAAGTCACAGAGAACTCAAGTAACAGGACAGGATTAGTAAGGACACATGATGCTTTTTACTGCTTAAACAAGGTGTACTTTGCAGAACATCTATGCAGTACAGCAATATATTACTATTTAATATTTTGACCAGATTCCTGTCTCATTCAAACAGTTACGTTTGTAATAAAATCAGTAAATCACATCAGTAGCATTTTTTGTGCAAATTTTTTCCCCATCTAAATAGATTTAAAAGTATAGTATATTAAATACTATAGTGATCATTTATGAAGATAGTTTAGAATATTTCTCGAGGGTGAGGTTGTGCAGGGAAATAGACTGGATGTAGCTGCACAGGGCTCGGGTTTACTAAGCATAAGATAACAGAACCGAACAGAATTGGAGAAACAGTGTATATCAAAAGAACAAGGATACTTAGCCCTTTAAGTCCCAGTATAAAAATACATTTTCTTCTTACTGTTCTACATACATTTGTGATTACATCCTTAGTGATCTCTTCCTTTATTCCCGCTACTTTCATGTTTGAATAAGAAGTGATAATGTAAAAAGAAATAAAAGTTTTGTCACTGTTAAGGCTTAAAAGGGGCTATTCAAAGGATTGGTGGCATGCTCAATAAACTGAAGCCCAAAAAGCCAACAAAAAAGACGTGCCAACAGGAGGAAAGCTATAACATTACATAAACAGGCTAGGCTCCACCAAGGAAATAGGCAAACAGGCAAAACAAATGGATCTTATTAAACTGACTGATGGACAGGAACAAACAAGCAGACTGACTGACTGAACCAAAAACATTATGAAACAGACTGACAAACTGACAGGGACAAATGGACGTCAATGCTTCACACAGACGCGAACTACACACAGTCCTTAAACAACCTCGGCTTAGTAGATCCTCATTAGTCCTGTTAGCGCTGATGAGCCACAGCCGTGTATGATGCCATGATGCATGGGTAGCTGGCACCACACATGCTGGGGATTGCTGTCTCATCTGTTAACCTGGAAGCAGCCATCCATGCTGGGAGTCGAGATGGACCGCTGTAGGAAGCGAACAGAAGGATAATCAAATTATTACTGGCACATGTGAAAGGACTCGATGTGTGGTTTCAGCGAGATGGAGCTACAGCACACACAGCTGGAAGATCATTGGAAGTGCTGAGGGAAATGTTTCTGGACTGGGTGATCCCATTGCGTGGCAATGTTGGGTGGCCAGCCCATTAGCCTGACCTCTCCCATTGTGATTTTTTTTTCTGTGGGGCTACCCTAAATCACAGGTGTACACTCACTGATCCCAAATTCTTAAAGTCCATAAGGATGCTATTCAACAGGAGATAGCCGCTGTTCCACCCAGTATGACCCGTCGAGCCATGGTAGCCTTCAGAAATAACCTTCAATTGTGTATTGACAATGACGGCCACCAAACTATTTTATTTCATTTTCCGTTCAAAGTCTATGTTGTTTTTTTCTTTCTTTCAATTTGTCACCTGATTGTGCATTGGTTCCATCAGCACTGCATAAGCACTAAATGTTTCTTCATATGATTAATGTGCCTCTCATCTGAAGTCAGCTGGGATTGGCTCCAGCTTCCTCTGCAATCCTGACGGATAAGCAGGTTGGATGGACGGATGAATGGATGGATGTTAAATACAGAGAGCTTACACCAATTTTCTCATTCTTTCAATTCTGTAGCTTCTCATAATGATATTTATTTTTTTATGAGGAACATTTTATGATTTATGATCCAATGTGAGATTATTGTTCTGAGTGAATAGGTAACCTGGTGCTTTAGAATGTATCATTACGAGGATGCCACTAATAAAACATAAAAATAAAAATATATAAATGCCCTTAAAACGTTCCAAAGTGTTTTTACTCCAAATTTAAAGCCTCTCCCAAATACAATAAATACACTGCTGGTGTGTACTGTGAAGAGAAAAAAAAAAGACAACAAGTGAAATCAAACATTTGTTGCTGACAGTATCATATTTGGAAAGGAAGTCAAACATGAAGACAATGAAGCTGTAATACACAAAGCAAACAAGGATTAATTTCAGTGTTGTTGAGTGAGATTGCATGGCCAGAATCCGAGTACTTACTGTGTTTCTCATTTTATGTCATGCTTACTTTCTCTAGACTGTCTACCAATGGTGTGGCTCAATGTGCAACAAGTTTGAGCGGCTAAAGGCGGCCCAGGTTGCAACCGGCATTCGTGATAATGAGCGCAATGGCAGAGCTCAGATTGTAATTGTAGAAGAAGGACAGGAACCCAGTAAGCTGACAGAGGTAACATTCAAATTGTAACTCTAAAACAAAGCTATAAATATACTAACAGGCCCCCTGGTTGTACATGTTGTGCAGTTTATTATTGCAACCAGGAAATTGTCTCTAAACCAACAGGAAGTTTGTGTGTTGTTTGTGGTGTAATTCATTTTTTTAGCAGCTTGAAACTCCGTGGTTAAGCCACTGTTTACACTGAATAGACACAGTATTTTGTGAGGGGAAAAAAGTTTCTCTTATTTTTTTATATCACAGATTCTTGGTGCAAAACCAAACCTTGCAGATGGCGATGATAATGATGACATTGCAGCTGATATATCTAACAGAAAAATGGCTAAACTTTACATGGTGAGACAGTTTACCAGCTGCAACATAACACAGCAATGTATAAAGATGCAAATCCACTGAAGCAACTTACCATTAAACTACTACACATGAAATCTATGTGGTTTATTAGGTATCTGACGCCAGTGGAAAAATGCAAGTGACACTTGTATCAGAAGAGAATCCGTTCTCTCAGACTCACCTGTTGACTGATGAGTGCTTTATTCTGGATCACGGCAAAAGCAAAATGATCTTCGTGTGGAAGGGTGTGTCTCACTGAATGTTATCATTTTCATAGCATCATCATGCTGTCTACGTTTTTAATTCCATTTTTTAATGAATTTGGGGTTATGTTTAGATAACAAGCTGCCTAGGTTGAAAGCATCAGCATTTCTAAATCATGTTTTCTGCTTTATCTTACAATGTGTCATGCACACTACTTCCTGTCTGACCTAGGCCGCAACGCAAACCCCAGTGAAAGAAAAGAAGCTATGAAGACAGCTGAGGGATTCATCAAACAGATGGGCTATCCTGCAAACACACAGGTTAACAACCCTACGTTAAAAATACATTATGTGACAGTCTAAAAAAAAAAGAAAGAAAAATGCCTAAACATAGTGATTTACTGTATTTCTTTTGCGTACACTGAATGATTTTTTCATATTTTCATTCCATCCTCTGAGTTCTGAGTTCATGAGTTGAATTTCCACTGACGTGAGTTTAGTGTGTTGATAAGTAGAATATGCCCCTATGTGAAGGTTTTTCTCATACTTCCGCAGTTATACTGCATTAGTTTAGCAATTAACTATTAAATGTTCTGTTGAACGTGTTCAAGTAACTGTTAAAGTGGTCCTTCCTTAAATACAGATTCAGGTGCTTCCAGAAGGAGGAGAGACACCCATCTTCAAGCAGTTCTTTAAGGACTGGAAAGAAAAGGACCAGAGTGAAGGACTAGGCCGGGTCTTTGTCACAGAGCGAATTGCTAGGATCCAACAGGTGGAGTTTGATGCTTCAAAGCTTCACGAATCTCAGCAAATGGCAGCGCAGTATAACATGGTAGATGATGGTGCTGGAGAAACACAGGTGAGGAGCACACAGAGTGGCTGGTTTAAATGGTTTAATATAAAGTTTCATTTTTGGCAGCCATGTGAGACTTTTGCTCATTCACCAAATTGCTTAATTCCATTAGGATCTTGGGCAGGCTAGAGCCTATCTCAACCGTCTCTGAGTGAAGATATGGTGTATCTTCTATAACACGCCATTCCATTGTAGTGCCAACATGCACACAAACATTCACACTCACAGCTAGGCAATTTTAAACAGCCAATTAACCTAAAGTGCATGGCTATAGAATCTAAAATGCATGGATTCAGACTGTAGGAAGTAAGAACTTGCAAAAATGCAAACATGGGAGAATATGCAAACTCCACACAGAAACACCTTTGCAGAGCCCAGGACTTGATTACAGGTTCCTTTTGCTGTGAGGCAGACATGCTAACCCCTACACCACTGTACCGCCCACCCATGTTAGATAATTTGCTGTTAAAAAATACTTTAGAGTGGGTTATAATGTGAGCAGCAGTATCTCAAAAGGTTGCAAAAAAAGTGCTTTAAAAAGAATTCATAATATAAGGATAAGTGGTACAGATAATGAATGAGTGATTGCAGGACATGTTCCTGTGCGTGCAATAACTGTGAGTCATTATACCACGTGACCTTGCACTTTCAACATCGGAATCAGTGTTACACACGTTTTTAGTAACAACATACACAAAACATGGCTTTAGAAAGATGCTGAAGGGACAGTACATGTGGTTTTTTAACATTTCAAAACATACTGGCTAATTGTGGTCTCATTCTTTATGCATACATTCCATGCATTTGGCTGGCGGCTTTACAGAAATACACTTTAGATTTTATATTATTATATCATATGATTTATAGTATGTTGTTTTACCTTACAGATATGGAGGGTAGAGACTGGTAATAAAGAGGACAGCAAAGTTCCTATAGATCCACAAACATATGGGCAGTTCTATGGGGGGGACTGTTACATCATTTTATACAGTTACAAAAAAGGACAAATTATCTACACCTGGTAAGAGTTTCCATTTTTTTCAGATAGAAATGGCACACACACACACACACACACACACACACACACACACACACACACGCACACACACACACAATTCCAGCTGTATGTACTCCATGCAAATTATGCGGTGAAATTCATAGCAGCAAAAGTCTAGAAAAAATCAAAATAAAAAACAGAATCACTAATTTGGTTAAAGGATTACCCGTCTGTGTCAGTACTTTGTGAAACTACCTTTTGTTTTTTGATTACTGCCATGAGTCTGTTTATTATCCAGACTGGGCAATATTTGCCGACTCTTCTTTACAGAGCTGTTAAATCTTAGTCAAAATAAATGATGTCCGCTGGTTGACTGCAGTTTTGAGGTCATTTCACAGTTCTTTCAATAGGGTTTAAGTCCGAGCTCTGACTACGCAAGAACGTTCACCTTTTTCTCCTTCAGCCACTGTGTGGAAACTTCAGATGAAAGTATGAAATGAAAATGAATGAAAGGAAAGTCTTCCAGTCTCTTCTGTTATACTGAAAATATGTGTATTTTCATTAATAGGTGGTTTTTATTTGCTCACTCGCTAAATCATTCCATATGGTTTGAAGTTCATTCATGCTATGCAAAAGTCAAAAAAGTAAATTTTGCGACACTTTACAATTTTTCTGAAAAATTGGTATTTTCAGTGTTTTTGTTTATTAGCCATACTTTTAGCTCAATTTACTTGTCGGAATGATTTTTTTTATTTTTTTTTTGGTTCTCTGGTTAAAATAGACCACAGGGATCCAGATGCTCCCACCAAAAATGCACAACACTTCCATGGAACTGATGCGGAATGTCACTCCCACCGCACTTTTTGCAGTACAATGGCGCCCCCTGTGTGAGGATTTATTACAATTCCACCCCCATGAATAAGGTTGTAATAATAATAACATTGTGTTTTATGGGCACGGACATATACTATATATGCAAGCATTCACGTTTGGGTTTAAATTCCCATTTTATGTGAACCTTTTTCCCTTTTGACAACTTTTCAGTGGAGAGCCACAGGTTTTTTTTTTTAGAATTTGCACTATCTATTTTTTTCTTGACACATCCCGTCCCTGCTGCAGAGAAACACCCCCACAACAGGATGCTTCCAGCTTCATGATTTACTCAAGGTATGGTGTACTTTGAATGGTAGGCTGTATTGGATATACCATTTGAAATTGAGGCCAAATAGATCAATTTTGGTCTTATCTGACCAAAACACCTTTTTACATTTGGCCCCAGAATCTTCAAGGTGCATTTTGGCAAAGCTCAATCGAGACTTTTTTTTTTTTTTGTAGCCCTCCAATGCAAGATATTTGTAAGCATTTGTGCTATTATTGTCACATGCACACAATGGCGTTCTTTGCCTAAGAAAATCATGTGACTATTTCAAAGTTACCATAGACGTCTTGGTAGTCTCTCTAACCATCTTTCATGGGTGGTCTGAGCCAGAAAGAGTCCTAATGGTACCAAACACTTTCCACTTCTAGATTATGGACTTTATTGTACTTCTAGGGATTGATAAAGCCTTTTATTTGTATCTATCTCATGTCTTCTGCCTGCCCACCACTTTATTCCTGAGATCTTTTGAGAGTTCCTTGAAATCCATAGTTGATTGTTTGCTTTCAGTTACACTTCCAAGCAGTGTAATGCTCTGGGAATAGCTGTTTTTATGCTGAACTAATCAGAATGATTACAGTTGATGAAAGGTAAAGAGACTACACCGGATTGAATTTACAGTCTTTTGAGGGATTGATCCTTTAACCTGTGTAGTGATTCTGGTTATCTGTCTGTCTGTCTGTCTGTCTGTCTGTCTGTCTGTCTGTCTATCTATCTATCTATCTATTGATATACTTGTTTGTTTATTTATTTGAAATGTTGCTATTATACATTACACTTGGCTGTTATAAGTTGCCTTTAGTAAACACAGCTGGAAAATTTGTGTGTCTTCATTTCAGGCTGCAACAAAATGTGAATATTTTGATTGGGGTGATTCTTGTCTATACCCACTGCATATAGACATTTCTGCTCTTTTTTCAGGCAGGGTTCCAGCAGTACAATAGATGAGCTGACTGCTTCAGCCTTTCTCACTGTGGAACTGGACAAGTCACTGGGTGGAAACGCAGTACAGGTGACTAGCTGTAGACATATTTTAGAAGTAGAAAATAAAAAGTATATTCATTTCCTTTTGGCCTGAAAAGTTTCCAATAAAAGTGTTTGAGAAAACCCGACTGTAACCCATTGTACGAGGGTGGGCTGAAAGGTTTTGAAGCTGACTAAGAAGGAGAAATTCCAGAGCAGTGAAGCTTGGAAGTTTCTATACCAATGGGATCCAAGTGCTGCAACACTTATGGAAAAAATGTGTAGACTACATTGAAAAATAAACTACATCATGGTCCACCTATGAACTTTTCAGCCCATGCTTGTATCTTATTCACAAGAAACACTGCCATCTTGTGTTCATATTTAAAGCTATGTTTAAAACTAAATCAAGCTCAATATTTAGGTCCGGGTGACCCAAGGGAAGGAGCCAGCACATTTGCTGAGTCTATTCAAAGCCAAACCTCTAGTTGTTTATAAAAATGGGACGTCCAAAAAAGGAGGGCAGGAACCTCCACCATCAACCCGGCTATTTCAAGTGCGCAGAAACCTGGGTACCATCACACGCATATCTGAGGTGAGATCCAGCACACATGCGCACAGGTCATTCAGTATAAAACATGATGATGGTTCCATTTTATCAGTTCATTTATTCACTGACTATGTGTTTTTATATGTGTTTTCTAACAGGTCGATGCAACAGCAGCTAGTTTGAACTCTAATGATGCCTACGTATTAAAGGTGCCTACAGGAAATGGGTATCTGTGGGTAGGGAAGGGGGCCAGTGCAGAAGAGGAATGTGGAGCTGAATACATAAGTGAGCTGCTAAAGTGTCACCCCCAGCGCATTACAGAGGGAAATGAGCCAGGTGAGAGCACACCTTTTGCTCTTTAGACACAATTAAACCACAGCGCTGTTAAATGCGTGATATTTATTGGTCAGAAGATGATTTAATTTTCCAAACAGCAGAGCTCTGACAATTACTGTTTATGCAAGGTTTATATGGATGTGTTCATTCTATCGACTGTATCGTACAGTAGTAATAATAACTTGTATAGGGATGTTTTATGTCATGCACTAATACTTCACGTATGGTGACATATTTATTTAATATTTTAGTACGCAGTATTGCAAAGTTGGGGTTCTTGGTGACATATGAATTGTTTGTCTCATTAAAAAATAAAAAAAGGGGCTGATGAGGCACTGAGTATTTATAGCTGTTACAATGTGAATATCTTGGCGATGTTTAACAAGTAATGAATTTCTAAAAGTAATTAAAATTATAATGCTGGCAAAACACAAGATTTAATCATAACAATTAGAAAAATTTCCACTTTATAAAAAAATCAGTTTGCTATTGCTGATGGAAGGGCGTCTTAACAATAGAAACATTAATGTAGCACTTAATGAACCATTACTCAGTGAACAATGTGGCATTTACAGCCTTTAAAAAAATCTGATCAGAATCCTGAATATGCTAAACCCAGACCCTTTCTGCAAATGAGATTCAAATGTGTTATTCTCAGAGTAAATTAAATGGGAAATTAATACTTTCATTCCAGGTTGTTTTTCTAGGTGTTTTACATGACCAGAAACCTACGTATAGTCTATAGTTTTAGCTTGGAATTATGGCGTGCCTAATTTTGCTTTTGCTATCTTTTTTTAAAAGGGGTATTCTGGAAAGCACTGGGTGGGCAAACCCAGTACCAGACTTCAGAGAGACTGGAAAGCAAAAGCATTGTACGGCCTCCTCGTCTGTTTGCCTGCTCAAACAAAACAGGAAGGTTCATTGTAAGTATTCAGCCTTTAAAGAGTACATTCTTACCAGGAAATCTGTATAGTTGGTGCAAAGATATTATGGAATGACTCGCTTGGTAGCGTAGTGGTTAGTACATCTGCCTCACAGCAAAAGAGTCCTGGGTTTGACTCCTGCATTTTGCATGAGCTCCGTGTGTGGGTTTCCTCAGGGTACTCTGGTTTCCTCTTACAGTGTAATGACATGCACATTAGGCTAATTGGCTGTTCCAAACTGCCAACAGGTGTGAGTGTGAATGTTTCAGGGTGTACCCCGCCTTCACCCAGAATCAGCTGATAGCCTCCAGCCTCCCTATCTAGTATTACAAAACGAATCGGCAAATTAATGATTGACTGTATGTCTGTAATACAAGGGGTTTTTTGGGGTGAGTTTCAGGACTGTTTCTTAGTTTTACTGATACTTTGATTTACGTTTAAAACAAATACGGACACTTTCATAAACCATGATGATGGAAATTGTATTATTTAGGTTATACAATCATGTCAACCTTCAACTACTCACAGGTGTCAACATGAGATACGTTTAAGCTACCAAGTGTAATGAATGTAAACTTTATAACAATTCCGCCCTTGAATATTCACATATACCAAACAGTAAGACTTGTTTCATGTTAACAACATATTTATTCCAGTACATACCACTGCAGAATCTCCTCATGTTTAAGAAAATATTGTCATAATAACAACTTATACAGTCATGTTTCATGGCATGGGAATAAAAGCACCCACTTTATGGTTCATACTCAGATTGAAGAAGTACCTGGTGAGTTCACCCAAGATGACCTGGCAGAGGATGATGTCATGCTACTTGATGTCTGGGATCAGGTAGAGTAGATTAACTCTTAGATTGTTTTCACTTGTCAAAATGTAAAAGACACACACACACACACACACACACACACACACACACACACACACACACACACACAAAAACACAAATATATATATATATATATATATATATATATAAACACACACACACAAAAACACACACAAAAAAAAAAATATAAAAAAAAACAT
>JAQMYF010000001.1:45876616-45887382 GCA_030014195.1 Neosilurus mollespiculum
ATATATATATATATATATATATATATAGATAGATAGAGAGATAGATAGATATATAGATATGTGTGTGTGTGTGTGTGTGTGTGTGTGTGTGTGTATTTATCACTCTCCAAATGCATACATAATATATCTGTGTTCTGAATAAATCACTAGATTGTCAGGCGCTCACATAATGTTTTACAGGTGTTTATCTGGATTGGAGCTGATGCTAATGAGGTGGAAAGGACAGAGTCAGTAAAGTCAGGTGAGCAGCTCTTGCACACATTTCCCTGCAATAAAATGCACCACTTTAAGCTTGATAACATATCAGTATCATTTACCGTAATTATCTCTATCAAAATGGAGCACTAATAGCACTCAAATGCACATCTAATGACATTAAAAATGCATTACAAAGGGAACTATTGCCAATGTCATTTTGGACAGTTGTAAAAATGTATTATGTTCAGTGTGACAAAGATAATGGAAGCAAATGAAGACATGAAATATTAGATTCTGAAATTGTATTTGAGCATAGAGCCTTACATCAAATGTTACCATACATATATATTGTATAATAAAATATTAACTGTCATAATCATAATTACAAAATTATGGACCTGTGTATTTAACAGAATAACTGAATGACTTAATTTCAAGTCAGGTTTACTGTCATTATTATAAAACAATTGTTTAACTGTTATAATTTGGGAGATGTCTGAACAGTTCCTGGGACGGCACATTGGGGGCGACTCTTCAATTCCAAATAGCCTGAGGCAAATAAAATTGTGTTAAAACAGAAATTTACATGTTGGAGAGCAGTGCAATATCAGGTACACACAAAGTCAAGTGTAGTGTCTGTCACCTAAGTATGTGCAAACAACAGCGAACAATCAATCAAGAACAGACCTTCAGAGGTGGGAAGGTGAAAAATCTCACACTGATTGTGGATTTTCCATTCCTTTTCAGCCAAGACGTATATTGACTCGGACCCATCAGGACGGGATAAGAGGACACCTATAGTGATAGTGAAACAGGGCCACGAACCTCCTACCTTTACCGGGTGGTTCCTGGCATGGGACCCCTCCAAGTGGCAAACTAAGAGCATAAAATAAAGACAAAGTCTGTCATTTCAGCTCAGGAAGATGGTCTGACTGTGGCTACATCTAGACGAAGACGGCTATGCCTTAAATCTATCAATATCAGTAATGACAAAGCAGAACCTCATTATAGGTTACCTTTCCTAGTCATTGGAGTGATATGCATATTTTATACCTTGTGTATCACTTACCTGCAAAGGTGTATGAAGTAAATTATTATTGTAAAAGTATAGGTATATAAAGGTAATAGGTTCTTAAGGTAAATTTGTGTGCGGCATGTTAGCATATAAAACAGATATGCCTACTAAAGGAAAAAAAATATATTCCAGATCATAACATCTCAAAGACAAGGAAAAGTTTGGGTCAGCGTATGCTTTTTTTTTTTCTATGTGTGTCCTTTAGCCCTTTTATATTGCACATGTTTGCATTATTCTTGTCTGTATTACCTAATGTATCTGACTTTTTATTTTTTATTTTTATTTTTTATTTTTTTGCAAGAATTAATTAAAAACGTAAAAGTGATCAAAGCATTGCCCGTTTCATTTAAGTCACACCTTCCACAGTGAGGAATAATCTTCTCAGTGACTAACTTTAGCAGCAGGATAATAACATCAGCTCTTGTGATCAAGCTCGACATCAGCAATCAGAAACGCACCCAAGATAATCCGAGCGACATGGAAACCAGTGACCGCTAGATGGCAGTCATGAGGACGAGACTCGGGAAACCGAGCACTTGTCCTAGTTTTCCTCTTTGTATTTATCCCCGGAAGAGAAATTCTCTCCCTGGGATTAGAATTCACACCATTCAGTCGCAAAGACGATAGAGACCTACGGTTGTGTATTTGTACAATATACAGTACAGCCAGTCTGGCCTGTTGTTATTTGTCCTTTCTGAGCTGAAACACGTGTTAATGGCCGGGTGATCCGTGTGATAGCCGGAGCTCATCTGACACATTGACCGGTAGATGGAGATGTTGATGGAGCAGAAGGCACCGCCTCTTTTCACCAACTCTCACTCAGATCAAAGAGACATTCTTTTCAGGGCTCGTTTAGTTGCTGAACCTTATTTATTACCACCTGGAACTGCACACTATCACTAAAAGGAGAAATGTTATTTGCCCCTTATAATATTTCCAACAATAAGCAAGTAAATGTAGATTAAGGTTCCCTTCACTGCAACCTATTTTATTTATGTCCTTCCTAACAATATCTCTATAGTGTATACTACTACAAATAATAATAACAACAACAGTAATAATAATAATAACAACAGTAATAATAATAACAATAATAATTACAATAACAATAATCATAATAATAATAACAACAATAATAATAATAATAATAACAACAACAATAATAATAATAGTAATAATAATTACAATAACAATAATCATAATATTATTGTTATTATTATTATGATTATTGTTATTGTAATTATTATTACTATTATTATTATTATTATTGTTATTATTATTATTATTATTATTGTTATTAATAATAATAATAATAATAATAACAATAATAATAATAATAACAATAATAACAATAATAACAACAATAATAATAACAGTAATAATAATTATAATAATAACAATAATAATGATAACAATAACAATAACAACAACAATAATAACAATAATGATCATAATATTCATAATAATCATAATAATAATAATAATAGTTGTAGTAGTAATGCATTAAATATTAGGTTGTTTCTTACACTAAAATGAAATATTATTCACCATTGATCCACCAAGCTGCATGAATAAAATAAATAAACGATTAAAAGTTTGAATAAAGGAGTATCAGTATTAAAAGTAGTACAGTTTTAGCTGTAAATCAATAATTGATGCTTAAGTAGATGCCTTAATCAATCCATTTATATATATATATATATAAATATATATAAGTAAAATGATTTTTCTCTCTATAATTTAGTGCCTGGCTTTCATATTTGCTCTACTTCCCCCAGCACATGAAAGCACCAATCCCCTTTGCATCCCCTATGAAACTCCACAAGCGCGCGCAAGGCGGTATAAGTAGGTGTGTCTCGGACAAAAGACGAGCGTAACTTCTGGCCAATCATCCATCACGAAAAACGCACGCTTGTATGGAAACGTACCAATCAGGAGCTCCTGCGTGTTGTCAGTCGACGCAGCGGTGCTGGAATAAAGTGGCAGGCGGGTTGGTGTATCAGTCAAGGGAGTCAGTGAGCCGCGGTGCTGGAGAAACACAGGAGGGCTGTAGTTTGCTCATGTCGAACGGGCTGAATAAGACAAGACATCGCTGGTTTATAAACCGGAGGAATAATCCTATAAGAGCAGAGGACAAAGCGATTAAGGTGAGTGGAGGTGCTACATTCTATCAGCTACACCTGTCTGTAATACCGGGACATTTATTCTAAGGGTTTATAATAAATACAGGTTTATAATACACACACACACACACACACACACACACACACCGTAGCAGCCTGATGCACCCGATTCCGAGGCACTTGTTGGCAGCAATTCCAAATTGATCCCCTTTTATTTTTATGGTATTTTCATGGTATTTTTATGGTGTTGTCTCCCTTAGCAACTGCACTCATTGATGGCTGGCGACAGCTTCTTAGCAGATTATACCAGATTTATCATCATTACATTTTGTTAAACAGTGACCAAACTAATGTGTTTCCTTTCTTCATTCATTCTTTCTTTCTTTCTTTCTTTCTTTCTTTCTCCCCCCCCCCCTGAGCCACCTGCACCACATTTATCCTGAAAGAGTGGCATGAATAGAAGCCGGTGGGCGCGTTCTTGTCATTTATTGTGAAATTTGTATTGCATTTGAAAGGGATTAGACATTGGCCGTAGAGAGAATTAGCCTATGAAACCTCTGCGCTCTCCAGTGCTGCTGCTGCTGCATGTGTAAATGGTCTCTCAGGCTCCTGCTGATTTTATTCCACATTCATCCTCCCTGCCACCAAGTGACACCCAGCTAAGAGAAAAGCTGTGTGTGATTTTAGAATGACAAAGGATAAGCCAGGCCTACTTTAGATCCAGTTTCTAAAGCAGAAAACCAATGAACTGTGTGTTTGTTACAGATTCGCACTGCTGGCCTCGTTGCATCAGCTCTCTTTTTATCTGGTTTCAGGTTCTTGCGGTCTCCGGGGAGTGAGAAACCTTGTGACGGCTTGTCGAAGCAATAGTGGCTTCTAGTCTCCCCAGTCTCCCTTTTCATCTTTTGTCAGGATGGGGAACGGTTTATCAGAACCCCACACCATCTTCCCAGGACTGCCGTCGTTCCAAGCCCTGCATATCGTCATTCTCGGATTGGACTGTGCCGGCAAGACAACAGTGTTGTACCGACTGCGATTCAACGAGTTTGTAAACACGGTCCCAACCAAAGGCTTCAACACAGAGAAGATCAAATTGGTACTGGGCACAAAAGGTCGGACAGCAGCGTTCCATTTTTGGGATGTGGGAGGTCAGGAGAAACTGCGGCCGCTGTGGCGCTCGTATACGCGCTGTGCCGATGGCTTAGTGTTTGTGGTGGACTCCGTGGACAGTGAGCGCATGGAGGAGGCCAAAACGGAGCTACACAAGATCACAAGGCTGCAGGAGAACCAGGGCGTTCCTGTGCTTGTGCTGGCCAACAAACAGGACCTGCGTAGTGCTCTACCACTGGGTGAGCTGGAGAGGCTGTTGGCACTCAATGAACTCGGTTCCCATACACCCTGGCATCTCCAGCCGGCTTGTGCCATCATTGGAGAGGGCCTGCAGGAGGGTCTGGAACGTCTGCACGGGATGATCAGCAAGCGGAGGAAGATGATGAGGCAGCAGAAGAGGAAAAGATGAGTGAGCGGGGTTGGTTGGATTCACTCATCCTGTGATTAGATGCCTCCTGTCACTGTGTACTGGTGGATACATTGATTTTACCGGTTGAGTTTTATCAACCTGATTGAAGGAGCTGAAGCGATGCAGTTCAAAGACTGTTCGTTAGCCACTGCACATTGTTGATTTCTCACCCTGGTTTTGGCAGGGGTGCACTCTGGCTGACATCACAGGACCTTTTTAATACTACTGCAGTGGACAAGTTGTTCACTGATTTCTTAAAAAAAGATAACCACTGGAGAAAAACTAGTACACTGAAAATGGATTTCTGAGCTGTTTGATGTTCTTCAACCTCCAGTGTTAAATATTCTGTGATCCACAATGAAATGAAACTATAGATTACCAAAGCCTCTGTGGAGTGTTCTGAAATATCTGATGTACACATAGTGGTGACCTTTCACTCTTCTTCATATGATAAACAAGCCTTTTTTTATTGGACCACTGTTGCACAACAGAGCTGAGGTCGTAAGGAGAACCAGGATAAGCTTTATGCGTCACTCTTCGGGAAACAAGCAAATGTTTGAGTACAACGTCAGAGAACAGGGTGCTTCACCAGATAAAACACAAACAGTCCTGCACTATCAGGTGTCTTGTTTAAATCGTCAGCATTGATAGAAGTTCTTTACAATCAAAATGGAATGATGGTATTTGTAGTACTATACACCACGTGTGCTTCCCTTTACATTTAAATGCACTTTAGCAAACCCTTTTTATAGGCTATGAACATCAGATTTTGTATAAAAACCTATGACGTTGCTTCAAATGAAGCGTTTTTATAAGTTCTAAGTTGTTCCATGTCCAGGTGTGTCAATTTGTCACCCAGTTTGTGTGATTGAGGGCCTTTGTATGTGTCAAAAGTTATACACCTTGAATAAAACACCAGATTCAATCAAGAAACTTGAACATTTTGAGTCCTGGTAGTGTATTGTATGCTTTATTTTCTTTTATTGTAATCATAAGCCATTGATATTTATGCAGTTAATTAATCTGATATCAGTGGACTCTGGCCTTTAAATCAGTGATGTGGGGAAAATGTGGGTACCATGCCTTGTTTAATACAGGTAACCTAGTGAAGGCAGGTTCGTCCTGTGTGAGTACCATTGTATAATATTCTTTCATTGTTCTCGCAACTATTTATCAGCTCAGAGCCTCACAAATGCACACATGTCTGTGCCCCATTTTTACTCTTGTCAGACTTCTAACAGCTGGGGTTTTACTAGAAGTGAGCAATTTAAAGGGTCAATAATACAGCACATTCGCATTACAGCAAGAAGGTCCTGGGTTCGAGTCCCGGGCTTGGCAAGGATGTTTCATTGTGGTTTGTATATTCTCCCTGTACTTGTATGGGTTTCCTCTGGTTTCCTTCCACATCAGGCTAATTGTTTCAAATTGCCCCTGGGTGTGAGGTGTGAATGTTTTTGTGCCCTTCAGTGGTTTGGTGAGCTGTTCAGGTTGTACCCTGCCTTCTCCCAGGCTCCAACCCAAGTAAGATTAAGTGGTTCTGAAAATGAATGAATGTTTTAGGGATATCTTATCACATAAAAGGCTATGTGTCAGTCCCTGGTTTGATCCTGAGCACAATTTTATTTTTTCCATGTGGGTTTCCACCCACTTCCTAGAAAACATACAGGTACGCAAATTGGCTATGCTATACATGCCCCCATGTGTGAAGGAGTATACCCCTCTGTTGTGACCATCATTCCTGCAATAGACTCCGAATTCACAGCGATACTGAAAGGCATAAAGTGCTTACAAAAGGTGATGAAAGATGAATGAATGAAAAATATGGCCTATGTACATAAATAAAAGACAAGCTAGCTTAGAGCACACAATGTCTTGCAATATTTTCTCATTATTTATTAATAAAGTATGACGAACATGTAAGTGTTCAAAATCTCAGCCTCACTTGAAACTTGTGAGTCTTTCACTGTCATCATGGATGAAGTCCCCGACTGAGGTGTGTGTTGACTTTGGAAAGGATCTGTGTTTAGTTAACACTTAGTTTCTCTGTGAACTTAGCACTCTGTGAGTGCTAACATAGGGATGCTTATCCAGCAACTGATGCTTCAAAACTGGACATTTGTTGGACTTATTTGTGCTGTCTAGTGTGAATGTTGGAGGGAAATGTTACAGATGAGAGAGAAAATCACCTACAGGGTGGCTTTGTTTCCAGGATAGAGAGAGATAATGAATGGAATCAGTATGCTTGTAACTGTGGTTTGGTGTAGGAAATATGCAAAGTAACTTCTTGTCTATGGGCGATGCGGCACCTCACACTATGGTAAGTAGGAGTTCTGTTTGGCACGGCTCTGTGGAGAACTTACCATCACTTCAAAAAGAATTCTTAATTCCAAGTGCCAGTGCATTTTGTGGAAAGACAACACCAGAACTCCATAATGAAGCGTGGATTGCTGGAGGGAGGGAGGGAGGGAGGGAGGGAGAGAGAGAGAGAGCAGTGTTTTGCTGACTGGTTTGGCTACGTGTTTTGAATGGTTTTGAAAAAAGGACTAGAAAATCGCACCTGACAGCCTCTGCCTCTCATACTATGTGGATATGCTAAAGAATTTTAATAATTCAGAACATACCAGTCCTCTGTGTTTTCATGAAAAATAAAGCAGTGCCGTCTTTGCAGGAAGCTGGCAGTGTGCCAAGTACCCAGCGATTTGTTTCATTAGGGCTCAGACTGGACCTGGTAGTTCCCATGACGGTGAGAGGAAGTAGACCTCATTTTTATCAGGCACTCCCAACAGCTAATAGGTCACTTGTACCCATATACCCACATCATGCTTCTGGCTCTTCCTGGACTACTGTGGCCTCTAGTCTGAACAAATTTCCTTTTGATCATGTGATGTCAGGATTAAATGGCTTTGTGTGGTGCAGTGGACTTTATTTTGCACACTTCCTGTTCCTCTTGTGCCAGAGTTAGAACATACTGTCTCAGGCTGTAGTGTACTACCACTCCACATTCACACTACACAGCTCTTGCATGACACCATGCTATTACACCCAATCATAAACAGGCACCTCAAAGGGTTGCTCATGGTCATCTAGACTGCCATTTATGCCTTTTTTTTAGAGGAATGTTGGGTGGATTTGCTACATTTCTTTTACAGTTGAGACTGAGTGAGATTTCAAATATTGCGTCTCAGCAATGAAGATGAAGACAGATTTAACCTGCACATAGACCCATGTATAATTACCTCCAATTATATGCTGTATAGTGCAGCATTCAGAGGAGTGAAGAGAACAAAATTACATTGAATGGAATGTAGAGGTCAAGGAACAGCACACAGGCTCTATATTCTATAACCAGGCTAAGAACACCTTCCGATTTTGGGTAAATAAGCTCAGTGAGACCTACCGGTAACATTATCACTTTAAAACATCATCTGAATAAAGTTTGCAATTATGTCACCCAAATTAAATCAGTTATATCAGTTATATCAGTTAATGTGCTGGTGCCGCCAGGGTTTCATTCATACCCTTTTCAAGATTTCAGGCTTCTTTCTAAAGAAGCAGACTTGCTTAAATTTAGATTAACGAACCACCAAGCAGGATAGCCTATCACACATATCTAGCTGCATGGGTGAGGGTCGAATAAGTGTGTGTGACGTGAACAAGACTGGGTGGGGTTAGAGGCCTCTCAGCAGAAGGCAAAGCAGACATAGATAAGTTTAGAACCACTCCCAGAGAATACCTCTGTATCCTGCCTCTCTTCTTAGAATCTCTGAACTGTCATGTCAACCTCTCAGTTTCTGTGTGTCTAATGCCTCTAAGTGTTGCATTAATTTCATTTTAAGAATCTTCATTGCACCTTATTAGATAGACAGTTTATTCTAGTCTCAGAAATAATTAAAAAGTGCATTGAATATCTTGAACATCTTAGAAGGGAGGCATTCTTGACTGCAAAATTAAGGCACAGTCGTTTCATCTATTGTTGCAGCTTACAATAATGAGGGTATAGTCATTATACGAATAGGCAATTATTCTAAGTGCTTCCAGGGCTTTCTATTTTAAACATGCACCCTTTATTTAAATAGGCAAGGTCTGGCTTTGTGCAAACGCCAACTTAAAGCAACTTTTATGGAGTGTATACTTTATCATAGTAGTTATTTAATTGTTATTAAAGAGAGTTGCAGAATTCACTGTAGGCATTCTGTTTGAAATACCCTTTGTTTTTTCTTCCCTCAGAAGATTAAATATTGTTTAGTTGATTTAACACATCTGTGCATTTTGAACAACTGTTCGTATTTGCAGCTTGATTGCTAAATCTAACACAGTTTACATGAATCCCTCAGGGCTTGTGTGGGTTTATTTGGATTAACACTGCTTTGGTCTGGTGGCTGCTTGATTTAAGCTCACACGAAAGCCATATGTCTGAGAATGCTAAATTCCTTTGTGGAGAAAATGAAAAGTAACAGTAAGAAATAGACACCTTTACTCTTTAATATTGTTGAAATTTATACTGCTAGTGGGCAGCACACATAAGAAAGCATAGTAATTGTATTTTGTGTTGACTTAACTTAGACAGGAAACAAAAGTCTACACCACCTTGTCCATTTCCTTTGCTTCCCTGATTAAAAGTCAGTGGTCATCAAGATGGTTTTCTGAAACCTTAAGCACTCACATCTAAAAGAACAGTTTATGCAATACAATGAATTACAATATTCTTTATTTGTAAATAAATGCTTTCTTTCACACTCCTCAAATGTTCTATAACCTCACCAGATAGATTTCCGTAACTGTGTGGGTTTGAATATAGATGCATCCCATTTGTAGTTCAATCTACAATTAAAAACAAATTGAGAGAAGATGAAAATGGGAGGCACGGTGGTGTCGTGATTAGCACATCTGCCTCACAGCAAAAAGGTCCCTGGTTCAGTGAGGGTGTTTCTGTGTGGAGTTCTCCCCATGCTTGCATTGGTTTCCTCTGGGTACTCCAGTTTCCCTTAACAGTACAAAATACATGCACATTAGACTCTTCCAAACCTTTGACGGTCTGGTGAGCTGTTCAGGGTGTATCCCTCCCTCACCTAGTGTTGGCTCAGATAGATGCAGCTTCCTGGCAAGATAATTGGGGGTGGGGGGTGTCGAGACGGGACACCAAAAAAATTACATGATATATAATTCTATGGTAAAATAAAAAAATACAAACCCTCCCCCGATAGAATTATTCTGGTTGATTGTGTTCTGTGGCTGCCCTTCAAAGAAACTATTAAAACAAGCTGTAATACACAACAAATATCAGGTGTAATTCAGCTAAGGCTTGTTCGAAAAAAAAAAAAGAAAAGAAAAAAGAAAGAAAAAACTCCTTCACTTTCATCAAAGGACTTTCATCAGAGCCACAATTTAAAATTTATGAATTATGCTGAAGTATGACCGAACAGCTGGAGTCTCCTTATTTAACATGCAGTAAAGTAAATGGCTGCAGGGGGATTAGCTAGCATAATTGTTAGCAGTGGATATTCATTTGTGGATGATATGCAAGGATTTGGGAATAAATTTAATGGTTTATAGGGTGGTGTTGCTAATTGAATTAGCCTCCCAGTGTGTGCCAGGGATTTGAACAAGAATTGTTGATTCTTGGCTTTCAAGGTCAAAATATTCATTCATTTCATTTTCTGAACCACTTAATCCTAATTAGGGTTGCAGGGATGTTGATGCCCATCTCAGCCGACTCTGGGCAAGGGCAGAGTACACTCTGGACAGCTCGCCTGGCCATTGCAGGGCAGAAACAGGCTGATGGCAATGCAGCCTACTCTTGACGAAAATCAGCAATGGTTCTTTTACATGCCTCTCACCACAGACAGTGAGA
>JAQMYF010000001.1:45887482-45904049 GCA_030014195.1 Neosilurus mollespiculum
TCACCACAGACAGTGAGAGACATGGCTGGCCTTTGATAACCCAGTTAGCTGCACTGGGGGACAGCAGTGACAACCTGTTGATAGTGGGGCTTGAACCCCCGGCCCTCGGATCAGTAATCCAGGACCCTACCACCGGGACACCACTGCCCCCAAAATATTCATTAATATCAAAATATTAAGTGTTTTATAAGACTTTGTTAACCTTTTCATTGAATTAAAAGTGAAAGAGAGGGAAGGCTTGAGCTCTGGGTGTGGGTCTTTACACTGGACAAGGAAGTATGGATAGGCAGTATTCTCTTTTGTCATTTGGTTAGCAGGGTGGAAACATCCTGAGCTTTCTATAACAAACAGCGTCCTTGAAAATATGGTATAAAGCAATATATGTTAAATTATCAGTTACATGCTTACATGTTGTTGTTTTTTCTTTTTGGATGGCAAAAGATCCAAGGGGCAATTAAAGGTGTCGGAGCGAAGAGTAGGGAGGTTAAGTCACATTTTGGGTACAAACATGTTTATGGTACCAAGTAACAGCAAAAAGTAAGTGAGTGTTATGTCCATAGCAAACTCTCTCCCCGACTCTCACACACCGCGAGCACACTCCCCTGAGTACTAATCGTCATCACCTGCACCTCATTACCGGATCTGATTGCCTCCACCATATAAACCCCCGCTAGACACACTTCAGTGTCTAGCCTCGTTGGAGATGCATGTGTTTCACTGCTACTCCGTCAAGCGTTTTGGACTCACCTTGGTTTCTGCATTCTCTACCCGTTACGACTTCTCCCCAGCTCTCCCAGACCCTTTGTGTACTTCCTGCTGTGTTTGTCGGCTTTGGTTCAGGTTTCCTTTTCTACCCCGTTTTGAGTGTTTCCAGTTTTTGTGGCTCACAGAGCCAGTATATTCCTCTTGTCTCTGGGTGTCATCATAACAGTGAGGGAGCGAGTGAGTAAGTTAGTACTGGGTACTGGGTACCATAAACATGTTCGTACCAAAAATGTGACTTCACCTCCTTTTCGCCCTTTGTCCCCTTGATCTTTTGCCATCCTTCCTAAATAAGCAGATAATTCATTGCTAATAAACTATGCTACATTTGTCACAGAGAGACACAAATGGGATTTCAGTATTTAAGAGTTCAGAGTTTTTGTCATATTCTCAGATAGGTTTGCTACCCAGCTAAATAATTAAAAATTCAGCATCTGTGGCTAACCACATCATCTTTTATAATTTGTATTTAAACCACAATGCTCTGGATTTTTCATATCTGTTTGGTTGTTGGGTAGTTTTCTCTATAATCCATATGAATTTATTTCCATTCTAAAACAATAATAGTTAATTCACTGGGATCATTCTGGAAGATCCTTCATATTTAATGCTGATTATAAATTCATTTTAAAAACATGCTGTTGCTTCACAAAGCAAATGTATAATTATTAGAATGAAATATAACTGTATAATTGTCAATATGGAAAAACATACTGTAAGGAGGGTGACACAGCAGTTTTATGTATAGCAAGAAGGTTCAGGCCTTTTTGTGTGCATGTTCTCCTTTTGTCTGCGTGGATTTCCTCTGGGTCCTCTGGTTTCCTCCACAAAATCCAAAGACGTGAAGATTAGGTTAACTGGCTACTCTAACTTTCCCATAGATGTGAATGTGAATGGCGGATTATCTCTGTGTTAGCTCCACAATGAACGGAAGACCTGTCCAGAGTTTACTTACCCACCTCTTGCTCAAATTCAGTTGCGATTATCTCCAGCTTCCCACAGCCCTCAATGGATAAGCCATATAAAAGCAATTAAAAAGTGTTGTTGCGGAGGTGTTTAACATTTATTGAAGTTAATGTGTAGTGGTTAGCACATCTGCCTCACAGCAAGAGGGTCTTGGGTCTGAGGTTGTTTCTGTGTGGAGTTAGCTTACATTGGTACTCCAGTTTCCTCCATCAGTCCAAAGACATGCACATTAGGGAAACTGGATATTCCAAATTGCCCCTAGATGTGAGTATGAACAGGTGTGTGTGTGTGTGTGTGTGTGTGTGTGTTGGTCCTGCGATGGACTGGGGAGCTGTTTAGGGTGTACCCTGCCTTACCCCAGAGTTGGCTGAGATATGGTCCCCATGACCCTAGATCCAGTATCCACACTTTGTAACAAGTTTTTTTTATTCTGAAGATTTTGTACTTTCCAACATATTTTGTCTTGTTTTACATTGCCTTGTTTTTAATACTTGCTGTAGTATAAGAGCGGGTATAATATAAGAGCATTATGCCTCATCTCATAATGCATAAACACTAATAAAACTACTAGGTATGAAAATTATTTAACGATACTTTCATCTCATGCAGTTTGCTCACTCAACTGGAAGACATACTGTTAGGGCCTGCAGCAACTCACATGTCTGAGTTGTACAACTATTCTTGGCATATTAAGAGAAATGCATTTTGAGTGCTACTGGAGACATAGAGGGTTCTCACCATCTTGGCTCCACACACCTGCTATTAAGCTGGAGAGCTCAGGTGAAGACTGGTTGAGTAACAGTGAGTGAAGAGCTGTGCTTGTGTGCAGGTTGGTGTCATGTGGCAGATGTTTATCAGAGTAAACCAAAAGGATTGGCATGATGAAATGAGGCTGAGTAATCTCTTTCTGCAAACCCCCATTCACCCAGAAAAGAGTATAATGACTGTGAGTCACACAGTGCCACTGAACACAAACTTTAAATCGTCCCAGGAAATAAAGCTCTTTCATTTAAATGGAGAAAAAGTACATTGTCTGCATACTGTTTATGACTGGAGGGATTTGTTGAGATTAATTTGAATAAGAATTTAGTTGAGTGGTGTAATGCTTTTGTGGTAAACTGCAAACAATATGTCTATTGTTGGGATGGATGCAGTCAGTTCCTGTTTTCACTGGGGCAGCCAATAACAAGATGTAAAATGTAATTATAAAACCCAAACAACATTGGCCCATGTGAGGAAGGAAGTATTGAGATGCTTGAACGTCTTAGCTGTAATACCGTCTGTATTTCTCTCATCTTACAGAAATCTACTGACATAACCATCTGTGTGTCCACAGCTCTCTGTCCTGTGTAGTGATGAAGGCTTGACTGGGGTCCAGCAGGAGCCACCTGTGTTTTGTTAAAGACCAAACGCCAGTTTATTCTTGTTTTGCTGGAACAGGCACAGCAGCCAAAGAGCCCTTGGTGCTGCACCCCCCCCCCCATCCCCCCGCCCCCCAAATAATCTGGGGTAGAGTTGAGTAATGGCTGTTCGTCCTTTAAGGCTACACTTGCTCAGAATGGTGACAAGCAGCGTGTTAACATTTTGGTAACCTCAAAAGACTGCTGCAAGAAATGTATTATTTAATTGTATGGCAGAATTTTATTATACAGCAGGACTAGTAATCTCTTATTTTCAAATGCACTGAGACAGAATTTTTTCCACACTTGATCTGGTGTGTTAACATATTTTGTGCAGTGGATTAAATCAGGAAAAGAGCTGAAATTTGCTCATGCTGTAAAACTATTCACGTAGTCTATGAAAAGACAACGTGGAGCTAAAATGCATGTAGTAGCGCTAATCTTTTCCCTCTTTTCTGTTCAGTCACCAACACTTCTCTTATCAGTGCATTTTCCTGCTCTTTCATATTCCGTCAGTGTACCTTTTCCTCTTTCCCTTCATTTCATGCCCTTCCCTTACTGCCCAGTACTTTTCCATGAACTATCTCCCTCCCTTTCCTGTCTTTTATTTTTTTGGGTAACTTTCCAAAAATGACTTTTCCTCATTCTCATCTTCCCTCTCTGAAGTTATAACTCAGACCCTTCTCCCTTTGCCCTCTAGCTTGCAATCCTATTTGTACTGTAACTCTCCTCCACCTCTCTGTCTCTGTCTTTCTCCTGTCTGTTAAGACTGGTTGATATGAAGATAACTGACCCCGTGGTGTGAGAACAATAGCAGGAGAGGAGTTGTTTTCCCTTATCCTGAGGTCACAGCAGGGGGAGGATGCAGCCAGGGGCCTTTAGTGGTGCCAGAGCGGTGGTGTAGAGTTTAACTCTGTAACTGATCACTAGCAGGCAGATTCTATGTTTGTTCTTAGGCCAAATCACATTTGCTAAGAGGCTGTCCTTGACTCCGTAAACCAAGTGTTATTTCGCAAGGGTAAATCCGGTCAGAATGAGGTACAAAGGACAAAACAAAAAACAAAATGCTCAGTCGTCTTATCTGAAGTGGGCTGAATGAGAGATGAATAAGATCTTGTCTTAGACACTGAAACTGAAAATATTTTGTCTACGATTTCAGTTCATGGTGTCTGAGAGTGGTATCAAAGCAATACGCCTACATTTATCTACCTAATCTTTATCAGCTCCCAAAATTGGTATGTTGCCTGTTTTGGAAAAATAAGAACGGAGAACACATTAAAACTGAATTCTGTAGCTGAAAGCAGTATACTTCAAAAATACTTACAATCACATTTTTATTTGAAAATTAGGCTTCACATTTGTATAATTCACTTCTGAATTAAAGGTGGAATTTGAGTTGGATTTATTTTTAAGGGCTGTATTTGTGGTATTGTGTGACCAGTGTAGACATGCAAATTTGGTTTCTCATGTATCACACTGATTTCACATTTTCACCTGGTTGTTCTAGGGAAGAAAAATTCCCAGTGTTTTGGAAAATTTGGATAAAAATACACAAAGCAGTCTGTCTCAGCCTAAGACGTTTACAGAAAAGGGATATAGTTATGAATTTGCATTAGATATCATAATTGTGTAATTTAAATGTGGGTAACTGTGAAAGTCAAAATCATTTTAAAGTCTTGGTATAGTTTTCTTTACAACAACCTATGTGCATGTTTCAGGTAAAATAAATTACAACACCTTAAAAAACATTTTTAACTAAACTTTATTCTGCAATATTTTCGCTGAAATACCCCCAAATATATTATTTATGTACATTTAATTTTCTCAGGCCTGCTACCTGAACACATTCACCCTTATATTTGGAACAGTCGACAAATCTCACAAAATGTTCACCAAGAAATTACATCGTCTGCATCCAAGAAGATGAAAGGAAGAAGAAAATGGAATTTATTTTTAGTGATAAGGCCTTAGGAGCTCACTTTGTATCTATAACCCTGTTACTCAAAAACTAAAGCTGTTAGTACCCCCACCCCATGACATAGAATACATGGGGGATATAGTCATCAGTATGTCTGTCCATGTACCCGTCCATATGTGATCATTTCAATTTCGAGACAGACTTCGGAAACAGTTTTTCTTCACCAAACTTGGCAGTTACTTCTACTCTGCAGTATAGTTGTGCCTTTTGATGTTTTGGGATTTCAGCAATTCATATATTCTGACACGTGAAAGCCAGGGGGATATGTCATCTTATGATTTACTCTTGTTATTAATCTTGTTATTAAATATGCTATTATCATAAATGCCAATTAACCGCAATTTGTTAATGGAATAATTCTGTGCTAAAAACTTAACCTGTTAAATACATAATTTTGCCATTTTCAGCAAATAAATGTTATATTGTTGTCCATGATATGCTGACATTTTTTGAATGTACTTAAGTTTATGGATAAAAAAGAAGATTACTCACTCACTCACTCACTCATTTGCTGAACTGCCGACACTGGGTGAAGGCAGGGTACACCCTGAACAGCTTGCTAGACTTTCACAGGGCAAACACACACACACACACACACACACACACAACCATTCACACTCGCAATTTGGAACAGCCAGTTAGCCTAATGTGCATTTTTTTGGACTGTGGGGTGAAACTGGAGTACTGAGAGGAAACCCACACAAGTGTAGGAGAACATGTAGCTCCACACAGAAACGCCTGAACTCAGAACATCAACCCAGGACCTTCTTGCTGTGTGGCGAATGTGCTAACCACTAAGCCCAAAAAAAATTGTCTTTTATATTTAGTGGTATACAGTATGTGAGCATTGGGTGATAATTTCTTGTTTATTTCTTATTAGAGGTTAATGAGCTGTAATTACTGAGCATGGTAATCCTACAAGCTCCACAGAGGCAGTGGAAAGAACTTCAAAAAGGCTTGAGAAAAAAAAAAACCCTGAGTGTTCTGTCCGATATCCTGTGCTGAGTGCATGACCTCATGCTCACACCACAAATGTATTGGTTTTGTAATGAGACTGCTGCAAATCCAGCAACTCCTCATGGTTTTGGTTTGCACATCTGACCTGGGTGAGAAAAAAAAAAATCAAAAGAGCTGCTCCTCTAGTGTATGCTTTCTCTGTCCTTTTCCCCCCACTTAGGGTATATAACTGAATTTCCACACATTAGAGTTTCGCAGCATGCTTGTGGTGGGACTGACGTACCTGTCAACACTTACAGAATCACGAGGAAGATAGGAAACATCTGTTCTTAACATGTGCATGGTCTACTCTTTCGCAAACTTTAACATCTCATAAGGTGGGAGGATTTCTGGTACCAGAAAGGGAGAAACCAGGATGACAACTGTGTAAGTCACTTCATGTTCTTTTGTAAATGTCAGATATAATAGGGGTCAAACTACCATAAGGCATTTTATTTTCCTTTTGCTTGCCTCTAATGGTGCTTTATTATTCTTCCACTGTAGTGATTTAGGAAAATTTAAGGGTGAAGTTGAAGAGAGACCAAGACAATGCATGTCCCTCCAGTTAATAGAAGTAATACTTCACCCTGCACCACTCCTAATTAACCTGCTATATCCTTTACGCATATTACCAATAGATTAATTCCAGTCATATTGGAAATAAGTACCAAGATGCAATCATGCCTGTGGTATTCTTTCATAGTTGTTAGCACTTCTGCCTCACAGCAAGAAGGTCCTGGGTTTGAACCCAGTGCTGTTTCTATGTGGAGTTTGCATATTCTTCCTGTGCGTGTGTGGGTTTCCACTAGGTGCTTCAGTTTCCTCCCAAAGTCCAAAAATATGCACATTATAATTGGATATTCTTGATTGCCCCTTAGGTGTGAATGTGAATGGTTGTGTGCATGTTGGCTATGCGATAGTCTGGCAAGCTATTCAGAGTGTATCCTTCCTTCACCCAGAATGTGCTGCGATGGGCTCCAGTCTCGCCGTGATCCTAATAAAGACTAAAGTTGAAGAAAAGGACACAACAAGACGTAATCCTGCTATGAGCAATACACTACCACAGGTAAATTCTTCCTGTGGTTTCTTTCCTTCTAACCAATAACAGCTTGCTCTAACTCCTTCACTCATTCATTTGCCTAACTGCTTCAATCTACTACTCGGTTTGCGGAGAGGGTGGCATAGCAGTCACTGGGCAAAGGCGGGGCACCCCCTGAACAGCCAGACCATTGCAGGGCAACACACACAACCATTCACACTCACATACACATGTAGGGGCAATTTGGAACAGCCAGCTTGCCTAAAGTGCATGTCTTTGGACTGTGGGAGAAAACTGGTGTACCAGAGGAGGAAAGCTTTGAGGCGGACGTGCTAACTCTTATGCCACAGTGCCGCCCTCTGAGAATGGAAATCTTCCAAATCTCTCACATTTCCAACATTGAGTAGAACTTTACCGTTTTAGAAAAACGAATAGTACCAAACAGTGCCTTTTCTTGTAATTGGTGCAGTTTCCTCCTGGGAAAATCTGTTGTACTTTTAATATGTATATTTCATATAATAATTAGGTACTGCTTAAAAGCAGCACTCCCCGTGACATTTTTGTGGGTTGTTTCTTCTCTGTTCCAAATGAACTATTCTGTCAATGTTTGAAAAGACCCTGCGATGGCCTGGCAAGCTGTTCAGGGTGTAACCTGTCTTCGCCCAGAGTCTGCTGAGATGGGCGCCAGCCTCCCCATGACCCCAAGTAGGATTAAGCAGCTTAGAAAAAGTAATGAATGAACGTTTGAAACGTTTAAGCCATGTTGTCTGGAAAAAGTATTAGAAGCATGGTCAAAAATACTCTTTGAAATATGAAACCTTTCGACTTAAAACCTTTTGAATATCTGTGGAATGACTTGAATATTGCAGTCCACTAACAGGCACCATCCAATTTGACTGAGTTTCAACAGTTCTGTTAAGAAGAGTGGGCAGATATTGCAGTCTAGACATGCAAAGCTGGTTAAGAATTATTCCAGTGGACTCATGGCTGTAATCAAAGCAAAAGGTGGTTAAACAAAAAAGAGGCTAACAATAGTAGCATTTGTTTTCCCCTGAAATATGACTATTATATCGTTCACTTGGCTGTTGTAGGTTGCACTGAATAAATACAGCTAGAAAAAGAAAACTTTTTGTCTTTACTTCCAGCTGCAGGTCAACAAAATATGAATATTTTTGAAGCGTGGTGATTCTTTCCTATACACACACTGTACTACTGGTAAATGTGCCTGCAGATCAAAATGTTCTGAGGGTTTAGAGTCATTAGAGTGGATGAGTTGTTTTGCGTCAGGGGTGCCTCAGAGGACTGCACAGAGAACAGGTAAAGATTACCCAGCAACCTCTTAACCCTCTAAGTGATGAGACTGAAGTCTCTCAACTGTAACTACCATCACAGCAATTAGGTCACTTTCTTCTTGGCCAGTAAAGTGTATGTGTATGCATCACAAAAATATCAACCTGGGCATGTATCTTCCTGCCTTTCATTTTAGTGGGTCTGTATTCAAAGCATGCCCTTATGCTGAGTGATACGAAGTAAGTGTTTAGTGCAAGCCTTGTGGCACTGGGATCATATTTACATCAATCTAAGACTAAGCTGAAATGCACGCGCGCACACACACAGCTTGAAAATCTCAGGAGAGCAGGGCTTTCAATGCAAAGTCTGTTAGTACACTTGGGACTGATGTGTGTGTGTGTGTGTGTGAGAGAGAGAGAGAGAGAGAGAGTGAGAGCGCTACAACAACATGGACAGGGTCACATCCCTCAAGGCAGTATAAGGAACAGAATAACACATTGAGCTGAAAATGCAATTACAGAGTGTGTGTGTGTGTGTGTGTGTGTGTGTGTGTGTGTGTTTTAAATGGACACAGATTTTAACATGATCTATTTCATAATAACGTTAACCCTGTCATTTACACATACAGTGATTAACTAGTGATTAGAAAAATACTAGTGTACATTTCACTAACTGTTTTCTGTTGCCAAAAAAAAAAAAAAAAAGACACATATAGTATAGATGAGCTACAAAGGAAGCATATTTTGCTGGCATGAATTCCACTTGCCTCCTTGGAGGGAAGAGTCTCTACAAATCGATACAAAATTCCTCTGACTGATCTCCTTTATCCTCTGATGAAACATTTCTCTTCTGAGAAGGTGGCATCTTGTTCAGAATGACAATGTCCCTACAGACATGGGACAGGGGCTCACAGTATGGATTAATGAGGAAGAAAATAAAGTAAGTCATATGCTAGAGGCTTCACAAGCACAAGATCGCATCCCACACCTAATGGAAATTTTGGACTGATATGTTAGATAGTACTCTACAGCACCATCATCTTGACCCAACCATCGAAAGAATGTATTTAGGAAAAATACAGCTCATACCTCTAGTACAATTCCAGAGACGTGAACAGTTTCTACTTCTGGCCATTCTGAATTCAGACTAACTTGATGATTTACCTTTCGCTTGAGCAATGCGGAAGGTATTGTGACACGCCAATTTTTGTTCTGCAGGAAATTGTGTGTGTGTTTGTCTGTCCACTATCCACAAGTGGGCGTCCAGTCCTGGTAAGTTATTGCCTTTCATGTGAGCTAATATATATTTTTCATGTTATTATTACTGGACATTTGAGAGATTCTGGAAATTGGACTAAAGTAAAGTAATATTACGATAGTCATTACATTTACATAGATAGGAACTTTCCAATAGAGCTAACTCTGGGATCTAATTAGATCATTAGAATTTCAACTTCACCTTTAAGTTAGACAGAGCATGCGTGTGTCCAAAGACTCGGAAGAGGTAAGTTTTTAAATTCAAATTTCTCCACTAATAATATAGTAACTTATGTCATGACAGTAGTAATATTATTAGTATTATTAGCGTAAACACGTCATTCGGGTAACATAAAGTAATGTAACATTAGGCCCTATTATACAACAGGGATCTGACATTATATATGCCAGTTTGTGTCACGCGAAAGGTCAGTGAATGTGTGTGTTCGCTCCACCATCATTTGTTAAGCCGCCAGAAAATAACATTTATTAAGAGAAAAGAACATTTGTAAAAAGAATATGAGATTGGCAGATAATCACTGTACTGCTATTGAAGAGGCAGCCATGGCCTAATGGTTAGAGAAGAATGTTTGTAACCTAAAGGTCACTGGTTCAGTTCCCGAACAAGCAGGAAAACTGTGTGGCAGTGGGGGGGAGTGAGCTGCACCTTCCCTTCCTCCACATTCATGGCTAAAGTGCCCTTAAGCAAGGCACCTCTCCTCTCCGGGTACTGCAATGTGTGGCAGCCCGCTGCTCCTTGTGGGTGTGTGCTCACTTTGATTCATTTGATTGCAGAAGTCAAAATTTCCCTTGCGGAATTAATACAATATAAATTTAAATAAAAAATAAATTAATTTAAAAAAGACTGCTATACTGTACATTCTGGTGCAAATATATATCTTACTACCAAATAATCTGACCAATCAATGATCTGCACTATTTGTACATGTTCCCCAAAGATTCCCCAAACTCAGCAGCAACTTTATTGGCAATGAAAACAACACAATCAAGTGGAAAAGTTTTCATGTTGGTGGCCATGAAAACAACTAACAACTAAACTAAAAACAACAGTAAATCACCAATGCCATTTTCATCCATGTAGCTTCAATGCTAAACAGCTCACCTGTAAATTTATTTCTGAGTAAATAGTCTCACACAGTGTGATGCAATCTTAGTTGTTAAAATGTAACAAGGTTGAATTATTCCGCATTTATATAAGAACTACGGTGGCCCTGAAGTGCAAATCACAACGACAAATCAAAAAAACACAACAAATTACAAAACACAACCACAAATAAAACACAACATAATCAAAAAAGGCACCAGCACATCACACAATACAATGTCAAAACATTTTGTGATTTCTATTTTGCTATTCTCTTTTGTGGGCGACACGGAAACACTGTGGTTAGCACGTCTGCCTCACAGCAAGAAGGTCCTGGGTTCAAGTACCAGGCTCATGCATTTCTGTGTGGAGTTTGCATGTTCTCCCCGTGCTTCAGTGGGTTTCCCCTGGGTATTTCGGTTTCCTCCCACAATCCAAAGACTTGCACATTAGGCTAACTGGCTGTTCCAAATTGCCCTTACATATGAGTGTCTGGTGAGATTTTCAGGGTGTACCCTGCCTTTACCCAGTATCGGCTGAGCCCTAATAGGATTAAGCAGTTCGACAAATTGTTATTGTGTTTTCCTAATTGTTGACGTTACCTCATTTTGGTTCATCGGGTGTAAAGGTGCAGCTAAAAATAGTTTCCCAGCTGTCTATATTATTATAAAATGCAGCCTAACATTATCATCTTCTGTGTTTCCCCCTGAAAGAGAGTGAAAATATAGAAGATTAATGGCTAACATGCTTTTTAATGAAATGTACAGTCTTTTGGTGTCCTGTTATGAAAGAAGACATTGGTGGAAATCATTATCTGCTCTGATCTATCTTTGTTTGAACAAGCCTTAACTAGCAAAATCACTTGGCTTTAATATGGACTCTTGGGGTTAACAGCCACAAATTACAGTGACTTTACTTGGAACAAGCTTAAAATCCAAGGATACGACCCACCTCCCCTGAATCTCATAAAACATTTTAGAGTCCTGTGGACTGTTATTCCTTATTTGTAAAAACGCATTTGATGTACTGTCAAATATTGCAACTGTCGCTCAAGAAGCACACCATCTAAAAACACAGTGGTGTCTTTTCCCCCCAACATTACCAAAGATTAAATTTAAGGATGTCAACAATATAGCTCAGCCTGGTTATACTATAGCATAGATGAGGATGGGGAAGGGCTGTAAATTATATGTTTTAGAATCCACAACTAAAGGGTAAACTGTCTGCAAACTTAAACAATAGCACTTCCCAACTACTATTAGTCAAGTTTTCAATGATAATCATAAATATAAATATGAAATCCGAACTATATAATACCAAGAATACTGAGATTTTAACATTATCCGGTGCCTAGAAATAACTGTAATACTAGAATGTTAGCTATAGCTATCAGTAGCTTAAGCCTTACTTGTCTCGATCTGAATTTAAGATCTTGTGATATGTATAAGAGACTAAAATCATGATCAAACTTCCTTGGCATTGACATAATGTTATATATCACCTCTTACCAACATGACAGGGTCACAATGTAATGCTCCTTGGTGCTTCTCTCATCTCGGATGCTTTTCAGGTCCTGAGCACAGATACCTCTATCTACTTACAGTCGAGCTATTATCCTTTCATAGACCTTACAACTTAAGATATATATCCAAAAATGTTATTGTAAATGTGAGTGTATGTAAAATGTGTCAACAAAAATGTGTTTAATTATTATTATTTTGTTTGACAAACTGTTGTTACACAACATGGGTGAAATTCATGAAACATTCATTCATTTTCTGAAGCACTTAATCCTAATTAGGGTCACGGGGAGGCTGGAGCCCATCTCAGCTGACTCTGAGCGAGAGCAGAGTACACCCTGGACAGCTCGCCAGGCCATCGCAGGGCAGAAACATGCTGACGGTAATGCAGCCTATTCTTGACAAAAGTCAGCAATGGTTCTTTTACATGCCTCTCAACATAGACCGTGAGAGGCATGGCTGGCCTTTGATAACCCAGTTAGCTGCGCAAATATAAGACATATTTGGAAAAAAAAAAGCATGTTTGCCTCACAACAATGCATGTTCTCCCTTTGCTTGCGTGGGTTTCTTCTGGGTACTCTGGTTTCCTCTCACATTCCAATAGCATGCACATTAGGCTAACTGGCTGCTCCAGATTGCCCGTAGGTGCGAGTGTGAATGGTTGTGAATGTGTTACCCTGCGATGGTCTGGCAAGTTGTTCAGGGTGCACCCCGCCTTCGACCAGTGTTGGTTGAGATAGGCACCAGCCTCCCTGCAACCCTAGTAGGATTAAACTGTTCGGCAGATGAGTGAGTGAATAATTGAGTGGAATGGAAGTGAATCTTTCTGTTCGCTGCTCTTGTTATGATGTCGCATCATCACCTTGAACAAACTAACAAAGCCACAGAAAAGAAGAATCTCATATCAGCAAATAAGTCACCTAAATCCATTCTCCTGTTTCATGGCAATATACCCAAAGTGGATTTTCGGTTGGGTTTCTCCTTTAATATCATATCTCAAGCTAACAGAGTTGTCTGTAGCGTTGTGTGTGTGATAAAAGCTTCTAGAAAATTGCTTTACATCTACTGAGCAAAGATTAACAGCTGCACAGGCTTAAGGGAACACACTTCACTTAAATTCAAATGAGAGTCATTTTAGTGGCACCCTGCAGGTCTGTGTGGAACCACCACCTCCATGAAAAGTGGCAAAACTCAGTAGGGGGTAGATCCCTTCCAAACTAATCAGTGTACTCACTGTACATGTATCCTTAACTAATTAATGCTGAAATCCCACATCAACATGTGTTGACGATTGCAAAGTGATGGTTCCATTTACAATAATTCCTACCATTTCATGTGTGTATGGGTGGGTAGGTGTGTGTGTGTGTGTGTGTGTGTGTGTGTGAGAGAGAGAGAGAGCGAGGGGGAGAAAGATAAATTGTGACCTAACAAAGAGAGAAAACCTTTTTGCATCTGCCACAATATGTGTTTTTGTTTACATCTGACAGGATGTAATGTGTTTTTGGCTTGTGTGTGTTTTGTTCTTAATTAACTCCATATGTGATAGAGCTGCAGTGTTCATTGTTCCTCTCTCTCTCTCTCTCTCTCTCTCTCTCTCTCTCTCTCTCTCTCTCACACACACACACACACACACACACACACACACACCTGATTTACAGTTGCAGGTTGTAAACAGCCAATGCCCTGGTTTTGGAAAGAGGTTTCTGAAAGACTGATTCTGCTACTTGAGTTACAAACAATGTGAGTGGAGATAAAACAGAGTTTCACCACTAAGAATAATACATTTTCTGTATATCCTGATTCCTTTTCATACACAAAAGCAGGAAAAGACACAAAGTACAGGTTGAGCATCTTGGGTGGCCTTGGAACAGTTAAACACTACAGACCAGCTAGTACATGGCAGCAGCACTTTTATGAACCACTGCCAATTCTGGGACTAATAAATCTTTGTCACTGGTGAAAAAGTTATAGTTTCTAAACTACTCAAAACCCCCGAAAATCAGGACATTTATGATGTTCATCATTATCAAAGATACAACTGATTTAGCCATCTTAGAGGTGAGAAACACCCACTCCACCACATACACACTCACACACACACACACACACACACACACAAGACACAAGATATAATAATGGCTGGAACCAGAGCTGGGCACAGACACACCCCTCCATAAATATCTCATACTTTTAAAAAAAGGAAATGTTCTACTGCTGACTATTAATGGCAGGCCTGCTGCTGTGAGTTCCTGTTCCGGGCCCATTCCAAATCACCATCTTGTTAATCTTATGATGAATACATCACCCTCGTTCTGTCAGACCCCAAAGCCTGCATTGCTCTAAAGGGCTTTTTAAGTAACAATACTTCATCATCTAGCTCAACTCCAATGATTTCGACTACTGCCTCAGCTGCTTTGTTACAAGCTACCCAGAAGAATGTGATTTGTAGCCTGGAGTTAGTGGATAGAAATAGTTTGTTTTGGTTTGTGGCATAAGGTCTGATTTTTTTATTTTTTTTGTCATAGTTTTATTGCACCTAAAAAAAGGCACACATTCCACACCATTTCCTTTTACCCCCTGTGTGATCTCCATTTCCTCTAAGGCTTGAGCTATTCTGCTTACAAACATAAGTGTAGAAAACTCTCTACAGCATGGACAAATTTTCACATTTATCTAAATAATATATAGCATGCCTATTGAGAGGGATTCATCCTCTTTGTAACGGGGCATCTGCATACATGTGTGCTAATGCAATCACCTGAAAAATCATTAATCATTACCTTTCTCACTAATCTAAATAAAGCCTGCTCAAGATTCAGGAAGACAAAAGAGAGATAGAAGGAATAAAAATAAAATACAGCAAGAGTAAAACACAATATGCAGGGCCTGATGTTATAAGAAATAATCAGTGAAATGGTGCTATGAGTATATTTTGATATTTCAACCCGACATTCTCTTCTTATAGCACAAAAGTATCTTTTATTTTATTTTAAATTATCATTATTTATTAAAATAAAATCATACTTCTATGTCAGAGGATAATTCAATATTGACATTAACATGCATTTTAGAGCTGATATAGTGAATTGCAGTCTCTCTCTCTCTCTCTCTCTCTCTCTATCATTAATATATCTTGAAGTTCATTTAAGCAAAAAACATTTCAAAAGGAAATGGAAAGGCGCTCTGTTCTGAAGACTTTCTCATGGCAGACAACATACTAACGGTTACAAAGTACTGATATCTGAGACTTTGTCTTTGATTAAATGTTGTTTTCTCCTCAAGGCCATGAGACTGAACTGTTTCCATAGAAAATATTAATGTATTAGAATTAATAAATTAAAGTAAACTGATTAAAGTAAACTGTGCATTGAAGCTGGAACTATAGGCTGATCTGCTCTTCTAGAAAATAAATCATTAAATACACAAATAAATTTTTAACCAATCACATTTTGACAATTGTATTAAAGTCAAATAAAATTTAAATAGCACGAAAACCTGGGCAAACATTTATAGGTCAAAATGAATTTCACGTTTTGTTAATAAAGTTACACGTTTGACGTATGTAGGCTGAAACAGGTTAAATCACAAAAAAAATTCTGTATTGATGTGATTTATGCAAAAATTTAAAGATAATTGATTTTTGTTTATTGATTGATTCATTTATTTTCAAACACACTTTAAAGTGATAATCCATTTCTGCATACCGTTCCTCAGATGGAACCCTGCCAATCAAAAATGTGCTTTTGTCACTGCCTTGACCGGTGATGAGACATTTCCTTTAAAATGAAGGAGGTCATCACTGGATTCTACGTGGGGAAATTGTATACAGAGATGACGCAAACAGCCGTCTCCCATTTCACAAAGCTTATTTGTATTCCTTTTCTGATGACATTTTTTACTGTACATTTCTGGGCAGGGCAGAGGTCTTTGACAGGCGAATGCATAGAAGGGAATTTGACATGTATACCATGCTACATTCCCAATGTCTAGACTGTGATGGAGAAAGCTATATCATGCAGCCTCCAATGGACTAAATTACAGTGATGTCTCTGAGTTTCACCTCTGAGTTTCGCTCACAGCAATATCTATAAGGTTCAACTCTCAACAGTGTCTCTGATCATTGATAAATAACTTTCACAACTTTCAGTCACATTATCAAACAAAAGCAGAAACAGTAGACATAATAATAATAATAATAATAATAATAATAATAATAATAATAATAATAATAATAATAATAATAATAATAATAATA
>JAQMYF010000001.1:45905496-45917859 GCA_030014195.1 Neosilurus mollespiculum
TTCAATTTCTCTTTTGCATTTTTTCTTTACTTAATGCTGCTTAAAACAGCTTAGTGGTCTGTGTGTCTCATTTTATTTTATTAGTGTGTTTTCTTGCAGTCGACCTTAAACATTTTAAACTTTGCAAAAATTGTTGACCGCAGATCACTACATTCGCCTTGTTGATTGTTCATGATCCTCTAGGGCTTCTGTCTTCTAAAGGTAGGGGTATCTAGTCTTTCAATAGAACTAACGCTAACGTTAACGACTCAGCGAGTTATCCGTTCACTGAGTGACTCAGCAAGGCTTGCGAAAGACTCAACGAGTTATCGGTTTGCTAACGACTCAGCGACTCGGCCCGACTCGGCCCAACAATGATTCAGCGGTTCATTAAGGAATACGATCAGATACCTAGCCGTAGGGACTGCCTGCTGCACAGTGCATCACACTGCACCTCCGCCTCCACTGGCTTTGAGACTTAATGAGTGATTCCAACTACTTTATGCAGTAATAGATAGTTATATTAGCAAAGTGTTGGTGCATCGATTCAGTTGCGTTTGCAAATCAGTTCAACTTGTTCATTTAAATGAATCATTTACAAAACCATTCACATCCACACTTGAGACAATTTGGAACGGCCAGTTAGCCTACTGTCTTTTGGACTGTTGGAGGAAACCGGAGTACCCAGAGGAAACCCACGCAAGCATGAGGAGAACATGCAAACTTCACACAGATACGCCTGAGTCTGGGGCTCAAACTCAGGACCTTCTTGCTCTAAAGCGGACGTGCTAACCACTGCACCACCATGCCGCTCCTAACAAAAATACAGTAAAATTTAAAGGAAAAAAAAGGAAAAAAAGAACCATACTTACCATAAAATAAAGTGCCGTTGTGCCACCATTATAATTACATATGTTTTAAACATTGTTCTGCATAGTTGCACTTGTGGGGGTTTTCTAACCTTTATAGGGAAAAAAAATCTAATAATTATTAGGTGTAGATTATCTGTCATACATTGCATGCCCCTGGGAATGAGTTGTTACGATAAAAATCATAACATATTGAAACAAATGATATAAACGTAGTCTCAGTTTTTAATACCCTTTATGATCCTTATTCCAAAACAACAACTTTCCCATTCTGCCTTTCTCCTTGCTGCTTTATAACCTTCCTTGGCTGCCGTCACCAGAAATGTTTTCTCACCACAGGCTACGTTGTCTAGAATGTGTGTGTCCATTTGTTCTGTGCGTGAGTTGATACGTCACACAATGGCTGCAGGTGTGTTTGTGTTGCTTGACTTTCCAGTGTCAACATCTTCCACAGCCAGCTAGCCACTGAATCAGCAAATCTCTCCGCGTGAGAGCGTGCTGGAGTCCCAGAGCACTCAGTAGGTCTGTACCTGAAACAATTGTGTGTTTCTGTAGAATGCATGAATATGAACATGTGGTTAAAATGAGGTGATAATAGGATTAGAATGTTCAAACTGTGGGTGCATTTTTACATTTACATTTATGGCATTTGGCAGACACCCTTATCCAGAGTGACTTACATTTATTATTATATACGATTGAGCAACTGAGGGTTAAGGGCCTTGCTCAAGGGCCCAACAGTGGCAGCATGGTGATACAGGGGAGCCTTCGGATCAGTAACCCAGAGCCTTAACCACTGCAATTGCTAACTGGGACTGTGTGTGTGTGTGTGTGTGTGTGTGTGTGTGTGTGTGTTTCAAGGTCTATTATATAGCAATCCAACTCCTGTGTTCACAGAGAGAGTGTGTGATTCTGTGTATCGGCAGGCTGCACTGATGCAAGAGAGAATGTGTGTGTGTGTGTGTGTGTGTGTGTGTGTGTGTGTGTGTGTGTGTACAAAACGGAGAGGACACGTCAAGGCAATGTACATCAGCAGACATAAGCAGGAATCTTACTGACAGCATGCAGCATTTATGGAAGGTCACATGACAGCAACACAAGCAGAGTACAAATTAGGTCAGAGTCAGTAGACAGTAGACACCAGGCAAAAAATAATAATTTGTTAAAAAAAAAAAGTTTAATTCTAATATTTCACGGCCCTAAACATTCATTGACACAACAACAGAAGCAAAATTTGTGTATCTATTATTCTAATAATCACGCTTTTATTATATAGCAACAGCATGAGTGATCTGACATGGTGGTTATTTTAATAAAGTATGGCCACAAATTAATATTTTGGGGCCATGTGAGTCCACAAAATAAGTGTTTATGGCAATTATGTAATTATCTACACTGCATGACTTGAGCCCAGTATGTTGTGGAACGTCATATGACCTTCAGTTAATTACATGACTGGAACAAAGGAAAAACTCTATTCAGTTTCAGAATTTGCTTAAGGTGATTCACATCAAGTCACATGACCAGTGGCACCAGTATGTCTTAAAGCATCAAGATTGAAGTGTAATATTATCGGTAACTGAAGCCACAGTGTTCTATTTAAAAGCTAACTTCACACGTAAGCGATCTTGTCCGAAAGTACAAGTGATTTTTATTTTGAAGGGAATTGAATAAATTTGAACTGGAATTCCCCTATTTTTGAAAATAGTCAGTCGAATTCGAGGTAAATGATCTGTGTTCACGGTTTTGGTGAAAAAAATTTGGAAAGATTTAGAAAAAAATAAGAAGTTCGAAGGTTTTCGCACTATATTGCTTACATGTGAGTCTGCTTTAAGTAAACTTCTTTGTTTCCCTCATGAGGGGCATGGTGGTACAGTGGTTAGAAAGCAGCAGAAAGGTTCTGGGTTCAAACCTGTTGGTTGACTGGGGGCCTCTGTGTGGAATTTACATGCTCTCTATATGCACGTGTGGGGTTTTCTTTGGGTGATCAGGTTTCCTTCCATGCCTCTTTAATGTGAGGTATACTTAGTAATAAATGCAGACCAATAGCAAATAAATTTCTAGCATTAACTCTGTGATACTGACAAAGGCACCCACACTGAGAACTACAGCACATTAACTTGCATTTGATGAAATAATAATAGTAATGAGGTAAGGATTATAGATAACGGGAACATTCAATTATTGCATGTCAGATGGGTGCAGAATCCCAAGAAATATATTAAAAAGAAATAAAAGCATCAGAACCTTTTACATGAGGAACATTGTGTGATGCTTTAAAATATATAAGTAGGCACCATAAATTACTTTGCACATCACAGAAATTTGACCTTGTCTACTGTAAATATTAAACTAATCTGAACCACTGACCTCATTACTATAGATAGACTGTTGGGTAGATATTTTACAATTTCTAATATGGTAAATATATTTGTCGTGATGATTTATGGCCATGGATTCGTGTTTCACTTTCATCAGCACCATGCCACACATTCCACTGACACGCTCTTCACTTGAGAGTCCTCACAAACATGTCACACAGTCAGTGCTATAAGTAGCAGCAAGAGGACTGTGAACCATGTGATATAGCACAGCTTCAGATACGGACAGGCTCAATCAGTACAACAGCCCAGGGTCAGTAAGTGGTTACTGTACGTACAGAAACAGCCCACTCGATGACAAAATTGAGCCTTGGAATTTCAAAAACACATTCCAGTAAATGTTCAGAGCAATTTTATCTACCAGTTTGTCTATGGAGTCTCTTTTTACATGTTACACTAAATATTTCCACTGAAGACATTCTAGTTAAATCTGCATCCATTTCAGAATTTCATCTTTTTCATTTCTTATGTCTTATGTATCAGTGTTGATTTATTTGTTTGTTTATTTATTTATTTATTTTTGATGTACCCTTAGCGAGCTTCAGAAGGCTTGGTATCAAACAGATATCAAAAGAAATATCAAAATCCTTGATATACAAAAAGATTGTGGTTCTGGCAGCCCAACATGATAAATTAAAGAATTTACTTGAACAAAATTCACCTCAGGCTAGATGTGACAGGGACTCTCTCTCTCTCTCTCTCTCTCTTTGTACCTAAAGTATGTATGAACGAGGGTGTATACTTGTGGTAAGCAGAGATCGAGATAATATGAAGACAATCCTAGGGTCTGCTTACTTGGTACTAGCTATGATTTCAGCACATGTACATCATATAAACCTGTACACATGTCCATATACAGAATATTAATGTTCCACATCTGCCTCACAGCAAGAAGGCCTGGGTTTGATTCCCAGCTCAGGCTTTTCTGTGTGGAGTTTGCATGTTCTCCTCGTGCTTGCGTGGGTTTCCTCCGGCTACTCCGGTTTCCTCCCACAGTCCAAAAACATGCACAGTAGGCTAACTGGCTGTTCCAAATCACCCCTAGGTGTGAGTGTGAATGGTTGTGTAAGTATTGGCCCTGTGATGGCCCCCGCCTTCGCCCAGAGGCGACTGAGATGGTCGCCAGCCTCCCTGTGACCCTAATTAGGAGTAAGCAGCTTAGAAAATGAAGGAATGACATGTTCTTCCTTCTTTACAAAAACATGCATGCATGTTTATTGGCTGCATTAATTCCACCTCACAACAAGAAGGCCTGGGTTCGTTTCTCGGGCTCAATAGTTTCTGTGTGGAGTTTGCATGCTTGCGTGGATTTCCTTCACATTCTCCAGTTTCCTCCCACAGTCCAAAAACATGCACAGAAGGCTAATTGGATGTTCCAAATCACCCCTAGGTCTGAGTGTGTATGTGACTGGTTGTATGTGTGTTGGCCCTGCAATGGACTGGCAAGCTCAGGGTGTACCCCGCCTTCACACGGAGTAGGCTGAGATTGGTACCAGTCTCCCCGTGACCCTAATTAGGGTTAAGCGGCTTTGGAAATGAATGAATTAATGAATGAATTCCGTAAGGAACACCACCTGCATGAAATGATGGTAAATGTGTGTGTGTGTGTGTGTGTGTGTGTGTGCATGCACATTGTTCCAGTGTATATTTCCTCCTCTTGTCCAGTGTTCCTGTGATAGGCTCTGGATTCTTTCTAATGGATATCCAAGATAAGTATTATCTTATATAAATTTTTATAATTTTTTTAAATGGTGTTTTTGCACCATTTAATTACAAAATCCCAGTTTAAACAAACAATATTTTGATATTAACACTGTTGATGGTTAATACTGAAGTATGATTAAATTAATCAAGGAACAATATGTTTTTGCAAATATGTGAACAACATGCCAGCATTTACATTAATGATGGGGCCGATGCATGTGTGTATTGTAGTCTAACCTTTTCTTTCATAAATGTCTGTGTAAGGGCCTGAGAACTACTAGTAATGGATTTCTTTGGAACACTCTCCTGTAGTTTAAGCAAAAATACAAAAATAGTAGGTGTTATTAATTTGATCTGAAATACAATGCACAAAGGAATCTATTGTTTTGGAATATGACAAATAAGATGCCAAAAGCACTGAGCATTGCCTGAGGCCTGATACGCGACACAAAGCTGATACTGACATACTTAAAGTAATTAAGCTTTAGTTGCCCCATGACACAAATGTCACTGATATGATGGCGTTACTAGCCAGTAAAATGCTAAAAATAAAACATCCTATATCTGATCCAATATCATTCAGCTGCCACAATAATACAGGGTCCGATCTATGCATATTAAAGTGTCATTAATACCAAAACCCTGAAGAATAAATAGGATCTGGTCTTCGTCTTTGTGATTTAAGCTAAAATTTAAATAACAAATCAAAATAAAGAAAAGCTGAGAAGTGAAGTCAAGAGGCATACAGAGGCTTCTAATCGAGATCTTCTGCTGGAAGACAGCTTAAGTCTAGGAAAATAAACCATTGCGCTCTCTCTCTCTCTCTCTCTCTCTCTCTCTCTCTCTCTCTCTCTCTCTCTTTCTCTCTCTCTCCATCTTTTATACTCCTTACCTACTGCTCTTCTTATTCCTAATATGAGTGGGCAAGAAATTTGGAAGTAGGTCAAATCTGTGTAGGGAAAATAATGTTCCCAGTAGATGAGCAAGTAAAGTTTTCCTCTGAGAAGAGAAGAAATATGGCTAAAGATGTTTATTCTGTTCTATTCTATTCTATCTTATTCTATTATATTCTAGGCTTAAAGGACTCATACTAACTGGCAACACACTAAATACATCAACACTCACGTGTGCTTCACTCTGCACTCAACGCAAGCAAGTTTTGAGGGTGGTGACCTGAAATCTTTCAATCACTCCTCTGCTCACAGACCAAGTCAGTTTGCACATGATCCCATTATCATCTTTCTTATCCAGAGAGATGTTGATGGAGAGAAAGAGGCAGGTCTCACTGCTGTGTGCAGTAATGAGCTCATGTCTGTCCCCTCTCTGCTCTGTACAGCCTGCTGCTTCAGAGAGGGAGATAATCAGTACGCAGCCATGCTTCCGCCGATTGTGCCTCTCTCCTCCCTCCTCCCACTCCTCTTTGCTGTACTGCCCTGATAAGCTACTCTGAGAGTCTGTGAGCAGGGCCGTGGCCCATTACTGACTTGCATGTGTATTTTGTGTCTGCATATGTGAGTCTGTATGCATGTGTAATACAATATGAACAGATGTCCAGTGAAAGGACAAGCTCGTCTCTGCATCCATGGTCCTCTCTAGTTGTCATGGAAACACTGTTGCCTGTGTGTAGCAGAGCCACGCAACCCTTCTGTTTGTGTTCCTCTGCTGTGTTTAGGCCAATCACCAGCTTCAGAGTCTGGAAATATCTGCACTTAGTATCAGAAGCCTTTTTATTAACCAGTGCTTATTATTTATAAAGAGTTACTACAAATCACTTCACAGACATTAGACACATGGAGAACGTACAAAACATGCTACACAGTGTTCCAGTAAAACAATGTATTGTTAGATTATTAATTCTTTTATTCATGTACAATAACATGCTTTATCCAGGTCAGGGTGGATACAGGGCCTGTACCAGTAGCATGGGGTGTTATGTGGAAATGTACTGTGTCGGTTAAAATAATATCTGTAATTAAACACGTATTTTAATTGCAGAGTACTATTCATTTCATAACAGCCTTCTCGAGTAGAACACTTTCTATAATATGTAATAATAGGTCGTTTTATAACAATACTATAATAATGAGAATAGAGTAAGAATCAGCTCTGTGTCTCTACAGTAAATTTCTAGTTTTCTCAGTCGATACAGCTCATTTATCAGAGCTAAATTTAATGCTCACAGAATGATTAATGCAGCCATGAAAACATGCTATCATGCTGTCATGCTTCAGTTTTGCTGCAAAAAATGAAATGCAAACTGTCCAAATTAAAAAATAAAATAAAATAAATTAAAAAGCAAATATTGATGTCAAAACTTTGGCTGAATAAATAAGAAAAAAAAGAACTTTACATAATGTATACCAAAACTGTAGTATTATCACGCTGTAGAAGGCCAAGGGCTAAAACAAGTCCATATCTTGTTGTCATGCATTATTAAAGCTATGTAAAAGTTATCTGTGAGAGCTGATTCATTCATTTATTTATTCATTTATTTTCTGAACAACTTAATCCAAAGTAGGCTCGCGGGGAGGCTGGCGCCCATCCCAGCCGACTCTGGGCGAGGGCGAGGTACACCCTGGACAGCTCACCAGATAATCACAGGGCAGAAACACACTGAAGGCAAACTTATCTACCATTTTTGTATGATAGCAATGGTTCTTTTACATGCCTATCACCACACACAACTAACTGGACTTTGATAACCCAGTTAGCTGCACTGGGGGGTGAGTGCTGATATTTAGATTTTTTTAAAACAGTACTTCCTTCAAAAATCTGTTTGTAGTTCTCCGGCACTTAGTCTCACTTATTTGCAGAACCACTTAATCCTACTAGGTTTTCAGGAAGGCTGGGGACTATCTCTGCTGACACTGGGCAAAAGCGGGGTACACCCTGAACAGCTCACCAGACCATCACAGGGCAACACAAGCACAACCATTCACACTCACACCAATGTGTGTGGCAGCCCACTGCTACAAGTGTGTGTGTGTGTGTGTGTGTGTGTGTGTGTGTGTGTGTGTGTGTGTGTGTGTGTGTTAACGTTGGATGGGGAAAATGCAGAGCCAAAGCTTAAAACATGGGTACCCCCCTACCTTACCTAGCCTTTAACTCTGAATGGGAGTCTTTTCCAACATGTGCTGATCAAGACTCATCATCCACCTCTCAGCCCCTCCCCACCCTCCTCTCACAGTCTCTTACAACTGATTTCATGGGTTACTTGTAGGCATCAGTCTTCATAATCCTAAACACTGAGTTTACAGCACACTTTAAGTATAGTATATGACACATGTCTGAACAGGAGATTCACAACACACTGTTTTATGCAATTCTATTATAAATAGTGAAAAAGAAATGTACATGTAAATTTATAATAAAGAACTACACAAATATATGCACATCAGTACACTGCTGACCAAAAACAGTGCCACCAGTGCCAAGTAGGCCAGAGAGTCTCTCTCACATACACACACTCACACATGCCCTCTCACCATATACGCTTTCTCCAAACAGAGTAAGGCCAAAACTGCACGCGCACACACACACACACACACACACACAGACACACACACACACACACACACACAAGACCCACCGAAGGAGTACCATGCTCTTCAACCCAAATCCCAAAGCCAAGTGAGCCAGACAGCCGTGCGTGCCCTCTCACCTAACCAAAAATCCACACATGCTCTCTCACACACATACACATGCACTCACAAACATCAACAACAGATTACTTTGAATTTTCATCTAATCTAATTTTACATTTACTTATATTATTGTATTTTATATTTAATCTGATTCAAATCAATGTTTTCTAGCTTGGGGGCAAAACCTTTGAGTATTATAATAAAGGGAATGAATCTGACTCAGAGTATACTGCGATTTCTGTAAAATCTGATGGAAAATAAACTTAGAAATCCAAGTTAACGTTTCCTCTTCACTTATATAGATGTGGGAGGAGTTAACAGTTGGATTAAAGGTCAACTTAAGGGCAACAGAGACAAGTTAACTTTTTAAAACACTGTACATGCTTATGTACAGGCATTGTCCTTCTGACAAAACACACGCACGCACACACACACGCGCACACATACACGCACTCACCCACAGCAGGGGCATCATACTCCTCTCCCAGCAGTATCTCCGGTGCAGAATAGGCCAGTGAGCCACAGCTGGTGACGAGCATGGTTCCAGGCTGGAAGTGGTTACTGAAACCAAAGTCAGTGAGTTTGACAGTCCCTTGCTGTCGGAAGAACACAACGTTCTCTGGCTTCAGGTCTCTATGAACTACATGCAGTCGGTGGCAGTACGCAATGGCATGCACAATCTGAGCAAAATGCACTTTGGCAGTGCGCTCAGCAACTCCGCCTTCATGTCGCAGGATATAGTCATACAGGTCTCCACCGTCACCCAGCTCCAGGATGAGGTAGAGTTTGGTGTGTGTGTCGATCACCTCGTAGAGACGCACCACGTTGGGGTGCTGTACCAGTTTCATGCAGCGCACTTCCTGCAGCAGGTGGCCCATGGCCAGACCATCCAGCTTGGTCTTATCGATGATTTTCACAGCCACCAGCTGCCCTGTGAAAACATGGCGAGCGAGCTTCACAACAGCGAAGTGGCCTTTTCCTAGCGTCCGATCCAGCTCATAGAGCCCAGCGATTTTCCCCTCAGAGCCGCCCTTTGTGGAGGCCATCTTGAATCAGAGGTGCAGGGGTGGTGTGCAGTTACAGTGTGATGAAAACGAATGCAGCTTCAGTGAGACATCATCTAGTGAAGAGCAGAACAGTGATAAACATAAGGGTTTAAAAGATTATTACTAATAATACTATATACTAACAATACTATAAACACAGCACGTCTTTTTCTTCTACTTATTATTCATTCATTCACTCATTTTCTAAGCCGCTTAATCCTATATAGGGTCATGGGGAAGCTGGTGCCCATCTCAGCCAACTCTGGGCAAGGGCAGGGTACACCCTGGGCAGCTCGCCAGGCCATCACAGGGCCAAAACACACACAACCATTCACACACACTCACACCCAGGGCAATTTGGAACTGCCAATTAGCCTATTGTGCATGTTTTTGGACTGTGAGGGGGAAACCGGAGTGCCCAGAGGAAATTCTCCAAAACACGGGGAGAACATGCAAACTCCACACAAAAACACCCCTATCTGGGAATCGATCCCAGGACCCTCTTGATTAAAGGCAGATGTCATGGGGGATGTTTCCTTTCTTCTTCTTCTTCTTCTTCTTATTATTATAATTATTTTTAATAATAATAATAATAATAATAATAATAATAATAATAATAATAATAATAATAATAATAATTAAGTAATCAGGGTGCCTTCTTGTAATTGATTCATTCATTTTTTTAAACCAGAAAACTTTAGTTCAGTGAATATCTCTGTGTGTGCACCAAAATAACTCCTGTGAGAGCACACAACACCATTGTAGCCAATCAGGAACAGGGGGGCATTTATATACCATCCCTTAGTTAATTTGCTGGAAATAATCTCAATATAAATATAGATTATTCGAGGTGGAAGATATATTTGTCTTGCACTTGATACTAGCACTCTGTCTAATTCGTTTCTCTATAGGCATAATACATTTATCCTCAAAGTGCACGTGCCTTTAAGCACACATTCAGAGTCACATTAGTGTATCATCAGTGTTAATAGCAGCAAGTTAAAAAGTATTTTAACACATAATGTGAACTTTTAGTGTTAGCAGGTCACTACCTGTTTAAAATAGAAGGCAAGAATTGACACATTAAACATCTGGCTAACTGGCTGAGACATTGAGGAAGAATCCCTGTACTGAGCTTTTATTTCTAAGCAAAATGAAGGTTAATGTTTGATGTAAGAAGTTAACATTTTACACCGATACAAGTGTACATTCATGGAGGAACATAGTTTGCCATTGGAGACCCATCTGTCATTTACTCACTCATTCATTTTCCAAAACACTAGATCCTATTAGGGTCATGGGGAGTTTGGCGCCTAACGCCTAATGTCTTGGAATGTGGGAGAAAAGCGGAGTACCCGGAGAAAGCCCACACAAGCACAGGTAGAACATCCATATAGGTCCATATACACAAACTCCATATAGAAACACCAGAGTTCAGGATTTAAACCCAGAACCTTCTTGCTGGTGTGCTAACAACTACGTCATTGTGCTGCCCAGCTGGTTTTTAATTTGCTGTTTTGTGTTGTCTGTATTGTCTGTAACCACTGATAGTGGTTAAACTGTGCCTTTTGATTCGCATTGTAGTATATGAATGTCCTTAAATGTCAAATGAATCTTCATGTTGTGTTTGTTACTTAGCGACGTCTTGTCCTCTTGCCACGGGCTGTTTGCCTGGATAAATGAACTATAGTGTAGTAAAGAGCACTTTAAATATGCTTTCATTTTTTATTTGATTGGAATGCTTAAAAAAACATTCCAGTGCTGCTGGATCCTCCCGGTGGCAGGTGTGTGTACTCAGGTGGGGAAGATTTACATTTCTGTCTATCATGGGAATACTGCATTTGAGGCTGGGATGCACCTGGTATGTGGTACAAGGGCATCATATAGCATGTGGTAAATATATCGGAGGGTTTATTTCATACAGGGTGACCCAAAACAGCTCAAAGGTAAAAGAAAAAAAAATTATAAGGTTAAAGTATAAGCAAAGGATTATTTCATGTGTGCAAATAATTTGATTATATTTAACCTTTTATTTTATTCACCTTTAAAATACAGGAGGTGTTTTGGGTCACCCTGTGTGTGTTGTGTGTGTGTGTGTGTGTGTGTGTGTGTGTGTGTGTGTGTGTGTGTGTGTGTGTGTGTGTGTGTGAGATGGTCTTGTCTCTATGTAATTGTTCAAACAGGCCTGGGTGTGTTGAATGTGAATGCATGGACATGCTACAGTCTGTCTCCGTGTGTGTGTGTGTGTGTGTGTGTGTGTTTCAAGTATACTGGTTATGCGAGGTTTCAAACAAAGCTCAAAGAAGTTCTTCTTCTGTTAAATGCTTTTAATAATGTATGTTTGAATATTAATTAAAGGACAGATCAGTAAACGTCTGACTCGAAGCGCAGAGAGGCGTGTAAACATTATGAAATCAAGCTGAGACACGGCAACAAGCCCTTCGTTCCTTCTACCGCCCTGTCACCTGTCACTGAAGTATGTGGGAGGAAAAGTGAGTGGTGTGACAGAGAGACTACGCACTCGTGTTATGATGATACAAAGATGCATACAGACCTATACAGTGCATGTGCACATACTGTCACTCTAAACAGTACCGCAATTTTACTAATATTTACATATTTAATAGTCAGCATTAGCATTTGACTGCGGAGGATCTCACATTCGACAGTTAGAGGTGTCCTGAGTTACATAAATTAGGAAGATGACCTAAGCACACGTTATTTAAAAAACGGTTTATAT
>JAQMYF010000001.1:45917959-45929973 GCA_030014195.1 Neosilurus mollespiculum
TGTGTGTGTGTGTGTGTGTGTGTGCTCACTGTTTACGTGTGTGTGCTCACTTTGGATGGGTTAAATGCAGAGGCAATTTGGAACAGTCAGTTAGACTAATGTGCATGTGTTTGGACTGTGGGAGGAACCAGGAGTACCTGGAGGACACCCTCTCAAGCATACGGAAACAGCCGTGCCCAGGAACCCAGGACTTTCTTGCTGTGACGTGAACATGCTAACCACTACCACACTGTGACGCCGTAGTTCCCCAGCAATCTTATTTCTTTTTTTAATTTAACTACTTTAATTTCTACTATTATTACATTTTCATTATTATCATCATTAAACATATTTTAAGATAAAGTGTACTATGTCAGAGCCCTTTGGAATGGCTGGTTTGCATTTAACATTAATCCTTTGTGTGTGTTTGGTAAAGAAGTATATCTCTGCAACACCAGGCACGCATGTAAAATGCAGATTAGATCAAGGAACCTAAAAAGTGTACAGTGAGTTTTAATCTAGCGTGTGAAGGAACCTATTTAAGTGTTGCCGGTAATTTGAGTGGAATTAAAGTATTTTCCTAAATGCTTTATAAATGTTACCTTGGATGGGTGTGATAGTTGATCTCATTTAGATAGATATTTACCCTAAGGGGAGCTAATGGCTTGTTTGGCTGACTTGGCATCACCTTGTTATGTTTGTCCTTGAAGTGAGAGCTAACAGAGCCAAATGAGGTGTAGTAGAAATATGAGATGATGCTTTTGCTAGAAAGGATGGAGTTGTAGTAACTTATACTCAGTCAAAACATGGGTGGGATTTGCACTATTTTCAGGTTTTTCTGTTACTACCTATATGCACATGATTTTGTGTTACTGCCCTTAAGTGTCTCATCAGCGGTCATTTTGTGTGAGATGTGTAGCAAGTGGAAGTAACATGGTGGGTTCTTTGGCTCTGACCTAAATTTGTCATATCCAGAAAATTCTTTTATAACCTTTAGCAATTTCTTTCAACCTGTAGTATCTATCAAAAATATCTATGGTTAAACTGTCATAGAGTAAATATATTTGAATTGCTTATTAACTTGAAATATAAAATCTTTTTTAAATATTTTTTTAAAAGCTTTAATTCAGTTTACAGCAAATGAGCATTTATTGTGCAATGCTGAATAAAGAAAAATCTACAAGCACAGGACTAAAACTAAAACCAAAACCAAGGGGGGAATATACAATGAAGTATGCATTCACTGTTTTTGTCAAATTTCCAAATTGAAACACAATGATGTAAAAAAAAACTTGTTGATGTCATGATGCTGTAATTACCTACAAATGGCTCTGCAATAAAGTATTAATTGATAAGTCAAAAGACAATGTATGTAAGTGGATTCATGCATTTGCTGGACATCTCCAATTATGGTCGCACGGAAGCTGGAACCTACCTTAGCCGACTCTTGGCAGAAGCGGGGTTCACCCTGAACAGCTCGCCATTCCACTGAAGGCCAACACACCCAACCACGCACACTCACACTCACACCTAAAGGAAATTTGTAACTGCTACTTAGCCTAATGTGCATGTCTTGGAACTGTGGGAGGAAACCGGAGTACCCGGACCAAACCCACACAAGCATGGGGAAAACACACAGAACTCCACACAGAAACGCCCTCACTGGAACCCAGGACCTTCTTTCCGTGAGGCAGCCATGCTACTTATTATGCAATTGTGATGCCCAATTGATACATGCACTGGAAACATATGAAATAAAATTGCCACTTCATCGTCATGATTTTAGTTTTTTTTGAAAAATAAATAAATAAATTCAATAATTCATTAAAAATACTACTGTCGATGTGTGAGTGAAGCTAAGTTAATGTATATTTTGGTACAGAAAGTATTTTTCAGACATCATTCCTATTCTATCATTCATATATGCTACAAGAATATTGGATACAGGATATCCTTCTTCATATACCATTTCAAACCTCTAGCATATTAAATTAAGTTCTAAGCTGTTTTTTGGTTATCATGAAAGGCATGTAACCATTTACAGGACTTTCCTACTGCCTTTATGTGCACAGTAGACACTAATAATTTTAGTCCTTGCAGGGCATGTTGTCTTTGATTCCAGGCTGGAGAGCAGCATTTCTTGTTCAAGGTTCATTAAATGTGTCCTACATAATTCACGTTTAACATCAAAGGTGAACTTTTTGCGTATGGTTTGTTCTGCATCCATATTTGGCCCATTTTAATTGTCAACACTCGGGAGTTCAACATAGGTAGAGTAAATAAACATTTGTTTAAGTTATTCAAGGCAATACGTAAATGCTTGTAAAAATAAACAAACAAACAAACAAAAATCTTCCAAATTTATGATTAAGATGAACAAAACATGTTTACTGTGAAGTCTATGTTCAACAACTTTTCTACATAAATGTTTTTTCCTTTTATATATTTTTTTATCAGTCCTTAAAAGTCAGCGTCTCACACATGGTTTAGTGCAGTGCATCTAAAAAGAATGATATACTGTATAACTGTGTTTATTAACTGGGGAGGCCTGATGGCTGACCTCCTACAGAGTCTATGTGCCTAAGGGTCAAAAGCCATGGTAATCCGCATACAGTGGAGGTTCACTGGAGGCTGTCTGGCATCTACAACAATAGTCACAAGACTAGCCTAAGGCTCCACCTGTATTTTGCCTGCTGCTGGATTAAGAAAAGGCTTCATTAAACACTATCTAGAGTCAGGACTCAGTGTAACATCAGTATCTGATTTCTAGAAGGGAGTGAGTATGCAAGTTTATGATTCACAGAAGATGATGACACTTGAGAAATGCTTAAGCAAAAGCAAAGAAGACAATTAAATGAAGACAAGCTCTTGTGTGTGAATTTTATTACTTGATTAGGCTTCTCTAATAATTTTTAATAGGTTTAAGCTTTGTTACTAAAACAGATTTAACTGCACTCTTAGCTAGCTTAGTCTTAGAACTACAGCTCTTAAGAGTGTTACTTGTCACACTGTATGAGCAGATCTTAACAAAATTTTGGCTGAATTCTATAACACAAAGACTATATAATTATATAATGAATATTTTATAATGAGAGACCTGTGAGGAAAAGGAAATTAATGTTATATCATCAATCAGCAGAATACTTTTTTTATACACAAAGAAAATGGAGTTGCATTATAAAAATAAAAAAATAGAGTGAAGGAGGAAATAAGGATTTTTTTTTGTAAGATTAGTGAACTCCATGTAAGATTAGTGAACTCATGTAAGATTAGTGAACTCCTTTACTATCCTGTTGACGGCTTTCTAGGTAAGTATCACAGTAATTTTAATCCAGAACTTTCTGACACTGACACAACTTTGTCATTGGCTGTTCATTGATCACAGCAGTACTAAATAAGCTTTTAAGCAAATCCTATTATGGCATATTATGTAAAGAATTATTCTTCATGATATGCAATTTTCCTCTGTGACAAAATCAGGAAATACCTGTACTTTTGTAAAGCCAACTTAAGGTGACTTAAGTTACTGGTTACAATAATGGCTGCCGTGTCTCCTTTTTCCCTGTGGGTAGATTGTAAGCTGCATATAGGATTTCTTGGATGTATTGTAGATCACGTTTTTTTTTTTAAATAATGTTCAGCAAATGCACTTTTTAAAAAATGTATTCTACTGTTTTAATTTTTTACACACAAAAAGAAATCTATCAGGGGTGTGAACATTTGGAACAGTATAACTCGTTTTGTCATTTGAATGTGTACTACAGTAGAGTATGAGAAAAACTTTTGGTTTAACAATGTGTCACCACTGGTTCAGGTTCCTAGAATAAGTGCATTGTTTTCATTGACCTGTGTGTGTGTGTGTGTGTGTGTGTGTGTGTGTGTGTGTGTGTGTGTGTGTGTGTGTATACACCTGTGTGGGTGGTATTCCTTTTTACTTGACTAATCTGTGTGTAAACCCATTCTAATCAAGCCCTGTGCTCATAGCACCATATGTAAATATTCGCTTCATGAGTTTGGGTTTAGGTTCCTTTGTTTGAGGACCACCCACACTATAATCCATATATCACTTTCCATAACAGTAGCCATAATGCATAGGCAGGTAAAAACAAACGGTCGAGCCACTTGATAAATCCAAGTTTTTTCTCAGGCAGGTTATCTGCAGTCCTGCACTGTGTCTGTTCTCTGCTGGGAAAATGCACAGCACATTATCTTTTATTATGTTGCTACTTTGTATATTGTGTCTTGCTGACCAGTGTGGAAATAAATTGTAAGCACAGCACATGCAGCCTTGACCTAGTTTAAGCTCTGGAAATGTGTCACCATCAAAGATGGAGCTCTTTCTATAGCTAGGTGCTATAAGCAGTCATTTTAACTTATCTGTGCATTTACACCGTCTTATGAGGATACAGTTCGAGTTGTGGTATAAACTTGGGTTTTAAAGGACCCTTACATACAAAAAAAAGAAAAAGAAAAAAGAAAAGAAAAAAAAGAAAGAAAGAAAAAGAAGAAAAATATTGAAGAAGCGCTTTACTGATTATTTTAAGTAGAGCTTTTATCTTAGATGGCTAATATAAAATGGAGATGGGTGTTTGGGCCCATATTTCCATCTAAAGTGTTTCCAGATGAAAAGTTACATATGAGCTCAGATTGTAATCTAACAAAACAGCCTTTGTCATTGGTTATTGGAGGAAAACATGGCCACTGTAAACAATGAGACTCAAATAGCAAATCTCACTTGCGTTTACCTGAGAGGTAATTTACTAGCAGCCAAGCAACTGGCTAGCTATGAGGGTATTGTGTTCATTTCTCAACATCAAAGTAAATGACAGAATTGAAGGTAAATGTCAGTAAATATGCAGTAATGCATTTGCACACTACATTTTTGCAGTCACTAAGACATAAAAAACTTAATACACAGCATTTTATTATTCTTTAAATGGTATTTTCACACTTCCTCGCTGTGATTTTAAACTGTAGTCGGGTGAAATGGAGAAATCATGCATGGAATTAGTCAGTCTGAAATAACCTCTTATAAAATGCATGCCATTATCATCTCTCCTCCATGACTGGCGAATGCGGTCAATGCTATAAAACCGAGAGGGTTTACAGGGTTTGAGGGATAATTCAGTAAACTGCATTCTGTCACTGAATATATCATTAAACACAACCCAGTGAGGACGCTGGCTACCCAAGGTCCACTTGTGTCTGGAGTATCTTTATCCAGCTCTGCTCTGTGGAGGAACCAATATGATGGGAAATGGAGGGTCTCAGTGACTAGTTAGGTATCACAGTTATCTTTAGGGTGTAAATGTGTTTGAACACAAATGTTTGTCACAAGGATCAAACCACTACTGGTATATCTTTTGATTCTTTTAGCCTAAGGAGCATAATATTTAGGTACTGTAGGAATTACTGTGGTATAATTTAAACAGTACATTTCCCTTCTTTGAACTTTGGGTCATAACATACAGCACTAGTACATATGAACCATGTTCTATAGGTCTGAAACAGATAAGCCTTATTGAGGATCTTTTCTGTTCTCTATTGTTGCCACTCACCTCCCTGTACAGCATGAGGTCAGGAGCATGTGGAGTGCATAAATATGCACAGTGTGATATGAATCTGCTCCTTCGCTCCATTACACACAGGGGGAAATGATTTGACACTGTAACTATGATTGAAGCTGCTGTCTGTCATACAGTGCCTCAGTACCATTTGTGTTTTTGCCTTTTTTTCATTTACAACTGACACAACTGCATTTTTTCTCTTGAAAATCTCTTTCTACAGCACTCTGAAGGGGTAGGTGGGTGTTGAACATGTCTGAGTACTAACAAATGCAGGACAATAAGACAAACAAGCAAACACACAGCATCTTAAATTTCTTTCAAACTATAGATACCATTCAGATTATATGGAAAGTAAATACAGTTAAGTAATGTTAACTATATATATATATATATATATATATATATATATATATATACTAATATTAGCTAAGGTAATATATTAATATATTTTATTATCATATTAATGAACTCAAATTATTCTCCACTTTTCACTGAGCAAAGTGAGCAGGATTGTAATCAGGATCAGGTGAGGTGGGTGTGTGTGTGTGTGTGTGGGGGGGGTTGGGTGGTTTCCATGCAGGTTTTATTATCAGAGAGTTGATATCTGTGTAAATCATTTCAAATTAAGATCTTGGTTGATGTCTATTTTCGGAATAGAAAAAAACAACCTCTTTGCCATATTTTAAACTGCAGCACACCTAAGATGAGTCTATAAAGATGGGGAAGTCTGGCATTTTAACACAATCGGATTAAATACCATTAGATTTCATGGAAGTGTAAAACAATATTGTGATTATTAAATCATCATCATTATAATGACATATATGACGTGAATAAAATCCAAATAATCCAGCCATTCCTTTGTGTAATGTGTACAAGTATCACAACATATTTCACTACCTGAAATAATCTAAATTTACACTACCAGTCAAACATCTGGACACAGTTGCTTGTATGTCCATATTTTTGACTGGTATTAATGTTTATAAGGATGAGGGTAGTTACTATACCAGAACGCACATACTGAAATCACTGAACATTTTATGAACACATATACTTAAAAGTGTTATTTATAAATGATATTATTTTATTATGTATACGTGTCGTATATTATTAACTAGGTTTAAATTTAGTGGAATAAAATCAGACAAGTTGGAGATATAAAAATAATTGATTTCCCAAATTCCAAGCTGAATGCCTGTCCCATTGCTCTCTCATCACAACCTTGACTGCAGAAAGTTTTTCAGGATTAGGGGTACAGTGGATTGCAAAATAACTTGCCCGGTAAGGGAATAATTGTTTATAACAGTTGCTATAACATACAGTACCAGTCAAAAGTCATTCTAACCGAAGTAGGTTTGTCTAAACTTTTGACTGGTACTGTATGCTGACACAATGTATAGCATCTTTAACTACTTGTGCCAAAACCACTCACTCACTCAGTTTAGTCACAGGGAGGCTGGAGCCTATCTAAGCCAACACTGGGCGAACACGGGGGTACACCCTGAACAGCTTGCCAGAACATCACAGAAAAACACACATGCAACCATTCACACTCACACCTAGGGGCAATTTTATGCCAAAACCATATAAAATATAATAATGTTTATTAAAAAACTATTTTGAACTAAATTTTTATCTGTGTTAAGATGAGGAATGTTCATTGATTTTTGTGCTGTTGTTGTTTTGAAATGACTTATCAGAGTTTTATAACCTACAGTATTTCATGTCAGTAAACTGTAAGTGCTGTTTTCTTGTCAAGGGCATTAGTAATTTTAGGAACATGAGCAGACATAGTGTCTGTGTTATATATCTTATAACATTTGATAAATGTTATAAGGTGTCTATATTAATATATATTAATATTAATATAACATGCAGTGGTTTCTGATTAGTAAGGGATCTCTTTAACCTTGAAATAAGATGAGTACTATATATATCGATGAGCCATACCATGAAATACTTTGACCACTAATAGGTGAAGTGAACAACATTGATTATCTTGTTACAATGGCATCTCCCAAGGAGTGGGATGTGTTCGGCAGAAAATGAACAGCCAGTTCTTAAAGTTGGTGTGTTGGAACCAGGAAAAATGAGCAAGCATGACTTTGACAAAGGCCACATTGTGATGGCTAAATGACTGGATCTATTAATCCCAAAACAGCAGTTCATGTGGGGTGATCCTGGTATGCAGTCGTAAGCATCTACCAAAGGTGGTCCTCGGAAGGACAGCCAGTGAAACAACAAGTGTGTCATGGATGCTTAAGGCTCATTAATGTGTGTAGGTGTGAAGGCTAATACGTTGGGTCTGATTCCACAGAAGATTTACTGTAGCACATACTCCTGAAACTGTTAATGCTGGCTATGATAAAAAGAGTTCAGAATACACAGTGCATTGTAGCTTGCTGCATATGAGGCTGCCAGTTAGGTGGTGTTAATGTTATGGCTGAGATGCTGGACTGTTTTCAGTTGCCTGTTTTTCCTCAGGACTGTTATGACCACACACTGACCTACCCACTTAACCTCATAATCTGGACTATTCTTCACCTCAAACTGTTTCATGCCCCAGTCAAACAGGGAGATAACACTGTCATATAGAAACTAAACTGAGAGGAAACAGGGAGCAAGTGAAGCATAATTATCATCCACACATAAGATGTCATGTTCAAAACAGAGCTTTTATTGACCAGTCTACTGCTTTCTACCACTCTGTAGATATGTACAATATATTTCCTTTAATATATAGTAAAATATAGCATGCTAAAAGTCCTATGTGAGTTGCAATATATATAGATAATCATGACAAACTCATTCATCACTCATTTGCTGAACCGCTTTCACTACGGTCACAGGCAGGCTGGCACTTATCTCAGCCCACACTGGGGGAAGGCAGTGTACACCCTGAACAGCCAGACTATTGCAGGGACAATTGGTAGTGAGAAGGGTAGCCGTGATCCCTTGGAGATGGGCACTTCTCCACACATCGTAACACAAACAATCTGCTAAAGCTTACAGTGACCAGATGTTTGGACAGCAATCAGACTGAAGCTATATTTTTTCGTCCCTCTTCTACTGTGCGCAAGGCTCCTTACTGCTCCTTACAGTCCTGCAGACAGAGTACAGTACAGTTTAATAAATGACTGCACACTATTGGTGTTAAGTACTCATTATTTTCCATTATCATAGCAGGAGATAATGGTGCCGATAACTGTTGTAATGAATGTTATATTTTCATACTGCTTGTGCTTTTAATGTGTTAAATCCAAGATTACAAGCATGGCAGCTGTTACTTACTTGTTAATAAGGGACTTGATTTTTATTTATGAAAGATATTATGTTAATACTAAAAAGTTAAACCAATGAAAACCACCCAATTATTTTTAAATAAACACATGTTATAATCTAACTACAATTAGCAAGCTAGACCTTAAAGGAAAAATCCACCCTGAAAGTCTTGCATATGAATATTTATAAGCAATATACAAGCTTCAGGGCTCAGTGAACTGGGTGCTGCTAAACAGTCCCTGAGACAGTATTTAGGCATCTGCCCAGCCTGAGGTGAATAATTTTAGTATATACTACATAAGAACTACATTTACAGTTTATCTTTAGGCTATTCTTTTTTTATTCTTTCTTTGCCGTATTTTTAAGACAAGGAGACAGGGAAAAAAGAATAATTTTAAGAACAGGTATTTTATTTTCTCTCTAACAACACATCAAAACAAGAATGCAAGAAAGGGTGCGTACTGTGTAGATTTCTGGATTCGAAAAAGTGGCAGGGTGTCCGAGTCAACACTTCCGATGGGCAAGCAAGTAAGGATGTGCAGATGTACATGATGCAGTTACAGTACCTGCCATGAGAGATCAACAAAAGGACCGGCTTGGCACGAAAAAAAATTCTGGCTTTAAAATTCATTGTGCTTTCTGCAAGTTAAGACTGACAGGAATAAAAAAGACGTTTTTCTCAATTAAATTTTTTTTTTCAAAATAGCGAATGTTAACACTGGCAGATCTGCAAAACAAGAAAAAAAATGGTCTTATATATTTAAAATTTTTTAAATTAAGGGAAGAAGGGAAGGTGCAGCTCACACCCCCCCACCACACATTTTTCCTGCTGGTTCGAACCAGTGACCTTTTGATCCCAAACCCGCTTCTCTAACCATTAGGCTACGGCTGCCCCAAGGGACAGAGGAACTACGAGCAGTTTAGATAATGGCATTTTTGTAGCTCAAACAAAATTACAGTTGGTATAGAAAAGAATCATCCCACTTCAAAATATTGACATTTTACTGCAGATTTTCTTGTACGTCCTTTTAAATCCAGTGTTGTTCATCTGAGTTTTTTTTAAACAGATCATTATTCCGTATTTTTCTATCATCTATCTATTTCAAAATATTTAACTCTTTCCACTGGCATAGTTTGAACTTTCTTCCTCAGTCCAAAAATTAAAGGCTGTAGACCTAGTTCCCTGCTCTGTTTATGCTGCTTTTTTTGTTACCTCAAGTTTAAAGCCTGCGGCCAGAACTGCGGAGAATGCACAGAGCACTGACTCCAAGTTCAGTCCAATTAAACAAGGTTACATGCAACAAAAAGCTTGAATACGAATGAGTTATCCAATGGTATTAGTCAAACTTTGAGAAAATCAATTTATTACGATTTCAAACATGTTTACATGTGTTTTAAAAGTCCAGTTTTAGTCGGAATAACACAATAATTGGACTTTCTCTAACATCATGTAAACATTGTAACCAACAAACGTACCATGCTACCTTGTTTCCTGTGACAGAGCAGAACATTGATACATGTTAACACAGGAATATCTAAAATACAACACCAACCAACAAATCACCAGTATCCCCAATATTTCAAACCAAGCACATTAATGTGGTTCAGGGTGGACTGCTTTAATTTTTTTGGCATTCCTAGTTTTTGGTTATGTGATGTGAAGGCCAACACTGTGCTCGTATTTACTGTGCCATATATACCTGTTTACAGTAGCACATTGTCTTCAAAGATGCTGCATGCTTGTTTTTTATATGCCTTATTTTTTCTTTCTTATCTTACTTTCTTTTGCTGAGAACAGCTGTTCTAAAATGAAATGTGAATAATGATAAGTAACATGATAGAGTATTCGCAAACACGAGGGACGCTGCAGGATTCATGTCTGAGCATGCAGAAGAGGAAAGTAGGAGTGGCGCTCCATCAGGGGACCTCCTGCCACTCAGAACTACCAACATCAACATCATACTCTGAAGGCAGGAAGAAGGAGTAGAATGTTGTGGGAATGTGGTAGACAATGCAACATCCAGTTTCATGTGAAACACTGAGAATCAAGGTACTTTATAAGAATATGAATCTATGGGGAAAACAAACAAAAAACTGTCACCCATTTCTGACTGTGTGAATATTTCTCCACAAAATGTTATGTATTTCTCTCTGCCTTGACTCTTTCTTTGCATATTCTGCCATAGAGGGAACAAACATCAAAGCTTTCTCTCCCCCTTCTAAAAATCGAAGCACGCAAAGTGAATAGCAATTGCTTTTTCTCTTTTTTTTCTCTTTTTAGGTATTCTTTAATACTCATATATTCCCCCCACCCTCTCTCTCTCTCTCTCTCTCTCTCACACTCTATTCCAGCTGATGTGAGGCCAGAACATTCTCACTATCCCTCTTTTCCTCTTTTTCATCTCCAGCTTACTTCTCAGCATGACACCACATCTTAATTTTATTACCTTAAAGCCAACACATATGTCCACCACACTTGCCGTTCAAGGGATAGAGACATACTTCACTCAAAGACATACTTTATCACATTAAAGGTTTTCAGATGATTCATCTGTCTCTCTTTAAATTCACCATCACTCTGTGTGATTAGTGTTTTCCATTAATATTTACAGTCTTTTTTGATTTATCATCATTATATATTGTAGTGGCTATTGTAAAAAATCATTCTGACAACTATAAGTAAAAGTATGTCTAATAAACAAAAACAATGAAAATACCTATTTTTTAAAAAAAAATTGAAAGGTGTCACAAATTGTATTTTATTTTACTTTTGCATAGCATGAATGAATGTCAGACCATATGGAATGGTTTAGCAAGTGAAGAAATAAAACAATATGTGAATGCCTGAATGGTTAAATGCTGTAATCAAAGTAAAGGGTGGCCACACTAAATATTGTCATGTTTCTCAAAAAAGAGACTGTTAATTTTGGTTATTTCTGTTATTACTATACATTGTTGTTTGTTTACTTATTCTAATTAATATGACCCAATATTACATACTTGAATAGTACTTGGTTTCTGATTTATCTTCATAGTACAAGTGTACAAGTTTAAATTCTTCACTCCCTAAACCATTCCATATGGTTTGAAGTTCAGTCATGCTATGCAAAGTGATTTTTTTTTTTTTACTTCTTTTTATTAGGAGCCCTTTTAGACAAAAGTTGTGGTGTATAATCTTCACTG
>JAQMYF010000001.1:45981689-45995167 GCA_030014195.1 Neosilurus mollespiculum
TGTGTGTGTGTGTGTGTGTGTGTGTGTGTGTGTGTGTGTGTGTGTGTGTGTGTGTGTGTGTGTGTGTGTGTGTTCGTTCCTGGAATCCTATCCAGAGTGTTTTGATGCATCATACCCAGTGGTCCCAGGATTGGTTCCACTGCGAGCCTGTCCAGGAAAAAGCACTTACTGAAGATGAATGAATAGTGATGACTGTTTTATTGCTTTTAACATTCATTAATTATATAACAATTCTATAACACTGACCTTATCAACCTGAATCATACACCTTTTGCTGCATGCATGTGGAAATACATATCTGATGTCTGTGCTCGGGTTTCTGTTGCCAAGAGATGTGCATAATTACGCCAGTTACATGGCAACAGATGGTCTTTTCATCACACAGCTTTAATTTTGCTGATGGCTGAATTAAATGTGAGTGATTGTTAATAAGATCAAAATAGGAGTTCAAACAAGAATCCTGTAGATGCTTTTTTATTTTCAGATCTATGCTTTTTATTCCACACCTACACAGTCTACATTAAACTGTAGTCAGGGATAATTATGTTTTAGTGCACATGACAAGCAATGTGAATGTTTTATATGGGTCGGTGCTGTGTGTGCGTGACATTGCCTGTTCTTTGGCTCTATCAAATATCCTGAAAAGAAGAACGAACTGCCAGGCAGTCATTTTTCAGCATAATAGCACATGAAAGCTTTAAATCTGTATATTGATAAATATATTTTTTAAAATGAATCATGCCTGAGTTATCATGTGGCTTTGCAATTTCTTTATGGAAAGTTCTTTATTATGAGTGTATAGTGACTGAGGTTTGGCAGAGATTTATACTATTCATCATTTTCCATTATTCTCAGGGATTCATTATGGGCGACAGTCATGAAGGTTTCAGCACCTGTGTATGTGAGCCCACATGTCTTTGCTTTATTTCAACACCACCAATCAGTGGCAGTCCTCTTTTGAGTACTGTTGAGAACATGAAGGGCTGTTTTATATTAAACACTCTCATCATCATTTAGCAGTAGACTGTTACCATGGCAATGTCAAAAGCACAGAAGAAATGACGGATTGAAAAACATTAGTGCTGTATTACATCCAGTCTGAAGATTGGCTAATGCTCTGGCTGCATCACTCAGATTATTATTATTATTATTATTATTATTATTACAAGACCATATGGTACCATATAACACAATAACAATACAGGAAAGTATAACATAGAACCATAACATATGTAGGTAGGTACAAATACGTTGTACTGTATATATGACGTGTTAATCTTCATGAGTTATAGCTAGTTATATTTGAACAAAAAGAAGGACTGCTCAATGGAATTCATTTACTTTCACCAAAACAATGCCCAGGTCACTCTCATAGAAATGCATATTTTATGTCCCACTCTTTAAGTTGACAAAATATGATCTAATAATGAAAGCACTGGCATAAAATCACTCATTTTCACTCAAAAACATCAATAACAGGCTGTATCCATTAATAAAAACTTTCCCACGTTTTCACTCTGTCATGCACTCAGAGTACTTATAACAACAGAGTCCAAAAACTGTACGCTTAAAGTTGCAGTGATTTTTAAGCAAGAAATTCACTCAGTCTGAGTAACTCGGTCTGACAGGCTCAAACATCCATGCTGGATTTCGCGTTTTGATGTTCTACACTGCCCTCTAGTGCCAATCGCAATTAGATATACTTGTGTGACAGAGTTGACATAGTTCTTGGGGACATAACTTCATATGCTCAAAACGCCAAAATTTATTCATTTTCTGTCTTGGTACATATACAGCTTAAATTGTCAACACATGAAGGTACTTTTATATTAGAACAGATCTGGGCAAATTCAATTTAGCATCTTTTAAAAAAATAATTGGGTATATAAAGAGTGGGACATAGGATATGCATTTCTATGAAAATGACCTGCCCAGTGATTTCTGAGTGTATGAAGCAGGCCTCTCCTATAGGAGGCAGTAGATGCAAAATATAATGGATACCACTGCAACATGATGCATGCAAAAATCAGTTCAAATTCCAGAAGGAAGAGTATTCCTTTGCTAAAAATATTAAAATAAAATAAAATAAATTGTGAAATTTAGGTTTTGTATAGAATACCTTAAGATTTTTGGCAAAGAGTAAAATATGCATGGTTTATTCTGACATTATGTATACTGACAGTCATTAAAAACTTTGAGAGAGAAATTTCTGTTTAGCTGTACTTGTGTGTTGGGGGGGAACGATGAGTTGTTTGGAAATCCTATATAAGTCTGTTGGGCTTTTACACCCGAGCCTAGTGGCTCATCAGTCCAGTGCTTATCCCCGGTTTCTGTGGCATGAAGCGACTAGGAGTTCAACTCCTCCTGTATGGAATGCTAGTCCATCGCAGGTTACCCTCCCAGTATTTTTACTGGAACCCATTTATACTGCTGGGTGGATGGAGGCACACTTGTGGTTAAGACCTTGCCCAGGGGTCTTAGCACGGTGGGGGTCCAAAGGGGATTCAAACCCATGATCTCTCGATCGTGAGCCCAGCACCCTAACCGCTACACAACAATGTCTCCTGGCAATGAGTATGGTGGGGGCCGGGTTGAGCTAAAAGTGAGGTAGCGAGGTGTATGGACTCTACACAACCCACCATCAGAAACCCGATTGACCGCCACAACATGACAGGGTCAGTTGACAGGCGAGAGGAAGTGACGACTCCCAAACAGGATCGCTACATCTGGTTGCAGCCCTTATGGGACCGGTTTTGCCGTGCTGTTTCGCTGCAAATCACCGCCTGTATCACCACAAATCACTGCCTGTATCACCGTAAATCACTGCCTATATAACCGCAAATCACTGCCTGTATCACCAAAAATCACCGCCTGTATAAACACAAATCACCGCCTGTATCACCATAAATCACCGCCTGTATTAACACAAACGGAGGCCATACCCGATACTGACTGTTGTGACTTTCATTTTAGCAGGTGCCATTTTGATTTGTAGTTTTTGATGAGCAGAATTTATTTTTGACACTTTTGTTTGTTGTTTTTTGAAGCCAACATGGTAAACAAATCATCCATATTACAAAAATGCACTTTTTGGCTGAATAATGTCGAAAATTATGGTCTCAAAGTTTTTAATGACTGTCAGTGTACTTTACCTGAGGATTTTGCATATTGTATACATTGTGCACCTGGACAAAGTATAAAACATCTTAGGTATTCTGTAGAATGGTTAGGGTTAGGGTTTGGGTTATGGTGAAAAGAGAAGCCTGGCACCCATGATGTGCATGCACAAAGGCACCTTGTTTGCAGCAGTATGCTCGATTAACACATTACCAAGGACTAACTCGGCAAGAGGCAGAAGCAAAGTGTAAAAAAAATTTATACTTTCCCTTGGTGTTTTATACATTATAATGTATGATAGATAGATAGATAGATAGATAGATAGATAGATAGATAGATAGATAGATAGATAGATAGATAGATAGATAGATTGTATGAGAGCTAGAGTTTGTGTAAATAGTGATTCACTAATGTGACACTTGATTGAGAGGTTTCAAATAATGTAAACGGCATAATAGTCTAAAAGTTACTGCAATATATTATACAGATTATGTTGTCATTTACACTCAACATCACAAAAAGATTGATAAATGAGACCCCATGTCAGGAATTTTAAATATTATTGAAATATAGGGAGATTAAGAGCATTAGTATTAACTATGCCTGTTTTCAAAATAATTTATTTACATTTAAAATCATACAATGACACAGATAGAGCATTCTGGCCAGGGTAAGATGGGATGCTTCCTGGTGATGTGAAAGGAAGGATTAGAAACATGGTAGCATTTGGCACAGTAAAATTCTGGTCTGGCCCAATGCCTAGTAATAGCTGAAGATTATAGCATGATTAATTATGCATCATTACTGTGGAGATTGTTACCACATGTACACTCTTAAATCATTGTTCAGCTCACACCTGCTGACGGGAGGGTTTAAATTTGTTCTTTTCATTGAGTTCACTACTGATGCCAGCCCTATCTAGATGAGGTATAACATTAGGTTTAGATGTTCTCTTCTATTTATTCTCTTTTAATTGAAAAAAGTAAGAACTGAGGTTTTATTTGTGTGGAAAAGCATTCGTTTGTTGCTAAGTAAAGTATACTGTAGCCTTTTAGGAATTAAAGAAAAATCAAATGCTATAAATAATTCTATTTATATTATTTGCAAATATATCTATGACTCTGAGATGGCCTGGCGAGCTGTCTAGCGTGTACTCGGCCAGAGTCGGCTGAGATGGGCGCCAGCCTCCCCGTGACCCTAATTAGGATTAAGTGGTTCAGAAAATTAATATCTATGACTTTATTACTGTATTACTTTATTACTGTATGCTTGATATTTTGTAACTTTGCAGGTGACAAAGAAAAAAATTCATAAGGTTAAGATTTTCCTGGATCAGACTATCTCTTCTCTGAATGATGTGATTTTGAGCAAACTTAAAATCATGATTAACATCTTATATCCATCCATTAATCAAGTACATATCATCTGCCAGCAACCACCAAGCTCGTATGACTCCCATTCTTAACCCCCGAGGTTTCTTTTTTTTTGTGGCATAGCTGAGCTAGCCTTGTAACTTTCTGTACTTCAGCCAAAGGAAAGATCGAGATGGAGAGTGGGTGGACTGGCATGATCTACTGTGATGACAGAGGGGGTTATAAACTGCAGGAATGAATGCGAACTGTGTGTTGCTTCAGCTAAGACTTCTGCAAGATAACTGACTGTGGTTGTTACATGAAACACTGGAACAGAAAAATACACAATTAACTGTAGAAGCAAAGAAGATACAATCAACTGATGAATATGAGATAAGGCATTTTTATTTATCGTGCATGAGTAATATGCTGTCACTGAAAGTGGAAAAAATAGTGAATAAAATATCTTCTGCACTATGGGCGAGGGAGGTGCCTTGTGTCTGTTAAACAGCAGCTTCATCGCCACATGATGTGGAAAGATCTACAGTGACATATCAAAAGTAAATAGAAAAAATATATTTCTTTAAAAATCTATATATTGATATACATACACATAGTATTCAAGATACCTGCAACATCAGTTGCCTTACAACAGGAGTTATTTACAACAGTCCACTTGACAGACAGCTGTCAGAAGGCCCAGGTCGACTTGAGTGGGATGCTATTGATTCCTTGCCTGTGCTGGTGAATCACTCTGTTGACTGTGGCAACCTCAAGGTTTTGTACAATCTGATGCCGGCTAAGTCCACCCTTGGATTGACTCACAGTATGCCCTCTTTGAAAATCAGACAATTCTTTTGATCTTGGAGATCTAGTTGCTATAAAAAATTTATATACTATAATCTAAAATTTAAAAATAGTAATAGTTAAGTTTGATCAAATGAGTTTCACAGATAAAACTCTGTCATGAGCGTTGTCTATTTAATTTTGATTTGTTTCTGCATGGCAGCACGGCGTCACAGTGGTTAGCATGTCCGGCTCACAACAAGAAGGTCCTGGGTTCGATTCCCGGACTTGGGACGTTTATGTGTGTGTATCTGTTAGCCCTGCAATGGCCTGGCAAGCTGTTCAGGGTGTCCCTCGCCCAAAGTCGGCTGAGATGAGTGCCAGCCTCTCTGCGAACCTAATTAGGATTAAGCTGCTTAGAAAATGAATGAATGAATGAATGTCTTTGTACTGTAAATGTACAAATATTAAGATAACCAACTCATTCTAACTAAATTAAAAAGAGTGTCCAAACTCTTGACTGGATGTGCATGCAATCAATTTAAGTGTGTGACTGTTAACTGTAAATAACAGCAGGTGGTCCTTGTGTCTCATAATTTCTAGAGGAGACTGATGCTGGTATGGTTAGTCAAATGGAAAGTCAAACCGTGCACAGTGCATTTATGATGAATGCTCTGATATGTGAATAGGGTGTCAATCCTGTGTGTCATTTTTATTAATTTGAGAAAAAAATAAATCAACCACATTCAAGAATGAGTACTGCCTTAGGGTTTAAAGGAAAATTACAACATTCTCTGTCTATTGAATTTGAAGTATCTAAGAGTTTATCACAAAGAAGGCAAGAAACGAAAGTGCTTATATAATTCAAGCCTGTGGGCAGTCTTTGAATAAACATTTATAATTATGTGACTAAAAGACTTACTCAAAAATGCAACTATTATACTTCAACAAAAAAGGTCTTAAAAGGAAACAGGCATGAGAGAATGTACTAACAAAACTGTCCTTAGGTAGGTTTATTTAGCTTTCAACTTCTGGAACATGAAAGTATATCCATGTGCCCTCAGGCGGAAGTGATTGTATATACTTACTTTTAGCTACAGTGATTTCTATGGCAGATATGTAACCGCAAATTCTTTTTATACATCTTCAATAACCACTTAATCCTGGTCAAGGTCACGGTAGATACAGAGCCCATCCTGGGAACACTGAATGTGATGTGGGAACAGAGCTTTATGGGATACCAGACCATTACAGGCCACCATACCCACACTCAGTAAAAACATTCACACCTAGGGGCAATTAAGCTTGGCCAATCCACATACCTGCATGTTTATGAAGTAAGGGGAAACTAGAGGAAACCCACATGAATACAGGAAGAATATGAGAAACACTATATAGTCAGTAACTTGAGCTCAGGATTGAACTGGAGGCTCTGAGGTGGGAACACTACGTCTTGTGCCATCTTACTGCAGACCACAAATTTGTCCCTATAACTAAGTAGTCTGATCTCTGAAAAACATAATTATGTGGATTGTAAATTTAATTTAAAAGACATATGTTTGACTGTAAATAAATAAATAAATAAAATTTTAAAAATAGTAATAATAATAATGATGATGATGATGATGATGGTATGTTGCAATAATTCACACAAATGTTTATTGACTCCCCCAACACCTGCCTTTAAACACCCACTGTAAGATATTAAATAGGTTTGCTGTACTCCTTACAGGTAAAGTAATCCTGTAGGCAAGACCAGACTTTATTTTCTTTCTCACATTTTATACCTGCTGAAAATATTTAATCTCCACCCAAAAAGTTATGTGCTCAGAGTCAGTACACTGCTGTCTATAGGCAATGGAAAATTCTTGATGTTTTGCTCAAAACAGTGGCCTGGAGGAATTGCTTTTTGAAATGAGAAATGAAAGGACCTAGAATACAATAATACGACAGATCACTAACATGTTACTGCAAAGAAAGGCTGATATGCCTTGGGCTAAGGGTATCCCCTCATAACAATGAGTCATAAGGTTGTTTTTTGACTAATTCTTCTTTTCCAAATACACCCTTGGCACTTGGGGATACTGGGTGCAGAATTATTGACACAAATCATCACAAAAATATACATTTTATTTATTTCTCCCAAAGCAATTATTTTAGCTAGAAGGAGTGTATATACACTGATCAGCCATAACACCCACTCACTTTCCCTCATTGTCTGAACTACCTAATCCTATTAGGGTTGCAGGCAGGCTGGAGCCTATCTCAACCAGCACTGGCCGAAGGCGGGGCACACCCTGAGCAGCTTGCTAGCCCATTGTAGGTTTATCACATACACAACCATTCACACTCACACCTACTGGCAATTTGGAACAGTCATTCCACACTGCAAATTCCACACAGAACTTAAACCATGGACCCTCCTTCTGTGAGGAGCATGTGCTAACCAGTACAACACTGTGCTGCCTTCAGCCATAACATTAAAATCATTATGATCACCGATGTGTGAAGTAAATAACATTGATTATCTTGTAACAGTGGCACCTGCCAAGGAGTGAGACGTATTAGGCAGAAAGTGAAAAGTGAACAGTTACTTTTAAAGTAAACAAACATAAGTACAAAAAATAATCAAACATAAAGATCTGAGGGACTTTGGCAAGAGCCACATTGTGATGGCTAAAAACCTGGATCTATTCATATCCTAATTGACAGGTCGCGTTGGGTGTTCCTGGTATGCAGTGGTAAGTACCCAGGAAAGGTGGTCTGAGGAAGGACAACCTGTGAACTGGTAATAGTGTTCCTACAGTAGATCTACTGTGAAACTGTTAGTGCTGGCTATGAACGAAAGGAGTCAGAACACACAGTGCAGAGCAGCTTGCAGAATGTGGGGCTGCCTCAGGTACTGTTAATGTTATGGTTGATCAATGTATGATCGGGCTTTGATTTTATCAATAAACTATAGCAGTCATGCTAATATTTACATTCCCCTATTTTGATAAACATTAGACATGACAGTCTTAATGTCTTCACATGTTAAGTGTAATTTCTCTGATTAAAGATGTTTTCATTTCATTATAACCCAAAAGCTGACAGCCCTGGGTTTAAATGAGCTGTTTTTTTCCTCAAGTAATATCAGAGAATAATATTTATTCTCTTAAAAAGTCCTAGAACATAGTGTACTTCTGATTTTTAGGAAATGAAAAGCACTTTATGGCCTTAAGGGAGAGTGGGCTTCTAATTTCAAAACAGAAGAGAAAATGCACAAGAAGACACACGCTCTCCTAAACAAACAGAGGGTTGCTCCTAGACAGAGAAAACATACAGAGAATTAAGTTATCCAACCACCAGTTTCATATTTTATCATTAGTCAGTGTCAGAAAATGAGTGCTTTTCCACTATAGAATGTGATGTACGGTTAAAAAATGATGCTGGTGAACTTTTTAGTAGAGAGTGATTAAAACCCCACTTTACACCTCTGTCTTTGCTCTGCTTCTTTTCTTCAAGGTGGCTTTCTGGGGTGAAGGTTTCAGCTCTGACTTGTTATGTTGCCGTGTGTAGGGCTTACATGTGCATGATGTCACAGCAGCCACCTTGTAGGTGCGTGTACTGCCATCCTGGCACCAGACCCTGACTCGCTGCGTGCGCACATGCTCATTCACACACCTCCACTCTGACGTATCCCGCCGTGCCCAGTATCCTCCTCCAATCCAGTTGGGTAGCAGGTGAGCAGGCACACACTCGCCAGCACACACCAGCTCCTTCACTGGCTTCAGGCTGGTGCACTGGCCATCTGATATGTACTTGGAGGAACGGAGCTCTTTGCAGCCCAACTGACTTTGTTCTGTGAAAATCAAGTAAAGTCTTTATGATTAAATAGGTTTCAGTAATTCTGAAGACTACCAAGGGTATATTATAGTCCTTCAGAAATGAAGTCTGAACCATTGTCGCTTGGGTGATACCATCAGATGCTTTATTTTTGAGCATGTATGATTACTCCTACGAAGAGGAAGAAAGGAATGGCAATTCAAAGTTTCATGTACAATCATTGAAACTCTTGTTAAAAAAAAAAAAAAAAAAAAAAAAAAAAAAAAAACCATTACAGAAAAGCTGAAATAATTTAAAGGACAAAAAAAACCCTTTTCATTATTTTTACTAAAATATAAACAAAGTTAGGGAGACACGGTAGGATAGTCACGTCCGCCTTACAACAAAAAGATTCTGGGTTCGAGTCTCAGGCTCGGCAAGGGCGTTTCTGTATGGTGTTTGTGTGTTTTCCCCATGCTTGTGTGGGTTTCCTCTGGGTCATGCACATTAGGATAATTGGCTAAAATAAAATGAAAATTTGCATCCAAATTGCCCCTAGGTGTGAGTGTGAATGGTTGTGTGTTGGTTCTGTGATAGACTACTGAGCTGTTCAGGGTGTAACCCAGACTTGGGTGATTTAGGCTCTAGGGTTAAGTGGTTCAGCAACTGAATGAATGAATAAACAAAGTTAGAATTTGTAGAAATTGCAAATTTTTTTAAACCAAAGCTGGGAGTTAAAGTAAGATTGAAAGTTGATCAATTATTCAGGGAACACTTCTCTGAAAGAGTCCACAATAAGCAGATTAATTTGCAGCAGATGAGGTATCATGATTTTATATAACAGTAGCACCCACCAAAGACATTGTAAGCAAGGATGGGTCATGGTTCATCCCTTTGTGCCAATTTGTGAAATAATTGTTAGTCAGTTCAGATAGAACACTTCTAAGTGCCAGAGTAAAAATAATTTAGGAAATTAGGAGTCTACAGTATATAATATTGCAAAAAGATTCTGGGAATTTGGACACTCCTTGCATAAAAAAGGTCAAAAACCACTTTTGAATGTGTTTGACCTTTGAGTCCTTAGGCAGCACTGCTATAGACTGCCTGCTACTGTGACAAATACAGTACTTTTGGAAGACCACTGATACTTAACACAGTCTGCTGCTTCTGCATCCAGAAATGCAACCTGAAGCTCTATTACAAAAGGATGAAGCCAAACATTAATTCTACGCAAAAACACCAGCAAGTCCCATGGGCCTGAGCTCAGCTCAGGTATACTGAAAGACAGTGGAACTGTGTAGTGTTATCAGTCCACCTTTGAGCTTGTTTTTGGGGAAAACAAACACTGCCAATGATTAAAACAACTAATCAAATTGTTACTGGGTGAAAATGCCAGCATCTGTGGTGGAATGGGGGTGCATCAGTGCCCACAGCATGGGTGAGTTGCATGTTTGTTAATGTGCCATTGATGTTGGAGCATGTATTGGGACTTTAGAGATACCTACTGTACACTGTAATGAAGACAACATTTCTTGCCAGGAAGTATATGCTTATTTCAGCAGGACAATGCTAGTTCTCATTCTGTACAAGCTACAATAATGTGGCTTTGTGCACACTAGGTACACTTGCTTACACTCAGATCTGCCACCTATCAAACTGTATGGCACTTCATGAGAAGAAAAAGAGACTGAGGACTGATGAGCATTGGAAGTCTTGGATCAAGCAAGAAAGGCAAAAATTCCAAATGCATATTCTCAGCTTCCAAATGATTAAAAGTATAACTAAAAGGAAAAGTAATGTAACATAATGCTATGCATGCTTCTGTCACAACTTTTGTTGAGCTATACACTTTGTTTATATTTACAAAATACATTTAAAGTATAAGCATACCAAATACACAAATAAGTTGGCCAGCAAAAAAATGATAAATAAATAAATACATAAATAAATAAATAAACAAACAAACAAACAAACAAATAAATAAATAAATAAATGTTAAAATTATACGTTTGTCACCTAAATAAAGTTACTTGTTAAATTACAAATCAAAAATGTTTTTAGTGGCCCTGCAGTGGCCTGGCGAGCTGTCCAGGGTGTACTCTGCCCTCTCCCAGAGATGGCTGAGATGGATGGGATGGCAGAATAATAAGGGCACCATTTAATACATGAATTAAGCCAAGAGTAAGGTTAATACTGAAAAGCTGGAATAAGCTGTAAAAGCAAATTTATAAATAGAAATGGGCATTTTGCCAGAGCTAATTGTATTTATGATTTTGTAAAGTAGGTTAGGTTAGATCGAATTTACATATCCAAAAATAAGTATCCAGTGGCAACTATTGTTATTGATGATGATCGTAATAGCAGTAGTAGTAGTAGCTGTTGCTGTTGCTTAATGCATGGTAAAATTAATCAAACTTGGACTTGAATCCTGATTCCATCATTCTATCAAACTTTGCTGATAAGATAATCATTAGAAGGTCAAAAGATATACATTTTGAGGGTACCATGCCATGGACAATAAGATTTAATACCCTTTAGAGCATTGGTCACCAAGCATGTTCCTGGAGATCTACCTTAATCGACTATAATCATGACCACCTGACCAACCAACACCATTGTGTTAAGAAAATCTTGTTTGACGAAACGAGATGTGTTAAATATTGGTTGAAAAACCTGAAGGAAGGTAGATCCACAGTAACAGGATTGGTGACCACTGCTTTAGAGAGTGAAAGTACCTTTCATCAAACAAAAAAAAAAAAGCATCCATTCATCTATTTTTTGCAAATAGACTAATTTATCAAGCCTTTATTACATGGTGAAAATACAATGCATAAAATGGCTAATAAGTGAAAGTTAAGTGAAAGTATCTTGGTAATAGTGAAATTTAGTGAGAATATTTTTATGTTGTAAGCATTTATTTAACACCCTTCCACAGGTTACTTGGGATGAATAAGTTGATAGGAGTTACGCACCTACTTGCATTGTGCTTTCTGCACGTCTTCTGCCACTGCGGGCTTCGTTCACAGACCCATTGATCTGAGTTTCCTGGAGCAAAGAGGCTGCAATGTCATCCGACAGTTCAGTGGCACCATTCTGAAATCCTTGGCAGATCTTGAACAGGGCACAGAAGAAAATCATCAGCCAATAACTATGCATGTTCAGGAGCATATGACACCTGTGCTCTTCCAGGGCTCAGTGAGTCTCTAAAAACTGCATGAGTGACGTGATATTACCTGTAGCTCATATGCTTATATAGTTTGATACTCATCCCTCCCCGCCTTCAGCCAACAGAATTTACATGGCAAGTGTGGTTTGTAAGAAATGGGTGTGTACTTACATTGATGGTAGGTGCTGAAAATGTGATCATGTTCAAGCTGGAAAGCCTACACCATGCACACCATGCACATCTGAGCAAATCCCAGCAGTTTCGTTATTCACTTTTTGTCATCAACAAGACATAATAACTCATGATAACACTGCTAGTGAGAAAATGCTGTGCTTTAAGGTTAGATGTTTTTTTTTTTAACTGCAGGCATGAATCAGTGTTGTAAATTCAATATGTCACTATATTAATTTATTAATTTTATATACTTATTTGAATTTTAACATATTTTAATCCTATTAAAATGATGTTTGTAAAAGTTGTCAAAATATTTTTGGTTTGTTTGTTTACTTGTGTTTTTATTCATGTCAAGAAAGAGCAAACCTACCTGTTGACCACATTTTATTGCATTTCAACACTCTTCATAAACTGAAAATAGGTCACACACTTTTTATTCAGACAAACATTAGAACCTTATCAGACCAATTTAGAGTAGCAGGTTGACCTAATGTGAGGAGAAAACCAGAGCATCCGGAGGAAACCCACGCAGGCACCAGGAGAGCATGCGATCTCCACACAGAAAGGCCCCAGTCAGCTGTAAGGTTTAAACCCAGAACCTTTTAGCTGTGGGATGACAGTGCTAGCCACTGAGCAACTGTGATCACACACAACAAACCCATGAAACAAAACACTCCGTATCCAAACAGTTGTCTCTGAAGAGCATGCCAAATAAATGTATGACACAAATGGTTACACAGAACCCCATGTTCTTTTTATTCTGCTGAAACGATGTAACTATCCAAATCAAACAAGGGTCAAATTTCTGTTTTTTTTTGTTAAGCTGTGGCTTTCACTTTATGATACTTTACCACTGGCACACTTCTCTGGTTTTAGTTAGATACAGTTATGAGCCTTTTTTTTGTGATTTAGGAGTGTGCATTATTGATTTCCTTATCTTTTACCTTTCACTTATGCTTAAAAATGTAAAAATAATTCTTATTACTTAAAAAAAAAACTTTTAGTGATAGTTTGAGAAACGGGTCTGTGTAGGATTATTATGGACTTCTGAATCTTTATATTTATACTAACCTTATATA
>JAQMYF010000001.1:46008128-46018174 GCA_030014195.1 Neosilurus mollespiculum
TTGTGCGGAGTTCTATATATATAATTGTTTTAGATGCTGGAAAATAGGACTTCAAGAAGCATTTATAGTGGATATTCTTCACACACCCTTCTAACTTAATTAGCATTATTCAGATACTGGAGATTAAAATATGTGAAAAAGCAAACTATTAATGATGTGTGAATTAAATGAGAAAAAAATATATTCTTCACCGACATGAACTATGAGGTTCTGCTAGGCTTTAGGCCTCCTAATGTCCTCAGCAGTGAAAATCCAGGAAGACGGCCTGTATTTTTAATCATCAGTCCACTATGGAAGAATGTGTTGACTCATATTGGAGTTTTTGAGGACAAACGCTGCCCTCTAGTGTCAAAAAAGTCACAATACCATAAAAGTCTGATATTATTTTAGAAAGTCAATAATTATTGCCTCACCAAAAAAATATAAATAACAAATAAACAAACAAACAAACAAACAAACAAACAGAACAGTTCTTTACTGTTACTTACAAAGGTAAGGTGTCACTGAACAGTCCCCTAGATGGAACATCCATCCGAGGCAAATAATTCTTATAATATATCCTACATAGGAACATAGGATATTTATTGTTTATTTTTACATTTTTAAGCATGGTGGTGTTAGGTGAGTTTTGAATGCTCTGTGAGTAGTGCAAGCAGAGCATAAATGCGTTTTGTAACACCGACTTTTAAAACTTATTCAAAGTTTTAGTGTACACACATAAGGAAAGCAACCTAAAATGACATTTTGTTGGTTTATGACGGCATCTTTTGAAACTCATTCAACGTTTGAATGAAGTGCTTTTTGAATTTGCATAGCTTTCTTCATTTTTTGGGGGCAAGCATTTAGTTGAATTTCTAGGATTTCAGAATGAGTGACCATGGCAATACTTGAGCGTTAATGTCTATTATTATTCATTCATGAGATTTTATCATTTCTGATTGGTGGAAAGCCATTGAATAATTCTTGTTATTGCATCATTGCCATGGGACAACTGAATTATTACACTATTGCCATCAGATAAGTCAGTTGATTATTGCAGGACTTGTGCAACATGGTAATGTGACAACAATTATAGAATTCAGCTTTCGTATAATATGGAGAATTATTTGGTCTTGGAAGGTGTTATCCTCTGGAGATGACAGCCCCTTGACCAAATAATTCACTATATCTTACTTTACTTCATTCAATAATTGCTCAGTATGCCCCAGATAATAAACGAACCAGTTTATTCCCATGTTGTATATACTAATGTCATAAATACTTACATTTAATAAACTACTCTGATATGTATTAACAAAGATATCAGTGAATTTAAGTCTTTTTTTATTAAATTATTTACATTTTATTCAGAGGTGAAAAAAGCTTATGAAAGATAACTAAATTGAAATACAAAACAGACATTTATGAAAAACCAAAAAGACAATTTTAATTATTCAAAGTTTTCAACCTAGAAATAGAACAGGAAAAATACTGATGAGTACTGATCAGTGATTATAAACTAGCACCTCAATCAATCAATCAATCAATTTTATTAACTCGATTTATCTACCCCTTATGGAGTGTGACAGTGCACAGTATAAACTATAAAAATATATATAAAAACATACAAGGTTTTGGGTAAACAAAAGAAATAGGTAACATAATACAAAATCCACAGAAAATCAAGGCTTGAAACAAAAATATTTACCTAATTGCACTAAACAACCAGTCTGTAATTTAAAAAAAAAAAATATTTTACATTAATGAATTTAAGCATAATTTGAATAATCACACACAGAGCCCCCTGATGGGGGAATCACATCAAAAGCTACCCAGGCATTATAAACAATTGGCAGCCATTTTGCTCACCTTGAACTTGGTCTACCTTTTCATAAGCCTTTGTTCCCAAGTTGCTAATCTGAAAATTTGATGGTGACATGTCAAGCAGTTGTTGAGATATAGGCATGTGTAGGCAGAAAAAAAAATAAAATAAAAACTGACCGAAGTGAAAACAATACCAGCTATGCTATTAAGGCTGCTATTAAGGCACCATTTCTCAAAACAGTGAGTTGCTCTTCAAATTTTAAATATAATGAGCCCTTGCATCAGTGCAGAAGCACACTACCAAACTTGGAACCCCGTATCATGGAACACATCTGCTTAGTAAATAAATGAACAAATAAATACTTTTTTAAAGAATAAAAGATATAAAATACAGTATTCATGATGTATATTTGTACAAAATGTTTTAAGAGCTAAAATATAGCATTAAAAATAATTTTATTTAGGAACACTTTTATTTATTTACTTCCCTTGGCCAAGAAACTAATTTCAACCATAAACTTTTATCAAAATGCCTTATAAGACAATGAAAATATATACATTTCCTCAAGTGTCTAAATGTTTTTGAAGGTAGCATACATACACTGTATTTATCATCCACAACAGCCCTTAAAAGTTCCCTGAAGAGCCTTAAAACAGAGCATTATTAGAGTAGAATACTTGAAACCTCCAACATACCCAGAGTTCCATTTTTTAAGATTGAGGTTTCTACTGGTTCTGTGATAATCACTCTGGGTTCACTCTGGGTAGAGCCGAGTGTTTCCCTATTAGAAAGGGTTCTGGCTTTGTTGTCTTGTGCCCAGAGCGTTAACAATCAGGAAGATGGACTGTCCTCTCTTGTCCAGTCTAGGCAGCCAGGTATGGCGTCTCCAACAGCATTCTGAGTGTCGGGGTAATTCTCAGAAAAAGAATGTGACCGTCCAAGCTCGGCAAATCCCAAACAGATACCCAGCAATGAGCTGCAGGTTCCCTCTATAGCATTAGGACCATCATCTGAAGAAACAAAATAATAAATCTGAGTGGACAATAAGGAAGCGGTCACTTAAACCATAAACCATGAAAGTCTGTCTCATCAGAGCAGTACGGACTCTACATCTCCTATCATATTTATTCATCACTTCAATAAAGAATTATCAAGTGCCTTACAAGCATTTGTTTAGTGCTGAAATAACTGAAAATTTCAGATTTAAGGCAATGGTGCTTAAATAGCAGTCTAAGGACCCACAGCTCAAAATAAGTTGAGTCAAGGTAAAATTTGAGGTTCCTGAAGCTGCAGCAATAAAGTAACCAACAGCAGATAAAATTTACACTTAATTTCGAATACATTCAAATTAATAGAATTATATTAGGGGTTATGTTAACGGTATTAAAAGACTCACCAGTGCCTTTTGTGGGTTGTGTTTCCTACAGTTCTGTGGCCCCATGCATAAACCTGATAACCCACATGCTCCTGCATACATACATCTGAATTTTTATCAGCTGTTGAAAATTGCCTCAGTGTATTTTTCTGATTAATAGGAGACATATGTATGAAGCCCTCATAATCCTAAAATCCCTGTCTGGTTGACTGATATGAAATGTACAGTTTATTGTATTCAGATTCAGTTTTCTCATTTTTAAGAATGTGTGGGTTATCAAGCTCATGCATGGGGCCACAGAGTTCATCCCATCATTTTTCAGACACAATTAAAACAAGACTTTATGGCATCAGGGCATGTCATATATATTTTACCATTTGCAGGGATTCCTGTAACATTGGTGGAATCTTTACTTTGAAATTCTTTCTGTAGGTGCAGGGCCTGACACACTTTCTTATGTGTGAACCAGTGTAGATTTTGACAACCCTGCCCACAGTAGACAACCTGGAGAGAAAGAAATCAATACAGTTAGCCTGTATCTTTACATACTTGTACTAGAATCAGTTTCAGTCAGAATAAATGTAAATATGTTCAACCAATTAATGAGAATCACATCATATCAAACTTAAAAATGACACAGAACAAAAACTACATGACAGGAAATAGAGATTCTCTGTACCATTTCACAGAATGAGCACTTCTTATCAGCTCCCCTTTCTCCGCATGTAGCACAAAACTCAGCATCCATTAGAGCCATCTGACCTGTTAAAGCCTGAGTAAGAACCGAGAAGGCTGTTGGGGGGTTCTCCTAGAAACAATAAACAGTTTGCTGATTTAACACTTGTATAAGGTTGATTAAAGGAACAGTTTGTAATTTTTATGCTCTTTTCCGCCTGTGAGGTAAATTACAATTCCACTGACAAATTCCCCTAACTGATCCCACCTCCCCTGGAAAAACTGCATATGCCTTGTGAGCTGTAATTTATGAAAAAGAGGCCAGAAACATAAACAAAAGCCTGCAATGGGGGAAAAACTACTTTGCATGTTAAGAGTCCGAATGTTCTTTGCAGGGAACTTTTAAAGTAGTAAGGACTAATACACACTGATAACTTATTATTCTACTAGTCAGTTGACCTCTATACAAAGTGTAATATATGGATGTTACAGGTTACACATGGTAAAGACATAATTAAAATATTAGTAATAAGTAATAGAGATTCACTGACAATTTCCACTGGAGCTATGGTTTGAACCAGCTGGTGCAACAGAGTTGCCTCACAGTAAGGAAACTTCTGGATACAGTCGCGAATAAAATTGTCCTGGTACTGAGGAAAGCCGTCACTGTCTCGTCCTTTTAAAAGCCTGAAAAAATAATCAGATGATTACCATCTGTACACAAAATATGCTATTAAATGTGATCACACTGAATGGGTAGTGTAATTAAGGGTTTCCATTTGCATCACTTTATGATAATTAACAAAATGACCTCTTGAGGAGAGCATCTAATTTGTCATCATGCTCTTGTAAGAACGCCTGGCACTTCTGTAGCACGCAGCTGATGTAGTGCATCTTCATAGCCAACACCTCATTCATATCCTGCTGCTTCACACACTGTTCACACAGCAGATCCATCACTCGGTAACACTTCTCTAGAGCTACAATGTCTGCTAGGAGCGGGCTTTCTTTCACCATCATCACCATCTAATGGAGAGTGGGAGGATGGGTGGCATTTGAGAGGAAGGGAAGAAAATAAAAAGATTAAGAATTTTACCAGGCATATTAAATAAACATGAAATACAGGGTTAGGCCTTGGAAATAAAGCATAATCAGCACAGTCTCTCTGATACCACTTGCTTGTACGTGAGTGTCAATGACCCCTGCAAAGGACCCTTTTACATAAACACGTAAATGTAAATATACATGTAAATGTAAATTATGAAAGCATGAACATAACCTAAAGGCAACTTTATATGTAAGAAGGACAAGTGGTATACTGTGAATGTTACTGTTAAATGTACTGTGAAATGTTACTGTTACTGTTACTGTTAAATTAAATAATAACTAATTGAAAGCTTTAGGAGCTTTGGCACTCCTTATGCCTGGTGGAATTAGCATTTTTCATTAAATAGTGAAGTCACTCTTCACTCCATTGATGAAGAGTAATTTCGTGAATATTTTGAGTAACTTTATACTACTTCACTAACAATAATTCACTTTCAGTCTTACTGAAATAAAGTTATGCACTCATTGCCAGGCTTCATTACCTTTTGTGTGAGCTACACGGAAGGTACTGTGACACACTGATTTTCGCTCCACAGGAAATTGTGTGTGTGTTTCTCTGTCCGCAGTCCATGAGTGCACACTCAGTCCTCATAAGTTATAACCTTTCACTTGAGCTATATATTGTTCACGTTATTATTACCAGACATTTGAGAGCTTACGTAAATTGTGCTAAAGTAAAGTAATTTTATGATAGTCATTACATTTATATAGACAGGAACTTTCCATGAGAGCTTGTGGAAATTGTACTAAAGTGGGACTGGTGGAGCGAACACACAGAGAACGCAAGGGTTAGCTCCACCAGTAATTTGATAGTCGGGTATCAAAATACTTTTGGCGATAAAATGTATGTTAAACACAATACACTGTATGGCCAAAAGTATGTGCATACCTGACCATCACACCCATGAATAGGAAGCATGCATGCTGTGGAGCTACAATTCACTGCATTAATACTTTGAAGTCTAACCCCATGGGCTCTAACAAGACAATGCCCCATGCACGAAAGCAGAATGTCGAAAGACGTGGTCTGCCAAACTTGGTGTAGGCGGCTTTGCATTGGCCTGAACTGAGGCCTGACTGCAACCCCTGAACACCTTTGGGATTAATTTGAATGCTGCCTTTGTGCCAGGCCGTCTCATCTTACATCAGTGCTTAAGCTCAATAAAGCTCTTGAATCCGCATGGACACAAATTCCCATAGATACATTCCAACATCTAGTGGAAAGTCTTTCAGAAAGATTTAAGGCTATATATAGAAGTGAAGAAGGGACCAACTCCATATTTTGGAATGGGATGTTCAACAAGTACATATGCGTGTTGGATGGTCAGGGGACCACAGATATTTGGCTATACAATGCTAAATGTGTGTTACTGTCATCATTTTGGCATCTCAATTGTCTTGACCCAGTTAAATAATGGCAATAGCAACATACGGCTTTTTAAACTACTGTAGCCACAATTGCACAGGTGCCAGTCAATTGAGGTGATTATTGTTTTTATTTGTATAAGGAGTGTCTAATGTAAGGGAGATCTGGTGACTAAGAGGCATTCCCAAACGATCTGTAAACACACCTCCTGGAAAGATTTTAGTCTCCTCCATAGGGTTCTTGGTTAGTCAGAATACCATTTCCTTTACCTTAACTTGAATTTAATTGCCTCTGGTAAATGGACGTCACTGAAAAATATTTTGAAAAACTGCGTACAATTTTATTCATATTTGTCCTGTAATTAGTTCCATCAAATACTAACATGTACACTCATCAACCATAACAGTAAAACATTATGACCACTGACATGTGAAGGGAATAACCTTGATTATTACTCGTTACAGTGGCACCTGCCAAGGGGTGGGATGTATTAGGCAAAAAGTGATCAGTCAGTTCTTGAAGTTGATGAGTTGGAAGCAGAAAAAATGAGCAAGTATAAGGATCTGAGTGACTTCGACAAGGGCAATATTGTGAGGGCTAAACAATAGGTTCTATTCATCTCCAAAATTACACGTCTCATGGGGTTTTTCTAGTATGCAGTGAAAAGTACCTACCAAAGGTAGGGTTACTGGTCTGTCTGGGGAGCGAAGGCGAGTACATCTGGTCTGATCCCACATAAATTGTACTATAGACAAACTGCTAAAACTGTATTTTGGAATGGGATGTTAAACAAGTACATATGTGTGTTGGATGGTCAGGGGACCACAGATATTTGGCTATACAAGCTATACTATGATAGAACAGTGTCAGGACACACAGTGCATTGTTGTAGTGTGTGGGGCTGAATAGCCACAGATTACGTAGGTGGTGTTAATGTTATTTCTGATTAGTGTAGAACTGTGACATACTTTTTTTTTTAAGCATAGTTTCATGGCCTCAACTGAACTCATAGGTTGAATTAATTAGTTTTGTTAAATTTAATGAAATTATTAGGGGTCACTGTTAGCAAATCATAACTCAATACCCCATTCATGCAGAAGAATTTTCCATTATGTTCTATGACAATCTTTAGCTATATGTTGAGTTATGCAGAAGTTTTGCAATTTATAAATAATAAAGAAAACATACAGCTTTAAATGCAATTCCTACCTTAACTGGGTTAAGATTGGTGGTCATGATGATTTTATGTAAAGGTGCTGCCAGTTTTGGAGGCAGTATGGGTTCTTTCTCTAAACCCTGAGGTCTGGTGTAGTATTCTAATCTCGTTCGTGAGAAGAAGTTATTGATCACTGTCACACAGTCGTGCTGACCTGGCAGTACATAATACAAAATAGAAATTGCTGCTTGGGGGGTTGTATACAGTATAGCTAGGCAATGTGTGAACATTGCCTGAAGTACTCACCCACAAAAGCTGCCATTTGTGCTGCGGTCCGTCCCACGGAGTTGACCAGGTCGGTCTCTGCCCCAGCGTCCAGCATCATCCATGTAATCTCAGCATTACCTAAACATGAGTTTAACAACAGCTACGAATATTTGCTCAAAATACAACAAAACGAAAAAGAAAACTCACAAATCTTTTACACTGCAGACTGCTCTTTATATTTATAAAAAAGTAAAAATGTATTTGACTTTTTGTAGGTTGTTGACCAAATTAACACCCATTTTTACCACAGAATACAGTTGTGTTGTCACCTGAGAGGCTGGCAAACATGAGAGCAGTGTACCCATACTCATGTTCATTACAGTTGACATCAGCTCCATGCTGCAACAATAATCTGCATAAGTCCACTTGCCCTTTATAAGCAGCATGCATGAGAGGAGTCATGCCATTCTGGATGGAAAGGTTATGGGAAAATTGTAAAATAGACAGAAGTAAGATTGTAAGTTAAACTGCACCTTTTACTGAAATGCATTCATAAGAAAAGACACCTGATTTGATTATTTAAGGCAACAAACTATTTTTTGTATTTCTGCCTCCATTTTCACTTCTAATCAGCAAACATTAGTATTTTCGCATTATTTGTATGACTCATAAGCTGAGGTGCTTCTCAGCCAGAGCTGACTGAGTGCGTTGGTGGCATAGATTGCAAGCCCCACATCTGAGTTTGACAGGCCGGAAGCTTGTGGTTTGCTGTTTTAAACCACTCTACTTTTTGACAAAAGAGTCTGAAGGAGCCTGTATTGTGGGCTATACTGAGTGCCGCCTCTCTATTATCAAAACCCCTCTGAGCTGCACGTCCGCCTCTCACAAGTCTCTACCATATGTCTGTCTAACAATGGCCAGCATGTGCCCACAATTCTCTCCAGCAGGCACTGTACAAATTTATACAAGAGCTACTTGCATCATTTACACCTAAATTACAAATTTTATCAGTATACGATTCTGATTGGTCAGAAGGTGTTGATTAATTCTCCATAATAGCATGGCTCTGAAAACAGGGTTGCCTTTAAGTCGATTCTTTTGCAACAGTTTGCACAAGAACATGTACAGCAGACATTCCACATGAATGGATTTAAAAATGTGTAATTGTTAATGTATTTTCTGGGATGTATCTTTTATTTTTATTTATTCCTAATTTTTTTTTCAGTGTTCACACATTCACAGTCGGAGGTAAAACTTGTTGTTTAGGTTTGTGCCATAGCAAAGAATCTCCAGAACAGAGGTCTTTTTGGTTTCTGTATAAAATTTCAAGCTACATTTTTGTCTTATTAAACACAAGAAAGAGAAATAAATAGATAGAGTTATGACAGAAGGACTGAAGCTTATAGCTGCTATAGGTGGTAATAACAAAAATGTATTTTTTTTTACTGATTTTTATTAATAAAAATGTAATGATTGGCAAACTGATGTAGTAAGAAAAATAAACATGCCTCTGTCGGAAAATAATAAACTTATAGTATATTAAATTATTATTATATTTTATGGCATATTACACTTTTTACTGATTATTTTCCTATAACAGCATGCCCCATGTTTATGTGTTTAATTATATGTGTTCATGCTATAAAGTTTATGCTTTACTTAATTACCCATACCTCATCCAGACAGTTAACCCGCACTTCCTTACTGTTGAGAAGCCGGGTGGCCTCTTGCACATCCCCTGCACAGAAAAGATTCATATGGGTCAAATAATTACAAACTACTAGATTGCTAACACCAACATAACCAAAAGTAGCTATTATTCATGTGTTTGATGTTCTGTTTCATGATCATCACAGTAAAAACATGAATATCATGTAACATCAGACAGGCCCTGTTCTCGTTGGCAGTGCTTATCAGTGTAGAAGCAATGCTGATGCCAGTGGTCTATCAACTAACACCAACTTCTTGATACCCAATACTGACTACGCCAACTCCCTGCAAGCTTGTAGAGTCAAATTATTCAAAACAGATGAATGCAAATCAGCCAGCATAACACTTATACAATATAAATTAATCAGGTGAGCAGATTAAAACATGTGATAAATATATAAAACTGATCTAGTGTGTCAAGTTGATATCATCCCTGACACTGGTACTTAGTATTCAGTTGATCATTACCATTCATTCATTCATTCATTCATTCATTCTTTGAAGCGCTAAATCCTAATTAGGGTCGCAGGGAGGCTGGCGCCCATCTCAGCCGACTCTGGGAGAGGGCAGAGTACACCCTGGACAG
>JAQMYF010000001.1:46026496-46070329 GCA_030014195.1 Neosilurus mollespiculum
TATATATATATATATATATATATATATATATATATGTTTGTGTGTGTGTGTGTGTGTGTGTGTGTGTGTGTGTATATAAAATGTGTGTGTATATATTATATGTATATGTTTTTTGATAAAACGTAATGATAATACCTTGAACAAGTTCAAATGAAACTAGGTTTTTCCGTCACTCTCACTACCTGTCACCCAGATGCCTGGTAGACTATTAGTCTGTCAGTTTGAAGTTGGCGGATGAAACTTCAGCACTGCTTCTGATCTTGGGACATCTCTTTCACTCGTTCGAGGCTGCATCCTGTGCGCGAAGTCTAACCATCTCTTTCTTGGGCGCCCTCTTGGTCTCTTTCTGCATGGTTTCCATTCCCTCATTCTCTTCACAGTTTGTTCTGGTGGCATACGTGACACATGTCCAAACCAGCATAGGATGTTCTTTTCAGTTGTCAGTATGACCGGCTCTACTTTTGATACTTTTCAGATGTCAACATTCCTCTTTCGTGGCAGTGGTGGTCCGGTGGTAGGGTGCTGGATTACCGATTCCAAGGTCGGGGGTTCAAGCCCCACTATCAAGGGGTTGACACTGCTGTCCCTGCAGTCCAGCTAACTGGGTTATCAAAGGCCGGCCATGTCTCTCACTGTCTGTGGTGAGAGGCATGTAAAAGAACCATTGCTGACATTTGTCAAGAGTAGGCTGCATAGCCGTCAGCAAGTTTCTGCCCTGCGATGGCCTGGCGATCTCTCCAGGTTGTACTCTGCCCTCGCCCAGAGTCGGCTGAGATGGGCACCAGCCTCCCTACGACCCTAATTCGGATTAAGCGCTTCAGAAAATGAATGAATGAATGGACATTCCTCTTTCTGTTTCTTGTAGTTACTCCAAATATTAAGTGTAAAACTTTTCTCATCTGCTTGTTTAAGATGCTCTTCAACTTTTCTATCACGGACCACGTTTCACTGCCATAGAGGAGGATTGGTCGTAATATAGATGTGTCATTTGGTATTGCCAATTAGCCTAATGTGCATGACTTTGGACTGTGGGAGGAAACCGGAGTCCCTAGGGAAACCCACACAAGCATAAGATGACCATACGAACTTTACACAAATACATGAGCCCGGGACTTGAAACTCAGTACCATCTTGCTGTGAGGTGGACACGATAAATTCTACACCACTGTTCCACCGTCACCCAAGAATCACACATATAATATAAATGCGTAGAGGGTTGCTCTTTGGCAATAACTGAAAATGTGTTCTGATGTATCTTCTTTACAGAAAATGAGTCAAGGGTGATGAGACTGAGGATAAAAAAATGAATTGCATCTTTTTTCTTCAGGCCCTACAAACATAAACACCACCAAAGGGTCTAATGGAAGATTAGAAGCAAGTTTGATTATTGAAACCATCATGGCATAGGATTCATAACTCAATTTGTCAAAAATACTAAAGGGCTTTGCACACACCAGAAACCTAACATATAGACTGGGCTGGATAAAGTCATGTATCATATCTTATTAATTAATCAGTGTTGCCTATATATTACTAACACATTATTCTGACTTACCATCTGTCTGTTTTTCGTTTGAATACTTTTGAAAAACTGAAGTGCACAGACAGGCAGTGATTTATTACCCTTCAATGAAAGAGGAACTGAAGAACCCATTTAAAAGTTCATACTGGATAGGACACTAGAAATGTTTACACAGTAAAATACAGAAAGCAGTTATATGGCAGTATGCAAATCCAGCCCACGCAATACTGGTTTACCTGGTGAACAATTAGGTGCATGTAGAGTTGTGCGGTCCTAGTTTGCATACAAAATCTTTTTTTCAGTCCTGTGAATTTTTCTTTGCTGAACTGCTACATTTAGCAATTTATTTAATTACTTATTTATTATAAAAAAAACTACAACAGCAATAAAAGGATGTAATTTACATGACTGCTTCATCAAACTACCTGCCTGACAACAAGCTGTGTGTGTGTGTGTGTGCGTGTGTGTGTCTCCCCCCCCAGACAGTATGGCATCCCACTGTCTTATTTGTTAAATATAATTTTTGTTTCTTGTCTGGACTTTTCTCAGCAGCCCTGAGGTTTGAGGCTGGTGACACTCCACAGTGTGGAAATGCCAAATCATTGTATGGCTTATGGAAATAGATTAAACGGCCTGATCTGGACGATGTCCACTAGCATACTAGTCAGGAGGTGATAAGAATTATAGGTCCTGTTCTCGGAAAAGGTCTGTGAATTAATATCCACAATATTTTAATAATGCAGGTTTTTTCCCCTCAACATCATGGTTTGGAAAGTTTCAATCTACATGACTGCACTGTGCATGTATGCATTTATTTATTTATTAATTCACCTTCAGTAACCTTTTGATTCTGGTCAGGGCTACAGTGGATCTTAAGCCTTTCACTAAAATCAAGAAATACATCACGGATGATATGCCAGTCGATCTCCGAGATTCATGCACATGAACATTCTCACACTCAAACAGCAGCATGTTTTTTAGATGGTGAGAGGAAACCAGATAACCCAGAGTAAGCCCACATACGCAGGTGGGAGAGAAACTCCACACAGACAATAACTCAAAGTCAGGATTGATCCTAGGACCCTGAAATTGTAATGTGGCAGTGCTGCCTGCTGTACTACCATGCTGCCCGAACAAAACAAGAGCTTGCCTTTTATCTACCAGCTGTTCAGCTTTTAGTCTGACTGCCTTTTTAAGCAGCTGTGCTTATGCACCACTTATGTTGCAGTGTAACTTTGCTAGATTCTGTAAGATCACAAGCATCACATATCCTACAGAAAGAATCAGTCACATAAAGATAGCTAGCGATTGAAAATACAAGCTCTGGTTAAAAGGGAAAATGGTGCCGAAGGTTTCTGTGGGATTTGGAAGAAGAAGAAGCCTTGTCACATGTAGCTCAGCAAAATTATTTTCTTCGCACATCCCAGCATTTTAGGAAGTTAGGGCTCTGAGCATCTCTTAGCCTTGTGGATGCAATTAAGATGTAATTAACAAGCTAAAATATTTACTATCAAAAATTGTCTCTCTCTTTTTCTCATTTTTGCTCTCTCTCGATTGACAGCTGGCTCCCGCCTTTCTCTCTCTTGTAGGATTTCTTTCATGCTTGAATTTGGGGCATGATGACATTTGAAGTTTCTGAAGTATAGTAAGACTGGTGCTTACAGATTTTCCACCATACTTGAGCCTCCATAACATAATGCAGTGCGCTGTTTTTTTCTCCCTTCACGTTTTTATTTTATCATTTTGTAACAAAAATTCCCCCGCGATTCCCCAAATTGAAAGGTTTATGTACAACACCCCAATTTCAACCTAGCCTAAATATTTGATTGCTGTGTATTGTTAGCGCAGTATATTGCACTATGTAATATACCATGTTCTCTAGTGTAATAAAGGGATAATAAAGGAGAGGGACTTTCTCTTTCTTGTCTGATGTAAGTAAATGGTGAGGTACGACGATTTCCCTTTCGTTTGCGAGGTGTGATCTCTGTCTGTGTGACTCAGTTTCCCACCTAATTCACACTGTGTAAATTAACCCAGCGATGACATCCTGAGACTTCCCGTAGCATTGGTGATACCAGGTTATGCAAACAGCTAGTGCTGGTGTTGGATATCTTCTGTGCATACTTAATAAATGCAATACTGTCATTTTAAGCATACCGTGGATAAATAAATCTGAGCTGGAAATTGTATTTCTTGTGTACAATTTTAGGACAATGATTCCAAAGTGGTATCTGGCACCTCCTGTGTATATGGGGTCAAGCTGCAAGAAATGTTTAGCTCGAGCTGAAGGTAGGTAGGGTTAGATGTGAGGGATACAGCAAAAAATATACTACAGTATAGGAAATACATCACAAGACAAGGTGAGCATTTTGGATTATTTACAGCTATAAAATTATGTGTGTAAAAATTAGGAGAGAAATTGACCCCTAAATGAATCTTTTGCTGAAGGATCTTGAACCATTTTTGCTGGTACCACAGAGAAGAAAAAACTTCCCATGATTAACTTTACTTAAAACTAAGATAGGAGTAACTGAATTACCTCTTCCTGTATAATATAAACTCCAGATTGCATTTGTCATGATTTGTGTAACTGCTTCCGAGACTTCTTTAAAATCAGGTCAAAAAATTAAGTTAATAACTTTCTTTGTGCCATCTTAAATTTCAGTAGTTTTAGTATTTAATGCTGTTTGGGCAGCACTTAATTTCAGTTGAGCAACAAATAAGTGATTGTGCTTGGATATGTACTGATAAGCCACAGACAGACAAAAATACCTTAAAAAAATAAAGGTAGCATAAAATAGAGGTTTTGAAGCAGTAGGCGTTCAAATGATGGATGTAAAAGCCACAGCACTGCAAGGCAGACACTGTTAGGCCCTTAACCCTACCTACATAACCCTATCCACATCCTGCACAGTACTGAGACAAATAAATTTAGATATGCTTCCAAGCAGTCATTTGTGTGAATGCTTGTTTTTTTTTTTATATTGATGGTAATGGATGACTTGATTTGGGAGTCATCAGTGGTTGTACAGCTGAAAGGATTTCTGTATATGCATATTACTATGCACCAAAAATTCAACATATTCCTCTGCACAAGAATGTAAAACCTTGCTTATGGAGAATATGGGTTACTGATGAAAAACCAGCTTTTACATTCTATTATCAAGGGTGTTTTGTAATTTTTTTGCAAAAGTATGAATCGGATGTATTAGACAGAGAGTGAACAGTTGTGGGGGTGTTACTGGTATGTAGTAATAAGTACCTGCCAAAGATGGTCCAAGGAAGGAGAACCGGTAAACTGGTAAGAGTGTCATGGGTGCCCAAAGCTCACTGATGTGTGTGACTAGCTAATGCTAGTATGTCTGGTCTGATCCAGGCTTGTGAAAAATTCCGAATTTGGAATTTCAGTTCAATTCATTTGAAGAATTGGAATTTGAATTGAGTTGGCTCCACCCCACAAAATGTTGAATTGGAATTTGAATTCTAATTACAGGAAGTGGAATTAAATCCATTGCAATTCAGAGAAATTCCTTATAGCAAAGTAACAGAAATAATTTGTTAGGGTTAAAAAAGGTTTTGACTTAAATTCTAAAATACTTTACAAACACTAAAATGAAACACTAATTCCCTCCATTTTGAATAATTTGTAATATTCTTTTTCTTTGAAAATGAACAAATGACACAAAATTGTGGTAAATGCAATAATCTTTTATTACAGTTCTTAATTTATAGGGTAACATTGTTGCATCTAATTGTCATAGGTTCCTCAAAGGTTTTATCTTTGAGACGACATCTTTCTGAATTTCGTTCCTGCAACACTAAAGATCCTCTCAACAGGTGCAGAGGATGCAGTTAATGCCAGATATTTGCAGGCAAGTGCAGCTAGTTTTGGAAAACTACTCTGGTTTTCTTTCCAAAACACCAAAGGATCAGCATCCTCTGTCAGGCATGGTTTACACAGGAAGACAGGGAGTTCATAGTAATAATATTTGTATGAAATATGTAAAACAGTCATGTATGGAATATACTGTAAAGCATGATCCTGGAATACACCAAAATTATCAACTGGAATTTCATGGAATTTCCTTCAATTCGAATTTGAATTGCAATTCTACTTCCTGTTTGCAACCTCAATTCAAATTCATGGAACTTAATTGGAATTTGGGAGACATCCTCAATTTACTTTGGAACTTTGCACAAGCCTGGTCTGAACCCACGGAAACACTACAGTACCAACTAAAGGGAAACTCATAGAGTGCAAGGCACCTTCATTCACAAGGTGCAAATGGATTATGGTGACAAGTACACTGATTAACCTGAAAAATCTGCCAAGACATAAGCAAAGTGAAAGCATAATGTGTAATGAAATGTCTCCCCCTAGAGGGTGTTTGATCAACTTTTATTCACACATTATTTATACTTATTGATTTGATCTTAAAAAAATGTAAAAAAAAAAAAAAAAAAATTCACATGCACACATCATATCCAATTTATGTGGTGTGTTGCTTGTACCACACCCTACTTTAGAAATAAATTGCATAAAAATATGTGCATAACTTTTTGAGTTGTCTTGCACACAAACAAACGGACAAACTAACAAACATTTCCTCCTATGAAAATGTAATGACTGTTAAAATACTGGCTATGATAGAAAGGTATCAAAACATGGTGTATTACAGCTTGCTGCGTATGCAGATCAGACAGGTGATGTTAATTTTATAGCTGATTGTATGTGAAAGTTTTTGGAAAGTGGAATTAACTTTATAATCTGCAGTGCAGTTTGATAAATTCAAACAGGAAGAACTAAAAAGCAGCACAGTGGTTAGCACTGTCACCTCACAACAAGAAGGTATTGGGTTTAAATCTCACTGCTGACCGGAGCCTTTCAATATGGAGAATGTATGTTCTCCCCGAGCCTTTGTGGGTTTCCAACCACAGTCCAAAGACATGCGGATTAGGTCAGTAGGCTCTAAATTGCCATTAGATGGGAATTTGAATGGTTGTTAATCTGTTAATCTGTGTTCACCCTGTGAAAGATTACCAATCTGCTCAATTGTACCAGGACACTCACCTGGAATCAGCTAGGATTGCCTCCATCTTCCTCACAATGGATAAATGGAATAGATGATGGATGGATGGAGGAACTGCAATCAAATATATATTTTTTTTAAGGTAGTGTTTTTTAGTGTGTTAAAATATGTTAATGTTTATGATGTAATTCAAATGACCTTAGGCTTTCATTAGAAATGAGTTGTGAGTAAACTGGTCTTCTGTTCTGTTTAATACAAGAAACTGTAAATATTACAGATGTGATGGGTGGAGGAATATAGGATTATAGTACATCAAACTTTGGCAAAGCTGTGTGTGTGCATGGGTGAGTGCATGTGCACAATGGTAGGAACTGGACTATGCTCAGGCATGTCCTTGCTGTAATACGACACATATCCCATGTCTGGCTTACTGAAGTTCATGCTGTCAGAGAGATGAGCTGCTCTATATTTAGCACAGAGCAGCACTGAACCTGAACACGGCAGTTACTTTGTGCTGGAGTAGTTACTTTGACACACACACACACACATCACACTCAATCTGTAGTGGAAAGGACATTACAGCTGGTAAGCTTTTCAAAGCAGGAATTTTTATTTTGCTCTTTATGTACTGTTTCACCACAGATAAGCTGGGTGTTCAGGAACGTGGTGGTGATAATGCGTGGGAAATTCCTGGCACGGAAACGGTTACAGAAAATAAGGGAGTGAAAGAGTCCGGTGAATTTTCTGCTGCATTGCTTTCAGAATGGTGGTTTTATGAAGTGGTATCTGATTGTGAACTGTTTGTTAACTGGATCCATTTGATATTTCACCATTTTTAGGACTGCTTAATATAACAACATTTTGCATTTGAATGTGAGCTGTTAAAAAGATATACTTCATTCATACTTGATTACTTACTAGCCTGACTGCTGACTCAAGCCTAATAATGTAAACCTATTGCAGTTATCAAATTGTCAGTTGTATTTAAAGTAGATAGTATGCAATGTGACAACAGCTTGAGAGATTGAAAAATGCTTTTGTGAATGTTTTGTGGCTTCTGTGAGATCAGGTGGAAACTGATGCACCACTTATTTACTTTATACTACAATAGTTACATATAGACACAAATGGCTTCATCTGAAAAAGGAAGAATAGTGTGAAAAGATGAAGTATGCAGATTTAGAGTAGAATTTTCCATAAACAAAAGAAGACATTAAAACTTGTTTTACACATAATGAGTGCCACAGCAACTACTAAGGCTTCCAAGGTTAGGTGAGTTTAGTATAAACTGATGTCAAAATGCTGGTGCATAAAAATCATATATACAATACAGAGGCTGGAGATGAACGTTAGGTTGAAAATCTTATTGTTTATTTAAACAGCAGTCTATATCCATTTTGAAGAATGTCAAAAAAATAAACAAAAAAATAAATTGGAAAGAGGCTGAGCAGGACAGTGTAGGGGTGCAAAGTCATGTGAATGATGAATCTTGATCAGCATATATTTGAAAATGTGTGCCGCCTCACAGACTCTCACTCAAGGGCAGGGGGGTGGGGAAAATCCACCAGATCTAATTAGAGGGTGTTAACGTGAATAATTTATTTATTTATTTATATGTTTTTTAAATAAAAAAAAAAATTCATGAAGTAGTGCATGTTGCATGTTGTAGAACAGTTGATGCATGTGTCAGCATGGGCTTTGCAAGGCTCAGGATAATCTTTAATGTTCTAGCTTCCTGTTTCTGGAAGTTTTTCAGCCAGTTGGTATTGTTGGACTGGCATGATTTAAAAAAAAACGTGCTTCTATGAGTCACACTGGATAACAGAATCTATACAATTCATTAAATGTAACAGTGTTTTTTTTTTTTCCAGGACTTTTATGAATACCGGTAAGCAGCAGAAGCCAGTGCTTACAGGCCAACGGTTTAAAACCAGGAAAAGGGGTGAATGTCCATTTCCAGCACTCTCTATTTACACCGTAGGATGTTCTAGTGATCAAGCAAGACTAAATAGCTTTTTATTGGCTTTGAAGTCTAAAAAAAATATATTTCCAAGACTTTTATATTACTCACATAAACACACACTTCCCCTAGGTACTCATGTGCTGCAGTCTTTTACTCACTGTTGCAAACGTCCCAGTAGTAGTGCTTTCCATTAATAGCCTGTTTACGTCCACTCTTGTGCAACACTAAGCAGTGTGCAGACCCTCATAGCACTTCACTACTGCTGCCTTTTACCCCTGAACCACACACTCACACAAATAAGCACTGAGATCAGAAACAGCAGCACTGAAGCTGCCCACGCTGGTTAAGATAGAGGACTTTTCCAACATGCTTTACATGATTTAAATGTTTAGCACTAAGAGCACTGAAATTGTCGCACAATGTTTAATAGACAAATCCTCAGGAAAATCTTTTATCCTGTACTTGGCCAACAAAATGTGACTCAGGACACTGGTGTCACACTTTAAACCCTTGCTCTATAGGTGCTACTGACTGTTCAAACGTGAAGTCACAACCAGACTGTTAATGTGTGTACTTCCATCCATTTGATCTGCTTTATTCATGAACCATGTAGAGTAATGACGAGCTGTAATTGGCTGTGATCTCAATAGAAAGTGCAACGTTCACTATATGAAATAGCATGATGTATTGGGTCACTTTCCATTGAATATTTTGACCTGTTCTCTAGGACAAACATTTATTCACATTAGCCTAATGTGCATGTCTTTGGACTGTGGGAGGAAACCTGAACACCCATGCATTCAAACTCTACACAGAAACACTCTTCAGCCTCAGGGCTTGAACCCAGGATCTTGCTGTTAGGCAAGAGTGCCGACTACTATGCCACCAAATCCCCCTCACTAAAATGTCTTTAGCGAAAACATAATGAAAAGTAGCACAATCCATTCTGTACCAGTCCCACAGTTAGCTCAGTTTTTTATTAATATATTGTGATCATTGCAGATGAAAAGGAGAAATTTGAGCCCACGGTTTTCAGAGACACAATTATTCAGGGCCTTAACGAAGCTGGAGGTGATCTCGACGCTGTAGCCAAGTTTCTAGATGTCACCGGTTCAAGACTGGACTACCGCCGCTATGCTGACACTCTGTTTGACATCCTCATTGCTGGAAGCATGCTTGGTATGAACTAAGAAAGAGGAATGTTAGTCTATGCTGTACTTTTGTTCTTTTCTTTGCCATGTTTTAAAAGCTAACTTTACTATCTGTACTATGCATAGCTTATAACATGACCAAGAGCAACATTGCTCAGATAATCACTTCACTGTACTTTGTCTAGAATAAGCTTATGTTCAGGATTTCTCTGTAAACATGGCTACAGCTAAATGGTTTATTTTGTGGTTTATATAAAGTTACACTAATCAGAGGGACAAGTATGAACTCTCTTAAAGAAACAGTTCAGGCAAAGTGATTACCAGTTTTCAGAGACTGCAGTTCGTCAGTAATTAAATGTACATAGTAGGTATGCAAATACTGTATACAGTCTGTTGCTATGTACAGGTTGTCATCCCCACATTCAATTTAACTAAATATAGTAACTATGTCTAATCTAAATAACTGCTGATTATTACTATTTATACACCAATTTGATCTGCCTTATCTATTTTATGAGTTATTTATAGTGATGAATGTTTTTCTGTAAAACTAGAGGAGCTCTCAGAGGTACAAACCTTGCCAAGCTGAAAAAAATAAAGTACACAGCACCCCCTGCTGACCCTGCTTTAATACCACACTTCATAACTTTTCACAACGTTAAAGAATATTGAAGAAATTCCTGGATCCAGCTCACAACCAAAATTTAATGGAGTCTTACTTGGGCCATACGCTACCCTTCCCAAATAAGAGTCACAGTTTGTTCATAACGTTTTCTGTCAAGTTGCTAACAGACAAACAAACCAGTGCTAACAAAAACATAGCTCACTTGGTGGACATAAGAATTAATAAAGAGTTCAGTACCAAGATGCACTGTATAGCCAAAACTATAGACACCTAGGAAGGTCACACCCATATATGTGCCTTTCCATAAACTTAGAAGCCAAAAAGTTAGAAGTACACAATTGTATAAGTGTGAGCTGCATGAGGACATGCCAGGGCTAGAGTGGAAGAACATAATTTCTTGGTCAGATGTCTACAAATTTGCAGCCATATAGTGAATTAGCAGACTTATGTACTACATACATATTTCTGTTGGTTTGAGGTGTTATGTTGTTTATATTTGTTGATATTATGTCCTTAGGTTTTACAGATATAAGTGGTTTACAGGCATGCACTTCATGACACCATTAACCTCTAACCTCTGTTTCTGTCCCAGCCCCCGGGGGATCCCGCATTGACGATGGGGACAAGACCAAGGTGACGGTCCACTGTGTGTTCAATACAGAGGAAAATCACACTGCTGCTCGCGGCTATGCTCAGGTAATGCTTGCTAATGCTGAGATGGTGTTTCCCTAACACATCCTCGCCGAGCTTTAATACAGAATTCCAGCCATGTTGTGTCACTTCTTTAAATGTTCTGAAGTACAGATCTACTTAACACTCTTTGTATAAAATGTGCTAATATTTATTAGTGTTAATTTTGAACACTTGTATGGATAGATATGGAATTTCCCCCCATTTTGTTTGCGTACATATCGACAGGTTTTCAATAAACTTATCAGGAGATACAAATATCTGGAGAAGGCTTTTGAGGAAGAAATAAAAAAGGTACTCTTCTTGTACTCTACATGTTCCATCAGATGGGGTTTTTACTGTGTGAAGGTAAAACAGTTCTTCTTGCATCTTTCATCAGGCAGCCTAATTACTGTTATGATATAAGAGCTATGAGCTTTTTGTTATTATGAGTCACTGTTGTCTACGTGTCTTCCATTTATAACTCCTCTGACACATCCTAATTATAAACTTGCACCTTGATTATGAAATTGACCGCATGCGAAGAAATATTTTCTTTTGCCAAAGCTTTGCTGCTTAATAGGAATATTATGCTGAGATCACCAGTGATCAGGGTATGAAGGACTTGCGTCAGTACTTATTATACAGTATGACTCTTATTATTTTACTCAGTTATTTGTTTATTATTAGTAAGTTGGGTCCAAAGCATACAAACCAAATGACATAACTGTGGACTTTTAAAACTACTAGCAATAAATACTCATTATGTCTACATTTCTGCTTGCTGTATAATTAAAACTGCTACACCACAGGCGGAGGATAAACTCTGGCTCTGATGAGCCACTAGGCTCAGGTATAAAAAGCTCAGACTTACTAGTAAAAGAAGAATACAGTTTTTTTTATGGAATGTTTTTGGAGTGATTTGAAAGGTGTTTTTTTTTTTTTCCTTCTGTGTAACACTCTGCATGTTGCTTTTTTCCTGGACAGCTACTTCTCTTTCTGAAAGCCTTCAGTGAGTCTGAGCAGGCAAAACTGTCCATGCTGACAGGGATCCTGCTTGCCACTAGTACACTGCCACCTGCCATCCTTACCAGCCTCTTCAGTGATAATATAGTGAAAGAAGGTTTGTGGAAAAATTATACTTTTACTTACACCCTCTCTCTCTCTTTCTCTCTCTCCTGCTCTCTGTCCTGCTCTCCTTCTCTCTCTCTCTCTCTGTCTTTCTATTTATCTGCTTAATAAACAGCATTTTATTTCACATTTCAATAATACAATAATAACTGTCAGTAAAGATAATTTGGAGATAAACCACATATCAGTGCAACCTAAAGTTTTTAGAATCATCCTTTTGTGTATTGTTTCAAAGTATGGTTGTTTCACTCACCTTTATGTCAATCTTTTTATACAGGAATTGCTGCTTCCTTTGCAGTAAAGTTGTTCAAGGCATGGATTGCTGAGAAAGATGCCAATTCTGTAACTTCAGCCCTGAGGAAAGCCGGCCTCGATAAGAAACTCCTTGTATGTTTACCTGTGTGTGAGAGATTGCGTGAGGATTCAGTAATGGATTTTATTATATTGCATAGTATGTGTGATTTGATGGGCTGTCAAGCAGTCTGGAATTTCCCTGTACGGACCGAACAGTAACATTTGTTTCAGCCATCGGGCACTCGACCAATACGCGAATGTCAAATAAAGTCTCACTTCTTATTAAAAAAGTACACTACCACATTTAACCTTACTCTTGGTGAATTAAATCCCAAAAGCTGAGCATGCAGACAGAGTCGTGTTGTTGATACAAACTTCGTTTGTTTTTGTGAGCACAGTCTCTTTTCAAATTAAAATTGCATTCTCAAACGGACAAAGGCATCTCAAAAATGTATTATAAAAATGCCATTTAATAAATAATCATAATTATAACTTACCTTGTTAGTTTGGTCAGTATAGGGAAATTCCAGACCTCAGTCTTGATATGTTGACCTTGCTTTCACTCAGAAAGAACGTAGTATAAACTATTATAAAGAATATATATAAGAATGCATTTATTTTAATTCTCTTCTCTTTTTAACCTGATCTTTATCTCCATTTCATATAATCTGTTCAGGAACTCTTTCCTGCCAACAAGCAAAATGTGGAACACTTCTCAATGTACTTTAATGAAGCGGGGCTGAAGGAGCTGTCAGACTTCTTGCGTGTGCAGCAATCTTTGGGTACCCGCAAGGAGTTGCAGAAAGAACTACAAGAGCGTCTGTCTCAAGAGTGTCCCATTAGAGAGGTGAACATTTGCCTAAATTTATACATTTACTTCTAAAGTCATGATCTCATTGGATGTATTTTTCTAAATTGTTAACTTCATATATGCTTAGCAATCGAGACAGATTTTGTGTTTTGTATGTAGCTCAAACTAAAAATTGTAAAATGAACACAAATCAATTAATTTTGTTTCATTTCAAGTTTTTTCAAGTTTCATATTGTTATTTTAAACAGTGTTGCATGTCAGAATTAACACCAAAGAAGTAAAAATGGAATCTCATTTATATCCCAGCACTATTAGATTATTGATTCCATTCGGTGAGAATATTTAAAAGCATTTCCTGCACAAAGCATGCATGGTCAACCCCATGTTTTTGAAAAGCATCACTATTTAACAGATCTAAGTATTCTCTTGCCAAAACCAAACTGTAATTACTCATTTCTCAATTTTACAACAGTATCGGGGTACAAAAGTGTTCAAGAACTTGCAGGGCGAGTTTCCGAATCCACCACTGACTTTCATTCACGAAAATATCTGAACAATGCTGAAGTTTATGTAGACTCAATTCAGTGACACTCATATTGGATGGGTTAAATGTAGAGACAATATTTTCCCTGTTTCCTTTGCGGGATTAATACAGTATATAAAAAAAAAAAAGCACTTCTGTGAGTCACTCTGGGTAAGAGCGTCTGCTAAATGCTGTAAATGCACTTACCAGTCGAGCAAAAATCTGGATGCATTTGAAGTGTCTGCCACCTCTGCCAATGATCTGGGATATAAATCTTCATTTCCTGTCGTTCCTTGTCTCGTATACGTAATGGTCTTTTCTGTTCAGACTTTTGCAAGTCGTCATTTTTGACTCTCTTGCTGGTGCAAATTTGTCAGGTGATCTGCACTTTCTGAAAATGACGTCACAGGTTTTTGGGTACACAATTCACGAAATTCGAGTCAGTAAGTTGGTATCCTTAGGTTTGTTTACATTGCTTAGCTCTTATTCAGAGAGAAAAACATAATGATAATAAGTATTTTGATGGGTAATAATGGTCAAAACTACATGGATTTAGTTGATTTTAACATATAAAATGTTGCAAATATATATTATATATTTATAATACATATATTTTGTGCAGGACATGCCTTTAAGTTATTCCACAAGCTTTTATCCATGCTAACTGGATTTTGACTAATAAAGCATTTTTATGATTTTAATCAAATTCTTGAAAATTAAAAAATGTAAATATAAATTCTTACCATCAATATTTAACAGAAGAGTTGAGGACTAGGGGCCTGTTACATACTGTTTCTGTGTTAAGTTTGCCCCCACTTGCGTGGGTTTCCTCTGGGTACTCCGGTTTCCTCCCACAGTCAAAAGACATGCACATTAGGTTTATTGGCTCTTCCAAATTACCCTTAGGTTGTAATGAGTGTGAATGGTTGTGGTGCGTTGCCCTGCAATGGTCTGGTGAGCTGTTCGGGGTGTACCACGCCTACTCCCAGTGATGGCTGTGATAGGCCACAGCCTCCCCGCAACCCTAATAGGATTAAGCAGTTTGGCGAATGAGTGAAGTCTAGAATGAACAGAAGTGCTGTCTGGTTAGCGTGAGTGGATAGCATGTTAACCCCCTAGCAACATACGCTTCTGTATGGAGTTACAATGGCTTCTCCCTCTGTCACTGGCATCAGCTAATAAAGTTCTTGAATATTATTAAAATTTCTTTTTACCATCAAATACTTTCATTCCAAATTTGGTTTCTTTTCAAGATATAAGTTTAGAATGAACAGAAGCTGTATTCAGGCACAGACATAACAACCGATAAATATGATAATATTCTAAAAATGTAACCAAAACACGACCCTGGTTGTGCCAGTTACAGATGTTTGATGGTGCGTTTAGATTGTGGTGTATGTGAAGGAGGAGATGAAGAGGAATGATCTGCAGGAACACGCTGTGATTGGTTTACTCTGGTCCTGCCTTATGAATGCTGTGGAGTGGAACAAGAAGGAAGAGCTGGTTACTGAGCAGGCCCTCAAACACCTAAAGGTACTGAGGTTAAGGAGGTGCTCTTCTCAGAGTCATTAAATAAATAGCGTAATATATTTTTGCTCCTAATGCAGTAACTATAACACTTTAAAAGACTGTAAGGAAGCTAACAATTTAATTGATACTGTAGGTGTTAGGACAATCTTATTACTGCATTTGTTTTACGTACAGTACAGACTGCTTACAATTTTTTAATCCTAGTAGACGCACTCCCTGCAGATTTAAATGTTGAGTCTATATGAGCTTTTACAACCCTGTGAGGTCAGTCACATTAATGTCTGATTCTTTTGTGTAGCACTACGCACCTCTGCTGGCAGTATTCAGTACTCAGGGTCAATCCGAACTGGTCTTGCTGATGAAGATTCAGGAGTACTGCTATGACAACATCCACTTCATGAAATCCTTCTCCAAGATTGTGGTGCTGTTCTACAAAGGTATGCATTATAAAGATTGAGGCACTGCGTAAAACCGGGGCTCTGAAAAAAATTAACTTCTCCTGATAAAAGGTTTCAGTGGGAATTTTTTTGATGATGTAATGTCATGTAACCATTACGTTATGACCGCCCCGTCCCCAAAGTTTTAATTTTGTTTGAAAGTGTTACGATATTAAGATAAGATTTCTTTAATGGAAACTCCGTATCACCACAGGGTAGCGATAATGCCATACCACTGGATAAATTCACTTCAGTAAGCACGTTATACACGCCAGAAACGTCATGTGCTTCCTCAGTGTGATTGGATTAAAAACCTTTCTGTTCAAATGAGTACATAGAATTCTGTTTATGGTTTTAAAAAGTGTATTTTATTTTATGACTTAAAACAAGTAACAGTTTGGAGAAGAAGATAAGAGTAGTAGAAGTTAAAACATTCCAACCACATGGACCCCAAACACATCTGGGCTTATGGACAACATTTGGGACATTGTATGATTTATATTTTTAAAATGGTGTTCATGTGACAATGTGCCTACTTTTCTCTCTTGTTAGCTGATGTCCTTAGTGAGGAAGCCATTTTAAAATGGTACAAAGATTCCCATGCTGCCAAAGGGAAGAGTGTATTTCTTGAGCAGATGAATAAATTTGTGGAGTGGCTTCAGAATGCAGAGGAAGGTATGTGTTTTACAGAAATGTTTAAAAAGTCTAAATTCTGTTCAGTCTGAGTTTTGATTTATAGCATATACGGTATCCCAGTCGTTACTGTAGTAAACCGAACTGAACAAACTGATCCGCAAGGCCAGTAACGTTGTAGGGATGGAGCTGACAGTAGTGTCAGAAAGGTGAATGTTGTCCAAAATAAAGACAATACTGAACAATACCTCCCACCCGCTTCACAACCTGCTGATCAGTCACAGGATCACGTTCAGTGAGAGACTGATACCACCTAAATGTACCACTGAACAACACAGGAAATCATTCCTACCTGTGGCCATTAAACTGTACAACTCCACCATTTGGCAACAATAGCCACTGTTATACATTTGCATTTTGCACTACATTTACATTTACTGTTTATCACATTGATAATACTGTACATATTACTCACTGACAGGATTCATTCTGCATCTGTTTATATAGATATTAGTAACTTACTAATTTAGACTTGCACGAATGAATGAATGAATGAATGAATGAATGAATGAATGAATGAATGAATAAATAAATAAATAAAGCTGGATATCTGTATGTATATTTGTTTGTATGTATGTGTGTGTGTATATATATCTATATATAGATGGATGATAGATATTTGTAATTTTCTTTTATTGAGACTTTATCTTATTCTTTACTTGGTATGGAGCAACTGTGTGCACACAATTTTCCCTGGGACCAATAAAGTATTCTGATTCTGAAACACTCAATACGTGTGTATGACATTCTCTCTGACAGAGTCTGAATCTGAGAGGGAAGATTAGCATCCAGCATGAATGATGATTACTGTACACTGCTCTTGGACACCAGCCTGTTCATGTACTCTAGCAGGAAGAATCCTAGACACTCAAGCACAGCCAATGGAGAAGCCATAGATAACAATGTAATAACCTTTAGTGTTCAGGTACTCTGTGAATCAGCTTCTTAAATGTTTCATTGAATAAAGCCACTTGTATGTATAATTGCTTTTTATTAATAAAAGAGTTTTTATATGTGCCATTCCTGGGTCACTTGTCACTAAAATCTAAACCCACAATTTCAGGTTTTTACATATGGTGGTGGATTAGAAGTTTAATATACATCAATAATCTACACCATTAATCTGCCAGATATATTCACACATATGGGCAATTTAGTGTAGGCAGTTGATTTGCTGGTGCATGGCTTTGGACTGTGGGAGCAAACCTGAGCAATAGGAGGAAGCTCATGCAAGCACATGGAGAACATGCAAACTCTACACAGAAAAGGCCTCAGTTAGCCTTGGGTTCAAACCTAGAACCCTCTTGCTGTGAGGCGACGGTGCAAACCACTGAGCCGCTGTACTATACTTAGTGAAAGCACTCTCATCTCACTTGCTCACTTATTTGCCGAACTGCTTAATCGATGCAGGGAGGCTGGAGCCTATCTCAGCCGACACTGGGTGAAGGTGGGGAACATCCTGAACAGCTCGCCAGACCATTGCAGAGCCAGCACACACACAACCATATACACTCACACCTTGTGGCATTTTGGAACAGCCAATTAGCCGACAATGCATTGCTTTGGACTGTGGGAGAAAACGAAATAACCCAGGAGAAATCCACACAAGCACAGGGAGAACATGCAAACACGACACAGTGATGCCTAAGCCAGGGACTTGAACCCAGGACCTGCTTGCTGTGAGGTGAACATGCTAACCACCACGCCACTGTGCTGCCCAGCCTGAAAATCATGCAGGGGAAAAAATTGTATTCATATATACACTTGACAGTCAATGAAAACTTCCAGGCAAATTTCTGGCTCAGAATTTAATTCTGGTGATATTTTAGAGAATTCCCGCCATACGCAGCAATACAAGCTGTCAACCTTCTACTGCGAACAAGGCGACGTATTCTGTCTTGGGGTAAAGCCTGCCATTCCTCCTGCAATGCCTGGACTAGCTGTTGCCGATTTCCAGGCTGAGGCACTCTGTTCCTCACCCGTCTTCCAAGCTGGTCCCACAAATGTTCAATGGGTTAAGATCAGCTGCTACCAAGCTGCTAATGCTGTGATGTGAACAGTTCAAGCGGCGTCCAACTTCAGAAAAACTTATCCCGGATTCCACCATTCCAAGAGCATGCAAACGGTCATCATGAGATCATTGTGGCATGATTGATGAACAGGATTGTGACTGTGGCCTTATTATAGCCTTTAACCAAGCCTCCAAACCCAGCCCTTAATTTGGACTCAAATCCTTCACCAAATTTTGAAAAGATGAGTTGTAAAGACCACCGAACCTCAACCGCAGGTCAAATGATATGCCATTCCACTGTTTGGGGTCCATTAAAAAAAAAAATGTCAAGAAAAAATATCACATCAGTTAACACATAAAGTTTATAAAAGAAGTTTTTCACTGACTTTATATATATATAAATATTATGCTTTAGTAGCATAAATGCATAGTATCATGCATAGGTTATATTAAACATTTATTAATATTAGGTTATATCATGATTATATTTAATGTTATTTATACTTGAATCAATTTAAAAAAAAACAAAAAAAACACCCTCATCTAACTTTATGAACAGGAAATTGTACTTGACAAAATTATATACGTTGAGCAAAACCAACACAAACCTCAAAAAGCTCTGCAAAACATAAAGCAACATAAAGCTGCTATTCGAAGCTGCCCAGTTGTTGCTCTCTGATTGGTGGAGAGCGTACTGTCCCGGCTTCTGTTCTCTGATTGGTGGAGAGCGTACTGTCCCGGCTTCTGTTCTCTGATTGTTGGACAGCGTACTGCCCCGGCTTCTGTTCTCTGATTGGTGGAGAGCGTACTGTCCCGGCTTCTGCTTTCTGATTGATGGAGAGCGTACTGTCCCGGCTTCTGTTCTCTGATTAGTGGAGAATGTACTTTCCCGGTTTCTTCTCTCTGATTGGTGGATAAAGTACATTCTCGGTTTCTTCTCTCTGATTGGTGGAGAATGTGCTGTCCTTGTTTCTGCGCTCTGATTAGTGTAAGATGTGGCGTCTCGTTTTCTGCTCTCTGATTGGTGGAGAATATACTGTTCCGGTATCTCCCCTTTGGTTAGCGGTCCCGGTTTGTGCTCTCTGACTGGTGGAGAATTTGGCGTCTTTCGGTTTCCGCTGTCTGATTGGTGGAGAGTGTGCCGTCTCGTTGCTGCTTTGTGAATGGTGGATATGTTTGCGGTTCCGGCTGCTGCTCTCTGATTGGTGGGGATTTCTGCGGTTCTGGCTGTAGTTGGCGCGAATGTACAGGGTTAGCGCGAGACAAAGAGCACCGTGCAGTCGTCGACGCGGATGCTCTGTTGGTGTTGATCAGTTACCGGACTGTAGGTGTGTGATTTCAGCTGAACGGACCAGGCATGGCTGATAAAGAAGGTAAGCGGTGTTGAAGGAAAGCCGTTAACATGTTTGTTTTAAATTCTGAGAGGTTTATTCGGCTTATTCGGTGCCTGTGCTAATGATGCTAATTGTTAGCCATTTACGAATCAACACAGGCCTCGTCCCGCCATATTAACAGCTAACGAGGTTGTAAACATACCCCTAGTGTTCATGAACCTCTTATAGAGAACTAAATTTACAGGAATGGTCTCTCCTGTGGTACAGTTTGAGTTAAAAGTTAAACTCCTGTAAAAGTAGTTGACAGGTTGGTGTGACTCGGTGCCGGTTGTAGGCGGTAGCTGTTTGAATGAATTAGCATGCTAGTGCTAGCTGGCTAGCTTTGTTTCTTATATAAAACCGCCTCATAAGCTCAGCCTTGGCCGTAAAGTGTTCAACAGCTCGTGTTTTTCTTCAAGTTAATCACCATCCCCGACTTTCTGTGCACAGGTTTCCTTGTAGAGGTGTGTGTTTACACCTCCTGTGTAAATGTGATAAAGGAAACTATAAATTCAGTCCTGCTGAAGTTTTCTCTCAAGTGTTGTTGATGTACAGATGCTGATAGATTTTGTTTGGCTGTGTTGAATGTTTGGCTCGATAAGGTGTCAGGTTTTCCCTGGTTTTGTGTTGCAGCTGCTTTTGATGATGCAGTAGAGGAGAGGGTGATCAATGAAGAGTATAAGATATGGAAGAAAAACACACCTTTTCTCTATGACCTGGTGATGACCCATGCACTGGAGTGGCCCAGCCTCACTGCACAGTGGCTCCCTGACGTCACCAGGTACTTCACACTTCCACCTGAAACATCTCAGTAATATACTTCAGACCTTCTTCAGGTGACGAGCGGTCCAGTACCCGAGCGTGATGAAATAATCAACTCAAAAAGCTAACAAAAGTACTTTATTCGGAATGCCACATATTTAATTTTTCTTCCTGCTGGTGACGGATATCTTAGACGGTGCGTAACTTGTAGTTTCTTTTCAGCTCTTAATTTTTTTTATTTATTTTTTTAGATGCATGCTACACATTTCCAGCCATTTGAATCATTCTAGTAATTTCATATTTCGCAAGCCACGTTTCAGCACTTTCAATATCAGTGGTATTTTGGTCAACTGCAGCTGACGTTTTTTACTTTTTATTGATTTTTTATTTTATTTTTTTAATTTTCAGACTTTTCTTGATATTTAAGGGCATACAACAATAACTAAAAGCACTTAATCAAGATCTGCATGCCCATTTTATAGTTAACGCCATGTGTTAACATGATGATAAACTTTCCTTTTTGGGTCATGAGAGCTCTGCTGACATGACCTCCAAAGTCAGGTGTAATTTATTTCCGGCTGTACGTGACAGCCGGTCTTTGTGATTAAGGTCATATCTCAGCAAATGTAGTTAAGTGAAATCCATCTTTTATTGTAAGTATTTAAGCCACTTTACTATACCTATCTTTACATGGAATATCATAAATGATTGCTGTGACTTTAATTGTACTACAACTTGATCGGCTTATTTTCTGGGCTTTACGTAGCATACCATCAAAATGTTTGATACAATTATAACACAAGCCAACAGAAACATATGCTGCTGCAATGCTATTACACAGTTACACAGCTATTTCAATAAGACAAAACTATTTGTTTCTTTCTATCACTTGCTTGAAATTTGTAGCACCAAAATTATAGCGTTACGTACATGTACGTAACAAAATATGAGAACTTCTTGCATGTGAGTTCAAGTAATGTTTCATGATAAACATAACCTTTTTAGTGTAGCAAGATCAAATTTGAATCCTATAATCAGTTTATTTTAAAAAAATGTATATATATATCAGAGCAAACTGAAAGCAGAGTATTGGGATCTTGAGAGCATCCTGATTGCACTGGTGTTGCATGAAAATAAAGCTGATGGGAGCTCTGGTCCTGTGTAATTCACAAACCACTACATGTTTCCTATAATATTAAACATTAATTTCTTCTGAAATATGTGACCCAGTCTGGCAAAATGAGTCACAGTGACCAAAAATTCAAATTTGAGTTAGCCATACCATTTAAAAGCTTAGAGTCTCCTCTTTTAAATGGTATGACTAACTAAATTTTTAATTTTTGGTCACTGTGACTCATTTTGCCAGACTGGGTCACATGTGTGGTTGTTTTTTGAGCCCTCCATGGCACACGTTTGGTACAGTCAGCTTGCATGTGGATGCTACCACTTGATTGATTGAACCTATGATGAATGAAACTGGTCAATGCGCGTGTGTTTCCGGTAAAGCATCACAGTTAGTAATAGTTGAGCTACTGACTGAAGCCCCATGGGTATGGACTTGAATAGCTGTCCCTTGTTGTTTTCACCACAGGAAATCCAATAATGTGGGGGATTTAAAAACAAACAAAAAACCCCATTAATAATCAAACTGAAACCCAAGGAAAAAAAACCGCTCATACATCACCGTTTAGACTCGCACAGAGTGGAACACACACACACACACTTTTTTTTTTTTCCTTTTTAAAAAAAAAAAAAAACTAATTTATTTATTTATTTATGAGCTAGCTAGCTAGCAAGCACCCAGAACAACACCAAACATTAATACAGAACATGATTAATAAACTTACAAGGCATGTGATACAGATGTCTGCATAAGTCAGCCAGTGAAAGATATTAAGCAGTAAACCCAGTGTTAACCTTTTTCTTGTAATATTATCAGTGGTGTAATGAGTTTTCAGGCATAATGTTGATTAGTGATGCACAAAATAATTTAACATGCAGTGAAGGCTCAGAATAGCTTGAAGGTCAGCTCATCACTCTGGTTTCAGTTAAAACTCAAACATTTCTGTTTCTGTCAGGGTGCATCATAAAAATCTCATTAAATAATTACATTCTCAAGGGTAGTACATGTTAGTGCATTATAGTAACCTGTCAGTACAGAGCCCGTGCCTCCTCGTTTTCATGTGGCAGAGAACCTAATGGCCTGAATTGTGATTTCAATAAAGTGTGGATAAAGCTGTAAGAATTCATGTTCTGTCTCTGTGTTTTTTTGTCACATCATGTCCTGTGTAGACCGTGTAACATGTTTTCTCAGGTAAAAGTGTTTCATGCAGAGACATGGACAAAATTCATGCCTTAAGAAGAATTACAATAAAATATTTTTCCCCCCAGCATTATTTTAAGGTTTATTTATTTGTAATTTTTTTTTTTGCTGTAGAATTAAGAATAAGTTTGTGGTTTGTACTTCGGCAGGCCGGAAGGGAAAGACTACAGCGTCCACCGGCTGGTCCTCGGCACCCACACCTCTGATGAGCAAAACCACCTGGTCATTGCCAGCGTCCAGCTGCCGAATGATGATGCCCAGTTTGATGCCTCACATTATGACAGTGAGAAAGGGGGTAAGATCCTTTATATACTTAATGATGCTGTACCTGCTATTTGGTATAAAAATGGAAGTGTATCGTTCATATTTTCATCTTGTCTTATGAAGGATATCCTTTTGCTTTCAGAATTTGGTGGCTTCGGATCAGTGAGTGGCAAGATTGAGATCGAGATCAAGATTAACCATGAAGGAGAAGTGAACCGTGCCCGCTACATGCCCCAGAACCCCTGCATCATTGCTACCAAGACTCCGACCAGTGATGTGCTGGTCTTCGATTACACCAAACACCCATCCAAACCAGGTATGAACACCTTTACAAGGAGAATAATCAGTTTATATCTAATCTTAGTGTGTTATAGTGCTAGTGATATTAGAAATTGAGTTTTAGAGCTTTTTTCTCTTGGTTTTATGCTAATAATATCCAAATAATATCTTAATTTTTACTCATAATTTACTTTTTGTATGTAGGCTTACTGTCTATACCGTGAGTCTTATTTTAGTTTTAATGTGACCTCACTATGTGTTTGTGAGTAGAGCTGGAATAATATTCCATTTGCAATTTGGTCTGACTACTTTAGCACCAGGTGTCTCATGTATATAATCGCTACACTTTGAGTCACAAATTTTGTATTATGTTGTATGATTTGTATTATGTTGCTGTGTATAATTTGTATGTGACAAATAAATTTGAATTTGTATGTTAAATCTGCAGCACAGTAATTCATTTAATATTTGTTTCATATAAATACGAAGCTTCTGAGCTGCTGTGTTTCTCCCTGACAACCTACTAACTGTAAATAATAACTCTGATTACTCTGATTTGTTATGTGCCAGCTTAGGTAGGTGAAATGCCCCACGTTTAGATGTGAAAGTTGTTCATAAATGGGGGCCGCAACCCGTAAACAAACATAGATGGAGTCCCATAGACTGGATATCAAAATAAACGCTACACCGCCCTACATTATTTTATCTGTATATATGTATAGCATGCCAAATTATACTGCTAAATTGTGCATCACTACACTTGCCACTAGTGTTAGGCATACTATCTGGTATGCAATGTATGGTTTGGGACGCTGCTTAGAATGCTGAATGTGCATGTTCACAATGCTGAGATTAATCCACGTAGCAGAGGAAGAACACAGTACTTGTTTTGTTGAGCTGCTTTAACACACAGCTTGCAGTGTAATTTTTCTGCCAGAGAATTTTGGACCCTGGAGCTTTTATATAAAGTGTGTCATTACCCATTTTAGTGTACACTCTGCTTCCTGTTCCCTGTAGACCCTTCTGGAGAATGTACTCCTGACCTGCGATTGAGAGGACACCAGAAGGAGGGTTATGGCCTGTCTTGGAACCCCAACCTAAGTGGCTGCTTGCTCAGTGCCTCTGATGATCATGTAAGATGCAGCGGTCCTGTTTTCACCTCATCATGGTTGAATATACTGTTTGGTCAGAGTACTGCACTGTGAAATCTATACACATAAATCCTTTTTTTCCCCATCTCCCCAGACGATCTGTCTGTGGGACATCAGCACAGTACCCAAAGAAGGGAAGATAGTTGATGCCAAGACCATTTTCACTGGTCACACTGCCGTGGTAGAGGATGTGTCCTGGCATCTTTTACATGAATCCCTTTTTGGATCAGTAGCAGATGACCAGAAGCTGATGATGTAAGTTGGATTGGATTATTCAAGTATGTACTTGCCTAATTTTATTTATCCACTGGTACTCCAGCCCCTTTTCTGCTTCTTGAGTAGAAGAAAAGTGTCTAATTAGAGTTATCCACAGATACATGTGAAAAAGTACTCACTAAAGAGAATCCGTTTATACAGATCATTTCAAGAAGTCTGAAAGAAAATGCATCAGTTTTCAAGCCACATTAACAAACAAACCTCACTTAAAACTCGGCACCATTGGGGCGCAGCCATGGCCTAATGGTTAGAGAATCGGGCTTGGGGACATAAAGGCTGCTGATGCGATTCCCGAACCAGCAGGAAAAATCTGTGGCGGCGTGGGGAGTGAGCGCCTTCATGGCTAAATTGCCCTTGAGCAAGGCACCTAGCCCCCATCACTCACCTTCACACCTGGGATAATTTGGAGTGGCCAGTTGGCCTAATGTGCATGTGTTTGGACTGTGGGAGGAAACCAGAGTACCTGAAGGAATCCCACGCAAGCACAGGGAGAACATACACATTTCACACAGAAACGCCTGAGCCCCGGACATTCTTGCTGTGAGGCAGACGTGTTAACCACTGCGCCACCGTGCCTCCCCCCTTTAAATAGATTCATTTTTAATATTATTATGAAAGCAGTGCGGCGTTCTTGGTGGCGTTATTTTCATTCATATATGGGTGCCGCAATGTGTGGTAGCCCACTTCTGTGAATGATGCTCTCTGTTTGTGTTTGTGCTCACTTTGGATGAGTTAAATGCAGAGTTTACGGAATTAATACAGTATATCAAAAAAAAAAAAATCATTAAGCAGGTGCTTCAGTTCAGCATGATCTTGTGCCTAAATTGTGGATGTTATGTAATCCCAGAGGTTCTAATATAAATTTGGCTATATATATATATAATATATATATATATACACACACACACACACACACACTCTATCAAGACCAGCAACAGCTGCATGGACAACACTAAAAAAAAAATCGACAACCACAATAAACACATCCTGAACCCACCCAAGAAAACCAACACCACCGCATCACCCAAAGAAATCAAAACACGTAACTGCCGACAAAAGAATACCTGCCTGCAACATTCAGTCATTTACCAAGCAGCATACGTCGGACTCACAGAGAATGATTTCAAAACAATATGTAGAAATCACACCGCCTCATTCCGCCACGCCAAACACAAAAACAGCACAGAACTCACCAAACATATCTGGAACCTCAAAGACAGCAACACTGAGCACTCCATCATCGAACTCACCCTATAACAGCTCGAGTAAAAAATGCAACCTCTGTCTTAAAGAGAAGTTCCTGATCATATGTCACCCTGAACTATCAACACTCAATAAACGTAACGAACGTGTGTCTTCCTGCTGCCACAGAAACAAAGCCCTCCTAGGCAACACCTGAACCACTTCACACTGCATAAATTAAAGTTGATCCAAATTGATCCCAATTTTCCATTTCAGTTGGGATACACGCTCCAACAACACATCCAAGCCCAGTCATGCAGTGGATGCACACACTGCAGAGGTCAACTGCCTATCATTTAATCCATACAGTGAGTTCATCCTAGCTACAGGATCTGCTGACAAGGTAGGAAAACTAGAGGGCTAGTTTTTCTCTTCTGTTTTTTTTCCTTCATGGATGTTCTTAAATAGATGTACATTGATCTCACTATAAATGTTACATTTTCTCCTATAGACTGTTGCCTTGTGGGATCTCAGGAACCTTAAGCTGAAGCTGCATTCCTTTGAGTCGCACAAAGACGAAATATTCCAGGTATGTGAATGGTTTTGACATTCACCCTGTAGCATCTGTTTTGACCTTGTGTGCCAGTTTCCTTTATTTATTTATTTTTAAATGTACCTACAGGTACAGTGGTCACCTCATAACGAAACCATCTTGGCCTCCAGTGGAACAGACAGACGTCTCAATGTCTGGGACCTCAGGTGAATTTCCTCATTCGTTCTCCTTTTATTCATGATTCCTCAGAGAACAAAAACGTTTTTTGCTGTAATTCATCACACTGTCACGCTGATCATTTGTTTTTGTGCAGTAAAATTGGTGAGGAGCAATCACCAGAAGATGCAGAGGACGGACCTCCTGAATTACTGGTGAGAAGGAATTACATTGTTTGTCAATAGTAATTCTAAGTTGAATAGGGTTTTATGGGCAGATCCGGTGACAGGACTTTGTGTCCTTGCATCTATCATGATGTCCTGTTACGGGTGGATGAAAATCCAAAGAGAATAATTTGTTTTAAACCAACCTAAGATGTGCCACCTGCAGAGCTTTGTACAGTGCTTCTAGTTTTTATATTTATTTGTAAACAGATATTTAGTTATGTTTTTCTCCTGACAGTTCATCCATGGTGGGCACACAGCAAAGATCTCTGACTTCTCCTGGAACCCCAATGAGCCATGGGTAATCTGTTCTGTGTCTGAGGACAACATCATGCAAGTCTGGCAGATGGTGGGTAAATGTTATATATTCTGCACATTAACCTGGTTTTGTGAATTGATGAAAGTGTCAGCCGTTAAGATTCATAACTAAGCCAGTGTGTAGAAATGGTTGCATGTTTAAATAAAGAATGGGCCAATTGAATACGTACAGTCTTTTTTTTTTTTTTTTTTAGTTTATTTTACATGGGTATGTAAACATACGCACTGTTGGCATGTTCTCAGGGTAGAGGGTAAATGTAATGTGGTAAACACCACACCTGTTAATGTTGACTTCTGTCATTTCTTCATGGTCAAGAAACTCCCTTGAAAGATCAGTGCTTTCAAGTTGCATGGCTTTACATTCAGTGGATTTGACTGTGTCTTGGGATGGGTATCATTAGGATTGTAACAGCACTGTTAGTCTTATCATGCTGTCATTTTCATGGTACTCTGGTCAGTACTGCAATAGACTGTTGTAAACTATAAGATAGTTATAATGCAATTTATAACTGCAATGTTTTCAGCAAATCTGTCATAGATTTTAACTGTGTGTGGAAAGATCTCGCACTGGCAACATACAGTATGTGTGCATATTTATCAGGTGGCAACCACCCGAGCTGGAAAATGAAGCTCAATTGATTTCTATTATGTACAGAATATCAACATTCGATTGAACTATTAGATTCACAAGTAGCGTAGGATTATACAAAATAATATGAATTGAATAAATCCATTAGTTATATTATTGGATTTATTCAATTTTTCTAATAAATTAAATTAATGAATTCCAATTCTGTTATAAATTGCTATTACATCTGAGCCACTGGAAATTTCAGTTGTATTCGCTTTTTTAATGTACTGGATCATCACTGCTACATGCTTTATGATAGCAAAAAATACCCTTCAGAATGCACCTCTGGACTGTAAATTTTCAACAGTTTTCTGAGGTTCCCCAGGATACCCATTGTTTTGCAGCTGGGGCCTCTGGCACCACCAGATATACTATCAATCAAAATGGCTTTCACCTGCTAACACCCAGCATACACTTAAATTAAACTTAACTTCATTAATTGTCCATTACTCCATTAATTACCTTTGATAGGTAATAAATTCGCAAGCTACTGCCCCACTGATTAGCTCAGCCTCAGCCGGCCACATTGGTACACGTTGTCCTCTGTTGGCAGACCACAGAGTTGCAGCATAATGGCGAATTTTCCAGGTCACAGTGTGCTATTGGTATGTAAATACAGCACTTTATTGAACTAGCACTTTTTTAATGTTATCTATACTCCAGAATTGTGAAGGTTATTGTTACAGATTATTTGTTACAAGCCAGACAGCTCACAGCACAGAAAATGGTTAGCACTGATCAGATAAGCCCCTTACAATAAAGGATTTGCAGACTGTATTTGAGAAACCTGTTTTTGGTTTTTAGAGGTCTTTTGCTGATGTAAAACATTTTTCATGTTAAATAATTAATGTGGAAAATTCGACAGCTGTCAAATTTGACATGAGAAGAATAATAGAAGTAGCAGATTATCAGAAATTTTAAACAGTAAATTACACCACAATTAGCAGATTAGGTTTAACAAAGCTACTTTCTTGATTAAAGGATTAACAGTTAATGAAGATTACATTTTTCAATAACGCCCCACAGTGGGGCAATCACATGAGCTATGAGCGAGGCAGATAATTTAATGTAGTAGTAATAAGTGGAAAGTCTACTTTAAAAAATTTTCAGGTACCAAAACCAGAACTGATAGCCTAGGAGTTTATCGATACTACTGTCTTAAATGAACCCTGGTGTTAAATTTTTCCAGGGGTTATTACCTATCCCTAATATGTTTATATAAAGATATGCGCAATCCCTGATTACATTTCAAACTCATTCTGCAGGCTGAGAACATCTACAATGATGAGGACCCCGAAGGAGCTGCAGACACAGAGGTCCAAGGATAAAGAACAAATGTTGAACTTTCAGCCTCCACCACACCTCACTGTCTCACATTGCCATGCTCTTTCTCATTATCTGAAGTGAAGAACTGCATCAGTCGCATCTTCAGCCACTCTTATAAATTCAAAGTGAAGCTTTCTTGCGAGAAAGAGAAAAATGACAAAGTATTTCTCTTTAATATTAAAAGTGTATTTTTCTAGGAGAAATTGGTTGCTCTTAATTTTCAATAAGGCACATTTAGCTCTCATCCTTTTTTTCAATCCCATAGTCTTCACGGGGTTGCCTTGGGTAAAAGGATGTAAAATGAAACCCTGACGATATTTAAGCCCTCATTCTTAATCACCATGGTCAAATTGTGGTGATGTTACAGTAGTAGGTGATTATTTTAGATTTATTTTTACACGGCTGAAAATTGAGTCATTCGGGCAATGTTATCAAGGGTCCACAGGGTGACTTGTGTACTCTTCATTTTGTACCTTTCTTCGACAATGATCTGTCATGTAATTGTCTTTAATATTCTAAACTCATTTTGTGTTTTTCAGTGTCTTTCCTTATGTCCACACTGTTGTACAGAACATTGAGAATAAACTGGTTTTCATTAAACTGATCAAGCCGTAATGATAATTATACCATTTGCCTCAAAGATTTTGATTTATTTAAGTATATGCATGCTGATCATTTATAAAGCGTTTCAGCCTTCTTATTACCGAGGCTTATCTGAGCCTGTTTAGCATCATTTAGACATCATGTTTTCAGAGTTCAATCACGATGCCCTAATATGTCCATGTTCCTTTGTGTCTTGTCTTATTTGTGGTCATAAATATATATAAGTCACTAGCACTCAGACTGTTGTGTATAAAAGTTTTATTTTCTCCACTCTGACTCACGTCCTTGTGTACATCTAGAGAGTTCTGAGCTGTTTAAAATGGGCAGATAAAAATCTGTGCAGTCTCCATCACACATTCCTTGCTGATGTGACATTGTAGACAGGCTGAGTGGTGCTGGTACATTTCATATTACCTTCTGTCTGCTTTGGAATATTTATAAAGGGCACCCACGTGTGTGTGTATGCTGTTAATATTATGGCAGCACAATGAGCAATTATTTACATTTAAGGATTAAAACAATCAGATCATACTGTAGAGATGCCAAGAAGAAGTGCTATGACTAATACCAAACTGCAACGCTAGGCCTTATTTGTCTTCTCGAATCAGGTTTTCTCTTCAATCAGGATTTCTTGTGGGTGTCCCTCTACGTTCTCTCTGTATAATGAGGAGAAATAAAACATAAAATATACATGGTCATTTGTGTTAAAATTTGTAAATAAATTCATTTACATGGATGACGATAAAAAGTACCTATAATAGTAAAGCTCCTTGGCAAGACAGTTCTTGAGTTCCTCCATCTCTTTTGTCTTATTTATCTGTAACCGAAGTTCAGTTTTAAGTTCTCGGCTGTTCTCCTCAAGACGGTCTATTGTTTCCTGGGGGAAAAAAAATTTAAACGACATTAGTGTTTGTTTCAGCATCTTTGGTAACTTTAGGCCTGTTTCAAATGTATTTAGACTAAATTACATACACGGTATTGTTCTACATTTTCCTTTCTCTGCTTCTCCATCAGATGGATGCGCTCCTCCAGTCGGGCTCTCTCTAGTAGCAGCCTCTGCTCTTCCTCTTTCAGGGGCCCTAGCTGTGTTTTCAGCTCTTGGCACTGCTCTCTATACTTTAGTAAAGCATCGATGCTGCTTTGTCGTCTTTTGAGTAAGGCTACCAGTCTGGGCTCATACCACTCCTCCAGTGCTTTGATTCCACCCTGCAGGTACTGCTGCAGGTCGAGGGAAGCACGCCGGCCTTGGGACAGGTATGAATGTGCCTTGTCCTTGCTGGATTCTTGAGTCATGTTGTCTATTTGATTTTGCAGGGTCTGCACTTGGCTTTGGTGTTCAGAGTGAAGCTGATTAATGACTTCAGTCAAATTATCAGCAAACGCCTTCATCTCATCCTGATTGAAGAGGACAGTGCAGTGTTAGACAGTGGATCACCATGAAATGTATATGGTTGATTTTATATTTATTTCAAAATTTTCTTCTAAGTACATCAATATTTTGACTGCAGTTGTATACTACATGCTAGAACACTTAAATATATTTCTAGCTATTTCAAAAGTTTGTTGGTTTGTCCTTCAGAGGAGCAAATCATTTTAAGTAGAGCCATGAAACAGTGGAGTTTCACGGTGGAGTAATGGTTAGCATGTCTACTTCACAGCAAGAAGGGCCTGGGTTTGAGTCCTGGGCTCGGCGAGGGTGTTTCTCTGTGCTTGCATGGGTTTCCTCCGGGTACTCTGGTTTCCACCCACAGTCCAAAAACATGTACATTAAGCTGAGTGAGAGTGTGAATAGTTTTGTGTGTGTTTGGACTGGCTAGCTGTTCAGGGTGTACCCCACTTTCATCAAAAATCGGCTGGGATAGACACTTGTCTTTTTAGCTCCCGCTCACAAAGCTCAGGAGCTACAGGAATGGGTTCTGTGAAGCTGGGACTTTCAAACTTGGTATGCTGGTCCACTACTATGAGTGCTAGGCCGAGTTTGTGTGTGAGTCACCTTGACCTACTTGTCAGGGTCACAGAAGCAAAACTGTATACATATCCATGTATTAGGTTTTCGGACATTTATTTGCCACGTGCTGAAGGTCGGGCTTTCAGACTCGCTACGCTTGTTCTATATTGGCATATTATGAAATGCTCTGGACCCTGTGGTCCTTTATTTTTAAGTGGAATAAACATCCACTAGGCTGCATTTCTGTGGACAGAAACGTCTTATTGATAAGAATCAATAGAGAGACAATTGAAAGTGTATAAAGTTAACAGAGAAGAGACTGGTCTGAGCTGGACCATAACAGCAGGAGAAAACATCAGGTTCCACTTCTCAAATTTAGTGGACACAGGGTCACCTAAATTGAACAGTAGAAGAGTGGGAAAATATAGCCTGGTCAGAAGAACCTTGATTACTCCGATGGCGCAGTCGGAATTTGCCACCAAGAGGTGGATCCCTTCAAGGCCACAGTATATCCATCTTCTAATGGCTACTTTCAGCGTGATAATGCACCATGTCACTGATGAGTTGACCATGAGTGGTGAGAGACCACCAGAAGTGGACTTCCCAGTCACCAGATCTATATCCATGAGAACATCTCTCAGATGTGGTAGAACATGAGATTCACAGCAAGGAAGTGCACCTGAAAAATCTTGTTTACATGCATTGAATTATTGTTTACATTCATTAACCAGAGAAAGAGATAGAGTGGGTGTATAGGTGTAGATTTCATATTTACACTTCACAGTACCTGTTCTTCCTTCAGCTGCTCCACTTCTTTCTGTTGTATGACCAAGGTCATCTGACTCTGTGCACAGTCCCTGGCAGCAACAAACAAGCGTCTCCTGAATAGCCTCATCTGATCCAGCAGATTCTGCCTCTGCAGCTTGGCCTTGGACAGGAGCTTTTGGGCCTCCTCTAGTTCACATCTCAAAGCATGGGTCTGCTTCTCCATGGGCTTCTCTAATTCCAAAAGCTCTTGCACCAGCTCCTCCTTCCTGCACTCTACTCGGCTCACTTCCTCGATATAGCTCTCAAAACTTGTCCCCAGCTCCTTTAGTTCCATAGTTGAAGACAGCTCAGGTCCCGTTTCAACAGTGCTGCCTTTGGTCTCAACGACTGCCATAGATCCTGCTGTGTCTGAAATACAATCTTCATAGTTGCCGCTATCCTTGAGACAATTTGTTCTTAAACTGTTCTCTCTTTCTGTAAAGAAAGCTGGTATAGTCTCATGGGTGGCTTCAAATTCATCTAGCTGTGCCAGCATCTGTCTCATAAGTACATTAAATTCAGCATGCAAAGTTTCCTGACATTTTTGTGTATAGGTCCTGGAGTCACCAGGAAGAGCAAGGGCAGCCTCAATCTCCTCCAAGCAATCTTCAAAGTAGTCTTCATCATCTTCCACAATAAATAATGGATCATGTCTTTCCTTGTGCTCGGACAGAGGCCCACATGGTTCCTCCAGGTCAATGTCTTCTTCAGCCATTTTCAGTTTATTACCTGTGCATAAATATTTTGTGCTGAATTATTAGCAGGATCATAATTTACATTCATGTACATTCTTAATAAGTACAGAAAGGGCAAACCTAAAGTGATATTTGGTCCGTGTAAGAATTGGTCATCTATCAGTTCTACCTCTAAATCGGTCTCCAGTGGATGAGAGTCCCTTTTGGACAGATCCCGATTGGAGCTTTTAAGCTTGTCCTGAGTATGCAAAAAGGACTCTCACCCACTGCGGTCAAACCTGAGCAGCTGTAATCGATAGGTGATCAATTCTTCTAGTCTGTCCTTCTGGGAACTTTTTTTTGTAGAACCCCATAACGGAGGGAGATTCCAACTGAAATTAATTAAGAAAGCTAAGCGCTATTGATTATTCCATCAATTTCAATGAACTTATGAGAAAATTTCGTTTTTGACATGTACCCTTTCCAGCCTACCCTGCTTAGTTCTCAGAGATGAGAGAGATCTTGTTGGATGCATTGTGGGTACATGGGCAAGAAGGTAGTGTTGAGGGGAATCTAAGATCTGAGATGCATGTGGGCCATTTAGCAGCAGCTGCACAAGATTAATGAACAGCTGATTGATGATTAGCCTATAAACATAAACCTCATAATCAAATAATCTTTCAAAGGGTTTTAAATGTAATTTTAGCCATTTTACCTACAGTTTTTTTGGGGGGACCATTATCACAATGTGAATATATTTATTTGGGATAGTAAAGTTTTCATCCCCATGGCCATTATAGCTCAGAGACACATGGTCACAGGTTGTAGTTTGAACCTGAATTCCAGCTCCGGGGCATATAACTGCACTTTTTCCATGCGTACCCCTGGGAGAAAATGAGATATTACTGACTAAGATACCGTAAATGGTCTGAGAGAACATGTCCCTGGTAAATGGGGTCAAAAGGTGCAACAGCAGGCTCATTGGGACCAGAGTGAGCAGCTGCCAGCCATGGGCACAGGCAGGGCACATTCCACCAGCGTGGCACACTTCCACAAAGTCCGCCACAACCACTGACCTGTGATCATTTTATTATGAGGAGCATCTAAAATGTGCTTAATTCTTACAATGTCTGTTTCTTCACTGATGCATCAACAACATATCAAACAGAACTTCAATAACATCATTTACTTAAACATATTTGTCTTATATATAAATAAATAAGCCAAATGTTCCTTCAGATCCTTAAAATGACCATGAAGGGCCAAACGTCAAGATTTTGTGAATTGTAGCTACGCCGTGTAAGTCCTACCCAGTTACTGATGTACTAGAGTAACCTGGATTCATTCCAACATATTTTGTTATAAAATAAACTAACATCCAAAGTACTCACCACTGTCATTAGGTTTCTTTCGGCCACAATCTCAGAGAAAATAAGAACCCAGTAGAATCAGAAAATAAGGGAGAGACTGGACATCTGGTTTCTTTCCCTCAGACTGCCGAGTCACCCAGGCAACTTCGGCTCTGTTTACATTTATGAATAAACAGTAGGAGGGACGAAATATGAGCCAGTTAAACATAGAGCCCATCTTAAGCTGAGCATGTGCAAAGAGGTCCACTGGGAGTGACCAGCTGACAAAAACCAATAAGGCTCCAGAAACTAAGTAAACTTTATTTACTTTATGTAAATAAATGTCAGCACCCAAGTTATAGCGTGTTGTTCATGACAAAGCAGAAGTTTCAAATAGGCTGGTCAGATAAATGTGACACTGTGATGTCCGGGGAAAACAAAATGAAGAGTTGCAGATCTGGAGCAGTGTTCAAAACAACATATCGACAACATACAGTGGTGCTTGTGAATCCTTAGAATGTTCTATATGTCTGCATAAATATGACCTAAACATAATCAGACTTTCACACAAGCACTAAAAGTAGATAAAAAAAACTAATGAAATAAATAAGACAAATATATTATACCCTGCCATTTATTTATTGAGCAAAATGAGTAACAATATGTATCTGTTGGTGGCAAAACTGTCAAATTCCAGGTTTAGCATTTAATTTAAAGATTAAATTTCAGTCAGTTGTTTTCACTCATTGAGATTACTGTCAGGAGTGAGTTGGATGGCCTGTTTAATTTACAGAACACGGATTCAAGTCTGGTTTTTAGAACATGTTTTTGTAAAAGTGTGTAATGGCACAAATAAAGGACCCAGAAAAAAGGCATTCATGCACAGCAGGCTAGAAAACGGCTGTTACAAAACCATCTCTAAAGTGTTTGGACTCAAGATCATTGTTATCTTACCCAAGAGTACTCACCCAACTCCAAAGGCTATAAAATAACCACAAAAAACATATAATAGTGTAATAGTCAATAGGGTCACACTAAAACTCAGATTAGCTCCTCATTAGGTAAAAGCCTACACCACCAAATTTCAAAGGAGAAAGGCAGAACGACTGTCCATGAGCGGCACGGTGGCATGGCGCCTCACAGCAAGCCAGCCCTGGGATTGATTCCCAGGCTCTGGGGTTTCTGTTTGGGATATGTATGTTCTCCCCATGCTTGCGTGGGTTTGCTCTGGGTGCTCTGGTTTCCTCCCACAATCCAAAGACAAACACATTTGGCTAATTGACTGTTCCAAATTTCCCCTAGGTGTAAGTGTTAATGGTTGTGTGTGTGTTGGCTGTGCGATGGTCTGGCGAGCTGTTCAGGGTGTACCCCGCCTTCACCCAATGTCAGCAGAGAGAGAGGCACCAGTCTCCCCGTGACCTGATCTCAAGAATCTCAAGATTCAACTGGATCATGCAGCAAGAACACAACCATAAGCACACAAATCATTCTACTAAAGAATTGTTGGAATGGCAAAAATTAAAGTCCTGACATTAATTAACCCGAAATGTTGGGGGCAGCTGTAGCCTGATGCCTAGAGAAGCGGTTTTGGGACCGAAAGGTTGCTAGTTCGATTCCCGAACCAGCAGGAGAAATGTGTGGCGGTGGACGAGTGAGCTGCACCTTCCCTTCCTCCACATTCATGGCTGAAGCGCCCTTGAGCAAGGCACCTAACCCCCAACTGCTCTCCAGGCACCCCAATGTTTATGGTAGCCCACTGCTCCGAGTGTGTGCGCTCACTTTGAATGGGTTAAATTCAGAGGCAATAGTTTCCCTTGCGGGTTTAATACAGTACAGCAAAATAAAAAAAATTGTGCTAGCAGGTCATATAAGGAAACCTACCAATATACCTGATCTGAAGCTGTTCTGTATAAAATAATATGCTAAAGTTTTTCCAAGCTGATGTGCAGAACTGCTTAATAGTTACTGGAAACATTTTGTTGCAGTTATTACTGCATAAGTTTGTCTGAAAGCAAAGGTTCACATATTACTGCTACTCACGGGTATGTAATGTTGGATAATTTTCTTCAGTAAATAAATGACAGAGTATAACAGTTTTGTCCCATTTGTTTAATTGGGTTCTATGTACTCTTCTGTGAAAATGTATTGATGTTTTGGGAACTTTCAAGCACTCCTTATTTACATCATAGTACATTAACATGTGCTGCCTCTGGTAATATGAAGCTTTACTAACAAGCCTTTGACTTTATTCCTGAATAATCCTAAACAGTGCCTTTTACAGCATGACCTAAAAACCTGGCCATTATCAAGCTTAAGGGTAACTGGACTATTGCAAACAGACCACTAACTGGAGGAGCCACGAAGACAAAGTGTATTCCAAGTTGCAAGAGTAACGGTTGTGAATTCCCTCCATGCTTCTTTAATGCCTCAGCTACTCTAAATAGACACTGTACTTAGCATGACCTGTCAGAAGACAAAAAAAAGGATCTTCTGGCTCTTTATTTCTTTGTTCACTTGAGATATAAAATAAATCACATGCCATACGAGTTACTGTTATGTATAGGAGCCAAGCTATTTAGGCACTGCGATTTTTATGATTATACAGAACTCAAAATCAAATACATTTCAGATTATTACAAATTTTAAAATATCATTATCTCTTGTAGTGGTTGAATGAACTTTTAGTTCAACAGTAATTTACTGTGCATACAGTACATGAGCCATAACACATACTCTTTTATAATAGGATTTTCTCTAGCCTGCTTTATTTCAAAGCTGAGCTAAATTACATTAAATGGATTTGACTGTGATTCTCTAGAGAGATATTTCATGGTCACTGTTCTTCTTAGTGAGACTGACTAGAGTACTCGGGGTCAGCGAAACCAACAAACAATAAATAAATAAGCTTAGCGCAGTGGTGTGGTGGTTTGCACTGTACCTCACAACCAGAAGGTTCTGGGTTTGAACCTGCAGGCTGACAAGAGCTGTTTTATGTGGAGTTTGCATGTTCTCCCTGTGCCTGCATGGCTTTCCTCTGGGGGCTCTGCTTCCCTCTTACAGTAAAAGACATGCAGATTAGGTTAATTGGCTCGTCTAAATGCCACAGATGTGAATGTAAATGTGAAAGGGTGCCTCTCTGTCTTAGCCCCATCATAGACTGGTGAGTGGTCCAGGTAACCTTGCCTCTTGTCCATTTCTCAGTTGGGATTGGCTCCAGCTCACCTGAGAACAGCAACGGATAAGCAGTAAAATGAATGAATGAAAACACTAGAGTGATTAACATCATTCTTCAAAAAGATGTTCCCTCAACTAGAAATTTGATGGTGGTGATGAGCGCTGTCTAATATGTCAATCCAAAATCAGTTGTGATCCAGTGACGGCAAAGTCCAAATCATCTCTCTAGAAGACAGCACTCCCATTGGGTATTCCTTTATCATAGGATAAAGTTGATCACATAGAAGAACTTTTGATTGATTGGACAGCAAAATGTGTCTAAAAGTACAACCCTGGCAAAAAATATGAAATCACCACAATGGATCATCACCTGAGCTTTAATTAATTCATTAATTAATTTATTTAATTATTTAGCAATAAGTAAACAAACCACAGATATGACACAAACCAATTTATGTTTAATATCCAACCATTTAATATAACAAATATTTATTATTAAATTAATTATTTATGTTTAGCTATTTAACAATGAGCAGCTATTTTGTACAGTGTGGTTATTCCATAATTTTTGCCAGGGATTGTACAACAGACTCACTGCACTATTTGTATATTCATGCTGGTGTGTCCACACTTTTCAGCAGTGGTGTGTTTTATAAACTCTAAATACATGGAGTGAATGTAAAACTGTTAAGAGCAGTAATGTATGAAAGATTTTTGAAAGTGAAAGCTGTGTATCACAGATAGCAGGTGGACATGAGCAAATGGAAAACAACACTGGCTTCCAGGGGTTTTCCTACAATGTAGATTCCCAGAGTTCCTATTGGTGTGCTTCTATATTATGACCACAAAGAGGTGCTGCTCAGCTTGTTTACTCAAGAAACCTAGGCTTGCCTAAAGCTTCCCTGACAGATAAGTAGTGTAGATAGTGGATGGAATAGACGGTTAAATTAGAAATAGTTTTAATCTATTATTACAGGTTATTCTGAAAAATAACTTTACACATTAAATTGCTGATAATCCTTTAACATGTCGTTTTTATTTTATACAAAACCTTTATATTAAACGATAAATACTATGATGTCTAAGTAGTTGTACAATTAAGCATTATAATTTAAAATGAAGCCCCATAGTCTCATTTTAGATATATTTCCTTTCACATTTTAATCCATCATTCCAGCTGTGCTTCTCTACTATGACCACAGAGAGGTGCTGCTTAATTTCTCTTTTCATTACTTACATAAAACTAAAGGACACTATGAAGGCTGTGCAGCAGTGTCAGAAAATTCCAGTCCTCTACTCTGCACTCTCAAACAATCATCCATGCAGATTGGGCCAAAAAGGACCTGTGAATTCCTCAAGAATTTTAATTTGTTTTAGAAGGGTTCTCTCTTATACAGCAGCTCGCTGGGTATGAAAGCCTTTCACATTCCATGCTCAAACATTTTCCTTTTGCCTCATTCTTTTTACCTCTTTTTATCAAACCAATCTGTGTTAGACTCTCTCTCTCTCTCTCTCTCTCTCTCTCTCTCCTTCTTTCTCTCTCTCTGTGATTATTTGTTTCACTTTCTTCTTTGAAACACAAGTTGAAGAAAACATCTCTGGAATGAGGCAAGAATTGATGCAAGAATTATACACTAACCTGTTTTGGGTTAAAGCTGAAAAAAAGGAAATCCTTCCATACTCTCGCATTACACTTCAAATATGTATATTTTCATTTTCAGATGGTTGGTTTTTATTTACATTTACAAAGTTGTAGTCTACTAAAATGCTTTTGATAATCTGTAGTCTGTTTCACCCTTGTGAAAGTGCGAAATCGCAAGAATAGCACACAGACACGTCAGTTCAATGTAAGCAAGATGCCAGCAAAAATAAAGAGTATACAGGTATTAAACTAACAAATCAGATATAAACTAGGAACATCTGCACATAATACTACGTTATGTTTGCATACATCCGACAGGCATCCACCCATTTCCATGAATTTATGGTACATATATCCATGTACATATCATATATATTAAATGCAGAGCTCTTTTGCGGAACCGTTTCTTCAACGTCACTCACGTCCCACTTTTTGCAGTACAATGGCGCCCCTGAGATGATTTATTACCTGCTTTGGCATTAGTTTTTACATTAGTATGCATGCAAGCTTTTATTAAGTTTGGGTTTAAACTCTCTTTTAAGGTTAAATTTGATAACAGTTTAAAAATCCAATAAAGATAAATTTGACAAAACGGCCAGAAAAAATTTATAGTTAATTCTGTCATTTGGTATATTTGATTACAGAACTGCATTATCTGTTCTTGCAACATTTGTCATTTTATATTTCAGATATCACCATCATCACCAGAGTTAAAAAAGCACTAAAGCCAGTGACTTGAGATAAAGTACTGTTACTGTAGTAATAATTCGCTTACACAAAAGTAAATCTCGAGATAAAAAAAATCTCAAGTCAGTGTAAGAATGTTTTTACACATGGAAACGAGTCCAAAATGTTCAATGTCAGAGAAATGCATTTTTGAATAGTTAACAGTTCAAATGAGGTATCCTGAAGTGACAAATGTGCCAGGGTAAATAGTCACAATGAATAAGGATTTTAATGGTAATTCTATGGATTCCCTGTACATTCTAGGCTTAATAGGTATAGGAATAGATTGCCAAAGAGACATACAATATTTTTTTTTTTATAAATTAGTATGCATACAAAGGTGTTAGGGAAAGAGAAGAGGTGATTGGATATATCACAATAGCATTCCTAACCACACCTCCTAAATAATCTCTTTATTCAAACCTAGTGCTTTATTCACTGATGCTGTTCTGCACCATGGTGCTGCCTCCACTGATGGTCATAATAATACCAAAAATATCCAGCTCCATGATCCTTGTTTTTCCATTTCATATAAATAAAGACCAGAGATGTTTATTATAAATCACTTGGCCTGAGTGTGTGAGACATTGTTAAAATAACATTACCATTTTGCACTAAGATAGTCTTCCATCTTCCTGCAAACAGTCATACCTCTGTACCTTAATTAAACAGATCACCAACATTACACAATCCAGATAGCAAATGAGTGATAAAACAGTGCTGTTCCAAAAATTGTTATCTGATCCACATACAGTGGTGAAACTGTTATGAATATCTGAGATTCTGGCTTTCAGAACTCAACATTATTCAGACCCTAACCAGCTGATCCAGTTTTGGCTCAAACTGAAATGCGTTAAGGATGGATGGATTGATGGATGGATGGATGGATGGATGGATGGATAGTTCTCCCAGTGCTTTCATGTGTTTCCTTTGGCTACTCCAGGTTTCCTCCCACAGTCCAAAGACTTTCACAATAGACTATTTGGCTGTTTCAATTTGCCCCTATGTGTAAGTGTGAATGGTTGTATGTGTTGTATGCGATTGTCTGGCGAGTTCGTTTCGGCTGAGATAGTCCCCAGCCTCATTGTGACCCTAAGAGTAAAATTAAACGGTTTGGAAAGAGTGAGAGTGAATACAACACACGTCTTTAAAAAAAAATCTTTCAAAAAAGTAATAATTAAAAATAAATAAATAAAAACCACAAGAATTCAGTGCAGATGTTTTAGTTTATTCTGGGCTGAGGTGTGAAACACAGCATCAAAATTATACATACAAGTCAAAGAGTGCAGCAGCTGTTTTAACTACAACCCCTGGCAAAAAAATTATGGAGTCAGTACACTTACAGGATGTTCGTTCAACTTTTTTACTTCATAGCAAATAAATAAATCACAGATATAACACATATTAACAATTAATGTTAATATTTGAACATTTGGCCATTGTGAAACAAATCATATTGATTAATGGCATCCCCCCAAATCAAGTACAAGAGGAACACTATACTCACCTTGCAAGGTGCATTCCTCTAAAACAATCTATACACATCTAAAATACTATTGTGGTAGTTTACTGGTAAAGGCTCAAGTGAGAAGGAGCTTGTGAGTTGAATTTCTATACCCCAGAGTTCTTCAGGATTCCAGAAAACACCACTGGCACATTGAGTAATGTCTTTAATTTTTAGCTGGTCCCTGACACCAAGATAAATTTGTACCTTGGAAACATCAGTCTGCCTCTAATAAATGTCTCCAACAGATCTACAGATATAACAGATGAATTACATACACTGGAGAACATAACAAGCCTTTTCATTTGTGAATGTAATGTATTAGGATGCTTTTATTGCTTCTGTATGTTTGAGACAAAAAAAACAAAACAAAAAACATCTGCTGTCAAGTCTGACAAAATGGCTTTTGTGGCGTAAGAAATATATCACAGAAGTTGTGGCACACTGTTTTTCTACTGCCCCACAAAAGAGTCTTTTGGAGGGGGTTCATTAGTACCAGCCCTGTGTTTGAGCTCTACCATGGTAAGTTGTACCTCATAGAACATATAATGGGATGACCTATAATAATAATAATAATAATAATAATAATAATAATAATGATAATAATAATAATAATAATAATTACTAGTGATACCTGTGGAAAAGCCACACAAAAAAGTTAATACACGTGGTAATATTATAGCACGTCTTTAACTGTGATATGTCATTGTTATTTGCCCAGATTCAGCTGAGATGGGCATCAGCCTCCCCATGACCCTAATTAGGATTAAGTGGCTTAGAAAATTAATGAATGAATGAATCTTATTGTTATGAGAGATAAATATATATTCAAAACTGGAAATAGATCCAGACTATCACTTTTTTGTGGCCATGGAATCTGAAAATCTAACATTGCCCCTATTTGTCGGTCTGAAATTATGGCGTTTGTATAAAAAAATAATAGTTATATATTATTACCAGACCAGACATTTTTATCTATTGCTTAGCTATCTGAATGATATAATTTCTCAACATCCACCCCTATTATCGCTTAGCATGAAATTGTATTTATAGAAAAAGAAATTATAAACTAAGTTATATTGTTATATACAGTTATATTGTTGTCAGACTATTTCAGAGATCAACTCATGAACCATAACATGATTGAAGATGACCCAGACGGGTAGGTAACAGTAACATCAGACATGACTAGATACATTTATTATCACTCATCGTTAAATCCAAGAAACTTAACTTATGTAGGGACACACTTACTGAGGGGAATCCTTGACATGACTTGTCAGACATGACATGCCTGTGCAAAGTGATGCAAAGTGAATTTATCTATAGCTAATTTTATTTTGGTGTACACAGCAGTGAGGAAGGTCATTGACCGGTAGATTTGTTAGTCAGGTCAGAGTTCGCTCAGAGCTTATTCAGAGTTCGCTCTGCTACTGGTAACATTGTAACCCAGTACAACCTGCCGCATGGCGACTAAACCAGCTCCCCCACCAGCTTTGAGCTGGTTAGGATGGCATGACACCCAACAGCACGAAATACAAAACTTGTCAAAGGCAGGATGAGCTCCAAGTGAGCCAACATCCATCATGCAAATCTTGGTTGAGGAGTTGCGACTCACCAAGTTTCCATTATCGCAGTGATTATCCAGTGAGAGTATTGGCTCGGCTGTGGCCAACATAATAGTAACAATGAGACCAGAAGGTGTGGCACACACTAAAATTCCATAGTTGCATTTGAATGTACTAGCCCTGTTACAGCAAATGTAAGTTATAAAAATATATATATTCTAAGGCCACTGAACACAGTTCAAAGCAAAGTTTACCTACATGATAAGACTCACTGGATGCTCTCGGCAAATGGGAAAAACCAAGCACTGTAAAAAAACAACAACAACAAAATGCCGGGATAAATAGACAGATTGTCGTAGTGGGGTCATTTTTTTTTCTCTCTACATATTAATATATAGACTATTATTACTATTATTATTATAAATTGTTGTTTTCTATGCTATTGCCTGTAGATTATTTCCATTCTACAAACATTTCATTAAAAATTAATATAATGTGACATGTTACAGATGGGCGGCACAGTGGCGTAGTGGTTAGCACGTCCGTCTCACAGCAAGAAGGTCCTGGGTTTGATTCCCAGCTTGGGCGTTTCTGTGTGGAGTTTGCATGTTCTCCCTGTGCTTGCGTGGG
>JAQMYF010000001.1:46070439-46093702 GCA_030014195.1 Neosilurus mollespiculum
GGCCTGGCGAGCTGTCCAGGGTGTACCCCGCCCTCGCCCAGAGTCGGCTGAGATGGGCGCCAGCCTCCCCACGACCCGAATTAGGAATAAGTGGTTCATAAAACAAAACGAATGTTACAGACAGGGCGGCACAGTGGTGCAGTGATTAGCACATCCGCCTCACACAAGAAGGCATGAGTTCGATTCCCGGTCTCAGGTGTTTCTGTGTGGAGTTTCCACCGGGTATTCTGGTTTCGTCCCACAGTCCAAAACGCCCCTAGGTGTGAGTGTGTGTGAATGATTGTGCGTGTCTGTTGGACTGGCAAGCTGTTTAGGGTGCACCCCACCCTCGCCCAGAGTTGGCCGCGATGGACGCCAGCCTCCCCACGACCCTAATTAGGATTAAGTGGCTTAGAAAATGAATGAATGAATAAATGGATGTTACACACAGAGAGAGGCCAGATCAGTGTAATGGTGAGCAGGATCAGTACAGTTTTAGGAGGACTGCATTTGAGATCCAGAAATAAAGATATACATTGAAAAAGACAAAACAAAAACAACGTCTGTCTGAGAATTAATGTCCTGAATAACGACGTTCCCCAGTGGAGCCGTAAAGAAATCTGATTTCTGTTTTGATTGCAGATGCAGTACCAGTAAAACGTACTGTATACACTGGACTAGAATGAGAAAATATGTGTTCAGGCTTTCTTGATGGAGGCAATAATTAAACCATCTAGGAAAGGGAGCACAGTAAACATGTCTCTGACTTAAAACAAAACACCCACTTGTTCAGACAGGGATGTGGAAGAAAAACTGACACAAACGCTTCCTCCGGTCCTTTGTGAGGAGCAAATGGAGCAAGGTGGAGAAATTCCAGTACATTCAGCCTCTCATTGTGCCCTGTGGATGGAGAGAGAGAGAGAGAGAGAGAGAGAGAGAGAGAGAGAGAGAGAGAGAAGGTCATCATGTGCCTTTTACCCTAAACAGAGAGAACAGACGGAAGGAATAGTGATGCAGACTGCATGTCTGATCTCTCAAATGTCTGCTCACTCTGCAGAAAAGTAAAAAAAAGACAAGAGAGTGTGTGTGTGTGTGTGTGTGTGTGTGTGTGTGTGTGTGAGAGAGAGAGAGAAAGAGAGAGAGAGAGAGAGGGAGAAAGTACCTGTGATTTAAGTGTTTTTTCCTGGTTAACAAAAAAAAAAAGTTTTTTAAATATGTTTTTTAAATATCTTTCTGTATAATTAATCACTTTTTAAGCGGCACGGTGCTGTAGAGTTTAGCCCGTTACTTCTTCCGACAGCAAGAAGATCCAGGGTTTGATTCCTGGGCTTGGGCATTTCTGTGTGTAGTATGCATGTTCTCCCAGTGCTTACATGGGTTTCCTCTGTGTACTCTGGTTTCTTCGCACAGTCCAAAGACATGCACATTAGGCTTCTTGCAGTTCCAAATTGACCCTCGGTGTGAGTGTGAGTGTGAATGGTTGTGTGTTGCACTGTGATGGTCTGGCGAGGCGTCCAGGTTTTCCCTTTCTTTTGCCCAGTGTCAGCTGAGATAGGCTCTAGCCTCACTGTGACCCTAGTAGGATTAAGCGATTTGGCAAATTAATGATGAGTGGTTTGGATGAAATGAAGAAATTTACTGTGATGGTACCAATGTTGAGTCAGTGAGACTTTTGTGTACTTTCACGCAATGCTTAAGAACAGATAATGGATATGTCTTATTATCAACCAAAAACTAATAGTGTTCCTACATTTAACCCTGGAAAAACTAACTGAAAATTAAGCATTTCTGGTAAATTTACTTTATGCATGAAGAATGTGTTTTGCTGTTTCAGTGAGACTATGCCCACATCAAACAACTACACACATATGGAGTGAGAGCCACAAATGTGAGCTCATGTCTGTGGGTTGTGTCCCAAAAACAGACAGCTTTGCTAGCTATTCTTTTATCTATTGGTCTAGAAGTGTGTGTCTGTTTATTGTGTATATATGATGCCTGAATGTGTAGTTGTGTTATCAGCAGAGCAACCTATTGATGCAGAAGAAATTCCAGTATGCAGAGGACAAAGAGAGGAGCAGTAGGATAATGAGGAGTGGGGAAAGGCTGGCTTAGTTCTGCTGGCACACGGGATTTCCTGCTTGTTGCCTCAGCTCTCATCACTGAGCAGTCAGGTTGTAGTCTGAAATACTATTCGGTTCCGATATATGACAGATACTCAATGTCCACATTATTAGGAACTCCTGTAGGCCTGCACATTTGTGCACTCATTGAATCAGTCAACCATTTGTCAAACATTGAATCAGTCAAACATTACAACATAAGAATGGGGAAAGCATGACCTCATTGACTTTGACAATATAATGGTTGCTGGTTTGAGTGTTTCAGAAACTGCTTATCTCATGAGATTGTCAGACACAACAGTCTCTAGTGTTTACATTAAATAGTGTGAAAAACAAAGAAGTAGAAATCAAGACCTACAACATTAAGAAGGAAGCCTTCACTTCAAGTCAGCCCCCGATGAAAGTTAAAATCAATCAAAACTCGATATTAAATTCTGTCTATGTCCAAAATCCTGGACAGATAATTGCTGTTTTATTGATTTTATGGCTTGTTTGAAAACTAAATCTCAGAATGATGACGCCATCAGTGCCCAAGTTAACGTGGAGAAGTATGGCTTTAAACATTATTTCTTTCTGCATTTCATGTGTTCTGGCCTAAGATATTGCACTAAATAATCTAGACATTTGAATGAAATTAACTTGTAAAGAGCGCTGCATTCTCTCTTAAATATACTTCAAACACAAAGAAAGGTACTTAAAAAAACCTCTACCCACTTGCCAAAAAGTGAGCCTTGAGATTATAAACATGAAGTTGTAAAGTACATATTTGCATGACAAACAGCAAGAAAGCTGTTGAAGAAAAAAATTCTGTTCAGTTCATCTGCTGGTTATGATTATTCTGTATAAATTCTACAAACCTTCAAGCTGTCATCCTAGAGATATTGCATTAGTGAGAGTCTCAGATAAACACACTGACAGTCAGATAACATGAAGAAATAATGCCTCCATCACTCAGTGGGAGAAGCATAAAATATCCAGTGAATGGCGGTTCTGTGGGGAGGAAATGGCTTGATGATGAGAGAGGTCAGAGGAGAATGGCCAGACCCAAACAAACCAACAGGAAGTCCACAGTAACTCAACCACTCTGTACAACTGTGGTGAATAGAAAAGCATTTCAGAACACACAGCACATTAGATCTTGAGGTGTCATGCTAGAACGGCAGAAGACACCACTGGGTTCTATGCCAACTAGCCAATAACATGAATATTAAGCTACAAGGGGGCAAGATGGTGTAGTAATTAACACTCCCTCCTCACAGCTAGAAGGTCCTGGGTCTGAACCCTGTGGTCTGTGAGGACGTATTTGTATGGAGTTTGCATGTTCTCCCCATGCTTGCATGGGTTTCCTCCAGGTGCTCTGGTTTCCTTCCCTGATCCAAAGACATGCACATTAGGCTAATTGGCTATACTGGATTGCCCCAGAGTGTGTATATGAGAGTGAATATTTGTTTATCTGTATTGGCCTTGCAATGGACCAGCCACCTGATCTGGGTGTACCCTGCCTTTCACCCAGAGTCAGTTCAGAATGGCTATAGCTTTTCCATGACCTTAAACAGGAAAGGTGGTACGAATAATGAATGAAGGAATGCGGAGACAGTGGGAACCGGCTCAGCATAACTGCACAGTTAAAGCATGGAGAAACGTCACCTTGTTTTTACCCAATATTTAACTTCATTTTTGCCTCATAACTCCAGAATCCACATTTTGATAATGAGGTCAAGTTATTGTTTGCATTGGGATTTGCATGCTCTTCCCTTCTATCTGAAAAATTTCCTTTCCATGTACTTTGGTTTCCTCCTAACTCCATGTCTTTTGGAAGCTACTGAAGTGTTACCACCTCATGCCCAGTATTCCTCGGATAAGCTCTGGGTTCATCATAAGACTGACTGGGCTTAAAACCAGGGTAATGCCAGTAAAATTCAGAATATTGAAGTTTAAATCGAATTTTAGAGACAGACATTGATCTATTTTTTAATACTTTAGTCCTCCAGATAAGAAGGGGGTAAAAGGTATGTTGAGAACATGGGCTTGTTGGTTAAAGGTCAGAATGGGTAAAATTCTGGTTGACTGTCATGGCTGCTTTATTTTGTTGCATTGCACATAGAGAAAGTTTGCTTTGCCAGATCAAAGACTGCACATAGTGTTCAGGATTATGCTGGTGGTTAACGTTAATGTACAGCTGCACAGAAATGAACTCTGCTGTTAGTACCCCATAGTTTTACTTGGAAAAAAAAAATTTCATGGAATAGCAGATGACTGTTTTCTCCATAGTTGCTATAGCAGCATTTAAACATTTCAATCTGTTTGGAGTGACTAAACTTGAGTTTGACTCACTTCAGCCCCACCCTATAATCCAAATGATTATGTACAGGGGTTCTCCTGTTGCCTCTCTCTCTTTATCCTCTCATACTCTTGCTCTTAGTTGCAACACTAAAATGCTAAAGTGTCCACTCCCAAACAACACATCAAGTAAAATTCCTGAAAATGTCTCTCTGGACTGGAGCCTGATAAAAAGATTTACATAGTAATCCCCAGAAAGCATTGACTCTTTTGATCAAATCTGGTCCAGTCTAGTAGAGGCAGAGGCCAGGAGCAGAAGAGCTCCATCTGTGTCTGGAAAAGTCCAACTAGCACCATAAATAAATAGCTCCTCCACTGTTTATACTGCATATTGGATCTTACTACATAAAGTACATCTCCCATTCCACATATCACCCTTATCTGTGCTTACTGTTAAGCCCAGTCACATTTCCATGAAAGAAATTACATGAGAGAAAATACATTAAGCAGCGCCTCCAGCATGGTTATGTACAGAGAGGAATCATCAGATCAGCACCCAGCATTAGAGAGATGCACTCTTTTAGCTGCAAGGCCTAAAATTATGGCTGTGATACATCAGTGCAGAAGGAATCTACAGAGAAAAACTGGTAGTTTTAATGGCATGGTAGAAAGTTTATGGTAAACCTGAAATAATTTTTATGTTTTTACTTTATTTTCCAGAATGACTGATCTGGGGATGCATTAACCCTCATCAGTACACGTGGCAAGACTGATTAATCTGTACACCTGGGGTCCACAGAAACCCCAGCCCTATTTCAGGTACATTGTATCTATATTCGGTACACAACTGCCTCAAAATTTGTTTGCATGATATGTTTGAAGGTGTAGGTAAAACACAAAAAACAGAAAGGATAGATTTAGCTGGTTCTAGTGATTTTATCTGAGGAAAGCAGAATAAGGAAATACACAATATTTTTACATTTTTTACTTTTTCACGAATTTTTGTGCTACATCAAGTCAAAAGAAGGGTATTGCCACATCCTAGTGCTACTATGATAATACGTCATCCTAGTGCTACTATATAATAAAGATATACAGGCAAGGCATATATTTGGATTTATCAAAATTAACCTATCGAGCACTGGGGTCCAAGTGGACCCCATGATAAAAGCATGAAACTTTAGGTCCAGTTGGGCAACTTTCAGCCACAAAATCACTTGGGTGAAAATTCAACTGGTGTGAACACAAATTTTACTTGAACAAATAAATCAGAGTCTGCAACAAAACATACACAAATAGTGAAATTATATCCTGTTAATGTTTATTCATTCATTCATGTTCTAAGCTGCTAATTATGGTTGCAGGGAGGCTGGTGCCCATCTCAGCCGACTCTGATGGAGGGCAAGGTTCACCCTGGACAGCCCGCCAGGCCATTGCAGCCTGCTAATGTTGGTGAATGTATTGTTTGAATAAAGTGTGGTTTAAAATAGCTGAAATTTAAAGTAAGGTAAAGTACAACATATGTACAACATAAATAAAGTAACAGGCATTATATGGTAAGGCTGGGGTCTGCATGGACCCCCCAATGAAAATATATTATAGAAATCCTATAAATGAGCACAACGCAATAATCTTTGATGTGAGGTATGACAACTTACTGGTTGACAACTATCTAAAATAGTACACAAGACAAAAATAATGGCTCACATAAAAATATTACAAAATATATAGCACTGGGGTCCTAGCAGACCCCAAGTGTACTGATGAGGATTAAAGAGACCATTCACTTACCAGGCATAATAAATAAACATGAAATACAGTGTTATCTTTTGGAAATAAAATGGAGCCGAGATGTCCTTCTAAAACTGTTTGCTTACTCCCGAACATTAGTTAAGGACCCTATGCACCAGGTGCAATAATATTAGTAGATATTGGCGAAAGCACAGAACGCTTGATCTCAGACCTTTACACTGTCTACGAATTGGTGTTGCACTGCCAAGTTATCACGCATGCATCCTTCCTACGGACATGTGGTCTTGTTATTGTTACTGTAAACAGACACAGATTTAACAAGATGGAAAACAGTTGAATAAGAAATACTAAGCTGTGAGATGGGGTGGTTTTGCTGCGAAACCTTTGTATTCAGCTAAAATGAACTGATAATGGAAGATAAAAACCATAGGATATTCAGTAGTGACTGTGCACCTTTAATAGATTCATTCATTCATTCATTCATATTCTAAGCCGCTTAATCCTAACTAGGGCCATGGGGAGGCTGGCGCTGACACTCACACTCTCACCTAGGGGCGATTTGAAACTGTCAGTTAGCCTACTGTGGATGTTTTTCGACTGCGGAAGGAAACCAGATTACCCAGAGGAAACCCGCACAAGCACAGGGAAAATATGCAAGCTTCACACAGAAACACTGCTAACCACTGCACCACTGTGCCACCCCCTTTAAATAGATTCATGTTTAATATCACTATGAAAGCAGTGTGCATTTTTGGTGACATTATTTTCATTCATATAATATTATTTTTGTTATTCATTTTGAAGACAGTACAAGGTTGGTTGGTTGATGTTGATGGCCCAGAGAATTATTATTATTATTATTATTATTTTCACTATTTAGATCCTAGGGTGTTTCAAAGAGTTTCTCGTTTGAGAAGATTGACAGCTATGAGATTGTAAAAATATGTGTAATATATTATACCACATAAATATATATATATGAACAAAAGTAGGACTTAAAAGAACATATACAGCCTTTAACCACTTCACTCGCTCACTCACACCAACTCCAGAGTTTATACCAGCAATTCTGTATATGGGGTGGGAATACACCCTGGATAGCACACACTACGGAGCACATGCACATAAATTCACAATCTGATCCACCTACTATCGTGTCTTTAGGAGATGGAACCTCATATGGACATGGGGGAGAATATGCACTAAGACTTATCAAATTTAGGTTTGAACTCAAAACCCCAGAGCTGTAACCACATAGTGATTTCAAATCTAAAATCTCCTGTACTGTAATTTACTATCCATTAAAAAAACACCACTGCCTTATGAAAATAGTGAGTTGACAGACAGGTTGCACCAATACATGACAATGATTGTGATCTGTCACCCATTAAACATTTGGGTGGTTATGAGGATGTTTGATGTGTGATCTGTGTAATCACCTGATATGAAAATCCAGAATAAGCTACTTTAAGGCTCTTAATTCATTTGCTCATTCATTCATTTTATCCTACTAGGGTCACAGGGAAGCTGGAGCCTACCTTAGCCAACTCTGGGCAAAAGCATGGTACACCCTGGATTGCTCGCCAGTCCATTGCAAGGCCAACACACACATACACAATACGGTGCATCATTTTCACCACTATTTCAAAAACTTTTGAAAAATTTTTTGTCCCTAAGTTAATTCTGTCACAAAACTTGAGAACATTTTCCAGTAAAAATTGAGTAAAAATCCACTGAAATTTCACTAAAATATGACGAAAATCTACAAATTCTTATCTTCTAAATGTCTCAGCTTCTTCTTGGGCCGTCTTTCTTTAAATTTTATCTGACAGCACTTTGTCATGACTACCAAATGCTGCCTTGCGATCTGTTTTCATTGATTTCAAAAATTCTCTGTCCTCAGATTTTTTTTTATCATACTCCTAGCATTTGCAGGCCGTATTTGGAAGGTTTCATTTTACATTATCTTCATCTGTTCTAACTTCTCCTGTGAACTCCTCCTGTTTTCTATGGCCCTTTGCAATTGCTCTCATCTTTCTGTTGTCCTCCCATAACTTTAATATCCTCTCACAACCATTTTGCTCACATATCACTGGGATATTTGTCATGTCATGAAAAGGGAGTATCTTTGAGTAGACAACCTTTGCACTCTCCCAGTTTGTTCTGTTGATTGGTAAACCGCTGACATGTTGCTAAGCGTGGCCTTGTAAGTTCTGCATCAGATGTAGACATGGCACCCTCCAGTGCAAATATGTGAGATGTCTGACATGTCTGCCTATTTTGAACCCCTCCACCTTGCTTTTGCAACCCTTCACCAGATTCAGAGCTTGTCATTATCTACACAAACCAGAACATGAAGGAGTTATTCGATCAATATGTCAGCATTATGTTTGGGGGAAAAAATATAGTTATGCCAAATGTAAATTTAAAACGACAAAACAGTTCTCACAGGATATTAAATCATCCTTTTCAATGTCTAAATGCAGATTGCAAGTGTTTTCCCCACAGTTTTCTGCTATGAATATTTTTTATGTATAGTGCATGGGAATTTCAATATTTTTATTACTGTAAAAATTTAACACTCATAAACTTTTTTCAAATTTGTCAAAATTTCACAACAGTGATTCCCATCCATAGTGGAACACTTCTAGGCAAGGAATAGAGAACTTTGGAAAATGATGCACCCTAACACACACACACACACACACACACACACACACACACACACACACACACATTCTGAAAACTTGCCAAAAATGGGGCTCAAAACCACATAATCATTCACATTAACATCCAGGGGCAATTTGGATCAACCATTTAGCCTAATGTGCATGTGTTTTGACTATGGGAGAAAACTGTAATACATGGAGGAAACCCATGCAAGCACAGGAAAAACAGAAATGCCCTTGCCAAGCCCAGGACTTTCTTGCTGTAAGGCAGATGTGCTAATCACAACCCCATCATGCTGCCCCTTTAAGGTTTATTTGTTTATTTGTTTATTTATTATGTGTGTGTGTGTGTGTGTGTGTGTGTGTGTGTGTAAACCATTTTTGTGAATATAGATTTACAAAATGTCCTGTTCTGTATCATACTTACATAAACCCCACACCATTTATAGCATGAAAAGGGACAGAATGCTTATGATCCTCTCAGATAGTAGTGAAGAGCTCAACTGTATACCCTCATAACCCTATTGAAACCAGATGAGCCTTGCACCATTTCCTCATCACTGACTCCCATGCGGTATGCCATCATTCTCCTGTGTTATTCTTAGTTTCTGCTTTATAGCTTCCCTCCACTGTGAAGCATCATAAAAAAGCCAGTTCATGCAACACTGCAGTAAGGGGACAAGGGGTTGTTGATGTTTAAAAGACAATCTACAGGCTTTCAACTTGTCCCTATTGTTTTTTCCATAATTTAAGGTATTTTCATAATTGAAAAGGAAGTAACATCCAATTCAAACACACAAAATACTTTATATCCTTTTACACAAGTTTCAATTCCATTTCAATTGTAATTATCTTTTATTAGTGGCATAGGGAGGCTGGAGGCCATGAACACCCTGAACAGCTTGCCAGTCCACTGCAGGGCCAACACACACAACCATTCACACTCACATTAACACCTAGGGGCAATCGAGAATATCCAGTAAGCCTAATGTGAATATTTTTGGACATGAAGGAAACACAAACAAGCATGCGGAAAACATGCAAACTCTACACAGAAACATCCTCACTGGGGCCCAGGGCTCAAACCCAGGACCTTCTTGCTGTGAGGTCGAATTGCTAGCCACCCTTTTAAAGAAGCTAAAAAGTATAAACACGTGTGTTTATGAGGGAAGAAGTCATGTTACATCATGGGTTGTCACATGAAGTGAAAAGAGGCAGCTCATATTTCACCTGTTGAAACTTTCATTCATGGAGAGTAGGTGTATACATTTTACCTGCTCAGTGAAAAATGTTTGATTTTTGTATATTTTTCTGTTGCTAAAACAGAGATGCTACATAAAATTCCTTACAAACAGATAACCACTTGTCACCTGATGGTATGATCTGAGAAACCTGAACCAACCCTGAAAAGAAAGAAAAGGACATGGGGCTGCCAGAAAACAAGGGGGAACAACAGAAAAGCTCTGTCTGAGAGCAAGGCAGAGAGGGGTGTGCGTGGGTATGAGAGAAGCCCAGCGAGAGAGAGAGAGAGAGAGAGAGAGAGAGAGAGAGAGAGAGAGAGAGAGATAGGGGTGGGAGAGTGTGTGTGTGAGAGAGGCAGTCTGTCATTGTGAAACAGCACTGGCTGGAACACACGTGTGAGTTTGCAGTTCCTCTTTGCGGAGTTGAATAGATGCCAGTGCAGTCCTGGAGCTGGAGCAGACAGAAAAGGGAGGACTGACCAACATGGAGCTTCAGTCACCCCGAAAAAGCTGAATAAACAGCACAGCAAAGCTCCGACAGGACGGCCAGAACAAGGCAGACAAGAAAAGAAGGGAAGATCCTCTTAGGAGTGTTCTTGTATGTATATAATGTGTATGTATACATGTCCACCAGAATGTAATTATGATAGTGTAGAAATGGTTCGTAGTATATATCAGACAGAGTCTATAGAATATCATTTTGACTGTATGTAAGCTTGTGAATACAACTTCAAGTGTTTATGGCTGGGTTTGGGAGCAATTGTTTTGAAGCAGGGGTGTGTTGTGAAGTGTGTTTTTCATTTGAGCAGCTTATTGTCTGCCTGTCTGATGCATACATATTGCAGAGAATGAACACTGTCTAAAAGCTGCATCCCTCAGCTCGGAGAGACTTTTTGTCTTAGGCACTACCCTGCAAAAACCAGCGTGCTTGTGGCAAAGCTAGGAGGTTACATACCTCTCAGGGAGGGGGAATAGAGAGGGTTTGTTTTGTTTTTTTGCCAATTTTGTTTTCTTCCTCTGTTCTTTGGAGTTTCCATGACATAAATGAGATTAGGAGGCTTAGTGAGAATGATAATATTGCTGAGGCTACATTTTTTCACATACTGGAAAAACAATGACTTAACAATCACCTGGGCTGAACTGTGTGTGACCTATGGGCAAAATGCTTGTCCCTTAGTCTCTCTCACATGCTCTTTCATCTGAGAAGAAGTACGAACAAGATACAGAACACTAACCATTGGATTTACTGATATTTCTTGAGCAAGCTAGCTGAAAGTCAGGAATGACTGCATTCCTGAATTTTTGGTCCCTTACCACCCCTTCCTTATGTTTGTCTGGACAGTTCTGTTAATCTGTTATCCATAAAGATGTAGAAAATTCCTTGTGTTCAGGAATTTCAGACAAGGCAGGTGTAGCATGTGCATGTGAAAGGATGGCTGTTTTAGCTACATTTTTTTTTTTGTCAAATTCACTGACTATACCTTTACAGAGGATTACAGATGATTAAAAATATTCTTCTTTTTCCACCATGCAACTGCTATAACAGGTGAAGGAAGTGAAGTAAGTGACAGGTGAAGATGTCCAGAAGTAGCTCTACAGGGGACCTGGTGCCCAAGGACATCACAGAGATGCTGGCCCTGCAGAATAAAATAAGCAAGACTAGGAAGAAGCGTGACTCATCATTGAGTCGGACTTTCAGCTGGTTTAAAGGAAGTAAACCAAAGAGGATTGTCAATGATGGTCAAAGTCGAACTGGGAGGTTGGGAGGTTGGACTGGAGAGTGTACTACCATCAGACAGGATGGTGATACCCATGATTTTTCCAAAGGTAAATCACGTTTCATGTTGTTTTTTCATGTTTAAAATTCATAGTGGCTTCATTTATGCACTTTTTATGTGTCTTCTCCGACCCTGGTAGGTATGGTATGGCAATGCCTGAGGGTTTTTTGTTAAATAAAAAAAACTAAACTACTAGTAATATTATTATTATTGTTTATATATAGGAAGATATGTGGTTCTGATGTGGTTGCACCAGTCTTGTGCCTGAGTATCACTTTAAGAAGCTTTCTGGATAGAAAGAAGCTTTGCAAAGTACGCATTTCAGCCTTTGGTGACACAATATGTAGGATCTCAGAGTTCATCTGTGAAAATCAGTTTTAAAAACCAGTTAGATGAGTTTGGTGGACTAACAAGAACAGTGATAAAATGTATACAAAGATAGTTCAGGATTGTTTGGTCCTGTTGGGTGAAATCAAGTACATTTGTTAAATGACAATATTATTCAAATAATAGATGACATACTGTCGATGGAATGGACAAAGAAGGCTTAAAGGTTTACCTGGATGCTTTCTATGAATATAAGATCACATTGCAGGCATTAGGTTTTTGTGTTGAACTACATATACTGGATTTCCATCTTTTATTCAGGATGAAAATGTTGATCCAGGCATGCAGTAGAGAGCAGGCAGTGTGAGCCAGAATGTCTACAGGGCCATGTGAGAGAGGAGGGAGATTAAAGACACAATGCTGTATTGATCCAAGGAGATGAGAGTGAATTCCTTATTAAATGCCTTTTTTAATTAGAGCCCACCCACTTTTTATCTTTCTGTCTCTCTTTTTAATTTCTTATCCATTCGCAGAGTCTCAGACAACTCCTGAACTGCAGAATTACAGGGACGTGGAATTCTATATGCATAGAGTTAGAGTTAGCCAGTTTAACCACTCATTACTGTGTATTATGCTATATTGTTTACTCCAGTGCACATTACTATGTTCTTTAAAGCCCGGTGCCAGGTCTAATATGGTTTTGGTTGCTAATATACTTGACAAGCATACACTGTTAAGATAAGAGAAGAAAATATTCCTTTTCCTCAGGAAAGTAGTGACCTCAGTGTTTCAGCAAAGAAATTTGTTTATATATTGATATATGTGCTTGAGGCTTTGGTAACACTTTATGTTATATAGTCTATAGTTTGTTTAGTCAGTGAACAAACTATAGACTGTTAACAGCAAAGTCTATCGACTAATTCTGAATTAAATGTCAATAGGATTTGGTTCATGGACAGCACGGTAGCGTAGGGGTTAGCATTTCTGCCTCACAGCAAGAAGGGTTCGATTCCTGGGCTCGGGGTTTTTTGTGTGGAGCCTGTTGTCCCTGTGCTTCTATGAGTTTCCTCTGGGTACTCCAGTTTTCTCCCACAGTCCAAAGACATTCACATTAGGCTAACTGGCCGTTCCAAATTGCCCCTAGGTATAAGTATGAGTATGAATGGTTGGGTGCCTGTTGCCTTGCGATGGTTTGGTGAGCTGCTCAGTGTGTTCCCCGCCTTCGCTCCATGTTGGCTGAGATAGGCACCAGCCTCCCCCTGACCCTAGTAAGATAAAGCGGTTCAGCAGATGAGTGAGAGAATGAGTGATTTGGTTCATGGTGTTCAGTAGATTAAACACGTATTCCTCTTTATTCTGCTTTGTCTTGATAGTCTAATCAAGTTTATGGTTGTTGATGTTTAAAAGACAATCTACAGTCTATCAACTTGGCCCTATTGTTTAAGTCTGGCACCATACTGCTTACAATCAGAGCCAAGTAGCAAGAGACATTGGCTAAGGAATCTAATCCTGTTCAAATAGGGTTCCAGAAGATGATTAATCATACAGCAGTAAGGTATGTCGTACCTTTAATATTACTTATACATAGTTTCTCATAGAGAACAGTTATGGTAATTATTTTTCACACAGTGTAAGCAGATCTGCTTTGTCGGGCCCTTTCCCTGTCCTGAGAGCCCACAGCGCTGTCCTGATTCAGGCAAATGCAAACACATGCACCATGAGCTCAATAGTGCAGCACTGCATCAGCCTTTCAGCGTTTCATTCTGCGTGATCTCTATCCACCCGTTTCCTCACCTCAAGGAGCTTTATCCAGGCCAGAGGTTTTTAAGGGGGTGAGATCACTGTGTGTGGGATTCCCTCAGTTTCTGTTCAGGTTAGGACATGTGACCCACATAGATTGAGATTTGAATGTAATAAAGCCATTTTTTTTCTTTTTGCTTTCTTTTTTTTATTATCCTTTTCACTTTTAGTGTTATTGGTGTATTGGAAATGTCAGTTGTAGCCAACTGGAGAGGTGTTAATTGCTTTTGTTGCAAATAAAATTTCATTTTGTTATCAGGGATAGGAATGTCACTAAAGGGAAGAAATCTATGCACAAATGGAGGGGTGGAGGAGGGGTGAAATGTGACCGCTTGATAATTACACTGGAAAAACACACAGCTGAATGTTTAATGATGTCTAGTGGTGGTGATATAGATGCTCACAATACGTCAGTGAAAAAACATATATGTCGCCGCATGCAGGAAATGAAAGACCGTGTTGGAATATTTTTCTCACTCGGAGAACTCCACAAACAACAGACTTTATTGTTGAAGGATACAGTGTTCACATGGTTGTGCAAAGTGTGTGGAAAGATTATTAAAATTTAATTATTATGATATTTAGACCTAGTGGTTAAGCACTGAAGGACTGGATTTGAATGTATGCATACAATAATACATTACACATCTTAAATACAGTGACATCAATAGTAAACACACACTAAAAGATTTATACTTAGATATACATATACATAGTAGCCAAGTTGATGAAGATTCCTCACACCAGTACTTTGACTCACTTGTAGTTCCTCTCCAACATCAGTTGTCTAACAACGGGGATTATCTTCAACAGTCCACCTAACAGTACGCAGGCACCTGTCAGAGGAGCCCAGCTTGACCTGAGCATGAGCTTTTGATTCCTTACCTGTGCTGGTGAATCCTACAATCACTCTGTTGACTGTGGCTAGAGGAATCCCAAAGTTTTATGCAATCTGACGCTGGCTAAATCCATTCTCAGACTGACCCACAACCCTCCCTCTTTGAAAATCAGACAACCCTTTTAGTCCTGGTGTTCCCGGTGTAGCTAGTTGCTATAAACAATATATACTGTAATCTAAAATTAAAAGAAAAATAATAAATCAAAAAGTTTGATCAGATGAATTTCACAGATAAAACTCTGTAATGAGGGTCGTCTATTTACTTTTGATATGCCTCTGTATATGGAAAAATTTTAATCATATTTTCAATGCTTTAAAGTCAGTAAGGGTTGTCTTGACTCAGCGGTTAACTGTTTCATGCATAAACTACTCAAAATATTATCCAACTCTTTAAATGTTTTTATTACTTAAAACTTCATATCATATGACTTTGTAAATTTTCTAAATATTCAGTATTCATTCATTTGCTCAATCCTACTAGGGTCACAGAAAGGTTGGAGCCTATCTCAGCCAACTCTGGGGGTCGGCAGTCAATCATGGCCCACACACACACACACACACACACACACACACACACACACACAGCCATTTACACTCACACCTAGGGGCAATTTCGAACATCCAGTTTGTCTAATGTGCATGTCTGTAATGTGGACTGTGGAAGAAAACTGGAGTACCTGGAGGAAACCCAGGCAAGCAGAACTTGCAAATTTCACACAGAAACATCCTGTCCAGGCTCAGGAATCAAACCCAGGACCTTCTTGCTGTGAGACGCATGTCACAGATAGATAACCACTATTCTACCATGCCGCCCTTAGCTTTTCTTATTAAAGCCTATTACTCAGTACCTTCTAAACACATTTTCCACAACTAAAGCTGAATAAATAGGAAACGAGATATAGTTACAAGAAGGAGTAATGTAAGTCAGGTCCTTCCTGTAAAAATAGGTAGAAAAAAAGCTTAAAAATACATAATGAGGTTGAAAGATAAACAGAAAAGAACTGTTCCTGTAACCACACCCTGTTTGCTTTCTTTCTATCTTTCCTGGTTACTTTTACAGTAACCCACACATATTTGGAAGTTGTAATGATGAAGAAGTATGTTGCAGTGTACTCTCTGAGTGTAACTCCAGCTCATCCTGGTCATCTCATGTGTCTCTCTGTGTGTGGAGAGGTTTAGTTATGTACCTGTCAACCTGTATACACCTGGTGACACATCCATTCTTACTGTTTACTTCCCCTGACCTCTTTCACTTTGTTTATTTCCACCACCTGCTTGGCAAATCAGCTCCACTGTTTTCTGTAAGTGGTATGACTCACTCCACAAATACTTAAGAACTCAGTAAGTCTTCCTTTTAATATAAACCTCTAGTGGAAACCAGGAGTGACGGCTCTTCCATACCTCTCTTAATGTCAACAGTGGGAAAAACTGAGTGGGTAATCCTTTTGTACTTCAGTTTTATGTGGCTTTATTCCATCAGCTGAATGCTAGACTGGTGTCTGAGGTAGGGCAACTGTGATCTGTGATGTTAGTCTAGTGAGACAGAGGAGGTAACAGTGGGAACAGACTGAAATAGTCCAGCACTGCAGGGGATAATCACAGTGACGTGGAACATGTATTAAACCAAGCTGACAAGGTCAAAGGCAAAGTGGCCTCGGACAGGGTCATGCTGGACACACCCATAATTATATGACACATACGCACACACATACACAAAAACATGCACACACTTTTAAAACAGGCTACCAGACCAGACCCTTGTGACCAACAATAACAGAGATCACCACAGAGACAATAAGCTCCCTTCCTGTTGTCATAACAGCCAGTGTGTTACTTCAAATCCACCCTCCTACACGCACTGTATTTTTTTCCCCTCTCTCATTTATTTTAGTTTGAGGAACGTCCTGCTACTCTGCTATCTCAGTCATCTGAAACACTGTTAATGAAATGGGAACAGGGCCAAAGGCCTATGGATAAGACTGCACTGTCATGGCCTTGACAAATATTCAGTGAACTATCTATTCAATATGTTACTTTTAGTGACACTGAAGCAGAAATGTAGACAAATTTTCATAACTTTTATATTCACAGTGGCATTTGTTGGTGCTTCCTGTATACCAATTAATAGACAAAGTAATGAAATCCAACAATACAAAGATCTGTAGTGTGAAACACAACAGAACACAGAAACACAACGGACACGTGACTGTAGCAAGTCTACTGGTACTACTATGAGCTATTAGAGTGTATATACCACACTCTAATATTTTGTTGGACTGCCTTTTTCCTTTATAACAATGTGTAATCACCATTGCATTGTTTCAACAAACTTAAGCAACATTGCAACATTTTTTTCCATCCAGAGTTGGGTTTATTTTCTCGGCGACATCACGAATTCATGACAGAACTGAATCACTCCATAAAGTCTTCTCCAGCACATCCCAAAGACTTTCAATAGGGCTAAGGTCAGGATAGCCCTAGATATGCAAAAATGATTCATCATGCTCCCTCAATCACTTTTTCGCTATTTGAGGCAATTTTACATCATATGATGTAAAATCATTCCATGCCTTCATGGAACAAAAAGTTAATTGCTGTGATAACCTGCTCATTTAGTTCATTCAGGTCGACATTTTATTGCCACATAATGTTGCTGAGCCTCGACCAGCCCAACTAAAGCAGCAACGCCAAGTTACACACTGTAATCAAACAAAATATTAGAGTATAGGAATTGAACTCAGGCCTTCTTGCTGTGAGGCGACCATGCTAACCACTGTGCCGTCATCACAAAAAAAATATATATTTTTTTTCCACAAAAAAAAAAAAAATTACTCTCACAGACTTTATTACTTATTACTTACAAATTTTATCAATTACTCCTGACCTATCTTTTTTGTTAAATAATACTGAATGCTGAATGCCTTGACATCATATCACATAACATTGAGATTCTCCTACCTGCCCTGCACATAGCTCAGACCCCGGCATGCCAGGAATGGAGACAGGACACAATGGACACAAAGATTTTTTGATGGGGGAAAAAAAAAAATCATGCTTCTGGCATCAAGCCAGAACAATGCCAGCTTGCATTCAGGAATTTTACTTATAAGTTCCTGCTTTTTTTTTTTTTTTTTTTTTTTAAGTCACACATATCAGTATTCATAAATACCACAGCGAGCAACAATAAAACTAGCTAAGAAACAAACCAGTGTCTCTGGGCCTCTGAAGGAAGGCATGGAAAGGTGCATGCTGGCACCAGGTGAGTGCTCTGAGAGCCTGGCAGTCTCTGAACCTGCTGGAATTCAGCTGGATGGAATTTCGTCTCCGTTCCAGCTGTGTTTCGACTCACATTCCAGCGCGGCAGATTTCCAGCTCATTTAACATGGTAACGGATCTGAAGGCGAGAAAACTTTTAATTTACCTAAAGGTTGGAGGGGGAATTCTGGCCAGTTGGATGTTCCAGTAAAAAGAATGCATGCTGATTTTTAAATAACTCTGCCAGTTGTGCATTAACCAGAAGAGGGCGGTATGAATCAAAACACTCCATCAGTAGACTGCAACTATATGAGGAGGACAGAAACTTATTGTTCACAGCTAATTTTCCTCACTTGCTATCTGTACATTATCTCTTCCCATGGCATTAAACTTGCACTGGCTCTGGCTGTGTTCAGATATTTTATTATCCTCCTGGATAACAGAATTAAAGCAGTCGAGTAGTGAGGTAGGGTTAGCAAAAAATTCTGCTATGGCTCCTAAAGTCCTTTTTTTTTTTTGTCCTATTCCATGTCCACTAAGAAGACATTAGTCTTGATCACTGGCTAAATAATAGATTCTGTTTTAATGCAATTACAAAGCATTTGCAAGTGTGACATCTCTATTCTACCTCACACTGCTGTTCCTGCGAGTGTCTAAACTTTATAAATGTATAAAGCAATGACTTATATGCCAAAAAAAAAAAAAAAACAACCTGATATTACTTTTACGTTTTCATTTACAAAATTTTCATCAACTCTCTAAACATTTTCTGTTTCCTTAGTCTTAGAGGCATAATATAAAAGTGCCCATAAAACACACACAGCATACACTCCTGGGTGAGATTTTAGATTGCTGGCTGCATTTAAAAGACAGCGGTAAGCCTTCATAAGATCAAGAAGGCTATTCTAAGTAAAGCACAATGTACCCCTCAGGGTATTATATCTTTGTCATGCAATATCCACTTCTTCAGATTGTACGCCAACTAAAATACCAGTCTGCATTTTCAGGACAGGAGAAAAATCAATATGGGAGAGAGAATTTAATGAAGCAGGTTTACAGTGGAGCAGTGAGAGGTTTGGAGAAGGCTAGCCTTCTGGATATAATGTAATGTAAACTCATAAATGGGCAGCATTCAGGTCAGGTGTATGTTACGAGGCTGATTGCTGCTTTCACAATTTCTCTTACTCTTATATTTATAGCATTTGACAGACACTCTTATCCAGAGTGACTTATATTTATCTTTCTTTATATATACACCTGAACAATTGAGGGATAAGGGCCTTGCTCAAGGGCCCAGCAGTGGCAGCTTGGTGGTACTTGGGATTGAATCCCTGACTATAGGATCATTAACCATTGAGCCACCACTGCCCAATACTCTTTTGTCAAACAACATTCATTTTCAAATCATTAATGTCACATGCACATTCATACATTAGCACATGTGAGGCACTCTATTACTGCAGTGCTGATAAAATCAACTAATCATCAGCACAAGCCTTCACTTTGGAGAGATGAATGAGTGCTAGGGCCTTAGTGCTATAACATGAACTTCTTGTGAGTGTGGCGGTGAGGGACTTTGTGTGTGTGTGTGTGTGTGTGTGTGTGTGTGTGAGTGTGTACAGGAGAGATATGTGCAGGTGATATAAACTGTATTTTTAAACATTATTTTCTATACCAATCTGTCCCAAATGAATAAGGTCACAAAGCCCTGGCTTCAATCTGGTGATAGGGTGCTGGATTACTGATCCCAAGGTTGGGGGTTCTAACCCCACTATCAACAGGTTGTCACTGCTGTCCTCCCAGTGCAGCTAACTGGGTTATCAAATACAGACCATGTCTCTCAATGTCTATGGTGAGAGGCATGTCCAGGGTGTACTCTGTCCTCGCCCAGAGTCAGCTGAGATGGGTGCCAGCCTCCCTGCGACCCTTATTAGGATTAAGCGCTTCAGAAAAGTAATGAATTTATTTTCCAGGAATTTGATTGAGCTATAAATTTGGCAATTGATTAACTGCACAGAGAATCAAATTAAAATAATGCAAATGAAATGAATATAGGAAAATAAAAATATTTTATTATATTTATATAATAAAATGTATTATATGTTTGCACCACATGTACATAACAATCATTGAACCGGTATGCTCATATTGAATAGAGGTGTAAAGCACACATCAATGCAGAGATTTACAGTATTACAGATGTGTGTAGGATATGGCGTGTAGGAATGATTAACAGTTATTCTCCTAAGGAGAGGTGGATGTCAATAAATTGCCAGTCTATTGCAAGCAGAGCATAAGCACTGAGTAACAGCATGCTTTTATAGTCATTCAGATTTTTTCTGTGTACTAAATGGAAATGTAAGAGACCCACACTCTAAAACAGTGTGTTTTCAAACTCATTCAGGGTTTTAATAGACAGTGGAAACACAAGAAAAGCAAGTTAAAAAAAAACTTTTTCTTACTATCTTTTTAATGGCTTAGTTTTCCATTTTTAAAGGTGCTCATTAATGTGCCAATAGCCAATATGTGTTTTATGTTCTGTTCATTTTGGCTGAATACAAAGGTTTTCCAAGGACCTGTTTAACATGGGTTTTTTTTCTTTTCTTTTCTTTTTTTTTTCTTTTTTGGTTCTGAGTGTCTGTTTACAATAACAATAATAAATCTGCATGAGCAGAGGAATGAACTGGTACATGCATAATAACTTAGCAGACACTGACTCGTAGAAAGTGGAAAATTCCAAGATGAATTGTTCAGAAATGAAGGCCTTCGATTCCAAGAGAGATAAAACTAGGGTAGTGCATGTTAGCTCCCTCGCTCTCTCTCTCTCTCTCTCTCTCTCTCTCTCTCTCTCTCTCTCTCTCTCTCTCTCTCTGATTCATGAATTAATGAAATCACATATCAGTTTGACTTCAAAGAAAATGTCTTTATGCTCACATTACTGCAAAGTTACCTTAATTTCAAATGAGTACCTCTTGGATTGGAATTTTCCTCCATTCAGATGCAGTATATTGAGAAGATGCATGAAGAAATGTTTACTTGTTAAAGTTAACTATTTATTGCAATTAGGTGAAGTGCACTAAAAAAAACACCCCTAGCTGACAGATCTGGGATATTCCTGTGCTACACCGCATAAAAGCATTGGCTAACAAGGACCTTGAAAGCTGAAAAGCATATTGCATTACCTTACCACAGAAAGGGATATGGAAAGAGAGAAGGAGAGAGAGAGAAAGAGAGAGAGAAAGAGAGAGAGAGAGAGAGAGAGAGAGAGAGAGAGAGAGTATAATAACAAAAATAGAATAAGGAGTTAAAAGATCCAAAACAGAAAACAAATGCATGAAAACTGAGCATTAGATGTACTGGAACATATAGGAGTCATAACAGATAAGATCAGACACCTGATTACTCTGCCTTTCCTCTAAATACTGGTTATGCTAAAATGCATAACATGATAGAAGTGTGTGTGTGTGTGTGTGTGTGTGTGTGTGTGTGTGTGGGTGTGATTGAGGTGGGTAGGGCCAGAAAGAACAGGCTGCAATCGCTCCTTCCTCACTAGAACAATCTGTAACTGATCGCCGCTGAAAGGAGAGTGTTTCAAACAAGGAAGAGAGGGTGGTGTTCAAACACACCATGCACACAAGCAGCCTGAATTGCTGGCACTGCACATAGTGTGACGCCGCACTGTCCTGCATCTGCAGCCGGAGTAGAGTCATCAGGAAGAGAAATGAGGAACTAAAGGAGTAGGAGGCTCCAGATGTGACAGATGTTCTGTACACTTTTGGAATCTCATGCTCTTGGGAGTCTACAGTACTGTCATGGGAAACCCCATCAGCAAAAAGAAGGCAAAGGCCAATTTGATCACCAGCCACCACCCAAGTAAAGTTAAGACATTCTGGAAAATTGGACATGTGGACAAGTTAATATCAGGTAGGAACAGACTGGAAATTATTTTTTTTTGTTTGTTTGTTTATCTATAGGGCAGTAATGGCTCAGTGCTTAAAGCTCTGGATTACTGATACAAAGGTGGGGATTCAAGCCCCAATACCACCCAGCTGTCACTATTGGGCCCTTGAGCAAGGCCCTTAACCCTCAGTTGTTCAGTTGAAAAAAAATGATGATAAATGCAAGTCACTCTCAATAATGGTGTCTGTCAAATGCCGTAAATGTATTTGTTTTAGGTAAGAGAAGATAATATAATATAATAACAACAAAAGGCTACCAGTTCTATCCAAAATTAAGTCTGATCTCAAACCTTAACTCCACAAAAGGATTCCCTTTTAATTCAGAACAGTGAGGAATAATAATAATAATAATAACCCCAGAGTATCTGTAGATAAAATCAAACAAAAACTCGTATTCTCCAAAAAACAACAACCGAATGCCACGTTCTCCGCATTGTTTGAATTTATTGAAGTGGTAGGGCTCACCCAATACCAGTTTGACCATAAAATTAATCTAAAATTACACATGGCTATGATTAATGTGCTAGTCACATTTTCATGTTTTTATAGTATATGTAGAGCCTTGTAGATGTTTGTGCATGCTATCTTCCACATGTAAAGATTTTCATGTGCTATACCACACAGATATTCTGTAGCGTCACAATGCCTGCGGTTTAAGTAGCTGATGGTCTATCTAGGAATTCTGTATATGTTGTTATACTTATGTGAGTCAATTAAGGACATATCTGGGGATGATTTTCTTTAAACCCACACATCATTCAGACTATCTTTCATGCAGCTATACATTAGCTGTCATACAGGTTCATGTTTACCACTTTCAGGCTATTTACACTATTGTCTTGCGAGCAGAAGTCTTTTTAGTTTGTTCTGTTTTGCTATGTCACCTAATTACACTTACTTGCAAGATGGTTTGTGTGTACTTTGTGCTTGTAATAGACAGTAAGTCTGCTATGGTAATAGCTCAGAGCATGCTCTAATCAGAACAATGCAATAATAATAATAATAATAATAAAAAAGGGTAACTTTTAAAAAATGACATGACCAGGACCAGGACTGTGTGTGTGTGTGTGTGTGTGTGTGTGTGTGTGTGTGTGTGTGTGTGTGTGTGTGTGTGTGTGTGTGTGACTTTGTGTGTGTGTGTGTGTCAGTCCAGTCCCTGAGTGTTCAGGAGTCTGATGGCTTGGGGGAAGAAGCTATTACAGAGT
>JAQMYF010000001.1:46099747-46133897 GCA_030014195.1 Neosilurus mollespiculum
TATATATATTTGTCTACTAATTTTTTTCAACTGAATTAGGGAAACTCCACTTTTAGACAGTGCCTAAATCAGTATATTATAGAACATGGAACATACATAAGAAAATCCTTGAATTTGCATGAGGGTTGATTTTAAGTATTCATAGTTTTTATCGTTTCTTAATAATTATTTTGCTGATGAAGCATATTCTGTTTATATATTGCACACAAAAGCAGTCTTTGGCTAACATTTTGAGTTGTGCTAATCTTTTGTCACATGTAATGACTTTACGAATTATAGCCAATGTCTTCATTTTACTTGACAATATATTTAATATAAAGAGACTGTATGTTGCGCTTAATCATCATTAAGTAATATAATCAGTATAACCATTGTACTGTATTGTATTTATCTTATTTACTTGGTGTCTTCACATCCCTACTTATTCCTAATGCTGAAAAGATTGTAGAGCATCTATCCAAGCTAATTAATATACAAGTAAAAATTATTTTCAACAGTGCTGAACTTATGAGTTGTCTACTGAACCTGTCTACTGGGAAACTTTAAATGAAAAGCTGATACATAACTCCATACCTTGGGCTTATCCTTTCCTTTTATGAATAAACTGCTAAAAATCTAGAGATTTTGGATCAGTGAGAGAAAAGTGGAACATCTTTATTGATTATATGATATCTACTGCGGTGTTTGGCGGTTATGGAGATGTTGACACAAACAAGTGGTGAAGAGAAAAAAACTAGAAGCAAAACAGGCACCACACTGACAAACAACAGCCAGCAGTGCTATTTATCCTGTGAAAAAAAGCCCTTCATTTTAATTATGTACCGTGGTGCATGGAGAAGAAATGGCAAACAATAATCTCAATGACTGCAAAAAAGAGATGTTACATTTTTAGTACATTCCATACTGAGGGTTTGGGGCCAGATTTAAATGCACTGCAAATTATAGGCTAAATATAGTTAATGAACTTAGTTCAGTTGATTTGTCTGTACACTACTATTCTTCTCCAAGTCTTCCAACATCATGCAATATCCTCCGTGACAGGCAATCGATGATTCATTTACACTGGCATACTGACAAAATGTAAACTTTTTTTTTTCAGTTAGATTATTTTTTTCCCCCAAAATAAATGTTTCTTTTTTCCAGTGCTCAATTTAGCACTACCTCCATGAAGTAGAAAACAGTCACTGGCTAAATCCTGACTGTGAATGCTAGATTCCCACTAGTAAAGTGTATGTTTAAAAATGGCACAGAATGAAAAGTGGCTTTCATCTGCAATCCTGGCATTTACAGCTTGGTTGATTTATGGAATCTTATGAGATAATGTTATCTCAAAGTCAAGATGCACAATAAGTCTTTTATAATATTTTAGGGCGGATGCCTGGATGCCCTTCATCAACATCTGCACAAATAAATTAACTTCAGTAGATACAGGATTAAAGGAATATGCTAGCCTGTTGCAAGCTCTAAATAAAGCAGAATTCTGACATTTCTTTGTATAGAGACCAAAACTTGTTTTGCCAGAATGGATGTTTAATATTAGTACACACTGTATTTCAAATACAACACTGTAGTATAACTCAAATTGAAAACAACAGCTACACTAAATGTAAAAGGCTGGTGATGAAACCAGTGATAGATGACATATGATATGAAGACATTCTTTGACTACATTTTGCATAAAAGCTTCTTGCTTGTACCAACAGTTCCAACTTCCCTGCCATTTTGAGGGAATGTTTTTCCTCATACAGGTAAAATATTAATTCTTGGTTGTGGCAATTTCCCAGTGGCTACAGAAATGGTAGATAGAGATTAGATTAAAATAACACTGGGGCATTCCTTCAGATCATGTGTTTAAAGGCATTACAGTAAATCCATTCACTATCCACTTTCCAGGGTGACTCACCACAGAAAAGAGTTGATAGATACTGATGAAAAATAAGAACAGCACTGAGTGTTTTTCACTTCCAGTCTTCATGATTATGTGTTGAATTGTTGTGTATTTGTCACATGTGTCAAATTTTTAGTATGAGATATTATAGGATTGGAAAAAACAAAAGAAAAAACAACAACATATAACTGCGCGGAACAATTCAAGGCTAGAAAGGATGACACTGATTGATTTTCTGTCCAGATGCAAGCCAGGCTCAAATATCACTTAAGGATGCACCGAAGATCCCACTGCAAGTCAATGATGTCACAGTAACAGTTACTAATATTGGGTACACTAGTAATGAAGCTTTGAGCCTTGGATGTGTTTGTGTAGGAGGTAGAGAATTAGGATTATGTTTCTTTTTTTTTTTTTTTTGGACCTCTATGATATGGTTTAGGATTGCAGCCAAGTCTGAGCGAGAATAAACAACTCACTTTTATTTCATGTTAATGATAACTGGATGTGTTTCTGTGACACAAACTGAGAAAAAAATAAGTCTGATGACTGAGCTTTATTGACAGTAGATACACTGTAGAGGAGGAAGCAGGTCGGAGATGCTTCATCTGTCCCCTAGGTATTGAAAAGTTGCCCTGATTTACGCAATATGTTTCCTCCTTTGGACCTGGGAGTTGCTTTCAGCATTAATGTCGTCTTTAATTTGCTAAAGTCATGGTTTATATAGTCGTATGGAATCCATTTAGGGGAATAGAAGAATAAAATCCTGAAGTTAATGTCTGGGAATAATATTTGTTTAATAGTACTTATAAAAGCCATTTCATAGAAAAATGCATTGAATAAAATAAATGATAATAAAAGATGAACCCTGGCAAAAATAAAGAAGTGTTAAATAGCCTATTGGCTTCAGGTCTTCACCTGACATACAGTGCTCTTTTGTAGTGCATGATGTACAAAACAGAAGGTATCATGTGTTTCATTGATATCCACCCAGATTGCCATCCTGAATTACTTCAGTGCAGGGAAACAGACATGGCTACAGCTCTCTGTAAGTGTAAAACACACTGCATTGTCCAGTTCCTAGAACTATGCACCACGCAATGTGCTCGTGGATTGGGATTTTTCCAGTCAGGGTTGTGAGAGGGTGGAGGTCTACTTGGTGATGAGCTCAGAGCTCATCTGGCTCGTTTTCATCAGCAGCAGATGTTCCTCTATTCTACTGCCTCAGTTTCAGCAACACTGCCTCATGGGAACATGACGACCTCACCAGACCTTTTGCTGGCTTTTAGATAATTTTTTTCCTGCTTGATGTTACTGAGCAAGAAGGTTGTAGTTTCAAGCCCTGTTTTTGGCAAGGGCATGTATGGAGGAGCTTGGAGGTTACAGTTTCCTCCAGTTTACCTTTGGTATGATTGTGAGTGTATATGTGTGTGTGTGTGTGTGTGTGTGTGTGTGTGTGTGTGTGTGTGTTGGCCCTGCAATGGACTGGCAAGCTGTTCAAGGTATACCCTGCCTTTCACCCAGACAGGATAAGTGGTACAGATAATGAATAATGAATAAACAAAATTTGTTGCTCATATTGTTGCTAATGGATTTGTATAGAATATATTTAACGAAGGCATCAGAGATGGAGAAGTACTAGTGCATGATGCTGTATTGGGGGAACAGGATTCAGAGCTGTGGGCTTCTCTATCCCACTCAAAATATAAATCTAGTCACGGCTCATTATGAGCTATACAAACTGGTATGTGTGAGTTTGACTGACATCACATTTTTTCCCAAGAAAATGAATTTATGTACAAGTATATCTACACTCAAGAGGTTTCACAGCTTTTTGTTAAGAAGGAGGGCTGGCCTTCCCAATGAAAGGAGCCCACACAAATTCCATCATATTCGCATAAACACAAGGATAGAGAGGTGGTTAAACATACAATATGTGAACCCTTAAAAGCATGAAAGTACTACTGTACCACCTGGTGGACATCTTCTGGTAGTGTTAGTACTAGGCACCTTAATAAGGGAACTATGATCAGAACCACAGAAAAACTTTTTAAGAGTAAAGCGCTTTGCAGTGTAGAGTGAAGAGGTCTTATATAGGCAGAAGATGTAACAGTTGCATGACACACTGAAATTTAACATGTCAAATGTCATGCATACACGCACGCACACACACACAAAGTGCATGCTATACTGAGGCTGAGAATACAGTGTGCTGGTGTTTATTATGGAGTTTGTACAAAATGTCAATCCATTATAAATGTGAGAGAATAAAGAAAACTCAGAGGTGAAAAAAGGGACTGCTTAGGATTCAAACCATACCACAATATATGTGAAACAGATGTACGGCTGCCAGTGGACTTAGTTCAGTTCTCTTTATTGACCACAGGCACTAAATGAATTCTGCAGTCATCAGAAGCATAAAGTCCCCAAATTCAACAAGATGCTACAAAAAATAAATAAATTAATAAATAAATAAATGAAAGGCACTACAGCAGGACAATGATTGTTAGTGTCACTATTGTATAAGGCTTAGTGGTTAAGGTGATGGGTTACTGATATAAAGGTCAGTGGTTCAATCCCCACTATCACCACCCTTGGGCCCTTGAGCAAGGCCCTTAACTCTCAGTTGCTCAGTTGTTTAAAAATGATGATTGTAAGTTGCTCTGGATAAGAGCGTCTGCTAAATGCTGTAACCAAAAGTCTGTATATATAGGATGGCACGGTGGTATAGTAGTGATCACGTTTGCCTCACAGCAAGAAGGTCCTGGATTCGATTCCCGGGCTTAGGCGTTTCTGTGTGGAGCTTGCATGTTCTCCCCATAGTTGTGGTGGTTTCTTCTGCATACTCTGGTTTCCTCCCACAGTCCAAAGAGATGCACATTAGGTCAAATTGTCCCTAGGTGTGAGTTTATGTGTCAATGGCTGTGTGTGTTACCTTGCGATGGTCTTTTGAGCTGTTCATCCTACCTTCACCCATATGAATCAAATAAAAGTAATGTAAAATTAAACAGTCTGGATGTCTGCGATGGCCTGGCGATCGTCCAGAGTCGGCTGAGATGGGCGTCAGCCTACCCGCAACCCTAATTAGGATTAAGTGGAATGAATGAATGGATGACAATCTGGATGTTCTTGAGTCTTGTTCTGTTGATTTTCTGTTGATGTCCTTAATCACATACTTGCACAACCAAGAACTAAACTTGACAGTGTCATGTATATTATTTTTAATATATGTTTTTATTATCTTTTGATCCGGCTTGTAATTCCTAAATAGTTTATCCAGCATAGTAATTATTTTTAACTCTCACCATTTCATTAAAAATAAACTTCTATGTGAGCCACAGCCATAGCCAAGTGATTTAGCATAAAATAACCCCCATTGGTTCAATTTGCAAAGACTGCTGTGTAGACTTGGCTGTGTGTAGAAAAATGGGGTCCTTTTGCTGGTCTCATAGGCTTGGCCCATATCCTTTATCATGTGCCAGATGGTGGCTTTAGGATCTCCTGATAAATATTAATTGAGCTTGCATGAAGGGATAACAGCAACAGGAGGCACACAATTTGCATTTGGTGTGTCTCGCCTTCAGTTAATAACACCAACTGTATGCCCAAATCAGTAATACATGCCTTTACCCTAGACCACAAGAATTATATACATATATACAGTATATGCACTGTGTATATCAAATATAACAACCCATTATCTTATTATAAGTTTCTCTCATTAGTGTGCCTTGCTGTATAATGTCTGCATGATATAAGGTGCTGGAAGAATAATGTAAGTCACAGGTACAGGCAGAGAGTGCAACAACCTCTCATTATAAAACTGTCTCAGAAATATAGAATTGAGATCTAATAGCAGTCAACACTGACGACACTGATGGCTAAAGGGATATTAGATGACGGGAGAACTGAGAAGTGTGAGATTGAAATGGGAGGTGAGGCAGTGAAAACAACAAGTAGGCCAAAAGGATTAACCCCCTGGATAAAACAGGTGTTGGCAACACACCAACCCATATAATTTCTTTTGTATGCCTTTTTGAAATGGTGCCTCTTTTCTGAGCCAAATCCTACTGAGTATCAAACCGGTGCCAAAACTAGTGTCTGTGTCGCAAGGGAGGCATTGGGAGGATGGATAAATAGTTCAGAAGTATATCCCTCCTGGTAGGCTAAAGTATACCACAGCTGTATCACCACCAGAGATGTATGATAGGGAAAATTATATTGAGTGATGGCTATTGAAGCTCAGAACAATATTACTAATTAAATTATTCCTTAATTATTCATAATTCGCAAAACAGTGTTGAAGTAACAGTGTTTAATTTATCAAGAGTACCACTGAATGTAATGAAACTTAATTATTTTGAGAGCAAAACCCTCCATGCTATATTAGAAACCCATGCTATATTATGAATTATATTTGTTATGCTATATCTGTCAAGCATTACCACTTAAAAAGGGTTCATCAGGATCTTTTTTCTTGCAACCGTATTTAAAAGCTGAACACTCTGGTCAGGAATTGTTTCATCGATGAAGTACTCTTTGAACTGAAGCACTAAACTTAATAAAATTAGAGACCAAAGTTTTAACAAAATAACAAAAACGAAAAGTAAAATAAACTGGTTCATTTGGAAATTAGATCCCAAGTTCAGTTAGAGAAATCAAAGCCAAACCCCTCAGTGGTCCAGGGGTGGTTACGTGTGACAAAAGGATGGGGAGTAGTTTGGAGGGAGGAGGGAAGACAGGGAGGGAGCTTGGCTTATCCTTCATCAGTCTGCTGCAAATCAGTTACCTCCTTTCTGTGACATCTGCAGTTTTAACTTTGTCATGATGCTGAAAGCACCAGTTACCTTTAGGTGGACCGTAACTGAACTCATTTTGGCATTCAGTACATTGATCAATTTTTAGATTTTTGTTTCAAGGAAAGGATGGTGGTTTTTCTGGGTAAAAAATTCCGATCGCTTTTGTCAGTCTTCAAGAAGAAGGGTAAGTCAAGAAATATTGGGATATTCATGGTTCATATTCCTATTCAAGAAAATTGTGTTCTTTAAAGTGAATAGGGGCCAAAAATATTTTTGAAGATGTAACCTACGTTTGTGTTAAATAAGGGAACAGTGTCTACATAATTCAAAATTCCTTTATCCTTTATTTATCAATTTATCATTATTCATTATGGTGTGGGTTTTTTTTTTGTGTGTGTGTGTGTGTGTGTGTGTGTGATTTCTATTTTTTTTCTTACTGAGAGTTAGGTTGCCGTATTCTTCGCACCAATGTACAGTGCAGCAATTTAATGATGAAAAGATTGTGACAGGGGCATATCTCCAGTCATTTCTCAATTTCAGAGGTTTTTAATTGTTTATTCACATTAGTTTTGCGCTGCTACACTCTTTAGCTCTTCAAGCAGTCTAACCATTCTTCTTCCTTCTAAACACCACACAACTTTGAAGGATTTTTCTATTTTATAATGTCTCTTAAGAAGTTTATGTATAGTTCCAATATAAGCATAATAATGTTGTGATATCCTTGTTTGCCTCATGCAGTTGATCTCCCTGCATTTTTTTTCCCTGTATAGTATCAGAGTCTGTCTGTCTTCGCAGTTAAGTTACCTGACACCCCCATGGGGTAGCTGCTAATCCAGACACTTAAAAGTTGATGTTTGTTAGGCAGTAGAAGACTGTAATAAAAAGCCAAGGGGATTTCTTTTAGGGAAACTTCCCTTTTCAGGCAAAAGCCTTTCATCAGGTTTGTATCCCAATGCCTTCACAAGGACAAGAGCTGAATTTCTGTTCTCAACAAGAGTTTAAGGTACTCAGGGGGACATTAGGAAGCTGATAGGGGGACCAGTATGAAGCTTCTTACTGTTTCTAAGACAGTGTCCAAAGGTCAAGTTGAGGTTTCATGTTTCTCACTATTGTCCAACTAACAGTCAACTACCAAAAAGGAAGCATGGCACAGTGTCCAGTAAGGACACAACAGATACACAGAGTAAGAGTGAGGATGACTAATTTCTTTTCTAGTATCTATTTTTAATTACAATCTTATTTCCAAGTAGTATAACCAGAACCACAGATTTAGTGTCAGAGATTGAAGCTGCTACTTAATAATTAAAGGTCAAGTGTGTCTACGCAGATTATTTTATGCAAGTGTCAGGGCTTATAACACATCTACACAACTATCCATGCATCATTAGTTTACTGGATAAACTTCATAAAGTGGGAAAATAAGTATTGAATACATCAACAATTTTATATTTTCAGTAAATATATTTCTAATGGGGCTGTTGACATGAAATGTTCACCAGATGTTGGTAACAACCTAAGTAATCCACACATACAAAGAAATCGAAACAAATAAGTACATAAATAAGTTATATGTAATAAAATGAAATGACGCAGGGAATATGTATTGAACACATGAAGAAAAGGAGGTGCAAAAAGGCATGAAAAGCCAAGAAACCAGCTAAAATCTGTCAGTATTTAGAAAGTAATCCACCCCCCATCAGTGCAAATTAATATCAGCTGGTTTAATACTAATTGATGGCCTAAAAAAAGGTTTCTCACACAAGAAGTGTCACAGAAGCATCTCATTATGGGTAAATGCAAAGAGCTCTCTCAAGGCCTTTATTCATCGTTCATTTTCTGAAACGCTTAATCCTAATTAGGGTCGCGGGGAGGCTGGTGCCCATCTCAGCTGACTCTGGGCGAGGGCAGAGTACACCCTGGACAGCTCGCCAGAACATCGCAGGGCAGAAACACGCTGACGGCAATGCAGCCTACTCTTTACGAAAATCAGCAATGGTTATTTTACATGCCTCTCACCACAGACAGTGAGAGACATGGCTGGCCTTTGATAACCCAGTTAGCAGCACTGGGGGGGGACAGCAGTGACAACCTGGTGACAGTGGGGCTTGAATCCCCGACCTCGGGGGTAAGCCAGCACCCTAGGACCGGGCCACCACTGCCCCTCTCTCAAGACCTTCGCAACCTTATTGTTGAAAAACATACTGATGACATTGGTTATAGCTATATTTCTAAACATCTGAAAGTTCCAGTGAGCACCATTGGAGCCATTATTCTGAAGTGGAAAGAACATCATTTCACCATAAACTGGCCATCACCAGGTGCTCCTCACAAGATTTCTGAGAGAGGAGTCAAAAGAATAATCAGAAGAGTTGTCCAAGAGCCAAGGGTCACTCGTGGAGGGCTTCAGAGAGCCCTGGAAAGCCCAGGTAATGTTGTTTCAAAGAAAACAATAAGTAACAATAAGTGCACTAAACCGCCATGGCCTCTATGCATGCTCACCATGCAAGACTCCAATGCTGTTGAAGCCTGTTTAAAGTTTGCTGAACAACATTTGGACAAGCCTATGAAATACTGGGAGAATATAATCTGGTCAGATGAGACCAAAATTTAAGTCTTTGGATGTCATAGCACACACCATGTTTGTAGAAGAAATAACACCCCAGAAACACCATACCAATTGTGAAGTTTGGAGGTGGGGACATCATGGTGTTGGGCTGTTTTTCAGCACGTGGCAGTTGCAGACTTCATATAATTGAAGGACGGATGAATGGAGAAAGGTACCTAGACATTCTTGATAAGGATCTGCTGCCATCTATCAGGATGCTGAAGATGAAACAAGGATGGATATTTCAGCAAGACATTTATCCCAAACACACTGCAAAGGAAACTCTCATCTGGTTTCAAGAAAGAAAATAAAGCTAAAATGGCCCAGTCAATTACCCGACATGAATCCAATTAAAAATCTATGGAAAGAATTAAAGATCAGAATTTATAGAAGAGGCCCCCAGACCCTTCAAGATTTGAAAACAGTTTGTGTGGAAGAATGAGCCAAAATCCCACCTGAACAGTGCATGGGACTAGTTTCCTCATACCGGAGGCATCTTGAAGCTGTCATAACAACAAAGACTTCTCCACTAAGTATGAAATAAATTTCAGTAAGCGTGTTCAATACGTATTCCCTGTGTCATTTCACTTTATTACATGTAACTTAATTATGTAATTATTTGTATTAATTTCTTTGTATGTGTGGGTTACTTGGGTTGTTTCCAACATCTGGTGAACATTTCATGTCAATAGCCCCATTAGAAATGTTCAGTACTTATTTTACACACTGTTTAAACAAACATGCATCATCATGAAACTTTTAGTACATATACCTTCTGGAACGGCATCATCCTGATTGGGGCAGCACAGTTGCAAAGGTGTTAGCATGTCTGCCTCACAACAAGAGGGTCCTGCGTTTGAGTTCCAGGCTCAGCAAGGTCATTTCTGTATAGAGTTTGCGTGTTCTCCACGTGCTTGCAGAGGTTTCCTCTGGGTATTGTGCTTTTCCTCCCACAGTCCAAATACATGCACATTTGGCCAAATGGTTGTTCCAAATTGATCTTAGGTGTAAGTGTGAATGTGTGTGTGTGTTGCCCTGCGATGGACTGATGAGTCTTTCATGGTGTACCCCACCTTCGCCCGTAGTCGGCTGAGATAGCATTCAGCGTCCCTGTGACCTTACTAGAATAAAGACTTTTGCCAAATGAATGAATGAATGAATGAATTAATTAATTAATCGCCCTGATCAGGGTCACAGAAGATCCAAAGCATATTACAGGGGCAATAAACACACAGCAGTAGAATTAAACCTTTGAGAGCATCTGCAGTAATTTATTTTGGGCAGTGGGAAGAAACTGGAGAAAATCTGGCATTTTGGACAGCATGAACCTGGTTCATTTCACAACAGGGTGATAAGAGCACCAATATATGCTTGCTATCTAAATATTAGGCAGTTTTGTGTTCCCGGGCATCTTTGAATATAGTGAGAAATTCCTCTGACATCTAACATGAACTACTCTCTCTTGCTCTCTGTAGCTGGACAAAAGCAAGATGAGCAGACGAAACTGACAGTGCATTACACAGCTTCACAACACTATCAGGAGAATGTGTTCATTGAAGGTAGCAGGCCAAAGTATCTGGAAGATCTGCACACTGAAGCCCAAGAAGGACTTAAGATACTACAACAGGAGGGTGAGCATCTTCTACCTCCCTAGTAATTTTAATTCTTCATTTACTGTATGTACATTAGCCATATCAGTGAAGCTGAGTACTGATGTGTACATTTTCCCAATTTCTAATACAGAGCATAACATTGCAAGGGACCGTGAGGTTGATCAGCCTGTTGTAAGTTTTATTTTCATCAACACAGAGTACAATTTTTATTAAAATTATGTTATTTATTATAAAGTAGCTTCATAAATGTTTACTGGTTTGGTTCTTGTGCAGTCCACAGTAACAGTACAACATGAAAATGATGTCAACTGTGAAGAAAGAGATGGACGCCTGAGCTTTGCCAGCTCTGCTGACTATTCTATTACATCAGGGTCTACCGGATGCTCAGTGTCTTCAAGGCCTGTGCTAACACGCCAAGGTACTGTCATAAATAAGGAATAAAACACAAAGAGACAGGTGGTTATAAATAGTTGTTGGGTGTTGTGATTCTGCCTGGATTTTAAAAACGTAAACAAAATTATGTTGAGACATTTCTTTAATGTTATAGAAAATTAACCAGTGTCTTCTGAGCAATGAGAACTGAAATTTCAATAGTTGTAAAAAATTATTACTGTACATTTAAATTGCATTGCATTTGAAAATGTATTTGACATACTTCTTAGGTTCAACATTTAAGCCTTTGAATACTGTGAAGAGGCTGGACAATCCCAGAAAAAGAAGTAGAAGAACAACAATTATGGGCATACCACAACAGGTTCAGAGAGAACTATGTATGCCATTTAATGACTTATGTAACTCATATGTTACTTTGAAAAAATATGTCAAAAAATTTTTAAAGACATTCACGATTTTTTATCAATTTTATCAACTTTCAACACAGGTATGGGGAAGGGAACGTTACTACAAATCCCAGCTAATGAAGATGATGATTCATCCAGCAGAGTCATTATCCCAAGAATTGAGGGAGAGGTACCCATAACAAATCATGAAGGGGCACGTGTACATCTGCAGGATATAGAAGCCCTTAAGGTTTCTAGAGATGAGGAACTTCTCAGGCGCCACATACATGCTGTGTACAGAGATGACTTCTTTCTAAACACCAGATCTGGTTCACAAATACCCCAGAGACCCAGGTCTCTTGCTGTACCAGGTCTCACAACTTCCTCTGCCCTTTTGCAAGAACCACAGGGTCCTGTGATGTCTATCTCACCACAGGCTACTTATTTATCCACAATTATTCCTAATGCAATCCTACCTTCTGCAATAGATGTGATAGAAATTGATAGAAGCTACAGCCAGCGTAGTGTACGTGCAGTTAGCAAGAGTAGCCTAGCACCTGCAAGTCCAGCTTCTTCACGCTCAGGAGGTGGTACTCATGATGAACCGAATTCCACCAGCTCTAAATGGAGCCATTCACAATCTTCTGAGACTATTGCCTCCCATCCCTCAACCATGTCCTTCAAAGGAAGCATGCCATCTTCACATGTAACAGACAGCATGAAGGAAGTCACAGATTTGAATGAGGAACGGGTGAGTTTGAAGAGCTCGATCAGTTGGTCAAGTTCCACCAGTAAAGCAGGCAGCCAGAGACTCGAACAAGGTGAACTAAGTGATGCTGTGGAGTCTGCCCAAAACAGCCGACTGTTCTCTCGTAATCTGTCAGTAATGAAGACTAAACTACCACCAGCACCACCAAGGAGAACATACTCTTTACACCATGAAAACCTTAAGCAAAGGCCAAGGGAACTGGCACACACAAAAGATTTGAAATACCTAGGCTCCAATGGCAGGCAAACAGATGCCAATCCCAACACAAAAGAAGATTCTACATCATTCTACTCTAAAAATATCTCTACCCAGTCTTCAGTATCACCATTATCTGATGACTCTAACTTACCTCTGATTGCCAATCCACACAAACCTGATCAGGACTCTAGTGAGGTTAAATCTGAATCAAATAACTCATGTCCACAGGATATATTTGAAAGAACACTGTCACCTTCAAGTGGATACTCAAGTCAAAGTGGAACACCCACCCATTCCTCAAAAGATATCTGTCCTTCCTCTCCAGGAAAACAGAAGTTGAAGCCCCCAAAGCCAGAAAGGTCAGGGTCACGAATATCTCCTGTAGTGTCAGTCTCATCATCTCTGGTTTCCCTGACATCAAATGTATCAGATTCAGCCAATCAGCTTACACAAACCTATGCCACTCAGTCACAGCCACCAAAGATCTCATCTACTGTCACATCATTAAAAAACAATGTTACTCCACCATCTACATCTCTTAGGGACTTGTTTAATATTCCGCCTCCACCTAAAGTAAAAGCACCTTGTCCACCACCACCTGAAACCTGGGCTCACAATGAACGCATAACTGAACTTTTATGTGGTCCAAATCTAAGTGCCCGCAGGATATCTGAGCTTCAAAAACATTATCAAACAGACATTTTATTGATGAAAAATCAGGCTACGGCAGACACCATTAACCTAACCTCTAGGCAAAGTTATATATCAGTGGAAAATGAAACAAAAGCAACCAATCCAGAGAATAAAGCAGCTAAGTCTGAGGGAAGAAATGGGCACTGGCCAGTGCAAGAAAATTTAGCTGTGGGTGTAATGGAACAAGTGAGTCATGTTATGGATAAAAGAGAACAAAAAAACTCAGGAGATCTAAAAACCGAGCAAGAAGATCCAGTAAACTTCAAGAAATCGCAATCAGCAGACAAGGTGAATCAAATATTGGTTTTAAAAGGGCAATTTATCAGTGACTCATGCCATGCTAATACTGGTGGTTTGCCAGAGAATCTTTCTACCCCAGAGACAGATGACACAAAAGACCAATGTCTTGTCAAACACTACAATGATAAAGAGATCCTCGAAGCCATACACAATTTAAGTGAAGAAAGTCCTAAAGCCATTGATATCTCGCCACCTCCCTCTCCACCTCCTGAACATTCTACTCTTCCACCACCCTTTAAAATGTCTTTGGTATGCTCAGTGTCTGTACTACTGCAGGAGGAAGAAGTACAGACTGAGATGGAAAAAGAATCCCTCACTCTGGAGACTTCCTGGCCTCCGCCACCTCCACCTATGGATGAGTCTTCTGACCTGGTATTTGAAGGACAAGATGAGATTGACTTCCCTCCACCTCCACCACCAGACATGCAAGAATCATTTATAGTCATGTCAAAGCATGATAAGGTAGGATCATCAGGACAGGAAGACAGTGTGGCTCTCGAGAAGTCGCCTGATTTATCAGCTGTAGCCAATCACACTGATCGAAATCCAAAGCCTCAAATTATCCAGATCACAACATTATTGGAGAAAACAGTAAATGAACTTCTACTTGTAGATAGCATTTCAGATGATAAATTGCTTGCCCAAACACTTACCAAACCACCATCTTGTGAGAATCATCCACAAGTTTGTACTGATCCTGTTCGTTCAGAAAGTACTTTACCTTCTGACATGTATTCGAAATTTTCCAAATCACATGATAAACCTTTACAATCTTTGCCTCAGGAAACCACCCTTCCACCTCAAAATCCACTAAATCTGCCAGACAAATTACCTAAAGATTTATTTCAGCAAATGTCTCATGTTCCTGCACTCTCTACTGATTTTGTAGTTAAACCTCCCCTTCCAGTGGAAGAGCCATCCAAGGTTAATTTTAAAGGACAACCAAGTCTAATAAGTAAAGACAGCAGATGCAAAGGACTTTCATCAATTCACAAATGTGCACCTATTCCTAAAGAGGATGCAAACATTCCCCTTGTCACACCTTCCCTACTACAGATGGTTCGTCTACGGACTGTAAATGCTGAAGACCAAGTTAACCTTTTATCACAAGAAGCCACAGCTGGTACTGAAACCCTCCCAGACAAGGATCAATCTACATCTATTCAAATAACTCCACAAAAACCTATTCGCAAATCTTGCATAAAACCCATGCAGTCTCCTGTGAAGTCCTCCTCTGCATCCTCGGGCCCTTCCATGCGTCTTCAAGAGGCTATACGTATGAAGACAGCTGCAATGTCTTCCAGTGTCTTCCCAGCAAGGCCCAGTCTTCGTTTGCCAAACTCCACTGCAAACAGCAATGATGCCTCTGTGCTGTTCCCTAAGACACCTGATGATTGTAAGTCCCCTACCTCCACAGCCAGTTTTATTTTCTCCAAGAGCACTAAGAAAGTTGTTATTGAAACCACCACATCTCCAGAGGCCCAGGCTAGCCTCAAGCAAAACCTTGCAGCAGAGCTCATGCAAATTTCTGATCAGCATAAATCAATGGTTAAAAATGGTACAGTGAAGCCTCACAAGGTGCCACCACCTGTCGCAAAGAAACCAATATATACAACAAGTCCTTCAGAAAAAGTGAGAACTGTCACAAAACATACAGTAGTGGATTCTTCAAGTAAGCAAACAAATGGAATAACAAAAAACCAACAGACTGAGATAGTGCAACCTGCTGGCCAGTGAGTGCCCTTCACAAAAGGTAAATAAATATTTTAGTAGTTATTGCACGCCTCAGAATGAAAAGAAAAAAGTGCACATAATTAATTCGGTTTACTTTTCTTTGTATGTCAGTTATTTTATACTTAGGGTGAATTTTGGACTACATGTAAACATTTCTTTTCCAGGTAAAGAAAAGACTACATGGTGTTGAGTAATGGCTTGGGAGAACTGTTCAACGCAAGGAAAACAAAGTTAGCAAAGCAAGTGCATAGCAAGCATGGACAATGTCACTGTTCTATTGTAAAAGCCTTAGTCTGAACATGGCCTTCATATTTATGCAGACAAAATGGAGTTGGTTCCAATTCTTTTATACAATAGCTTTACTGTAGCTTTGTCATATTTTTCTACTCAATACAATTTTTGTCTTTTTAGAAAAGTTATAAACCACCATATATTATTAAGGGTGGCTGCTGCAGTTAGGGCTTGTAAAGTTTATTCTTTGACTGCAATGTTAATCTTTTATTTAGTGATTATAATGGGTAGTTGTCACTGCTGATCAAAGACCTCTTCCTCAAGACAAATATGCATTTTTTAATGCTTACAAATATAATGCTTACAAGTACATCCTTAATGCTCCATTTACATTACATGGCCAAAAGTTTCTATCATCACACCCTTATAATTTCCATTATTTGGAACATTTAACGATTCAGCTACAGGAGCATAAGTGGATTCATGAACTCATGTTGAATGAATAGCCTGGGGTTATGTTTCAGACGGGGGTTCAATCTGGGTGATGTTTCATTCCAAACATGTTCAGTAGTGTAGGGCCAGGGCTCTGGTGGAGTCACTCAAGTTCTTCCATAACCTTGACAACTCATATCTTCATTGTCCTCACTTTGTGCACAGTGGCAGCATGATGCTGGAGCAGGATTGGGCCTCTTACTTCCAGTGAAAAAATTGTAATACTACAGCATACAAAGAAATTTTATACATTTGTGGCCACACATGAACCAAATAAGGGTGTGATGGTCAGATATCACCATACTTTCGGTTCTATACAGTAGATATAAAAAGTCTACACACCCTTTTTGTATCACAAAAACTTTGTGAAGTTTTTCTGATGCAATAAATAAATACATAATTACATAAATAAATCCAGATGTTTTTCCACCTTTAACATGATCTATACCCTGCAAAATTCAAACAAGCACATCTTTTTAGGGGCCAAAAAAAAAACCAAACAAACAAAAAAAAAAACCCTTATAATAACCTGGTTGCCTAACAACACCCTTAAAGTAATGTTTTGTTGAAGCCCCTTTTGTGTTGGAGTCTGCATGCCACATTCTTCCTTGTAAAAAGGAATCCAAATGTCAGATTGTAAGGACGTTTCCTGTGCACAACACTCTGGACTCTGGCTCGCTATGAATGAAAACTCTCGCTATCTTCATCTTTTTAGCAAAGGCCTGAAGGTTTTTTTGCCAAAATTGACTGGACTTTGGAACTGTTCATTTTCCTCTCCACATTTACTAAAGCCCCAGTTCCAGGTGAAGAAAAACTACCCCAAAGTTCTCTTTTGTTGATGTACACACATACCTTTTGGTCAAAAAGTACTCCCTCAGCATTCTCCCACATGGTTTTGGGGGGCTCGATGTAGGTTTTTGAAGACATTAGCCAGGCTTTGTTAAAAAAAAGAAATATAAATAAATAAATAAGGCTTTCTAAACATAAGAAGAACAATTGACCACTGCTACCAAATGTAAGCCACAAACAGTATTTGTTGTTTGTAACCTTTAATGTTGCTGAAGGCCTCTTGGAAGCCTCCGGTTCCGTTTTCTTCTTGTATTTTTATTATTTTTGGAGGAATGTCCAGATATGTATTGCTCCATAATTTCTCCACTGTTGATGACTGTCTTCACTGTGTTCCATGGTATACTGTGTCTAATGCCTTGGAATTTCCTTTGTACCCTTTTCCTAAGTAATGTGTTTCAACGATGACATCTCTTTGATTCTAAGCTCTTTGCAGACCATGGTACGGATTTCACTCTAAGGTGCAACTGTTTAACTGTCAGGAAAATCCTACTAGAACAGCTCGACTTTACTTGGGGTTAGTTACTTTATTTGATGGCAGTTGTGTAATGATGATTACTCACGAGTTTGAATGATTGGTTAAACGTGAAAACATCCACGTCCCCAGTTATAAGAGGGTGTGCTTTACGTACGCTTTATGCAACCACATTATTTTAAGCTCCCCCCCACCTAAAAAAATGAAGTTCTACAGGTTACATCTCACATTAAATGTTTATCTTGGTCTCATTACATCACTAAACCTGTATATTCAACAGGGTGCGTATATGTTTCATATCAATAGTAATGTATATGTGGAGTGGCTAATGTACATTCTGAGTATGCACACATGTACACCTTTATTTTTAATATTATTATTTTTAATCTTTTAGAACCGGCCCCCTGCATCTGTATAGTTGTGTATATGATATATATGCTAACAAATCACAATATATATGAATGTGCTTGACAGATGGGATTAATGTTTATTACATTAAAAGGACTTTTTATTATTTTATTTCTAGAAAAAGCACTTTGCAAGCTACAAATGCTGGACCATTTCTAAAGAAATGATCAAGGTAGTAAAATTTCTGTGATCCCTGTAAAATTAATATAGAATTTAGCTGCTTCTTTATTAATGTGACAGCACAAATAGTATTGACACTTTCAGAACAATGTTGCATTAAAATATTTGGCTGTTAAAAATTTTCCTATATTGGTTTTATAAGGTAACTCATGAGTTATCGTTCTGGCATTATGGAGCCCATTTTACATTATCTTTCTTTTAAAACTTTAGTGAATTATACACCACTTCTTTTCAACACAATTAAATATTTTTCAGTATTGTCAATTATATATAATGTATTTTTCTCTACTCAAGTAAAAATATCATTTCATATTCTATAAAAGTTTGTTGGTCTGAATTTTATATTTAATTTCTTCTTTTCTTGTTAAATTGATCTTTGTCTTTTATACTGCAAGTTCAAGAAACAAAAATTCTAAAAATTTTCAGTAGTAATAAACACAGTGGAAATCGAGTCTGTAAGTCAGCGGAATCTACATGAGGAGTTTTGCTCTACTGAGTACTGTATAACAGCATACTTCAGAAGTAGCACAGTTTGGATTAAAACCAATCAAAATCAAAAGATAAAACTTGCACATTTTTGTATACAGATTTAAGCAGATGTCATCATTAACCATCATACCATCAGAGCGAAAAATTTGTTTAAAAAAGAGATTTTGATTGAGCATATTTATTTTTCATGGGTTCATGCAAAATGACCTTCATTTCAAATATTTAATTCAATGTCATTCTTATCCCGTTCAAGTAAGATCCTCATAAAGTATTTTACACATTATTGTTAACTGTGAAGACTTCTGATACAATATTACTATAAAAAACCTGTCATGATGAGTTACAGATTACACGTCCTGTCTTACCTAATACTAACATGAGCCATTATAGAGAGCAGTACAAGCAATGTGTGGCAGAGTTTCAGCATTATATTCATATAAAACCCATTTCAGCAGCAAATAAACCAACGGTATGCAATGGATGAACAAAGCTCTATAATGACATTTTACCAGGCCATTACAAATTCGAGATTTAAAGTTTTTTTTAAGATCAGTCATTATGGAGAAAAGGGAAAGGTTATTTAATAAATGCTGCCACCCTTTAATGTCTTACAGGTGATTTTTCCTAGTTTGGTCTTTAAATCTTTCTTGTTCCACTGAGCTATACACTCTTCAGAGATCTTCATGTCCACCTGAGGAGATACAGACAGACATGTAAAACTTTGTATCCTGCCGCATTCCTCAGTGCAAGGTCAAAATTTCCATCACATTTCACCTTCACATACCTGAATCTTCTCAAACACCTTCTTCTTTGGCTTGAGTTCATCATCTGGCATCCCTGATGAATATCCATCAACAAACACACGGTCCCCTGGTGCTGATCCTTCAGGTGGATCCAAAGGCTCTACTCTTTTGGGCTCACCATTACTGTTATTTACACAGTAAACAAGTAACATCTCAATATACATTACAACATACATTTAAATAGGTTATTATATGTCTGTTAAATGTGTCTTATTACAGAATCAAGAGCTTTATTAAAAGGTTGAATTGAGTCAGTGTGTTTTAACCTGGACAGGAGGAATACTCACACTGCCGCACAGAGCAGCATAGCCTGGGATTCAATCCCCCGCATTTTCTGAGGCTTCAAATTGCACAACACTACCACAAGTCGGTCCTGTAGCTCCTCTTGGGAAATGTAGGCCACCAGTCCACTCACGACAGTCCGAGGCTGCTCTTCTCCAACATCAATCTTCTCTAAATAAAGGGTGTCTGCATCCGGGTGCTGGAGAGTTGAAGATAAGAATCAAGAAGCATGTAAGCACCATAAAATATAACAATCTGCTTTACACTGTGCTAATTAATCAACAATCAGTATTTATTTATATCATTATTTATTTCAAGCTATTGGCTTCTAGTGTCAGTGGAGCAATAAAGCACTAGATATATCGGACATACCTTCTCAACACCAACAATTTTGCCCACTCGGAGATCCAGTCTGGATGGGATGATCTCTTCCTCCTCTTCTGCCTTTTTTGGGTTCCCTTTTGCAGCACCCTCTATTAAACAGTTATAAACTCTCCATCAGGCTGAATGAAAGAACATCATCCACTTGCACTGAGTGTATACAGTACCTTTGTGGTGTATTGTACTTACTGGTTTTTGAGGGATAGGCAGAACTAGTCAACTTTTTCAACTCTGGTGCCTCAAACTTTTTCCTGATGGGATCCAGAAGTTTGTTCAGGGCCACTTCTACTGAAGCCTTTAAATCACCGGGATGGATTTGCTGTGGATCAAATGGTCAAAGAGTGTTACTGTATAACTGAATTTATATATTCCTGTAAATCTGCTTTGTGATGTTGAAAGCTGTACACAAAAAAAACCGGAAAGGAACTGTTACTACACCAAGAACAAAATGCAGTCACCATGAAATTAAAAAGAAGAGAAAACTAGAGGACCAAACTAGAGGAATTCACCCAATTTTCTGTCGTGGAGCTGCTGTACAGCGTATGTGACAAAAGCTTTATTCAAGAGTGGAAAACATCAGAGCTTACTAATGTCCCCCGATGATTTACTAATTTTTCAGGTGTGCTATATGGAAAAAAAAAAAAAAAATCATGAAATGGTATAAACTGAGGAACACCTGGTTCCCAGATCCGCTGGCCAAATATTATTATCTTACATTAGCTCCTACTTTTCCCCTGGTTATTTCTGGGTAAATAAAACAAAAAAGGTCTGAAGCTTTATGCCCTTTTGGCCAAAAGATAATAAATCAAGGATGAGAACGCTCTTAGAATAAAAGGGAGAAAAAATGGGCAGGGGTCAAGGCTGCCGTCCGGGCCCCCTTGTGGGGGTGTGGGGGCAACGCCTCTGTAGGGGGGCTCAGGGGGTCAAAGCCCTCTGAAAAATTTTGAGACTTTCTAAGAACAACGAGGTGAAATGATGTCCCCTGGAAGGAAATTTTTAATGGTACATATGTAATATGACATATAAGATTGACAAAGTGTACATTACTTTCTTTTTGAATAGCCAATGGCAGTCATTCTACTGCTGTTACAGTGGGAAAAAGCCAGAGTATATCATGAATATTTCATAAGATGTTAACAGAAGTTTTAAGATTTAGTCTGTTTGAATACACCGATAGGACGCATCAGACACTAGTCAGCCAATCAGGAATTAATTTACGTAACTGATTATCGGCATATACCTGAATATGTATACCGCTATTTGTATATATAATAAGCCGTGTCAGGCCTAAGCGGTGAAGGATTTATCACAGCAGGAGGCAGCAGCACACAAGAGTGAAGTCCAGGGTACATTCAGGTGGGTAACAACTGCCATAAATTGGGCCTGCTATGCAGCAGCCGGCTCAACCCGTATCACCAAAAAAAAAAAAAAAAACACTCAAGATTTTACATCGAATTTGCATTGATCAAGAAGGGCCATTTTGGCTATTGAAAAGGCGAAAATTCTCATCCCTGATAAATGTGGGTTTTTTGTCCATCACGAGTATATTTTTGTCATTTTCTCAAAATTGCTGCACAACCTTCACTATCTTATTCAACTCTGAAAATGATACAGTACTATATCCACCTACCTCTTCAGCAAAGTCTTTCTCTACTTCTTCATACAATGTGTAAACTTTGTCTCCGCCCCATTTAGGATCTTTTTTAACCACAAATTCTTGTAAAGAGTAAAAAGTAGATTATTAATGAAGCATTTTACTGCAGACTGAATAGTTCCAACATCGTGACTTTGCTCACCGGAATGCAGAGGGAAGAGGACATGCTTGACAAATGAAAGGACCCCATTGTTCTGGATATTGCCCGGTTCACAGAAGGCCTTCTTCAGTTTCTTCTTTACATCCTCCTTCTTGTCAAGCAGATCTATCTTGGATTCCTTAGATCAAGGGAAAGGTAGTAAAATAAAATATTTCCCCCTGTCATGGAGAAGCAATAGTAAAAAAGTTCCTAAAGTTCCAGGTACTGCTTTAGTTAATCAGGTCTGTACCTCACCTCTTCAGAAGAGCTCATCTTGCCTCCTGTTAGGCCAGGCACCATGGGGTTCATCATGTGAATTCGCTTGGCGTAACCTAGTGAGGGCAGGTACTGCAGAAAAAAAGAAAAACACTAAACCAGGGGCACCCTAGGGTGGCCAATTTTTATATGGGAAAAAAAAATTCTATATATTTTTTTCGCACCCCCCTACTATCATGAAAAAATAACCCAGTAAATATTTTAGGCCTACACAATAAGTCTAAGTGGTCCCCCAGAGGCCTTAAATTTGTAACATTTTGACCAAAATTTGGCGATATTTTAATTTTCCGTAACTTTATTTTTTGGATCAATAATCCGTTTTACATCTAATCAGACCATATCAATTATTAATACAATATGTCTTAATATATAATGTGTAGTTTTATCCATGATGGCATGTTTTATTAAAAAATTTCATCAGGATGTACTTGTAATTATCATCCATAAATAACATCCAGAATGTGAACTTACACCATATTTCAATTATTTCATGCAAAAGCAACATGTTTCAAAAAGTCTTGTTTTAGTCTCTATGCAATAAATATATTGCTGTGAAAAGCCTAATTTGTATTAAATATATATCTCAAGCGACTAATAACTGGTAGGTTGTTCCACAGGCAAGATGTGCTGTGAGCAGAGCTCCATCCCTGCAGACACAAGTTATAGCTACTAATATAGGAGTTCAGATACACTGTCTGACAGTAACAGACACAATCTGATGCGTAAAAGTATTCACACAATCCTCACAGAATAATCTGCAACAAAAGGACAATTTCTGGATGCGCCATGCAGGTTAGGTTCATTTTGTATGAAAGTAGTTTAACTATAAAGTAACTATATAGTTAATTTACTGTACTGGTAAATATTATAAATTCATTTACTCATATAAATGACTGTAGTACAGAGTAGTGTCACAATGTGTACATTAAACAATAAGCATCTATACAAAAGGAACCTAACCTGCATGATGCATCCAGAAATCATACTTTGTTGCAAAACAATAGAAATATCCACTTATGTTAGTGATTTTCAAACCGCTTTCGTGATTGCTCAGAGTATTTCCTTATTATCCATATTCGGTACCAGAATTCTGTTCCTACTTAGAGAATCCCAGAAGGATTCCCCCGATCATATAACTGTAAACATATGAGAAGCCTCAAAACAGACATGACTTGGTGTAACTAGAACTCATCTTTTGCTAGGAAGATGCTAGGAAGATCGTGCTGATTGGTCGAGAGTCGGATTCATTTAGGTTATGGATGTTGGGGAGTTTCAAATGCGAACATTCAGAAACTGGTTCTGTAACTGTAATTGCTATTTTCGCAAAAGTAGCATTTTCTGATTAGCGACATACAAAGTGATGTAACTCAGTCAATGTTCATGCTATAATCATGTATTGTACCTGATTTTAAAGCTTATTCAGTTCTCTTTCCAAATATAATAAATATGGAGCGGGTCACACTTAGTATTTTGGACACCCATTGCATATCTATGCGACTTTTTAGTGAAGCTCTGCGGAGCTCCATGCTTATGCAAATGTCATAAAGCCAAGACCGCTATTTTGTTGTCGTGTCCGTGCTCACGTGCCACACAGGCAACCCAACGCTGCCATCGGCACCGAGTGCACTTGCACTTCACACAAATCTATCTTGTTTAGTCAGTGAGTTTTCTTCTTGAGGAGAAATAAGTTTTCAAAATCCATTGAAAAGACAGTAAGCTCTACCATGGCTGCTTCTTTACTGAAAATAAGTACAAACATTTCCAGAGCTCCGCTTTTAGGCAGTGCCTAAATATTTATATTAGCAACTAAATCTCCTTTAACTGTACATACTGCAAACCACAAAGGAGAATTTGTTCTGAAGTACAATTTTATAAAAAAAAATTTAAATCAAATGGCTTGGCAATTTAATAAAGTGCCTACAAATTCACACCTTTTCAGCCAAAGTGAAGATCTTCCTCTGGTCCACGCCACCAAACTGAGCATCCACCTTTAAATGCTCCTCATCCAGGGCCTAAACACCGATATAAAACTTCCATCTCAGATTCTTATTTCAAATCTAACACAGCTTGCGCAAAAACTGATATAAGCTTTACATGAAAATCACTTCCAGCTAAATGAAATTTAGCACCTGTAATCCAGGGTAGAGCAGACCGCTCAGTAGAGGATGCTCCACCTGCTTCACTACTTCAGCCCCAGCCTTCTTTGCATCGTGCTCAGTCACCACAGACGAGAGCCGGTACACATCTAGTGTGTACTCCCTGCATAACAGTGAAAATAATTGTGAGCTAGAAGGACAATATTGAATTTAGGGGCTACAATGCTCCAGGGTTCAGGTTTTGATCCCGAGATCAGGGTATGTTCTCTGTGTTCACACACAGACTTTTTCTACACCCCCCACCCCCAAAGGGGGAAAAAAAATAGGAATTATACTAATTGCTATACTAGTGCACCCCATTAAAGAGCATCCAATTCAATCCAATCCAGGGTGTACTCCTGCCTTGTGCCCAGTGTTTCTACTCTAGGCACTTGGATACATCCCAACCAAAACTAAGATAAAATGCTTAATAAAAATGAAAAAAAACAAACAAATATTTATTCCAATGACATTCATAAGTGCCGTATCGTACACATGTTTAGGATTTTTTTTTTCCTGTTACAAAATTCATCATGTGATACATTGTCATGTACTGGGATCACCAATCTTATCTAGCCAATAAGCACAGGGGCTACCGTACATTTCAAATAAGAGGAAACACTTTGCATTTAACAAAGCACCTCAAAAACACACATGCAGATCTATTTGTGAAATTCAAGGTTAACGAGATTTAATTTGTGTCAAAGTGGGGTTAAAGCCAAGCTTAATAAAAGCTTGCATGTATAGTTTATGTCTGTTCCTATCAAAACACACTAAGCTTCATGAGGCTTTTTTCATGGGGAAAAAAACAACAACTAATAAGTCCACACACTGAGGGGCACCCTTGTACTACGAAAAGTGGGACGAGACCAATGAAAAAGAAACAGATAAACAAAAAAGCGCTTGCGTTAGAAAGCATTGCTTTCTTCCTCTATTTTTTCCTGTAAATGAGCAGATGCTTGCCTGATGTATGTAAATGTAGTGTAGTAATATGAGCAGATGTGCCTAATTTAATTTTATTCAAAAGTTCATTGATTTATATCTGATTTTTAAATTTATTGTCTGTATACTGTTATTTTTGACATAATCTTGCCTTATCGGAACTGACGTATCCATGTCTTATTCTTGCAAAAGATAAATGGACCGTAAACAGCTGCCTTTTCCGATTGAAAACTATCAAACAGATTTAAGCATGTTGCAACTTCAAAAATGTAAGTAAAAACCATCTGATAATGAAAAATAACTACTATAATTTTGAAGTGTGAAGTGCATCCTGAGCACAAAGACCGCAGTGTTGTACCTGCTTAGCTGGTAGTCTGTGCCCTTGACAAACTTTAGTTTATCCAGAGGGACTCCAATACTTTCCAACATAGCCTTAATGACCTGCTCGTAATATTGAACCCGGAGCTCGAGCAGCTCCCAGGGTGCCTTCATGTTGTCCAAGTAGGCATGAAGGTCAGCAAAAAGGATGGTCACCTATCAATCACAAATAAGTAATAAAATGTGTCCACATTAAGTATGCATAATCAGCCACTGTTATGAATTAAAAACACATTCAGCTCTAATATAAGCACATTAAAAATCCTTATCCTGTTATGTGTCAGTGGCAGTTGAATTAGAAAGAGAGATTAAAGTCTGCTGAATTAAAAAATTATTTGTAGATTATCTGAGTTCAAAAACATTACAGTTAAAAATCCCTGCTGAACCAATCTTTATATGTATTTTTACATTACCAGTCTGAATTATGGATGTGACTACTACAGTTATAGTGCCAAATATGTATCAATATATTTTAAGTAAAGAACGCATCACCACAGAGCCCACCTCACAGCCAGCTTTCAGGAAATCTGCAATCTTAGACATGGGGACAAAGTAGGCCACGTGAGGCTTGCCTGTAGTAGCTGTGCCCCAATACACCTTTAACTCTCTTTCTTTAAGGATCAGCTTCAACTTCTCCTCCCCCAGAACCTCCTGAAAATAAATAAATAAATATATATATATATATATATATATATATATATATATATATTTTTTTTTTTTTTTTTTTTTTTTTTTTCCACACATAGCACATAGATGCAGGAGTGTAAATTATATCCTGCAAACAAGACTTTGTTGGTGTGTCATATGTCTGAATAAAAATGTACCCAGCAGCAGCAAATGTACATCATGTATTATGTTGTTTGTGTGTGTATATACATATACATATATATCTCCACAACACTGTTGTAAATAACCTGATCATAGATAACCAAAGTGATTAAGTGATCTCACCTGCAGGTTCCGAGTGATGAGGTTAAACTTCTCATCCGGACTCAGTTGTTCACCCATGGTGCCCTGACTGCCTCTACTCGCTGTAATATGCAGAAAAGCAAAACAAACTTATTCTATTCTATTCCACTGTCTAGATTTCAACTGTCTCTCTCATAGCGCGGGCAGCATGGACCTCCAGCATTATTGCAAAATGGCATAAAAAAAAAAAAAGATGGGATGCACTCTATGTATATTTATTATAAACTGCATCATCACGGCATTAATTTATGGAAAAATAACTATGAACCTAATAACAATAATAAGTGGAAATGAACTCCGATGTGAGTGTGAATTTATATCGAATAAATGGACATGTCATGTAGCTGCAAAGATTTAATCATGAAGATTGTGCACTATCCTTATACCACAGCATGATTCCTAATTTATCTAACAGCCAGTTTGACTGCAGTCTTGGTTGCAGGGCTGTTATTGATTTAATACACAGTTTCTATAGTAACAAAACATGTTGGAATGCGTTGGTTCCTTAAACGTTTTAAGGACAGATTTAGTTTTCGCAGTTGCAAGTCCTTGCTCAATATGATTGTATTTGTAGAGAATGTAGCTTTTTATCCTTTGTTTTACAGAATACACTCACTTTGTAATACAGGGTATTAAATTATACTATTTACTTTAGATATCTATTTATCTGACTAAGAATGGACAAGCAAACAAAGAAAACCTCAAATCAAGTTTCTGAGAAGGGGAAGGTCAGAGCTGTAGCTGACCAAATAAAACAACATTGCTAAATACTTAGACCTAATACAGATTTGTGATTCAGCCCAAAATGACAAGGCACTGGACATTTTCTTCATTTGGTATTTCTGATTGAATACTGCTACAACAATGCACTTGTATTATATTAATGTAACTTAATAACAACAACAACAACAACAACAACAACAACAACAACAATAATAATAATAATAATAATAATAATAATAATAATAATAATCTGCTGAACTTTCATTCAGTTAGCATATGCTAGTTAGCTACAATGCCACGAGCTCGGTATTTCGAATAAGATGTCTAGATTCAGTAAATATTGTGATTAAAATGCTATATAATATACAATTATAAGTGAGAATATATGATTGTCGTACCTGAGCCTCTGTACTACAGTAAAACGTGTAGTTTGAGCCGGTTACACACTTTTGTGTGTTACGTCACTTTTGTGTGTTACATCATATCTTTCAAAATAAATGTCTCCCCCTGTTACACCACGTTTATAATAATCGGTTTTAACCCAATATCCATAGAGACCAGAACAATATCCTTACAAATATTGTACATGACTATTTAAAAATCTGATAAATTTATTTTTATAGCTAGATACGTTTATATGAATTCTGTGATAGAACTTTTGACATCATGAGAGTTTGCATCAGCGCTGTATAATCAATTGTCGAGTCTACCCAGGACGACTAATCGACTAAGACTGCAGAATCCCTGTTCCTGCAACTAGATGGCACCCCAATAGTTTTGTTGTCAGGGTATAGCGCTCGATTTGTTCTGAATATGTCTGCTAGGTGTGTGTGTGTGTGTGTGTGAAGTGCCTTTTTGTACTCTGAAAGCACTGAATAAGCACTGGGTCGCTTTGAGACTGTGGGAAGAAATCATAATACCCAGAGGAAACCCACACAAGCAAGGCGAGAACATGCAAACACCACACAGAAACGCCCAAGCTTGGGACTCGAACCCAGGACCTTCTTGCTGTGAGGCAGAACACTTGCAGTGTGCTAAACACTATACCACCATGCCACCTCCCACTTGAATTATTCAGTTTAAAGGAATTTATTATGATTAGAATGATACTTGTCATATTTTATGTCCGTGGGGCTTTTCTTTACACAATGTACTTTATCAAAATAATAATAATAATAATAATTTTTTTGTTATTCATGGCAATCTTGATCTTGGATCCGTTTGGACTTTGCCCAACACATGCTGCAGATGCACAGATATAGGAGATTTCAAACTCATTGTAATGTTCCTCGCACCATTCCTCAACTATTTTTGCAGAATGACAGGGCATGTCGCATCTTGCTACAGGATGCCACTGTCATTAAAAATACCATTGCTATTTTGGGTTGTACTTAGCCTCAGTGTTGTTAGGATTGTTGCTACACAGACAGTAAATAATCATGGGGGTGGAATGGGAGGTCAACAACATGAATAGTACAGGAGCTACATGAAAGGCAGCACCCAAAGGATTCTGATCAGAATATTGCCCAGAGCATCACACTGCCTCTACTGGATTGCCTTTTCCCGCCTTGTGCATCTCGTTGCTATTCCTTCCTCAAAGCAAGTCTCTCTCTCTCACACACACTCGGCAAACCACGACACACATACATATATTTATTAAATTCTGGCCGATTGTTCTGTGGTCCAGTTTTGAAGCTCATGTGCCCATTGTAGGCATTTCCAGTGGTGGGCAGTGCCATGGTAGCTTTTCTTTGGGATTGGATGCTAATGAGCCTTGGGAGTCCATTACCCTGACACCATTACACCAGTTGTCCTCCCTTAGACCACCGTTGGTAGGTATTAATTACTGCATATTGAGAACACCCTGAACCTTTCATCTAGCTAGAACAATTTGTCCTTTGTCAAAGTCATGAAGTTCTTTCATTATTGCTTTCTGCAATTATTTCTGCTTCCAACTTCACGGACTGACTGCTCCCTGCTGCTTAATACATCCTACCCCTAACACTGTAACAAAAGTGTGTGACTGAATGATCATGCATGGATATGTACAAAAACTAAAATTATACCTGAGTCTCACTGGGGTAGTGTACATTTGTACAGAAACTTATAGTTATTTTTTTTTTTTTTAAACAGAGCAATAATTACAGTATGTAAGGTGTTTAGTATGTAACTCAATGGGATTAAGATCTGGGCTTTGACTCGGCCATTCCAGGACTCTCCATTTCTTAGTATTCAGCCAGTCCTTGGTGGATTTACTGGTATGTTTTGGGTCATTGTCATGTTGCAGGGTCCAGTTCCACTTCAGCTTTAATTTTCTTACAGATGGTCTGACATGTTGCTCAGGCACCCTCTGATACACAGTGGAATTCATGGTGGATCCTACGATTGTGACCCATCCAGGTCCTTCTGCAGCAAAGCAGCCCCAAACCATGAGACTTCCACCTCCATGCTGCACAGTTGGTATGAGGTTCTTTTCCTGGAATACTGTATTTGGTTTACACCAAACACGTCCTCTGTTCTGGTGTCCAAATAATTCAATTTTGGACTCATCTGTCCATAGAACATTATTCCAGGAGCTCTGGTCTTTGTCTAAATTCTCTCTGGTAAACTTCAGTCTGGCCTCGATGTTTTTCTTAGAGAACACAGGTTTCCTCCTTGCACACCTCCTATGCAAGTTAAACTTGTGCAGTCTCTTTCTGATAGAGGCATGCACTTTCACATCAATAGTAGCCAGAGCCTGCTGTAGGTCCCGTGATGACATTTTAGGGTTTTTGGAGACCTCTTTTTTTAGCATCTTGCGGTCTGCTTTTGAAAGCCCTCCACTTGTTAAATATTTTCCTGACAGTAGAATGGCTGATTTCAAAATCTTTTGAGACCTTTTTCAATTCTTTTCCAGACTGATAAGCTGCAACAGTTTTCTTTCTGAAGGCCTCAGACAGTTCTTTTGCTCTCACATGGTGCTTACTCTCACTTCAACAGTCAGGAACACACCAAAATAAACGTCTGATGTTTAAATAGGGCAAACCTCATTCAAAATGCTGAGTAATGATCTTCTAATCATGTGCATCTGGTGTGATACACCTGTGTGTGAGTTGAGCTATTTTAAGTGCTGATGAATGTGGGGGTGTCCTAACTTTTTCCTCATTTATAATATGCATTTTGTAGGATTATGTTTCACAGAAGATCTTGAAAACTCTTTTCTTCAGTTTTAGTTGCTTAGTACTATTATTTAAACTTCTCAGTATTGTTAAAATTGAGATTAAATATCTATACATCTAAACTTTTTACAAAAATACACTGACTTTCATAGGGTATCCTAATTATTTCACATGACTGTAATTAAAAAAAAAAAAAAAAAAAAAAAAAAAATTACTATTACAAAAGATCTAGCACTCACTCATTTTCCAAAACTCCTAATCCCACTATGGGAGGCTGGAGCCTATCTCAGCTGACAGTGGGTGAATGCAGGTTACACCCTGAACAGCTTACCAGGCTATTGGAGGGCCAACATAGACAAATATTTACACTCACACCTAGGGGCAATTTGGAACAACCAGTTCCAAACTTACCAAAAACCAATAAACTTAATGTGCATGCCTTTGGCCTGTGGGAGGAAACCGGTGTACCCGCAGGAAATCTACAGAAGCACAGGGCAAACATGCAAACCCCACACAGAAATGCAAAAGATCACACAACACAAAACTATAAAGAGTTAATTGGCATTTATTAATCATTCCATATTTCATTCAACAGCACTTTAAATAATTACATGACATCATTTCTTTTCACAGATTATTAACACCACATATTTAAACACTGTACAAACATTATATACATAATTATACATAAATATGTACAGCAGTCCTCAGGAAATTTCCTTCTAACAGTAAACCAGGATGAACTCCATGCTGGTTGAAAATCAGCAGAAACAAAACAAAAAAAACCACAAAGAAATCCTCAAGAGATTCTGCATCGAACGTAGACACATTAATATATGTATGACATATGACAACATATACAAAAGTATATTCACAAATCATCTCCGATCTGAATGAAGAGATGAACAGCAAAAATATATATGGTAATGCTGATCTGATTTCAAAAATTCGGCATTTAGGTTCAAATCTAGAGTCTGCGTTTAGGTGTCACAGTAACTCTTTCGTTAGGGGTCCACATTTACAAAATCACGTCCAAATGAACAGATACAACCATCCAATACAATAGTGCTTCCCTTATGCCATGGACAAACTAACTGAAGCAACAGTGAAGTCAACACAAGAATCTGAACACACAGTCATTATTTGGCTCCAGGATGTTTTTTCTTTCCCTTCAAAATACATAATACCGATATTAACATCACCAGACCAACGCAACATTAAAAATATTAAATAATTAAACAGATAGTCAACTTTGCAAGACCAACACTGTCCAAACCAATACACCAGGATTCAACATCCTAGTAAATTAAATGGAACGAGACTACTTCAACTGCACAAATACCGGAAGTTTTCCCCAACAGAGAGCAGTCTTAATTTAATCCCACAGTGGACTCTGCAAGAAAACGACTGCAGGATTTATATTAAATGCATAGATTCATTCTCTCTCTCTCTCTCTCTCTCTCTCTCTCACACACACACACACACACACACACACACACACACACACACACCTTTAATACTATACACTTTAGTAATGTTATGTCGTATACTACTCATATTTGGAAACAATCCAAAAGTGCTGCTTACTCCTTGTGATGTATAAACTGGTTTCTTTAACAAAAAAAAGGGGCGGGGTTTACCCTGGATTTGATGTAACACTAGCATTTCAAAAACAAGCATAACATGACATTTTTCCCTTCATCAGTCTGCTGGAGAACATGTTATTGCAGTGTGAGTGCTTTGTGCTTTTCAAGTTCAGGACATTTCTTAATCCCATTGTCAATTAGCACTAATGTTAGCAACATAAACCAAACACACATACTCCACAATTTGAGCTTGAAAGGGAACGAATGGAGTCTTTTGGGCTTTCATGTGATTAAGCAGCTTCAGACACTAAAAGGCAATGTGACCTGGATCTTTTAGATCCTCCACTTGAGCTTGAACATGAAGTTATGTGAACACATCCTGGGTAAACACGATTGGCCTGAATTCCTCTGTAGGCGATTCATTGCCTTGAAGGTCCCTTATGTGCTTGCCCCTCTTCACATTTCTGTGATCTTACAACATATTGACCAACTCCGTTTCTGATGAGTCTTCTGACTCCAGCTCCCTAAAGAGAGAGAGAGAGAGAAATAAAACTCATAATATCCATAATATTATTACAGCTTAGTAACTGTACAGCTCAGCAGCAACATTATCTTTCTAATTTCTCTGAGGATGCTTTCACGTGTGCCTTTTTTTTTTTTTTGATAGTTAGCCGAGCACCATGTGTACCAATATAAATAAAATGTGACATATGTGATATGAAGCACATGGCAATCATAATTACCTTTCCAGTCCTAGCAAGTATTTGCTTACTAACTAGCCTGTTTCTGGTATCTAGATTAGATTTATTGAATATCATACTATATTTGTTATATTGCAACATTGCCAATGCTATACAGTATCTGACTCAACCATTTCCCCTCACTTAGACCCAAAACCTACAAACTGGACAGGAAGGTTTTATTTATAATAATAATGATAATAATAATAATAATAATAATAATAATAATAATAAAAAGGACAACATAGTGACAAAACATGTGGAACAAGCGAGTGATCGGTGAATAGTGGTGAGCGAGACCATGTAAATGCGACCACACCTCCACAGAGGCCAGAGGCAGCCCAGAGACCTGGGCCATCAGCAGCAACCTCGGAGCAAGAACCCAAGCCACCTCACAACGAAGACGAACCTAGGCCTACCCAGAGAGCAGCAGAGGAGAGCCCCAGCCAGAGCCCCCCGCGGCCGCGGGGTAGAGGCCCTTTGAGAATAATTTGAGAATTTTAAATTGATTTCTCAAAGTTCTATTCTATTTAATTTTATTCATTCATTTATTTTCTAAGCCACTTTCTAATTTGGGTCGCGGGAAGACTGACGCCCACCTCAGCCGACTCTGGGCGAGGGCATGGTATACCCTGGACAGCTCGCCAGACCATTGCAGGGCAACACACACTCACAACTATTCATACTCACACTCACACCTAGGGGTGATTTGGAACAGCCAGTTAGCCTACTGTTTTTGGACAGTGGGAGGAAACTGGAGTACCTAGAGGAAACTCACACAGAAACGCCTGAGCCCGGGAATTGAACCCTGGACCTTCTTGCTGTGGGATGAACGTGCTAACCGCTACACCACCATGCGCTGACCAGCTTGCTCCAGTGTTCACTGAGATCTTCAACCTCTTCCTGGATCAGTCTGTAATCCCAACGTGCTTCAAACAGTCCATCATTGTTCCGGTCCCGAAGAAACCCCAGCCTGTCTGCCTGAACGACTACCGCCCAGTGGCCCTCACCTCGGTAGTGATGAAGTGCTTTAAAAGGCTTGTCAGAGACTTCATCACCTCTTCTTCCCTACCGGCCACCCTGGACCCGCTACAGTTTGAGTACCGTCCCAACCGATCCACCGAGGACGCCATCGCACACCTCCATCACACAGCCCTGAACCATCTGGACAGTGGAAAGGGGAATTATGTAAAAATGTTGTTTGTTGACTACAGTTCAGCGTTTAACACAATAATCCCCTCCATACTCCCCACTAAGATGAAGATACTGGGCCTCAGCCCATCCCTGTGTCGCTGGATCTCCAACTTCCTGACAGATAAACCACAGGCGGTACGGTTGGGCCACCATGTCTCAACCTCACGCACCATCAGCACTGGAGCCCCCCAGGGCTGTGTTCTGAGCTTATTTATTTAATTATGGTGCCAGGACAACAACCTCCTCCTCAACGTCAGCAAGACTAAGGAGCTGATAGTGGACTTCAGTACTAAG
>JAQMYF010000001.1:46154706-46167647 GCA_030014195.1 Neosilurus mollespiculum
TCGGCTAAGATGGGCGCCAGCCTCCCCGCGACCCTAATTAGGATTAAGCGGTTCAGAAAATGAATGAATGAATGAATCCATATATTAAAGATTAGATTAGATTCAACTTTATTATCATTACACACGTATGAATACAGAGTAACGAGATACAGTAAAATATGTATTAAATGTACACACATTAAGTAAATTTGGGGTATGATGTTAGTCAGTAACTGATCATTAAAAAAAGAAGAAGAAGCAAATAAGGAAACATTGAGGCAAAATAACGTTTTCAGAACAATATTTTAATCTACCGACTTAACTTACTCAACCTTTTTATAAATTTACATACAGAATGCTAAACATGTAAAATCCTTGTTTTTTTCAAATTTGTTTTTACTACAATCTGTTGCAGTTTTAGTTATGTACATAAACTTGAGTGACTTTTGGATGGCTGCCAGTGTTAAGCAAACCCCAGGTGTCCATGTGGAGATGGCAATATTTATTCTCAGAGGTGAGCTCTGACATCACTGAAGAAATAGGATCATGAGTCAAGTTCACCGGACCAAACTAATCAATGTTTGTTAACATATGATAAGATAAGTGTATTGAGAGAGTCTGTTATTGTTGATACGGGTAATGTTTGGTCATAATATTGCCCGACTGTCTGTTTCTATTTTATTTATTTCATGTTGCTTAAAGAAAAGCAACCATTAAAAAGCTGAACTTTTGTTTAATTCCACAAATCCTGCTTTAATAGACTCAATAGATACCACAAGGATTTAGTTTAGTGAGCATCACCTTTTTTCATTTTTATTTAACCTTTAAGTCTGATTGAGATTACAAGATCTCTTTTTCAAGGGAGCCCTGGCCAAAATGACAGCAGCACCAAGTTCTACATATACAGAACAGCAAACATACATCAAACATTTCAACAGCAAAAATAAATAAATAAAGGGCATGATTTGGCTAAAAAGTAAAGCAGTTACAAACTCCTATAGAATCTACCACTAAATCCTTCACCACATTTTTTAAAATCCGCAATCGGGATCAGCTCTTGAAGGTGTAGATCAGCCTGCAGCTGATTCCAATCTGCAGGGGCAGAGAACATAAAAGCCTGTTTGCCAAGTTCAGTGCGAATCATAGAAACAGTCAGTAAAAGCATCACCTGACTCCAGTGTATAATTAGTGCTTATGAGTGGTTATAATGTGACTTATCATAATGAAACAGTGCTATGTGCTCCAAGCTGAAAACCCTCAGTTATTTTATGACAGCAGTTACGTTTGGTCAATGTCCTATAGTAACTCTTGAGGCACACTGTTAGTGATACATTTACTAAGTATTTCTATGCTGTGTAACATTAAAGCACCACAGGCCAGCCCAGTCTGTCTGGAAGTAAATATTTCCATTTCTAAACAGGTTTATTCTCAGTATATTTTGGCATCATGCATTTTGTATTGCATTCTGTCATGACCAGTCATAACAAAATATTGACATTTATAGTAAGAAGCCATAAAATGTTACTGCATTCTTCATCTGAGGCCTAGCATGCATATTCCCCTGTAATGCTTCTGTTATAAATACAGGACATGAAATAGAAAAAAAAATCATGAAATGTCTATGAAAAATATATTCACATCCATGTGCTACTATTATAATTACATTTTGCCAAGGTTATACTGTATTTGTGTATGTGTGTGTGTGTGTGTTGTGTGTGTTCAGTATGATTCAACACAATTCAATTCAACTGACCCACTGTTAATCCGCTGCTTTTATTATTTAAATATCCATGTTCAAACATATTTAACTAATAGACATAAGACTAACAAAAACTAATATAGGTAGCAAAGCTACAGTTCAATGCAAAAGTTTGCACCTACATTTCTCATACCTCAAGAAAACAATCCAAAATATGGTATATGGCACAGTTAATGGAAGTTTCATCTCAATAGATGATGAAAAAGTGCCTCTCGCCATACAAACTAGATTTGATGTTTAATTTGATTTAGCATCTGATTTATGAATTATGATACCATATGTCCATAAGTATTCAGAAGTGGTGGATATTATAAAGAAGAGGAAACAAATAAGAAAAAGGCAGTAAATATACAAAATGTGGGTATATAAATTAATTAATTCATTTGCTGTACGTCTTTATTTTATCAGGATCATGGGGAGGCTGGAGCCGATATCAGCCGATTCTGGGGGAAGGCAGGGTGCACCATGAACAGTTTGGCAATCCATCGCAGGGCTACACACACAACTTTGCAGTCACATTCTAACCATTATGCAACAGTACCAAGCGGCATATAAATTACTAGATAGTATTTATATTACATTCAAAATTAATTTTGGTGTCTGTAAAAATTGTCCATTTTTGTTACAAATTTATTATAATTAACGTTTTAATTTTTTAATTTTCCTTAGCGTGTACAAATTTTGCCCTCATTGTATGTAATTTAAAGAATGGAGAATTGATGTCTGGACTTGTAAACAGGCTCAGAGAGTTTAAGTTGAATAATATACTCTTAGAATTATTTATTAGGCAGTCCTGAATATAAAATTATTGAAGCTGTAGAACAGAAAAGCAGTAGATGGAATAATAGAAGCATTACACTGGGTTTACACAGGGGCTCGGTTTCTGCATGATGTTCTTGAAGGAACTTTGTGGAATCGTGATGATCTTGAGCGAACTTGATGGATTCATGATGATGTTAAGGGAACTTGGTGGATTTGTGATGATCTTGAGGGAACTTGGTGGATTTGTGATGATCTTGAGGGAACTTGGTGGGTTTGTGATGATCTTGAGGGAACTTGATGGATTCATGATGATCTTTAGGGAACTTGGATTCGTGATGATCTTGAGGGAACTTGATGGATTCATGGTGATCTCAAGGGAACTTGGTGGATTTATGATGATCTTGAGGGAACTTGGTGGATTTGTGATGATCTTTGAGGGAACTTGGTGGATTCGTGATGATCTTGAGGGAACTTGGATTCGTGATGATCTTGAGGGAACTTGGTGGATTCGTGATGATATTAAGGGAACTTGGTGGCTTCATGGTGATCTCGAGGGAACTTGGTGAATTCATGGTGCTCTTGAGGGAACTTGGTGGATTTGTGATGATCTTGAGGGAACTTGGTGGATTCGTGATGATATTAAGGGAACTTGATGGATTCATGGTGATCTCGAGGGAACTTGGTGGATTCGTGATGCTCTTGAGGGAACTTGGTGGATTCATGATGATCTCGAGGGAACTTGGTGGTTTCGTGATGATCGCACTGATTGTGGCAAAATTTTGCTGTGATTATTATGATGTATTACGATTACAGATCGATCGTGACAGAACATGGGAATTGTAAGAGACCTTAACAGAGCATAACATACATTGATACGCCATTGTAGGGGATCTTGATGAACTTGGAAAAATGATTCTTTCAAGTTTCATCTCTTGAACGCACCCTGTCTCCTTTTTATACCCCAGTCGTGCTCCAAGCATGCTTCTAAATTATGGAGCTTGACATTTTTTTGAATCGCAAAGATCACAAACATCGTGCCCCAGTGTAAACCCAGGGTTAATAAAGAAACATTGTAAGAATCCACACATTATATAAACCCATAAAATATTAAACAGTACAGTATAGGTATAGATAATATCCTTTATATGGTTCATGATTGTGTTTAATGTTTCTCCCAGAGATGGTTGTTAAAATAGTACTGTTCAAGATGTAAGTCACTTCTACTATTAAAATACTGCTACCATTTAAATATTTGGTTAAGTAAAATATATTTAAATAAATAGTATATATTTTTTAAATTGATGGCACCTTTGATCAGAATAAAGCTGTTTCTGAAAACAAACAGCTTCATTCATTTATTAATTCATTCTACTCATTAAATACATGATCAGTGTATTTAAACTGAGGGTATAAATGTGACCACAATAGTCATCTTTTATCACACGGTTCCTTTAATTGCCATCGATTAAAGCACACTGTATGCTAATGGTGCATAGCAGTAAGGAGGTGTGTGCCAGTGTCAGTAGAGCTATGGGCCAATGCTATTCATAGACACAGGTGTTACGGAAACTCATGCGGAAAGGATTGTGTTTCGTTGTGTATGGTATGTGCACTGTGTCCCATCATGACTACATGGAAACCACTGGCTGTCTTTGATACTATGTGGGACAGTATGCACACTGTTTTTTATTGGACAATAAAAAAATAACCTGTACATTTAGTTTCGATTAGTGTAGTTTAAGTTGATTTTTTTTATAGAGTTAGTAAAGTTATACATTCCTCGTAACCTGTAGAGCAAGTCACATGCAAATGAGCTCCACCCCAAAAAAACTTTAAGAAAATATATTCACCAAACAGGTACAGAAAACAGGAATAACTGACCTTGAAGGACAGGAATACAAATACAAAGCAGGAGGAGCAGCAGTGTAAGTACTATATGTACACTATGTACTATATGTTCAACACAAGCTGTCTCTGAAAATAGAAAAGACACTAAATCAAAGAACAACAATATAAATAACACTAGTTATATAATGACAGTAGTGGTTACCACATCCGCCTCACAGCAAGAAGGTTCTGGGTTCAGGTCCCAGGCTTGGCAAGGGTGTTTCTGTGTGGAGTTTGCATATTCTCCCCATGATTGCCTGGGTTTCTCCCACAGTCCAAATACATGCACGTTAGGCTATCTGACTGCTCCAAATTGCCTAGATGTGAATATTCATGTGAATGGTTGTGTGGGTTGGCCCTGCGATGGACTGTTGAGCTGGTCAGGGTGTACCTTGCCTTCACCCAGAATCAGGTATGCAGGCTCCAGCCTCCCTGTGACCTAAATAAAGGATAAAGCAGTTTGGCAAATGAATGAATGAACATATGGCCAGAGGTACACCTGACAATCACATTCATATGTGGTTCTCTCATAAACCGTTGCCAAAAAAGGAACTCAATTGTCCACAATGTCCTTGCATGCTGTAGCATTACAATTTTCCTTTACTGGTACTTAAAGGCTCATCCTGTTTCAGCATAATAGCCTTGTGCACAAAGTGTGGGCCATGAAGGCATGGTGTGCCAAGATCAGTGTGGAAAAACTCAAGTGGCCTTCACAAAGCTGTGTCCTCAATATGACTGGGACTGAGTGGATTGACGACCAGGCATTCTTATGATCTCAAAAATGCTTTTGTGTTTGAATGAACTCAAATTCTCACAGCCGCATTTCAAAATCATTTAAAATCTGTCAAAAAATATTCTACTAATAAAGGTGAATCAACTTCATGGGAACACCAATGGTTTTGGACTGGGGTACTCAACAAGCACATATGCATAATATAGAGCTATAGGCACTGCCTAAAAGTGGAGCGCCAATATGATTTCCCGTACTTGACAACTTTTTCGTAGGAATTCTCAAATGATTAATTCATTTTATAATAATTTGTTTATAGATGGGAATACAAATGAGGTAACCAAACACTCAGTCTTAGTCTTGACATACAAAGTACAAAATTTAGAAGCCATAGGTTTAGAGTACATTTCAGTAACACAATAAAGTAATAGATGTTTTTTATATATTTCCTTATCAATGGTGCTCCGTTCGCGCGTTGCAAGACACGATGATATACTTTTGGCTACTGTATGGCCAAACTGGGATATAGTTTTTTATGTTGTTGTTGTTTTTATAAGGAAGACAAACAAGACAATAGTGGCTACTGAATGAAGATACAGTACCCTGTAATGGATGGGGATGAGGTGGCTGACACGCACATACCTGCTTAGTCAGCAACAGTAATTGTATATTTACATGTACAGTATTTTGCAGACTCCCTTATCCAAAGCAACATACATTTTCTTTTTCATTTTTAATACAACTAAGCAAGAGGTTTAATGGCTTTGCCCAAAGACCCAACAGGGGCAGCTTGGTGGTACTGGGGCTTAAACCCCCACCTGTCTGATCAGTAACCCACAGCCTTAACCACTGAGCCAACTCTGCCACTATGTATATCCACATGCAACTACACAGCATAATTCATAATTCAAAAAATGGCAAATCATTGTTTGCTAATAACAGTTACATCTAATAAACTGTCACCTAATTGTACACATTACTGGTCACTACTGGTTTATTTTTATTAGAATTTCAACAGGTCTAGAGTACTCTGAAATTGGAGTAAAAACAAACAAACAAACAAAAAAAAACATTCGGAATAAAAAAAAGTAGTTGTGGTATTTTTCTGTCTAACTTTTTGACTCATTAAAGTAGCCACCTTTTGCAGGTATTGCAGTTGAACACACTTGTGGCATTCTTTGGATGATAGAAATCACATATTGTTCTGGAAGTTCTTCCCAACACTGTTGCAGAACTTTACATAAATAAGTAACCCTTGTTGGTTGCTTTACTTTCACCCTTCTGTCCACTTCATCCCAAACCAACCTGATCGGGTCTCATTCTGGACGCCATGCTGGCTATTCCACGATTTCAAGGTCGTTCACTAGACTTCAATAAATCTCAATTAAACTAAAAAAAAGAAAAGGAAATGGGGTGCTTTAAACTTCTAACCTGCAGTGTACGTGACATTTTTGTAAATAAATTTTGCTCCCATGTATGAGAATCTCAGGTGACAGGATCAAAGTACGAAATCATGTCGATGTGGCTGCAGGTTAAACACACCCCAAACCGGTGCAACCTAACCCATAAAACGTTTAAGCATAGAGATCAGTAAGGTCTCCCTGTCTGTTAGTTCAATAACACGTCTCTGCTGATAAGAGCTTAGATGTGTTCATCATTCCATGAATTAAAACCTTTTCCAAATGTTATAGCAATAAATCAGGTTTTATACCCTGAGGTAACAGTACATTATTCATACTTGTACTGCTCATCAACTACTAAATACTAAGGGTAAAGGCTCAGTTTTAAATGCTCAGAAGTTCTGTAAACAGATCGTGTTCAGGGATTGCGTTAGTTTATTATTATTATTATTATTATTATTATTATTATTATTATTATTATTATTATTATTTTCTTTGGTTGCTTTATTTGCATGGTAAGAACTGTTGTGTTACTAACAATTCAAATATTTGTTGAACATCATCTCCTAATAGCTTCTGGCAGTTGGCTGGATGTGAGGTGGCTTAGAGAATATTGAATATGTCTTCCTTGACATACAGTCATTTTTTAAACATCTGCCACATTTTCATTCTACAAAATATAAACAATTTAGGCATAAAGTCAGGATTACTTTTATTTCACGCACATTAAGATAATGCAGCAAGTCATCAAGGCCAATAAACTTGAGCCCTGCATGAAAAACGCCCATAAAGTCTAAAGTCCATATTTAATAAACAATAAATATTGACCTTCCAAAATGACAGGTCACAAGATAGTGTATGTAAGGGTGTAAATGACATTCTAAAATATATAATACTTAAATTAGATGACCATTTTTGTTTCTTTTTTTTTCTTTGTTCTTGTTTTTTTTAAATTAGGTATCTTTAATTGGTACTCGATCTTGTGTTTTGTTGCTTTTTATTTGTTTGTTTAATGTGTACTTTTCATCATGTTGGCATTTGGCTGATGAAAGCCCAGGCTACCCAGTTCAATCCTGAGCTAAGATAAGCTTCTATTCATGTTCTCCTGCATGTTTCCTTGGCATTCTCCAGTTTTCGCCCACCTCCTAAAAACCTGTCAGTAAGCAAGCTGTCCATGTTAATTTGCCTTTGTAGTGGTTAGCATGTCTGCCTCACAGCAAGATGGTCCTTGGTTCAAGTCCCGGGCTCAGCAAGGTAATTTCTGTATGAAGTTTGCATGTTCTCATTGTGCTTGTGTGGGTTTCCTCCCTGTACTCTAGCTTTTTCCACAGTCCAAAGACATACACATTAGGCTAACTGACTGTTCCAAATTGCCCCTAGGTGTGAGTGTGATTGGCGTGTTGCCCTGGCGTTGGACTGGCGAGCTAGTTAGGGTGCACCCCTGCCCAGAGTCAGCTAAGATAGGCCCCAGCCTCCCTGCAACCCTAGCAGGATTAAGTGGTTTGGCAAATAAGTTTGACTTTGTTTAAGTGAGTGAGTGTGTGTGTGTGTGTGTGTGTGTGTGTGTGTGTGTGTGCCTCATGCAGTGTTTCCTGGATTGGTTCCAGATCCATCATGAACCACCACAATGTTTGCTTGGTCCAGTACTATGCCCTTTGGCTTTTTGGATCAAAATCTGCCTTGTTAAACATACACACCCACTTTGCCATGAAGATTATCTCTCTCTGGCTGTGGACATTGTGGCATTGACCAATGTAGGCGGTACACATTTTTCTGACTTCAGATAAGTTGCACCTGGTACCTTAAAAGTACATCTGAAAGTCCATTTTTAAAGTTTATATCCCTTTATATGCAGTACAAAGAGGATTTCTTTCTTTGTATGTTCATGGCATTGATACAAATAAATACTTAACAGAAGACAGACAGAAATATTGTGAAGCATGCTCAAGTTCTGACAAGTTGTAGGAGTCACACAGTTCTTTTCCTTCAGCTAATCTTATTTGTAAGTGCTGCACACAACAGTCCATCAGCACTTTACATCAAACTGGATCATTATTTGACACAGCCATGCATGGTTTATATTAGTTTCAGCATGCATAGCTCACATTAGTTTCAGTGTCTATTTTCAGATTGTTTATGTACCAAATAAACATTACTTTGAAGAAAATTCTCCCTTTTTTTTCTTTCTTATGAATAAGACTTTAGCTAAATTAAACCAGTTGAAATGCTGACAGTACTGACACTGTCATATTTATTTTGGTAGTATGTTAGCATTCTATTAATTATATTTAAATTATTAATATTTTTATTTAAATATAAATATTTAAATTATATTTATATATAAAATTAATATTTAAAATATATTTACAAATATTTACAGAGGTTTTGCCTGGAAAAACTTAGTAAGTCAATAAGTATTTAGCAATCTGTTAGGGGTTTTTATTTATTTTCTCCAAACATTACTTGAATGACTTACTAGCTTTTAGCTGAACACTCAAGAGCTGTTGATTAACCAAAACACTCACAACCCACAAACTATTATGGACTATAGCCAAATGTTGAACGTCTCACTTTTTTCCTGTTTTGTTATTTCTGCTACAGTAGGATAAGCCAATACTGTATAATGAAAATGTTTTCTGTACTGTGCACTGCATATAAGCCTGAATTAAATCGATGCTTATTTTGACACACTTAGCACCGATTCACAATTTTCAGCTAACCAGTTTGAACACCACGCAGTGGTGGTCTGGTGTTATGGTGCTGGATTACTCATCCCAAGGTCGGGGGTTCAAACCCCACTATCAGCGGGTTGTTACTGCTGTCCCCCCAGTGCAGTGTTATCAAATGCCAGCCATGTCTCTCACTGTCTATGGTGAGGGGCATGTAAAAGAAGCTGATTATCATCAAGAGTAGGCTGTATAGTGTCAGGGTGTACTATGCCCTTGCCCGGAGTCGGCTGAGACGGGCGCCAGCCTCCCCCCAACCCTAAATAGGATTAAGCAGTTCATAAAATGAATGAATGAGTTTGAACACCTTATCAGTAAAAGTAAGAATTATTATTATTGTTGTTGTTTTTATTATTTAATTGAATGATCTGATGGTGGGACGTTTTTCTAGATTTGTGGGCTGGGATCAGAAATTGTTCTGACAAAACCCTGGTTAAAGAATATCAATTTAAAAAAAAAAAATTAAACCCATATCATTTTGTGCTGGAGGCATTAGGGAAATGGCCTTACTATTAATTTTGGAAAATAGCAACAGGAACCTTTTGAAACAGGAGCATAGAGGAATATGTGTATAGATGAATATATATATTCTATAATTTTGCTCTATTACATTCAGATGTGAAGAAATATTTAGTAACAGTTAGACACTATTGTGTGTCCTGTGCTAATTCACAGAGTAGTCAAATGCCATGGCTTTTCAATACCAATAATATCACCACTGGTTTTCTTTAAGTTGTGCTCTCTTTAGCTCACAGCCACAAAGAAATCACATGCATCCTCTCACACAGCTAACACTAACACATTCTTAGCTTATCTGCACAGCAAGTGTTCCCTGAAACATGGCTGTAAAAAGAGAATGATGTGACAATTTATAAATAACAAGGACTTACAGTGGCAGTGGATAGAGAATTTTGTTTTTCGCCAACTGTGGACAAGAGAAGCATATTCTTTTATTCATGGAACTGTTGCTTTGCTTTTGTACTGAACATTACACTGTTTAAATAAAGAAAGCTGTTAAATGGGTATTATTCTAGAAGAAAGATATCTGTATCTGAAGTGTCAGAAACTATTCAATATATGGGTGGCTAGCTAATCTAATCTATTATTATTTATACTGAGTGAATGTTGCTAATATCGGATGTTTCAGGTCGTTTACGTTTTAATGTTAGTAAGAGTACTATGGTTACCTACAAGTGTCCCCAGAGTGTGCAGGGGGGTATATTTCTCATGAATCAGTTCTGAGAAAAAGGTCAAAGCCAATGTCTGAGATTAAAATCAGTACTGATGCATTATAATGACATAGATGTACTTAATAAGCTATATTTCAGAATTGATTTAAGTAGATTTAAGTAGAATAAGTAGATTTTTTATCACTTGGCACATAATCACAACATTATCACCAGTATCCATACTTTCAAACTGATTTCTGAATTTGTTATTTCTCAGAAATGATTTCTGACCTTTCTCCTACAAAATTATGACATTAAACTCAGAAAAATAATGCTGTACGTGCAGAAAGAGGGATCGGGGGAAAAACTGAACAGTATTTTGTTTGATCAAAACAAATATTTGTGAATTGCTTAGACCCTGCAAGTGCATGCTGGTTTTACATGTTCAGCCATGACAAACATACAAAGAGTTTTATTTGTTGATTTTTCCTCTGCAAAGACTTACTAAACCAATCGTCACATTTTCTCTGATCAAATTTCATGTCAAAGGACAGAGTAAAATTTTTTAATGAAGTATACGCCGCAGAAATGTGATTCACATCATGGTTATATATGCAGTATATAATCTACTACAGTGGGCCTAATGATGGCATAGTGGTTAGCATGTCCAACTCACAGCAAGAAGGTTCTGGGTTCGAGTCCTGAGCTTGGTTGTTTCTGTGTGGCCTTTGCATGTTCTCCCTGTGCTTGCATGGGTTTCCTCCAGGTACTCCGGTTTCCTCCTACAGTCTAAATACATGAACATTAGGCAAATTGGCTGCTCCACATCACCCCCAGGTGTGAGTGTGGGTGTGAATGTTTGTGTGTACTGGCCCTGTGATGGTCTGGAAAGCTGTTCAGGATGTAACCCGCTTTCGACCAGTGTTGGCTGAGATAGGCCTCCGCGCAACCCTAAAAGGATTAAACAGTTCAACAAATGATTTAGTGTAGAATATACTACAATGCTGAATATGGACTACAACAAATACTCAATACTAATCTCTGTTATTCTTTCATACACTGATTCAGCTCCAATTAGACTGGTAAACTTAAAATATATTGGCTTACAGATGTAGCTTTCTTCACTGTGTAATAACACTAATAAAGATAAACCGGATACATCAGCTAACATTACTGCCACTAACTCACTGATCCTGCTAGCAGCATTACATGTTATTTACATTTTACAAATCACCAGATGAAGAGTAGGCTGCATTGCTGTCAGCGTGGCCTGCCCTGCGATGGCCTGGCGAGCTGTCCAGAGTGTATTCTGCCCTCGCCCAGAGTCGGCTGAAATGGGTGAACCTTCCCCGCGACCCTAATTAGAAAATGAACATATGAATGAATGAAATCACCTGATGCCTTCGTAAAAACACGTTAATTGTGATATATATACTCATATCACCTCAAATATATACATCATAACTATGTCAGAGCTTAGAGAATTAAATATGCCTTGCATACCTCGCAGTAAGAACATCACACCTCACTTGAACTTTGTTCATTGAGATTCAGAAAAATAAAACCTTCCAAAACTACCTCGGTCTGGATCTCTCTGCCCCCACTGAGGCAGAAGGCAGTTAAAGGCAACCAATGTTGTATTAAAATACACTGTTACTGTAAGTGGAACTATATCACACATATACAGGAAATGTCCACTGTACATCTGTGTGAGTTGTTTCAGAACTGTGATGTACACAATTTATTATAAGGCCACTGAAGGAATAGAATGACTTCCTGTACATGGTGCTGGCTAATGCATCTTTTGCCACTTAATGTAGGTCCATCTACAATCAATACAGAATGCATTCACACAAATAGTCTCCTTTATCCAGTGTTTATGTATGTATCACTCAATCGCTGAGCCATTTAATCCTTTAAGCCAACATTGGGCGAAAGCGGGGTCCAACCTGAACAGCTCGCCAGACTATCACAGGGCAACACACATGCAACAATTCATACTCACACCTAGGTGTAATTTGGAACAGCCAATGAACCTAAAGTGCAAATATTTGGTCTATGGGAGGAAAACAGAATACCTGGAGGAGACCTACACAAGCTTAGGAAGAACATGCAAACTCCACACAGAAATGCCCGAGCCCAGGACCCAGGACCTCATGGCTGTGAGACAGACGTGCTAACCACTACATTGCCATGCCACCCACAGATTAAGTCATACAGACTAGCAGATTTGCATGCTCATTTGGTGGGAGCAGATACTGTATAAGAATTGATGGTCATTAAATGTGATCCTCATGTGTTCGTGGATTAGAATTGAACAAATACTCCCTGCTCCGCCATGGTCTCCCTCTCACCGCTGTAAAGGTGTGGTCGCAGTTGCAGTCTTGCTCGTCACTTGTTGCCGATCACTCACTTGTTTTGCATGCTGGCACGGTCACCATGTTGTCTTTTATTTATTTATTTATTTATTATTAGAGGGGTTTTTTTTGTTTGTTTGTATGTATGTGTGTATGTATGTATGTGTGTGTA
>JAQMYF010000001.1:46167747-46180835 GCA_030014195.1 Neosilurus mollespiculum
AATTCAAATTTATTCATCACATACAAATTATACACAGTACAATATGTAGTGAAATGCTTAGTACGACTGTCCAGAAATCAGATTGATGTTTTTGGAATATCACTCACTAGCATCAGAAATGGTGATTTGCTACTTGGTGTCGAGATTTCTGGAATGAAGTGTTTTGAGTAATGTCATAAAATAATAAAATATATTTGTGTGTGTGTGTGTGTGAATGTGTGTGTGTGTGCTAAGAGACAGAAGAGAAAGGCAGCAAGGCCATTGTTGTCGGACTTCATCTGGACTTGGTGCAGGAAGGACTGGCATCCCAGCATTGGCCTGACCAGCCACACCCGACGCTGCTCCAGATTCACCAACCAGTGTGCAAATCTATAGTCTCACAAGACTGACAGATGCCTACTACTACTACTACTGTTTGTGTGTGTGTGTGTGTGTGTGTGTTACAGTTAGACTGTGTGACTTGGGATTTTGCAAAACACATAATAGTTTCTGGAAATTCACTGTTTCACTTTGGGTAAGGGTTAGAGAGTAGTCATAAAAGTCAACACAGATATGATTACAAAAATCCTCTGAAATATATCTGGTAACACTGTGCAGAATGAAAGTGTTATTTCCAAGACAATTTAGTCTTAAATTGTATTATATTTTGGTCGTATAGAAATTTTAAATGCATCTGGTTAGTAAACCTGAACTCCTATTGTAACTCCCACTCAATTGCAGTGTGTGGCTCTCTATGGTATATGATCAATAAAGTGGCCTGGACCCTCCCATACAGTGAAAATGTTAGGCTGAACGTGGCAGTTCCTCTGGGACAAACGCAGACTCAGCGGCTCTTTGAACTGAGCTGATGGACAGATGAGCCAGGCCAACTGTCCACAACGTAATGGTGTCAGCTTACAGAATCCTGATAGCTTCCCTCAGGACACAAGAACAAATGGGCCACAGAGCATGGTTCCTTTAGCACATGATACGGGATATGTTCATATTAAACTCACACATGCACATGCATGGACACTCTGCGGTGCCTGTAGTTCAGATATTGTGGATAGCAACAGTCTATAGAGAGTCTTACTTTAGCATTTCTTCATGTAATTTTTTTTAAATATAAATGAAAACTGCAGAATGTAGTATATTAAAATGAAACATGTTTCCTTTGTAAGCTCTAAAACTTTAAAGACATCTTCATGCTCTTGGTTGTGTAAGTGTCTATAGCCTTTATGGGGTCATGTCTGTACTTATATTGAAGCATTCAGTAGACAAATTACAATAAAAGGAAAATTGCTCAGTTAAATTTATTGCGATTTGCTCTAAATGAAGCATCTGCTCTCCTAGTAGGTTTTGATTAAAGGCTGAGGGTTGAATTTGCATTATCCAGGATGATCAACATGAATAAACTAAAGGAAAAGCCTCATTAAATTGATCAAACTGAAGGTTGGTATGATTTGTCTCAGTTTTGGTTGATATGCTAAGAAAATCTAAAGCTTCAATAAGGTAATAGCTGCAAACACTATTGGAATTAATGTTTTTTATGTATAAACGTATTGAAATAACTAACATACATCTTTCATTACAAATGCGCCTCCACACACACTGAAAGGCAACAGCTGACTCCATCCTCTCCCCTCAAAGCCTCTTTGTTTGGACCCAGGTCCAGTTGCTCAATGTTTTTTGTAGCACTCCGGCACTCCAGCTGCCCAAAGCATAAGTACGCCGTACGTTTTGGATAGTTTGGACATATGTTTCAGTAGTATTACACCAGCTTTTTGGCAACAGGCCTGCTTCCATTAGCTGCACACTACACTGCTGTCAGTCTCCAAGCTGTGTCACCTCACTGTTCATACAATGATCCATTCATGCCCTCTGCTCCGAAACTGTGTCCATGTAGGAGCTTCAGAACAGGACACTGAGCTGCAGTTTGTATTACTGAGGTTATTAAAGACTCCTTAAAAGAGAATGTACAGTAACAGCGTACCCTTTTATCGTGGTATTTTTTTTATTTCATTTTCATTTTCAAATTATAAAAACTGCCAAGAGCATATTTGGAATGTATGTACGTAGTATTTATTTTATATACGCTACCATTCACTAAATCGAGAGCAGTTAGAAATGCCCTTGTTTTTGAAAGAAAAACACTTTTTTCTCAATAATAACCGATTACACTGATCAGAAGGACAGTCTACATACTATTAATGCTGTACACCATTGTTTGACACTATCTGTCAAACATGTTGGTGGAAATATGTTGGTCTGGGGTGCTTTGGTGGTGGAAAAGTGAGAAGGTTGGACTGGGTAAAAGGGATCTTGAACAAGGAAGGTTATCTTCATGCCATACCCTGTGGACACTGCTTGATTGAAGTCACTTTCCTCCTACAACAGAACAATGACCCAAAACACTCCAAATTATGTAAGAACTATTTAAGGGAGAAGAAGTCAGCTGGTATTCAATCAATAATAGAGTAGCCAGCGCAGTCACCGGATCTCAATCTCCGACTGTGCTTTTGTGGGAGTAGCTTGACCGTGTGTTAAGGAAGAAATACCTATCAAGCCAGTCCAACTTGCTAGATGTTCTTCAGAAACCGTTTTACCTTGACAAATTGACTAGAATAACAAAGGTCTGCAAGGCTGTAATAGCTGCAAAAGGACAAAATTATAATTAAAAATAATCATTTGTAACCAATGTCTTGACTATATGTCATATTCAATTCTTAACTCATTTAGATGGATTTAAATTTATAAGTTTTATAAAGAAATGTGAAATTTTGTGTTGAAAACTGTGGTGTGTGTGTGTGTGTGTGTGTGTGTGTGTGTGTGTGTGTGTGGTATAACAACATTTACTTTATTATTATTATTATAATTATTATAACTGTTAAAAAATTGTTAATAATATTACTACTACTAATATTAATAATAATAATTTTACACGAAGGGTCTCAATAAAGTTCACATTTAAGCCAATGGCATCATGGATAATAATGTAGTTACAGTTTGTAGAAACAAACAAAATAATAATAATGAAGAGAGTCTATTTTTCCAGAACCATGAAACCAAATGTTTTAATAGTGTAGATTACCCATAATAAAGTCTGTTCGAGGTCCTGCCGAGTTTATATGATCTCAGTTAAAGCAAAAATGTTCTGGTGTCTTTACATGAATACATTTTATAACTTGAGAGTGAAATCTGGAGCCTTTTTTTTTTTTTTTTTAATTGTAATCATTTGAGTCACGTAACACGAGCATGTGATTCAAAAATTTTCAATTCCTATCTTCTCACCATCTTAATATTGAATGGTGTAAAAGTAGTCTTCCATGTTACAGCTCAACTGACCTGTATTGTCAAATTTGCAACTGACTGCACTGGCTCAGGCCATTGATTATTCAGAAGTGTTTCACTGTAGGAGGTGTCACAGTGCAATTACGACAGCACTTTACAGCTTTCTAAATGAACAGAAGGTGTCTTTTCCCCACCTTACCTCCAGCCCTTTTTCCTGTTCACAGTGAATAATGCTTATAATCCTGTCACCAGTAAAGGATGAGCAGTTTGTTCATTTTAAACACACATTTCTGGTGTGTGGTTTTGAAAATCTATGACTACTACTAATAAGTATTACTACAAATGTAGAAACCAGTATGTATTATGTGAGAGTGTGTTAAGTGAGAGTGTGTTGTTAGTTATGTGTCAGCTGTTAAGATGCGGCTTAGGATGAACAGAAGGGCCAGATCTCCCCAGAGAGCTCATGCTCCATTCGATCAGTGTGGAGAAGAAGCTGACGTAGTGTGTTTAACATCATGCTGACTCATCACATGAAACCACTTCTTTACCTCTTCCTTTCCTTCCTTGTCTTTTGACTCATAATATTGAATGAACTGTCGGAGCAGGAGAAAGGCACACACTCCAATCAGATACGATTAGATTTACTAGCACTCCTGTCTTTCTGAATTCTAAACACATAAAACTCTATCTAAACTAAATTCTTGAAGGAGATTCCAGTGTCAGCATTTTGTAACAGTAACTGTAACCTTAGTTTTTTTTGTAACCCTAATTAACTTCTAAAGAGAGAAAAAAGAGAGGCAGATGAGGGATGAATGACTATTTATTGCTGTTATAAATTTTACAAGTGTTAACAGGAAGTAAGTTTTGCAGATGTTCCACAAATATAAATGTCACTATAAACTAATAAAACATGCAACGTCTCATTTTTACCTACTAAAAAATGGTTGGTGTTAGCATTACTCTAGAACACAGGCTGCTATCAGTTTCACACAACCCTGTTTTTGATTATTTTGCTAAAAGAAGGATGCAAATCGGGCGATTTTGACAGCAGTTTAGCGCAGTTCCAAACTGTGTTAGACTACAGTGATATTGTCTTCACAGCGTGATGGTGTTTGTCGTCGAACACACTGACCGCCATTAACCACAACATTTTAAAAAAAAAATTTTTTTTTTGCTGCCTGCGATGGCCTGGCGAGCTGTCCAGGGGGTACCCCGCCCTCACCCACATTCAGCTGAGATGGGCGTCAGCCTTCCTGCGACCCTAATAAGGATTAAGTGGTTAAAAAAATGAATGAATGAATGCATTTTCTAGCTGCCTTGTAGCTGCTGTGTTGTCACCTTTCACAACCTTTCTTTTGTTCAACATTATTACAACCTATCTGTACCTTGTTTTCATCTACTGCACACAACTGTTTTGCCACACCGTCGTCATTTTGAACTGTGTGAACAGCCTTTACAACCACCTCAGTGTGCCAAACTGCTGTCATAGTTCACTGCAGTTTGGAACCAAGCTGAACCACTGTCAGAACTGCCCCCTTGTGAGACCTGTGGCATGTAAGTGTACTAAATGGGTGTTTATTTGGATTATTTCCATTATTTACTTTGGTTCCCCAAAATCACAGGTTGGCTAAATGAATCAGATCATAAAAAAGACACTAGTAAAAACTAGAGGAAGCTTGGTTTAGGAAGACTCTGCAGGAAACTCAAACTCAATAGGAGTTTATGTGCAAGCTACATATGTTGCCTAATTTATATTTATTTTGTTTGTTTGTTTTTTAATTTGGGGCAGTGGTGGCCTGGTGGTAGGGCGCTGGATTACTGATCCCAAGGTCGGGGGTTCAAGCCCCACTATCAGGGGAATGTCACTGCTGTCTCCCCAGTGCAGCTGACTGGGTTATCAAATGCTGTCTGTGGTGAAAGGCATGTAAAAGAACCTTTGCTGATTTTCGTCAAGAGTAAGCTACATAGCCGTCAGCGTGTTTCTGCCCTGTGATGGCCTGGCAAGCTGTCCGGGGTGTACTCTGCCCTCGCCCAGAGTCGGCTGAGATGGGCGCCAGCCTCCCCGTGACCCTAATTAGGATTAAGCGGTTCAGGGAATGAATGAATGTTTTTTAATTTTGATATACTGTACAGTGGGCTGCCACACACACTGGGGCAACCGGAGAGTAGTTGGGAGTTAGGTGCTTTGCTCAAGGGCACTTCAGCCATGAAGGTGGAGAAAGAGAAGGCTCTGCTCACTACCCCTACTGCAATACATCTTTCCTGCCATCTCGGGAATCAAACCAGCGACCCTTTCGTCCCTAACCCAATATACTATATTAATCGCACCCGGATCAGTGGGCTGCCACACAATGGGGCATCTGGAGAGCATTTGGGGTTAGGTGCCTTGCTCAAGAGCACTTCAGCCTTGAGGGTGGAGAAAGAAAAGACACTGAAGGCCTTCGTTCTACATCTTCTTCTACATCTTTCCTGCCGTCTCAGGAATCAAACCAGCGACCCTTTGGTCCCAAACCCAACCCACTCTAACCATTAGGCCATGGCTGCCCCTAACCTTTACAGCATGTGGTGGATGCTCTCATCGAGAGAAACTTACATTTTTATCTAATTTATACAACAAGCAGATGAGGATTAAAGCCCCTGCTCAAGTGCCCAACAGTGGATTGGCAGGACTAGGGCTTGAACCCCCAACTTTTGATGAGTAACCCAGAGCTTTAACCACCCAGCCACCACTGCTCTCCTCAAATGTACATCCTACTGAAGTCATACATTCTTCAAAATGCCAGATAACTCACCAAAAAAAATAATATATCAAACATATCTAAACATCTAATATAAGAGGAATAAAGGTTGACATAACAGTAGCACATCTTGCTTGCACTGCACACTAGAAATCAATTTGATATCAGTTTTATTTATAAATTGCCTTTGGATCGTGGAATCGTAAACTGTGCAAAACAACATGATCCTCTTTAAATTGCAAGTAAATAACTCGATCAGCTTGATAACCCGAGCAAGCTGTACATTGCTGATACCTAAACCTAATATTATTTATTTTGTTGTTTTTAAACAGTATCATAAAAGCATTTTGAAGGGTGATGAAATACCGAATTAGTCGGTTACTGTGATGTGAAAACTTAATATAAGTTACAATGACCAATGGCTTCTGAAAACAACTACACAATAGAATAATCTTTTATCGACTGTGAAGCTCTAAGCTTAACATGACACAAGGCTACAGTGCATTGATTCTCATTAGTGGCTTGTGATGGATAGCTTGTTAAACCATGGCCAAGATGAAAAGCTGGGAAGTGATATATTGGGACTCATCCATACTCATTATAGCTAATTGACCCAAATCGAGTGAGCACACAGTGAAGATTTCATCTTTGGCCAAACTCAGCAGTCACCTCGACAATAATAATCAGCGTTCAATAAATGCCTATTACAGCTGAGAGCATGCATTTCGGCTTGGGCTGTTTACAGCATATCCACTCGCATAATCGCACAAAACTATTCAAAGGAACTATTTCTGTGTCCAAACACACTGTGAATTATTTATGGGATCTGGTCCATTTTTCACTAAAATATCTATAAATCTGAAGAGTGAGGGGGACAGTCCTTGCTTGCAATTTATTCATTGATGCTTTTGTGCAAATTAATAAAAAAGCATTAAAATGCACAGAAGTATGACTCACTGGATTGAAAGGCAGATAAAAATACAGTATACATGAGTCATGATTATTAAGATTTGAAATTTGTTTACTGACAGTCATTAAATAGAGAGAGAAATTTCTGTAAATCTGTATTTGTGTGTGTGTGCGTGTGTGTGTGGGGGGGGGGGTGTTGTCGGCGGGGGTTAGATATAAAGTGATGAAATCTCATTTTCTTTGATTTGATTTTGTTTGTTTTTTCTGTTCAGTGTAGTTGATATTAAACCGCAGGCTTGATGGATTTCACTGAATAGAAATTTTCACCTCCACGTTCTGTCTGTGGAACCACTGAGTGACGTCCAGCTGGTCCTCGGTGTAGAATCGTTGATCATCATCGTACTGACGTGTGTGAAGTGTGTGAGATGTTTGGGGTGAGAGCAGGTCCTGGTGTGCTGATGATGATGTTATAAATGATACACTCCGTGATTTTGTCCACATTATAAAGGTGTGATGAGGATTCAGGTGTGGAGAGAAGACTCTTTAAATATTCGGATCTTCTGGTTTATGGTTTTAGAGTTTAAAAGTGTTTTGTTTTTGTTTTTTGTGTGTAATGTTCTAATCTTTTTATTTGAATGGTTTTTATAAGACACTGTGAGTCTGAAGGATTCACTTCTTCTGTACAAACTCAAGGTGCACTGAAGGAGTAAAAAAGAAATCGGTTTGATAAATTCTAAACACTTTGATTTTGGTGTTTTCAAATCTTTGGTGATTGATGGATGATGAATCTCATTAAAGTGATGAGTGTGTGAAGGTGAACAGCGTTTCACTCTCCTGATCGCGACAGTAATGTGTTTTTAAGCTTGTTTTGTTTTGTGAAGTTCTGTTAAATCATTAATATTGATGAACTTTATCTTTTATGTGCGTGATGTATGAAGACTCATCTCCATCATCATCACTGCCCTGTGTTTCTGATTATTGATCACATCAGATTAAAGTGTTTGTATTTCCTGTAAGATTTCAGGATGTGTCCTTTTCCATTTTCATTTTTGTACCAAATAATAATTCATCATGAACGGCGTCCGTGGTTTTTGTTCTGTTTTTATTTTTTCTTCATAATAACATGTTTATGTTAAAGGAAGTAATTTTCTTTTTTTTTTTGTATTTTTATGAATAAAGTGAGTTTATATTTAATGTTCTGTTCCATCAGTGACTGCGTGAGCAAAAATATTCTTTCAGCTTTTTCATAACTGATAATTACACGAATCCGGTTCAGTCTGTAAAATTAATAATAATAATGATAATGTTTCTGTAAGTAAATTGTATGACTTAATGGTTGCCGTTTGACTTTTCACCCCTCAGCCAGGATGTTGGGGTATTGTGGTTGGCTTGGCGTCCGGGTGTCCGGGTGTCCGGGCGGCGTGACGCTCTTTGTCCGGGCCATTGCTCGGCTCATATGCGTGATAGCTTTCTGAAATTTTGCATGCATTTTGTATCCCTATGACCTAAACCTGTGTGCTTGCTAGGCTAATAAAACGTTGATTATCCGAAACTGTTTATAAAGGGGGCAGCTTCTGACGCTGCGCTTGAGGCGTCCTGGCTGAGGGGTGATTGCGTTAATGTCGCCCTCTAGCGGATTGCATGAGCGCTGCAGTAAAAACCCAAAGTGACCAGATTTTTTCATTCATCCAGTTTCCTATCAGGGCCGCAGGGAGACTGGAGCTGTGGGTGTAGGTGGAGCACAGCTGTGGGAGGAAACTAGACTACCCAGAGGAAACCCACACAAGCAGGGAACATGCAAACGCCACACGAAACGCCCTCCATGAGCCCGGGATTCGAACCAGATCCCTGAATATACAGATATTGATAGCTTAAGAATCTTCATACACACTTTGTGAAGCCTCAGTGAATCTCCTCTCTGTGTGTGTGTGTACGAGACAGCGGTCAGTCCCTCAGTTACGAAGGAGGTTCTCTCAACGAACTAAAGCAGGACTGCTGTTTTTATTCCACTTTCACTGATCCTGGATCTCAGCATGGTGATGTTTCACACACACACACTGTGATGTTGACACCTTGTGGACAGTGATGGTGATGCATTTTGGATTTTTCCCCATCATCGAACGTAATTTATCAAAAATGCTCTTTAACAGTTCAACAATTTCTAACAGACAAATTTGCTGCTTTAGCCTATTGTCAATCATTACTAAACGTTTTTATTATTATTTATTTATTTGATCGTACCATGTAAACAGTTTAAAAACTATAAAATAAGAATTTTACCACATTTAAAATGTTTTCTTTAAATTCTGGCTCAGTTTTTAAAAACCACTCCCTCTGAAGTTTAAAATTAACAAAAAAAAACACACACACACACACACACACAGATGTGATAATAAAGCACACTTTAAAATAATCCTCTATACAAACACTCCAGTTCCCAAATTTACAATAAAAGATAAATAGCAATCATGTTTCTATCTACATTAAAAATAATTATTTCACATCCAGTTTCTGTGAATTTTACACACGTTTATAAACTTTTAGTGTTTCTTCGGCTTCTCTCGCATCTTCTTGTGATACTCTGAGATCTTCTGCTCAAAATAACCTGCAGGAAACCAAAGAGTAAAATATCAAAATACTGAACAAAAGAAAAATGCATTCATTTAAAAGGGGGCGTGTCTGTGGAATGATTACCTGGGTGGTGGGTGTGTCTGTACAGTGGGCTCTCACCTTTCTGGGAAGCGGGTCTCTGCTCCACTTCCTGGATAAACAGGTCGAACATCTGCGTCTGTACAAATTTCTTGACAAAATGCCGAGTGCTTTTGGACTCGATGGCTTTATAGAAGCTCCTTTTCTGGAAGTGCGCCATGCCGTCCGCGCCGTTCCTCACCACGTATTTGGAGAAATGGCCGACGGTTTTGATGAAGAACGGCAGAAAGGCTTCAGGGACGATGCGGTTCAGTTCCTCCAGACCTGAAACAGTATTAACGCATACTGACATAATCACACCGTTTTGGATAATGGTAGCTAATCTTAATGCTAATCATGCTAAATAGTGTCACACCTGAGGAGTGAGAGTGAGAGATTGAAGTGTGAGAGTGAGATCTGTGATTAGGATGTCAGAAAGATGTGTGAGTGTTGTGTGATGCGAGACGTGTGAGTGATACGGGTAAGCGTGACACGTGTGAGAATGATAAATGTGTGTGATACGTGAGAGAGATATGTGTGAGAGTGAAATGTGAGTGATACGTGTCAGAGAGAGACATGCAAGGGTGAGACGTGTGAGTGATACGAGTGAGAGAGACGAGATGTGATCGAGTGATACATCTGAGAGTGAGACATGATGAGTGAGATGTGAAAGTGATGTGAGAGTGAGATGTGTGAGTGATGTGTGAGAGATGTGAGAGTGAGACATGCGTGAGTGATGTGTGAGAGTGAGATGTGAGAGTGAGACATGCGTGAGTGATATGTGTGAGAGTGAGATGTGAGAGTGAGACATGCGTGAGTGATGTGTGAGAGTGAGATGTGAGAGTGAGACATGCGTGAGTGAGATGTGGGAAGATTTTAAACATACTAACTGGATTTCTCACTCCTGCTTCTCAGGGCCTGCAGAACTTCGTCTCGGAGTTTGTGTGGTAGAATCGAGTCCTCGTCTCCGACCTGCAAGAAGAAACAAATTCATTCACATCGATGAGTTCTGATTGGAAGAGGACTTACATTATTTACATAACAACAATAATAATAATAATAACAATAATAATAATAACAATAATAGTATTAAACCACATGTAAGTATTTATAAAGACTCTTCTGGGGCAGAATGGAGAGGAATCAGAAACACTGAAGGGATATAAATGTATGAGGAAGTTTATTTTTACAGAAAAATTTTAAAACAAGAAAAGTTTCTGATTCAGATCAAAAAACATTAAAAATAAAAATAAAACCCACCTGCTGGATAAACGTCTCCTTTCGACCCTCCGATAAATCGACAGCAAGCAGCTGCGAAAGAAAAACAAGATATCATTATTATTATTATTGTTGTTGTTGTTATTATTACTATTATTGTTGTTATTATTATTATTACTGTTATTATTATTATTATATGTAACAGTAATATAATGCTAAAGACAATAATAATAATAATAACAATAACAAATATTATAATAATAATAACAACAATAATAATGGAACAGTTTGACCAAAACTCTAATCATCAGTTGGATGGGGTGAAGTCAAACACCACACTTCCGGAACACTCCAGCGGCTTTGCACTTCATCACCATCACCCTGAATAACCAGGGACCCCACAGTTCTGCTTGATGATGTCACACTCACATCGCCCTGATCGATGACCTCATCAGCCAGGCGTTTCTGGACCCCCAACAGGTATGGTGTGGGTGCCATGACGACATCAATCAGAATTTGAGGCACGATGGAGATGAGTGTGTGCTGCCAGATAAAGGGATGGAGCAGGACGGAGACAGCATGGATCACCTGAGACAACGTCCTGAGAAAGGGGCAGGGTGGGGCGCGGGGGATGGGCGTCAGAAAGAGAAAAGAGAATGAAGAATCGTCGCATTTCTCTTCGCATTTAAACTTCACCAAATATCTACTACACCTGTGTGTGTGTGTGTGTGTGTGTGTGTGTGTGTGTGTGTGTGTGTGTACCCCAGCTCCTCAGCGAAAAAGATGATTCTGCGTTCCAACACTGTAGCAGCGAAAACCTGCAGCACTTCTTCATCAGATAAACATCGAAACAACGTACGGAAATCCACATGTTCCAACCACGACTCTGTGGGGCGTGTCAGACTGATGATCTACACACACACACACACACACACACACACCTTCTTTATCATCTTTGTGTAAGTGTGGTGGAAGGGTGTGTCAGTTCAGGGGTTTAACTAAAATCCTTCCCACTCTGCACATTAATTCTGTTTCTATGGCGATACTCTAGAGTGATATGATTGGTTGTCTGAAACGGAGTGACCATCACGTCCTCTCTGAAAACTTACAAAAGATCTTTTGCTACTCAAATCCACCTTTTACCAAACTATACTGTACTGCCTGTGTGTGCACGAACGCTTGTTGATGTGTGTGTGTGTGTGTTGACGTGTGTGTGTGTACACAGTGCCTTGCAAAAGTATTCAGCCCCTTGGCATTTTTCATGTTTTGTTGCCTCACAACCTGGAATTAAAATGGATTGTTTGAAGGTTTGCATCATTGCATTTACAGAACATTCCTACAACTTTGAAGAAGTGATTTTTTTTTTTATTGTGAAGCAAACAACAAACAGGATAAAATAACAGAAAACTTCAGCGTGCAGAACTATTCACGCCCCTAAAGTCAGTGCTTCGTAGAGCCACCTTTTGCGGGAAGTAGAGCTGAAAGTCGTTTTGGATGAGTCTCTATGAGCTTGTCACGTCTTGCCACTGGGATTTTTGTCCATTCCTCAAAGCAAAACTGCTCCAGCTCCTTCATGTTGGATGGTTTCCGCTTGTGAACAGCAATCTTCAAGTCTGACCACTGATTCTCAGTTGGATTGAGGTCTGGGCTTTAACTGGGCCATTCCAACACATTTAAATGTTTCCCTGTGAACCACTCGAGTGTTGCTTTAGCAGTATGCTTCAGGTCATTGTCCTGCTGGAAGGTGAACCCTTGTCCCAGTCTCAAATCACAGGCAGACTGCAACAGGTTTTGCTCAAGAATATCCCTGTATTTAGCACCATCCATCTTCCCCTCGACTCGGATCAGTTTCACAGTCCCTGCTGCTGAAAAACGTCCCCACAGCATGATGCTGCCACCACAATGTTTCGCTGTGGGAATGGTGTTCTTGGGGTGATGGGATGTGTTGGTTTGAGCCAGACGTAGCATTTTCCTTGGTGGCTGAAGAGTTAAATTTTAGTCTCATCTGACCAGAGCGCCTTTTTTTGGAGAGTCACCCACATACAAACTCAAAACATGCCTTATTATTTTTAACACTAAGTAATGGCTTTTTTCTGGCCTCTCTTCCATAAAGCCCAGGGGCCTCATGTACGAAGGGTGCGTACGCACAAAAACGTTGCGTACGCCTTTTCCCACGGCAAAGTTCATATGTATCAAGAGTGAAATGTCCGTGGAAATGTGCGGTGCCTCACGCAAACTTCATGGCTGGCGTACACGTTTCTGCAG
>JAQMYF010000001.1:46180935-46193128 GCA_030014195.1 Neosilurus mollespiculum
GACAGTGAGAGACATGGCTGGCCTTTGATAACCCAGTTAGCTGCACTGGGGGGACAGCAGTGACAACCCGTTGATAGAGGGGCTTGAACCCCCGACCTCAGGATCAGTAATCAAGCACCCTACCACCTGGCCACCACTGCCCTCCTCAAAATTAGCAAAACATTAAAAAAAATTACTTTAAAAATACTTTAATGATTACTGTAAGACACAAAAATATATAAGCATGCACTATGCATACTTTCACATATAGTGGACAGTTTAATTTTGTCCTTTCACTTACTATGTTTGCTACATATTTTGCGAATACGAAGAAAGGCTCAAACCCATGGCAGTGAACCTCACTCACTTACTCATTTGCTGAACCACTTTATCCTATTAGTGTCGCAGGGAAACTTGCGCCTATCTCAGCCAACACTGGGTGAAGGCGAGGTACACCCTGAACAGCTCGGCAGACTTTTGCAGGGTAAACACATACACAACAATTCACACTCACATCAAGGGGTAATTTGGAACAGACAATCAACTAATGCGGAAGTCACTGGACTGTGGGAGGAAATCGGAGTACCTGGATAAAACCCACGCAAGCACAAGGATAACCTGCAAAATCCACACAGAAACGGCCAAGGCCAGGACTGTAACCCAGGGCCATCTTGCTGTGAGACTTGTGTGCTAAACCACTACCCTACCATGCTACCCTGCATGCTTCCCTCCAAATTCTAATATAGCTAATGTATCATAATACACACTATGTGCAATATTACAATGCTGGTAAATGGACTGTTGCTAGGCTTCAGTTTCATGTTTTGTATAAAAACAGATGTAACCTATTCCTTCTTCCTCTACACTCATTAAGACCTAAGTGACTGATGAGTATTGTACAAGACAAACCTCCATCTCTCTCCTAATGGATATGCCTTATGGCTTATCTCATGTCCTCTCAGTGTTTCAGGACAACAGGAGTAAGTGATGGTATTGTGCATGCTTTTTCAAACATTCCACCAGCAACCCCCCACCACCACCACCCCACCCACCCTTCCCTTCTTATTTTCTTCTATCTCCTCTTTTTCTTTTTCTTTTTTTTTCTTTTTTTTTTTTGGTCTTCATCATCAGCATGGCCAGCTGACCAAGGTAAACCCTTCTACATCCTTCTGCATACATTACAAAAGAGACAGTGTCTCCCCTCCCAGTAATAAGAGCCTCCTTTATCTTCAATCTGTTCTAGATTGGATCTTTAGTGTAGAAGGACATAAGAGGTGATTGGGGGTCAAAAAAGCTGAGTTACGGTAGTGGGGGGTTATTCCTGAGTGAATAATGTGGAGGTGGGTTCATGGGATCGATGAGAAGGATTCTCTGAATGATCTGAATTCCTGTGGTGCGTATCCAGTCCCCCTCACCCCCTAACCCCATGGAGACTCAGTAGTGCTCCATCTCTCTGGGGTGACTGGCTGCTAATGTGCTAATGTGCCCTGCTTGACTTCTCCATTAATGGTAGCAATGCCCTCTGGCCCTCCCTGTTTCTACAACATATGCTTCAGACACAAGGGTGTGACGGTGTGAAGGGATGCAGCATGAGGAGAATGAGTTATCTGCAGCTTCAGTTAACCTGTAGAGCTCTTCAGTGTGAAAACAAGAATTGTCTTGTGCATTGTTGTGGCTAAAGTGTGAATGGTGGAACACAATGATCAGTGCTGCTCCCAGCTACAGTGGGCAAAGGAAGAATGGCTGCGGTGGGTGGACAAGATGCCAAAGGGTCTGCCATTCTCTCAGACACTACTGAATACCTCATAAGAGCAACAGCTTGTGGGGTGGCTCCAAAACAGTGAAATTGTCTTATAAGACAATAGGCATTAAAGACAAATGCAGCCACGATGTAAAGGACTTGTCTGGCAAAGAAACAACAAAGGCAAAGTGATATTCATGAGTTTATTCATCGTCCCCTGAGAACAGGCGAAAAAAAAAAACCAAGTCACATGAATGTTAAAAGGACATTAACAATGAAAACACAACCATGGCTTATGAGAAAAGAAGGGACTGGTTTATTTCTATGCTATTATGCAAATGGATTTGTTAATTTCACATTTAAAACTTTGGTAATTTGGGATCCAGCATACACAGGTAATAAAAAAGGAGGATAAAGATATAATTCAAACTCATCTAAATGACCACTTCCACTTAACTTCCATTGTGTCTTTACAGATTCCTATTTTGTGCAAAAAAGAAACAGAATAATAGTTGAATAATAAAAACAATAGTAATAAAAATAACAGAAATAGCAGTTTACTTACTATTTACTAATAATAGAAGACTAAAGACAGTTGATTAAGTCTCTTAACATAAACTTAAATTACAGCTGTGTAATGCAGGAGTTAGGTACCTTGCTTAAGGGCACTTCCGCCATGAAGATGGAGGAAGGGAAGTTGTAGCTCACTCCCCGACAGTGATTTTTCCTGCTGGTTCAGGAATTGAACCAGCAACCTTTCGGTCCCAATGCCACTTCACTAACCATTAGGCTACAGCTGCCCCCCAAAAAACCTTTTGATAACCCAGTTAGCTGTACTGGAGGGACAGCAGTGACAACCCGGTGACAGTGGGGCTTGAAACTCCTGACCTTGGGATCAGTAATCCAGCGCCCTACCACTGGGCCATCACTGCCCCTATATATATATATATATATATATAGTCATTACAGTATAATTTTAAAGGTCTTGATGATCTGGTCCGGGGTCATTTCTCTCTAGGTATTAGGATGAGATAATTGAGTGTGCACTCTTTCCCAGTCAACCTTTGATCTACGCTGTCTAGTCCTTAGAGCTAAGAATGTATCCTCTTTATAACAATGGTATAGTGTGTGTGTCTCTTCCCAACATTTGTCTGATTCACCAGAACTGTGTACATGTCATCAAATGTGTTTGGTACAAGTAACAACAAACAACAATAATAGCAGTTTAACACTGATTCTTTTCATCTCCTTTTTTCTGAATTACGAGCCCACACATATACAAACAGACACTCGCCATCCCACAGAGTAGTAGGAGGCAGCTAGTCTGCTGGAGCAGAGGAAGCAATAGACTTTTAACACCAATCACATAACTGCAGCTGTTTTCTTAGGCACAGCTGGGTCTCTACTGTGCATGACAAAGGCGGAGTCTCTCAGACTTAATCAAAGGAAAAAGGCAACAAGGTTACATTACCATTCACATCACAGAGAAAAACTGTGAAATATCCATAGACTCCAGCTATACTAACAATTAAATACTTAATCAAGGAAAATCTGCAGCCCTGAATGCTGATTGTACACATTTATACTGTGAATGAGTGCAGTTTTATGACCTATGAAGGTAAAAGAAAGAGAAATAGTCATATTAATCAGTGGGATACAGCAATGGTCATCCATTGATTTTGACTTGGGTTCAGAGTAATATCACTGAAAACAAATCATGAACAATTTCTCAATGAAAAAGTCACCAAACCATTCTGAAAAGTTTTATTTTTTTTTTTTTTTTACCAGTTTTACAGTTTTACCAATAAAATTTTGTTGGTCATATTACAACAAAATCTAGTTAAGCTACTGTAGTATATGCTGCATGGGAATGGTGCAAACTGAATGGTTTGCTGTCTCTGGATAATATACCTTATCCACCCCACAATCTTGAAATAAAGCTTGAATCAAAAAGGCAGATAAAAACTTATAGTTTGCCAAAGTCATTCAGTCACTCACTTATTTCCTGAACCGCTTGATCCTATTAGGGTCACAGTGAGGCTGGAGCAATTTTTATATATCTGAGAGGCTTTTTTTAAACTCTTACTGTAGTTTCAGCTACAATCTAGAATGCATTCACCCCAATATTTTCTTTTATCCAGTGTATATACTGTCATCACTCACTCATTTGCTGAACCTTTTAATCCTATTAAGGTCGCGAGAAGGCTGGAGACAAACTCAGCCGACACTGGGTGAAAGTGTGGTACATCCTGAACTGGGCACCACACACACAACCATTCACACTCACACTCACACCCACACCTAGGGGTGATTTGTGGGCAGTGGTGGCTTAGTGGTTAAGTTGATGGGTTACTGATCCAAAGGTCAGCGGTTCAATCCCCACTGTTGGGCCCCTTAACCCTCAATTGCTCAGTTGTAGCAAGATGATAACTATAAATTGCTCTGGATAAGAGCATCTACCAAATGCAGGATCTTCTTGCTGTGAGGTAGACATGCTAACCACTTCGCCCTTGATTCTGAAATCCTATAAATTCAACAAAACTCCTTCCCAAAAAAATATGAAGAAATCTCTGGAAACTGGTCTTTGCATTTTTTTAAGTAAAAAAAACAACACCACTTAATTTCAGACAAAGAATTTCAAAAGATTCAAGTGTCAACCAACTGTTACAAGTTGTAAACCAAGTATAAAAAAGTAAATAAAATAAAGTAGAACATAGAAAACATATCAAAATGTTGAAAGTGAGACATTTTATTATTTCATATAAAGTATTAGGTTCTCCTCATGTTTGCGTGGGTTTCCTTCCGGGTACTGCGGTTTCCTCCCACAGTCCACAATAGGTGAATTGACTGTTCCAAATCACCCCTAGGTGTGTGTGTGTGTGTGTGTGTGTGTGTGTGTGTGTGTATAATTGGTTGTATGTGTTTTGGCCCTGCAATGGTCTGGCGAGCTGTTCTAGGAGTACCATGCCTTTGCGCAGAGTGAGATGAGATGAGTGCCAGCCTCCCCTAATTAGGATTACGTGGCCTAGAAAATGAATGAATGATTTAGCTAATTTTTAATTTGATGACAGTAACACATCTCAAATAACAAAATGCTGGAAAAGTAATTGGTACTAAAAAGAAACAGCTGGAGGAACATTTTGCAGCTCACCATTCATTCATTCATTCATTTGCATTAATATCTGTATTGCTTGATATAATCAGATTTTGTACAAATTAAAATAATCAGGTTTCTTTTTATGCACACTGCTACTCCTTTTCTTACAGGTGCCATTCACATACTTTCCACTTGACGTGCGGTGTTGGGTTTTAAGACTTAAGCCCTTTGAAGTATGGAACATGTCTGTAGCAGCAGGTCACGCTGGGTCATCTGGACCTCCTGACTCAACATGGCCCATTGTCCTGGCCTGCAAATCTTGATCCTGACCAGATAACAGCCCACAATGTACACCTCGAGCATCACATTCCATCAGGCCACTGCTGAAAAGCTTGATTGAGTGCAAAGGACATGGATAGTTCACTCATTCACCACAAACAGCAGACAGACTCCATTTGCCAGAGAAACTTTAAAGATGTTAGAACTTAAGTATATTTTACACTCATAACATTTCCCATTACACACAGAAAACCATATTCCTCTAAGTGAGGGTAGAGTTTTGTACAGTGTATCTCCACATAACAGAATATGTCCTATTGTCCCTTTTAAGATGCATTGTATAGTATGTACATCTTGAAAACTGCATTTCAAAAAAATTACCAAAATATTGGGCAACATATGCACAGTAAGTAGTCATCTTTTGTTAGAAACATCGAAGGGCGACTTACCGACTATTAGAATGTTGCTTTACAAGCATTGCAAAGGGTTTTCTCTTATATTTAGGAAAATCTGCACTAGGAGGCACAAATGTGGTGTCCTGCAGTGTCGCAATGGGCAACATCTGAGCAACAAGTACAGAAAAAAATTTGTGAAAGAGGGTCACAGAGAAGCAGAGGGGGCAGCTGTGGCCTAATAGTTAGAGAAGCGGGTTTGGCGTCTCTGTTTCAATTCCCAAACCAGCAGGAAAAATGCGTGGCAGCAGGGGGAGTGAGCTGCACCTTCCCTTCCTCCACCGTCATGGCGGAAGTGCCCTTGAGCAAGGCATCTAACCCCCAACTGCTCTTCAGGTGCCACAATGTGTGGCAGCCCACTGCTCTTAGTGTGTGTGTGCGCTCATTGCTTATGTGTGTGCTGACTTTGGGTGGGTTAAATTTCCCTTGCGGGATAAATATAGTATATCAAAAAAAAAAAGAAAGAAAGAAAGAAAAAGAAACACAAGGTTCAAAGCTCAAACTCAACTTAACTGTCATTCATCCACATACAGGGCATATAGTAGAACGAAATAATGTTTTGTGTGAGCTCCAGGTGCCATAGACAAAACAGTAACAATATAACGATAAACACTAAACTAAAAAACAATACAATAATTATTAGGCTTGCAAAAAAACTAGTGCAAGACAAACAAGAACATGGCTTGTAGAGCAGCAGGGTAAAGATTATGGAGAAAAGGGTAATGAGGTAGTCAGAGTGGTGCAAAATACATAAGTAAGGTGCCGGTGCAATATTTTAGTCTGAAGTAAAGTGCTGATACAGGACGGATAGAATTGTAAAAGTATACAAGTTTGAAATTAAGGTGCTGGTATGGTGTTAAGGTCTCCAAAATATACAATGTACAGTTTATAATGTAAAGTAAAGCATGTGTGCGTAGCCAAGTGTGAGTTACCGCATGAAGTGTGTGTGTGTGTGTGTGTGTGTGTGTGTGTGTGTGTGTGTGTGTGTGTGTGTGTGTGTGTTCAGGGCTCAGAAAAAGTTCCAAATCAACAAGTCAATCAATTTTATTTTATTTTATTTTCCATGTTGGTGTAAATATATTGTACACAGTGTTGTATGTGTGTAATTGTTCTTGTTCTTGTTGTAAAATTTCACTGTTTCTATAAATTAGAATCACACTTCAGTGTGTCTATGCTATTTTCCATTTGGAGTCATTAACCCTAGTAAGCAGTGTATCAACTATGTTAATATGTAACTATGAAAGGCTTAAATGTTCTTGTAAGAGTGTGGGGGGGAAATGTACATGAAGTGTGTTATAAAGAAATTGCATAAAATTACACAAAAAAAACCCATATGTATTGGATTGGTATGATGAGTGCTGTGTGTGTGTGTGTGTGTGTGTGTGTGTGTGTGTGTGTGTGTGTGTGTGTGTGTGTGCATAGCAGTGCGGTAGACTGATTGAACAATGATTGCAGAGGCAGCAGAAGTTTACAGATGAGTGGGTGTGAATAAAAGGGGGCCTTGAAGCAAGACCAGGACAGTGAACCTACATTGCATGGAGCTTTGAGCTCATTTCCTACTGTACAATTCAGTCTAAATACACATAAGTTATACAGGTTTAGCCTTGATCACAAACTCCCAAGAAAAAAAAAAAAGAAGAAAAAAAAAAAAAACCCAGTAAATGACAAGCGCATTCTATCAGAGTGAGTGGGAAGAGAGTCTGCTTCTCTTTGCGTGCTCAGCTTGGTATTGAAATGTAAATGTTCTTTAGTGAATGTAGACAGCTTTCTGCTTTGCAAAGAAAGTGCATGGAAGAGTCTATTGAGTGCCGCCAAAACTATTTAGTCTTTTCAGTTTGTGGAGAATAAAAAAAAAATTTAACTGTATAATAACACTTGTTTACATAAGTGGAAAACATCAGCAAATTAGATTTAAGTGAATTTCTTGATTACTGTATGCTTGCAGGATGTATTTTCATTGTTCCTCCACTGGGTGTCCCTGCTCCAAATCACAGCCCTTCCCTCTTTCATCCAGTTTCACATCCACAGTATAAACTTCCACATTCAACAGGGGCATCTTTGGTTAATTGCAACTTAGTGGCTCAAGGTCAGTGAATTAACTTTTAAAAGTAACTTTTTTTTAAAAATATGTTTTATATTATTTATTTAATCCCATGTTTTCTATACATTTTATATTCCTATTACTTACAGTTTGTCCTATTTTTTCCCCTGTGAAATGGCTACCAGATTAGTATTGAAGCAAAGAAAAAAAAAAGGTTGTGGTATGAATGAATGCTTTCAGTCCCCCTGCAGTAACCATTAAAGTATTACACTCATATAATGTATGTGTGGACTTTTGAAATCACCCTGTATTAACCAGCCTTAGCACGGTTGTTGCTGTTGTTGATGATGATGTAATCGCCTTGTGTTTTTGTAAACACATTCACTCTTCCTTGGAGCTAAGTGAATATCAGGAAAAAGGGAGATTGTATCAAAGTATGAATTGTGTGCATGGTGTGACAGTTACTTAGTGTCTGAGTGTACAGTTGATAACAAAATAGACTTTATTTTTAAACTAATATGAATCCATGATACACAACTGCTCTTTTCCCACGAGGTCACAGCCACAGAAACAAGTTACTGATAATCATCCAAGTGTCATGCATTAACATTTACGCATTTGGCAGACACTCTTATCCAGAGCGACTTATATTTACCTGAAGCCAAGACCGAGTCTCGTGAATATTTATTACTTCTGGACATGCTCAGTGGAGACTTTTCTGACTTCCATGATTTTAGCCACAGGTGACGTGATGTGCCCGTCGATGTTACGTGACATTAAATTAAAGTGGCTTTAGAATTTATGCTGTGGATAATATTATCTTTTAATAAACATTTTGGTTTTCTTTAGAGTCCCAACTTAGTAAATTGAGAAGAATTTTGACTGTTTTTATTGTTTTAAAATTTTTTATAAAATGTCCCCCAGAATGAACCTAAGACCAAATAATGAGCCAAAACTGCTTTGTGACCAAGTGGCACAATGTCGTAGTGGTTAGCATGTCCTCCTAAGAGCAAGAAGGTTCTGGGTTTGAGTTCTGGGCTGAAGCTTTTCTGCCTAAAATTTGCATGTTCTCCCCATGCATGCATGAGTTTCCTCCAAGTACTCTGGTTTCCTCCCACAGTCCAAAGACATGAACAATAGGCAAATTGGCTGTTTCAAATTGTCCCTACATGGATGTGAGTGTATCTGGTTGCGTGATCATTGACCTTTTGATGGTTGTCTGGCGAGCTGTTCAGGTTGTACCCCACCTTCACACAGTGTTGGTTGAGACAGGATTAAGCGACTTGGTAAGTGAGTGAGTGAGTAAGTGAGTGAGTGAGCGAGAGTGGTCCACTTCAGGAATGAAACTTACATGGATTTATACTGTCATGTTTTGTAAGGCTATGTGTCACATAACCACAGCTTGATTCATTCATTCAGCTCCAGCGAACACAGTAAACTCTTACAGGTATTTATTCTTTTCACATTTCAATCTAACTCCCACCCTTAAACAGTGCTGCAGTGCTCCATGGTGGTGCAGCAGGTAGAATTTCACACATTCTCCTGGTGTCTCTGTGGGTTTCCTTCATTCCTCCCTTCCAAAAACATACTGGTAATGGGATTGGCTACACTAAATTGCCCCTAGGTGTAAATATGTGTGTATGGTGTCCTGCAGTATCTCATTCCTCAAGTTCCCAACTCACATAGTCTAAATTGGTTCTGGATCCACCACAACCCTGAGCAAGTTACAATAGTTACTGTATATGAATGAATCAACATTTGTAAAGTTTTTGTATTCAGGTGTTAATACAAAACTAACTTTTTTGATTTTAAAAATGTTAGTAGCCATAGTAAAGCTTCAAATTTATGGTAATCATGATAATTACAATGGTTATATAATAATAATAATAATAATAATAATAATAATAATTATTATTATTATTATTATTATTATTATTATTATTATTATTATTATTATTATTATTGTTATTATTATTATTATTATTATTTTATCATATATTTTTTTAAGAAGGACATCTGGAACTCACTGCTTAGGCTACTGCCCCACGACCTGACCCCAGACCAAGTGGAAGAAGATGCTGATGATGATGGCTATGATGATTTTTTAAAATATTATTTTGATATACACAACCTACTAATGATTAAAGGTGCCCACATGTCCAACAACAAGCTTTTATAGTAATAAATATCAAAACAATCCATTTGTAGTACTATAATATGTACACTACTCAGGGAATGTTTGTTTTGATACTCCCATGTCTGTGATTTATGAGGAGATGGCTTATTTCGTGTGACACACTGATGACTTTTACAAGTGAGGAAAATGAAATGTGTGTTAGTGTGCAAAAAGTATTTTCTACTTTCTGAGGGTGAAATAAACAAGTTTGCACAAAAACAGCAAAATATGTGCTTACAATTTATTTGCGCAAATTCATGTGGGTTTGACCTTTTTTAAATTTAATTTGAATTAATCTGGGTGATGGAGTCTACTTCTATGCATTTTTGATTTTTGGCAGTAAATATGACATAGTCCTGAATTTGTTAGTTATAGGATGAAGGACCATGAATGACTAATAGGAGGAAGAAGGTCAAAATATAGAGTCAAAATATTGGATGTGAACATTAACTGAGGCTTTCGACTTGTATTAGCATGTTTTATTATGCATCCAACAATCCATCCCTCCATCCATTATACCACTTATTCATCAGCGTCACAGGTGAGCTGGAACTAGTCCCATCTGAGGCAGGATAGATCCTTAGCTGGTCAACAACCCATCATAGGACTAACACAAAAACAAACAACAATCCACAGCATTTCAGACTAGGACTGGAATAGTTAGGACTATCTGTTTAAAGCCAAACTCTACTTGTCTTAATATTTGTTTGATAAAGGAAGTGCCCTCGCCCGGAGTCGGCTGAGATGGGCGCCAGCCTCCCGCGACCCTAATTAGGATTAAGCGGTTCAGAAAATGAATGAATGAATGAATGAAAAAGGAAGTGTATCCATGCTCCGTTAATGTCAGCTCTACATTTTCTCCCCTTACACGCTGAAAAATGATGTACTGTTGTACTGTAACTTTCCTTACTAAATGCAATATGAGTGCAGTATCAATGAATTTTAAATGTCGCAAAGTATATCATGCAGCTCACATCCACATAATATGCCCACTGATTTTTGTGAATGTAATATTAAACTTCATGCCAACCAGATTCCTGTTTTTAGAGGTCAGTTGGTTGTTTGTCTTTTATCTGAGACAGTGGACTTTTGTTGTCCCTACCACAGCATTTTTGTATTGTTGCAGTTATTGGCTCACATTTGTATTCCAATGGATTGTTTTAAATTCATGCTTGTTTCACTGAGCACTGACCACAGGACATAGCAGCTGCAGTACAGTTGCAGTGGTGTGCTTGTAAAATAGAAAAGCAGGTGGCCAGCATTTCGCAATGCTGTTAATGTGATCCATATGTAAATTAGTCATTAATGGGTATCATAATGCAATTTAATTTCTTAGCCATAAGTAGAAATGCATATGCTGCCAACATAAGGAGTAATTGTACAGTCTGCATATTTAAACATAATGACATGCCAGCGCTCTGCATGTTCTTCCTGCACAATTTTTTCATCACCAGATAACGATTATGAAATCTTTTAACAGAATTTGTTGCTGTGAAATACACCACCTCCTTCTCCACCTCCCTTCCAACTCTGTCAATCTGTATCCTCTCTCTCTCTCTCTCTCTCTCTCTCTCTCTCTCTCTCTCGCTCGCTCTCTCTCTCACTCTTTCTTTATTCTCTCACATGCCTTCCCACTGCCAAGGCACAGTTTGCACCAGAACAGGCTGTACACAACTCATGCGCTCTCTCTCTCTCTCTCTCTCTCTCTCTCTCTCTCTCTCTCTCTCTCTCTCTCTCTCTCTTTTTCTCCCAAGGCTGCACTACAAATCTTGCAGCTTTCAGGATTAATGATGATCTATCAGTCAAACAGGCCACGTCACTGGCCCACTCTTATTCATCGTTGCTGGTCAATACTGGACTAATACTGGCTCTTCACCCCGAGATGACACGGTCACTCTGCAAAAAATCTTGTCCTAAATATGGCACATGAGTATCGATTAGAAACTACACTCCCAAGCAATGCTTTTCTAGTTCACAGAAAATCCTCTAAGGCATCCTGTAAATTGATTACTCAGAGGAGATGAGACACAAAGTCCACACCCTGAAATTCAATACACACGACACACATTCTATTCTTCATTTTTATATTGAGGAAAAGTGAAAGTGGCCAATTTGTTAAAAAAAAATTAACATTTTCTTTCTGTCTTTTAAACAGAGATCCTACTATATTGCCATTACGAGGACCCCATATTATGCAGGTTTTGTTTGTTTATACTGAACCACTCAAATCTGACATAAAATCAACCAATATGGGTTTTTAGTTAGCATGCCAGGGTTTTGGAACCATAGTTGTGACATGTAACAATATTGAATTAGAATCAGAATCAGAATACTTTATTGATCCCGGAAGGAAACTGTGCACACAGTTGCTCCATACCAAGTAAGAATAAGATAAAGATAAAAGTCTCAATAAAGAAAAATTACATAT
>JAQMYF010000001.1:46198297-46220051 GCA_030014195.1 Neosilurus mollespiculum
AAATATGTTAATGTACAACAGTACAAGTCGCATACATAATACACAACCCTGTTCCACTGTGTAGTCTCTACCTTATATATCAATTCGGCTCTCTGACTATCTCCATTTCAAGCTTAGAAGTGGAACAACAGTGACAACTACATTCCGTGTTTGTATGTTTTATACAGAACAGCAATGCAAAATAAAGGTGGAACGTTCCCACCTTAAGCAGGCTGTGTCAAAGAAATAAACAAAAGGAGGGTGTGTTCCCGGTGCTTTACACTCTGTATCAATCACATGTGCCTATCTGACCGGTTGCCCCTTAGATCTTCAGAGGTGAGCATGCCAGGACTGATGACAATATTTTAATACAATGGTACCAATTTCCATTAGAAAAGATGATGTTATTACAGTACATTATAAAGGGATAAACTGTGAATGGAGGATATGTCATGAAGCTTGCCCCTGTGTTGTTTAGTGTTGCTGCAAGAATCAGAGATAGGGTGTGGTGGGTTTCTTATCAGATCAAGCATCAGCTGTGAGGTCCGCATTACCTCTCAAGTGACACATCAGCACAACTATGCAGCCTCCCACCCCACCTCCCATCTCCACATCTCTCATACAGGAACAAATCCACCGAGATGGCCAGCAAAATCTGTTCTTTTTCTGTAAAAAGGATGACCAGAGAACTACACTACTCTTCAGGTCTGAGTCACTATGAGCCAGTTAAATTTTTTTTTCTGTGATAACAGTGGAAATCAAATAAAATCATCAATACATCTCTTCAAAATCTGTTGTTAGACGGAGATCTAGCTGTGAGGGCGCAAGCTGTCATTCCCTGTGAATGGGGCGGGGTTTTTCTGGAAGGATAAGGATAGAAATGCTTAAAGATAGGATGAAGGTAATCGATCAGAAGAACTTTGCATTAATTTCCACTGACAATTCAATGTAAATGGATATGTGATAACCTCGAATATGTCCTAGAAAACATTCCCTACACCATTACACCAGCACCAGGAGCCTGCATTAATGACACAAAGCGGGTTGCATCCATGGAGTTATGCTGCTGACCCCACCTTTTGCGTGCTGCACCAGAAATTGAGATCAGCTCAGGTGTTCTTCCAATTTGCAGCTGTTCAAATTAGGTGAGCCCTGTGTCCACTGTAGACTGAGATTTCTGATCTTGGCTGAATGAATGAATCTGGTCTCCTGCTGAAGTTGTTAATCCATCCCAAGGTTTGCTACACTGTGCATTCTAAAATTACTACCTTAACTCTGAAGAAATTCTCACCTCTATTATCAGTTATTTTTCAGAACGCCGAACTGCCAGGCCCTGTTTTTTTTATTTCACAAACCAGCCAGGTCCTGGAACCAGATAACTGGTACTTGTGTTAGCATGTTTTATTATGTGTCCATCAATCCATCAATCCGTCCATCCATTATCTATACCGCTTATTCTTCAACATCACAGGTGAGCTGAAACTAATCCCATCTGAGGCAGGATAGATCCTGAGCTGGTCAACAACCCATCACAGGACTAACACAGAAACAAACAACAATCCACCACCACATTCACACTTATGGGCCTTTAGAGTAGTTGACCTAATCTGCACGCGTTTGGGCTGTGGGAGAAAAGACTTAGGAAGATCATACAAACTCCATACAGAAAGGGCCAGTATTTATTATTATTATTATTAGTAGTAGTAGTAGTGGTAGTAGTAGCAGTAGTACTGAATAGACAGGAGAGACAGAGAGTGAGAGAGATAGAGAGAGAGGATATACAGGATGTCATTGTCCCTACGGAGGTGGCCATACACACAGGATTACTCTTGATTTGCATGTGGACATTGTAGGGGACAAGGGGTTCTCCCTTAGCTGTGCATTTTTTAAGCCAACCAATCAGAAACAGCAATGAGGAGCTTATGGACCCCCAATGTCCCCATTCACACCCACGTCAGGAGGAGGCCTCTCTCTCTCTCTCTCTCTCTCACTCTCTTTGTGTGTGTGTGTGTGTGTGTGTGTGTGTGTGTGTGTGTGTGTGTGTGTGTGTGTGTGTGTGTGTGTGTGTGTGCATGCGTGTAAGGGGCCACAAAAGGAACTCCCTCAAGCTGCTGTCTACAACTCATCAACTTGAAGGACAGTGATTTAAAAAAAAAAAAAAAAGATATTCCTGTATTTTGTGTGAGAAGGTTATCACGTTGCATATGTAAATGTTTAATGTATACATCTTATAATAAATAATTTCTTCTATATAATCTGCTATTTGTAATTTATTTACAAATAAATACATTTATTTACTGCATTGTTTCCTTTATTGGCTAATTTGTTTTAATCATTATAATATAATAATATTTTGGGTACAGTTGGTGTAGTAAGAGTGCACTTTAGGTTGACTTAGTTAAAGTAAACCAATTTCCTTTAAAATGTAGGTAAAATGTATAAGAATTATATGTTGTACTAACAAATGCTTATTTATTTGTATATAAATCATACCATTCCTTTTCCTCTTAAGTTTTTTTATGGCAACTGGTGTGCATGCTATTCCTACTTAGATTTTACAGTGCGATGAAGAATTGGAGAAACAAGAAACATTTTCATGTTGGTCACATGATATGGTTATATCATTTCCACCTGTTGGTATGCTGTAAAGAGATTGTAACATAGTGTCTCTACATTTTTCCAGACTGTATAGTTTAATCATGCATTTGGGTCATCTTGTAAGAATAAATAGTTTTACATGGATAAATGGTGAATGATACATATCATACATGTCATATCTCGCCATACATGTCTATCTTAAGATTCCCTTAACTAACATTAATTGATGCATGAATAATCCAGAAATAATATTATGAAAATAATTAATAATTCATATATTTATTAACTGACATTTGTTTAAATATTAAAGATATAATAATAAAGATATAAGTAATGTTTATTGAATCATTGTCTCAATCCACATAAATTAGCAAAATAGTATATGGCAGTGTGGGTGGTATGGTGGTGTAGTGGTTTGCATGTCTGCCTCACAACAAGAAGGTCCCTGGCTTGGTGAAGGCATATCTGTGTGGAATTTGCTATGTTCTGTGTTCTCCCTCTGTTTGAATGGGTTTCCTCTGGGTACTCCAGTTACCTTCCACAGTCCAAAGACATGCATATGAGGCTAACTGGTTGCTCCAAATTGCCTGTGTGAGTGATGGTGAGTGCTGGCCCTGCAATGGATTGGCGAGCTGTTCAGGGTGTATCCTGCCTTTAACCACAGTCAGCTGAGAGAGACTCCAGCCTCCCCGCAACCCTAGTAGGATTAAAAGGTTCGACAAATGAATGAATGAATGATTCAGTGTGCTTCAATTTGAACCCCATAATACTATATATGTACTATATATAATATAAATACAATAAATTATTACCATGCTAAAAGGACTAAATTACTATGGGACCATTTTGCATAAACACTTAACAGTATTGAGCTTGTTATGAGAAACTAATACACATACATACCAGGTGGCTCAGGTGGTTAAGGCTTTGGCTTACTGATCCAAAGGTCAGTGGTTCAAGTCCCAGGACCACCAATCTGAATATATATATATATATATATATATATATATATATATGCAGCTTGGTGGTCCTGGGACTATGTGTGAGGACTATATATATATATATATATGTGTGTGTGTATAAAATATGCTCATCTGAAAAAAGGAAGAATTTAAGGGGCTGGTTGTTGTTGCAGGACTGTTTTGGGTGAATTCATGGTTCTATGAAGAAAATGTGTTGCTACCGCATGGATAGAACCCATTTTGATGACAGCTGAATGGCAGTTCAGCTGACATCATGTTCATTGGGTAATAGGGTGATGTTGGTGGTCTCAATCTTTTGAAAATTGGCATGTGTTTGTGATAACAAAGATGGATAATTATATTTTGTTAGTCTGGTCATTTCCCATTAAAGGTCTCTCCGGGTGATTCCACTCCCCTGTCATCAATGCATAAGGTTGTCAAAGCAATGTCATGACAATATATATATATTATTATATATGTATACAATACAAATATTTGCCTCAGGCTCTGTCAATATTCATTGAATAATTGTTTTAATATATACTACATGGGAACATAAGCGAACTAAAATTGGATTTTTATGGTATCATCTTCAATTTTTAATGCATGATAATGGCCACGTGTGCTCCATTATGCAATAATTAGGCATGAAGGCAAGTCTTAAACATTCTGCCATCCAACAAATCAGATGTTGTTCAGGTCTTATTTTGCTGAGTTTTTCCTCTATAAAGCTCAAATTACTCTTAATTGGTCAGACTTTCATGTGAGGTTTCCAAAAATTCGTGGGTCAGGAAATTTTTATGGACTCTTGGCCAAACTTCTTCAGACTTGCTTAATGCTTTTTTAAAATAAGTTATGTGCCTTATTGGCTTCAGTGAATTCTGGACTGCCTACAATAGAAAATAGCTTTTTGTTGGGTTGACCTCTTAAATAAACGATCAGTGGCGGACCTGATGGGTACGAAGCTTGCTTTTCTGTAGCCTTTGCTTCAGCTTCATATAACGTCCATGACTGCCATAACTTCATTACCTCTTTTTTCAGAATCAGAAAACATTGCAAACTGTGAGTGTTTATCTGCTGTTTTGATTAAAGCATTATCCCAACTTTTTGGGATTTGGGGTGGATAATATCGATCAGTGTACATCACACACGAATGCCTTCAAAATTGCAATCAAATTGTGCTATTTAAAGTAGTATAGTAAATGCACACTGATCAGCCATAACATTAACTTACCCAATATTCTGTAGGTCCCTCTTGTGCTGATAAAATAGCTCTCATCCGTCACTGCACAGACTCCACAAGACCTCACCAAAAATGTTTAAAGCAGATTATTTAAATCATTTAATTTGGAGGTGGAGCCTCCGTGGCTCAGGCTTTTTTATCCAGCACATGCCCAGATATTTGATTTGAACCACTTGGTCCTTCCTTAAACAACTTTTGGTAGGTACCAGATACTGCATATCAGGAACACTCCGCAAGAACTGCAATTTTGGAGATGCCCTGACCCACTCGTCTACCCGTCACACTTTGTCACTCCTTACACTTATACATTTTTTTTCTGATTCCAACACGTCAATTCTGAGGACAGATTGTTCACTTAGTGCCTAATACATTTATCCCACCCACAGACAGATCCCAGTGTAATGATACACCACCTTTTAGTGTTAGTGGAATTAGATATATCTGGGTTTTAGGGAAAAGAATGCATGAACTACTCCTGCTGCTCATAGATTAAAACAACCAAACACAGCCCTAGAGTCATGAGGTTGAGAGAGACATTACCTCTGGTTTGACCTCTTATGCTATATTTTCAGGGCTTGAAGGCACCAGATGGCATTTAGTGCACTTTGTCAATGTGTCCTTTTGAGCCTCAAGCTAAAGACAGTGAGTGATCCCTGAGTAGATACACCACAGTGAAGACAGAGTAACAGATTCATCACAACCAAAGTCAAAATACTTACCTACTATTATCTTCTTGCCATTACTAACTAACTACTACTAATTAATAATCCCCCCCACGATGGTCTGGTGAACTGTTCAGGATGTGCCCCCACCTTTGCCTAGAGTTGGCTGAGATAGGCTTCAGCCTAACCCTAGTAGCATTAAGCAGTTCAGAAAATGAATGAAACATTGAATAATTAATTATACCTAAAGTTAGAGGTAAATCTAAGTTTCACAAAGCATTACATTTTAAATTCAAACATACTTTCAAGTCTTCAGAAAAAAATTCAAATAAAATAATAATAATCACTGCATTCACCAGAAGAAGATGATGATTATTACTATTATTGCTGTTATTATTCCTTACTCAAGGTGTCCATTCAAGTTTTCTTTTAATCATTACTGGTGCACAGCTTTGCGGACAGACTTCTTACACACATCTATTGTCATACAGACAATTCTCATCGTCTATAGTTCCTCATCTTCCAATACAAAGGAGAATTATAGTTTTGGCTCTGTTACGTTTGGTTGCAAGAATCCTGCATGCTTAATCAGGAACTTAGTTTAATGGGGTTTTATGGCCTAAAAACAAACATTCATTCATTTATCTCCAGTAGCTGTTTTCTCCTGATCAGTCGAAATATTACTGGACATGGACTATATATAGGCAGCTGTATGTGACATTAACCACCCATAAACTCGGCAAACTCAAGAACATTTGGAACTGTCGTTAAATATTCACCACGGCAGGGGTGGGAACTTGGGGGAGGGGTGGAGTTGGGTGGGGTGGGGTAGGGTAGGGTAGGGTGCTGGGATACCATGTCATACTTTAAACCCCTCTTGGTTATGTTACACACTTCAAACTCTGCAGGCCAGTGTGTGGAGAGAACTGCTGTGGAAAATACCTGATGCAGGACAGATGAATAAGTAAAGGAATGTAATTTAGCTTTATAGAACAGACAACAGATTGCATCTCAGTCTCAGTCAATTAAGCAGATCTGATTCCAGTGGGAAATGTGGGAAAAACCACACTACATGTGTCAACTCACAGACCCAGCAAAGTATTTGATCAGACCAAAACGAGTACCTGAAAAAATGCAGAAAAACATCTTAAAAAACAAAACAAAACTGGCTTCAGTTCAGTAGCTTTTTTTTTCTAAAAATAAACCAGCATATCTTTCATTACTCTGCTGGAGTTTAACCACACATTCTTTCGTCCCTTCATTTTCTATTCCACTTATCCATTAAGGGTTGTGGCTAAGCCGGGGCAGATCTCAGCTGACAAGAAGCGGGATACACCCTGGACAGGTCTAACACAGAAAGACAGATAGCCATTCACACCAATGGGCAATTCTAGAATAGCCAGTTGACTTAATCTGCATATGTTTGGACTGTGACTGGAGTACCTGTGGTAAACCAACACAGACACAGAGAGAACATGTAAACTTCACACAGAAAGGTGCTAGTGGATCGAGATGCTCCACCCCGGAACCCTGCTTGCTCTGAGGTGTGAGTGCTAACCACTGCAGCACTAGGCCTCCAACCAGTCACATGGTTTTATGTAAATCATTTCAACTTTACACAAAAACTTATTACTGTATTCTGATTACCTTTTTAGGAGTGTGAAGTATGGCCTAAATAACACTCCATTAGATTCTGGTGGTGATCCTTATTACAATTTGGATCTATCAGTTTCACTGGATAACAATCTAGATCTGGGGATTTTTTTAAAAAGATTCTTTACCACTGTGGGATAGGGCCAATTTTAATTATCAATAGGATCAATTTTGTGATCAGCTCCACAAGTCCAGACGATTATGTTTCCACAAAAAGAAAAAAATACAGGACAACATTTACATAAGATCCATCACAAACCAAAGTTTAGGGAGGATCTGGAATGTAGAAATATATACACACATATATATATATATATATCAGAAATGAATTTAAGGAGGGAAATGAGCTGGCTTGGTAGAGGTTTGCGCTCACCGAGTGCTTCTAGTTTAATTTTATTTTTCCTCCCCTGTCTAATTTGTATCCATGGCCTAATGGTTTGAGAAGTGCGTTAGAGACCGAGAGATCGCTGGTTCGATTCCTGAACCGGCAGGAAAAACGTGTGGTGGCGGGGGGAGTGAGCAGCCCTAACCCTCAACTGATCTCTGGGTGTGGCAATGTGGCTGCCCACTGTGTGTGCTCACTGTGTACGTTTGTGTGTGTGCTCACTTTGGATGGGTTAAAAGCAGAGCCAAATTTCCCTTGCAGGATTAATATAGTATATCCAAATCAAAATATGTGGGGAGGGCATGACACTGAAGGTTGAAAGTTTATAATCACCTATATTGGATTGAAATGGATTCATTTATTGTCCCTACATTAAATTCAAACCTCATCTTTAAAAATGATTTTAGACAACAAAACAAAATATAACTGTCTTATTTATAGGCTTAAACAATTCATTAATGGTTAGGCATTAGAAAGTAGCTGTTCTTGGTTGCCTAACTAGACACTGTAAGCCAGATATTTTATGTAATTGACCTCAAACAGCTTTAATTGAATACTTCTGATAAAGCAAGGAGAGGTGGTTAGCACTGCTTTCCTTGTGGAGTTTGCATGTTCTACCTGTGCCAGCGTGGGTTTCCTCCGGGTACTCTGGTTTCCTCCCACAGTCCATCGACTTGCACATTAAGGTGATTGGCTGTTCCAAATTGACCCTTGGTGTGGATGTGAGGGTGAACTGTTGTGTATGTGTTGGCCCTACAATGGTCTGGCGAGCTGTTCAGGGGCACCCCAACTTTTTCCAGTGTCGCCACGACCCTATTAGGATTAAGCACTTTAACAAAAGTGTGCGAGTTAGCAAAAGTTAAGCATTTAGAAAGTAGCTGTTCTTGGTTGCCTAACTGAACACTGTAAGCCAGATATTTTATGCAATTGACCTCAAACAGTTTTAACTGAATACTTCTGATAAAGCAAGGAGATGGTGATGGCACAGTGGTTAGTGTGTCCACATCACAGCAAAGAAGGTCTGGGGTTCGATTCCCTGAGTGAGTGTGAATGGCTGTGTGTGTGGCAAGCTGTTCAGATTGTACCCCCAGTGCCGGCTGAGACAGGCTCCTGTGATAAAGTGAGACGGGAGTCAAGGAAAGAGCAGGTAGGTGAATGTTTTCTACACACTTACAACTTTTCCCCCAATCCTGTTCCTTTAAGTGGGCGTGACTACGCGGGTATGTCCCGCCCACTATGTAAATGAGCGCGCCATAATACAGAGCTGTAGTTGTTTCACGGCTCCATAGTGAGTGGAAGCGGCAGCGCCGGTTAAACCCCGCGGTGATACTTTATATCAGCCTGGACTTAGGAGAACTGAAAATCGAACCAGTTACACCAAAAAAAAAAAAAAAAAAAAAACAGCATATAAGGAAGATATTGTTCCTCCAGGACGCCCTGTAGACTGTTTGTTGAGTTTGCGCGCGTGAGAATAAACCGGACTACAGGAGGGATTTTTATTTATTTTTTGGCGGCGCAGAGTCTCGAGGGAATTTCGCAACCCAAATAAATGTCTTGCGGGACACGGAGTCTGGAGAATATCTCACGGTAAGCTTTGCGAAAGGGCGAGAAAATCGTTAACTTGTTTGTGCCGGTTTGGTCGAGCGAGTTTGTGGTCAGTGGCTGAAGCGAGGTGGTGTCTGTGAGGCTGCAGTGAGATGAATGGGGGGTTTGAGGGGGATGGACGCTGAGACCCCGCTGCTGTCCAAACACTCAGTGGCTTGGCAAACTTTGTGGGTTTTTTTTCAACTTCCACCAAGACATTTAGACCTTAATATTTCTCAGAGTCATGCTTAAGGGCGCGGTGTGTGTGTGTGTGTGTGTGTGTGTGTGTGAGTGTGTGAGCCCATTTGAATAACACATTTAACTCCTGTTCAGAATAATAAACCAACATCCAGCCCCTGTTTTTTAAATATCCTCACTGACCCTCCATACAGAGAGCAGATTGCCCCCTTTACCAGGCTGCTCCAGGACTCACTGCTGACTCTTTCTCTCTCTAATGCTTTTCATTCCTCTCCCAGCTGGTGTTTGTTCTGACTTGTGGCCACTACTCCCTTCTAAATGCCGGGAATCAGCGCGAGCCCTTTCCCTGATGCATGCTGGGACATGGAGGAACCGGATCAGTACCAACACTACTTCTACGACGACCACGACCCAGACGAAGACTTTTTTAAGTCCTCTGCACCTAGTGAGGACATCTGGAAGAAGTTCGAACTGGTGCCCACGCCGCCCATGTCTCCTGTGAGGAGCATGGAGGAAACCGCTGTGTGTCCATCGCTGGGAGACAAACTCGAGTGGGTGTCCCATTTCCTGGGCCAGGACGACGAGGACGAAGCACAGTGCAACCTGAGCTCCATAATCCTGCAGGACTGCATGTGGAGCGGCTTTTCCGCCACTCAGAGACTGGAGAAGGCGGTCACCGAGCACATGATGTGCCAGGGTGGGGCCAAGGTGCCTCTCGTTCCCCAGATTCCCCCTTCGAGGTCACAGGGTGGTCACGTGGAGTCGTTATCTCTCAGCAGTCCGATGGTGGACTGCGTGGATCCGGCAGCTGTGTTGACCTTCCCGCTGAGCGGCTGCAAGAAGCAGGTGTCCTCTGGCTCCGAGTCGCACACCGACTCATCTGGTAGGTGCAAAGTCCTTGACCTTGATTTTATGATGAGCCAGTACTTTTCATTGACTCATTCAGTGAACGTGAAATGTAGCCTTCTCAAAAGATTAATGTGTCGTTACAGCTGTGATGCTCTGCTGAATTTTAAGACCTCTTTTAGGTCTTGTAGACCAGTTATTTCTGATTAAAGCTCCCAGGAGTCAGGTTATGTCTTTAAAATTAAACCTTAAGTGAATCTGGGATCTGGTCAGCATTGTGATGTTTTGCTGAATTGGTATTTAAACAGTTAAGGTGACGTGTGAGAACCTTCCAGAGGTGTTACTCGAGTTATGAACCGGCGTCCTAGTTTTTGAGGTTGACATCATTCTTGGATCCTCGTGGAATGTCTCCGTGGACTTGTGCCATGGTCCTGCATTCCTGAGCCTGAACAACAGGATGGGTTGTTTTACTGTTGGGCGGGGCGCAGAGAGCGGATAGCTGTAAGACCAGCCAATGGGAAGTGACTGAACTGAAGCGAACGAGTTGTGGAAGAAAAGATTCACAAAGGTCCAAGATAGGTGTAGCGTAAACTCAAAAGTATGTTGTTTTTTTTCTTCTTCTTCTTCTTTTTTTTTTGAGACCGATATTATGAAGACTTTTTTTTAACACGAGCCTTAAAGAAGAGACTTCTGGAACTAAAACAGTTCTTTTTAGGAGGAGAAGTGAAATGTCCCAATGAATATTTCATCAAGTTCTTTTGTAACTCGTGCATGATTTTCATGTGATTCAGTTAAGCTGCTTGTTGTCACTGAATAAATCCATTTATCAGATAGTGTGGCACTGCTGAAAACTTGAAAGTTATGACGCCAGTGTTGGCCTTTGGATTCATCCTAGAAGGCTGCTATAGGAAAGAGCTTTTTGGCCAGTGTTTATTATTTTTGTATTCTGTAGTAGCTGTGTTGCGGTCTCATTGATCAGGAGCTGTTCTGTATGGGTCAAGAGATGCACCAACCCTAGGATTAAATAACCTCTATTATAGCATTCAGTAACATCTTAGATAAATGTTGTATAATTTATTATAAGTGACTTCGGGTCAAATGATTTGTGATGTCTGTATTTAGATGATGAGGAGATCGACGTAGTGACGGTGGAACACAAGCATGGCAAGGCGCGGCCAGTGAACTCGCGCAAGCCGGTTACCATCACGGTGCGTGCTGACCCACACGACCCAGGCACCAAGCGCTTCCACATCTCCATCCACCAACAGCAGCACAACTATGCCGCCCCGTCTCCTGATTCAGAGCCCCCTCGCAAGAGGATCCGCCAGGAGACCTTAGAGCCCCGGACAGGCCCTGTAGTCCACACTGTCGAGAGCAAACCACACTCACAAGTTGCACTGGTTTCCGTTCCAGTACACTCCACGACCACCTCCACACCTCTTACTTCATCCCACCATGCTCCCAAATCGCAGCCAGCCAGCCCTCAAAGCTCAGACAGCGAGGACATGGACAGACGCAAGAACCACAACTTTCTGGAGAGGAAGAGACGCAACGACCTGCGTTCACGCTTCCTGGCTCTCAGAGATGAGATTCCCAGTCTTGCTGACTGTCCAAAGACACCCAAGGTGGTGATCCTGACCAAGGCGACCGAGTACCTGCATCTGTTACATGTCACAGACAAGCAGAAAGCCCACGAGAAGAAACAGCTCAAAAACAGGCATCAGCGGCTTCTTCGGAGGCTGGCGGACCTAAAACGATCTTAACGTTGTTCACAGGTTCAGGCCGGTCGCAAAGGACTGCGAGGATGCTTGGTTTTTGGGGATTATTTAAGATTTAAGACATCTGTACATTTTTTTGTTTTTCAAATCTTTGCACATTTGATTCTGTAGTTAATGGGATGGAAACTCCTGGTGGGTTGTGGCTTACATAAACTTCACTGAGTTTCCTAAAGAATGCCCTGCTGATAAGAAGAAATGGGTTTATCCCCAAATCTCTTAAATGTTAAAACAGTCCTCGTTGGAGGTGTTCTATAAATTGGAATGACCACGCCATCTGGGCATTGCTTGAAACGTAGCATTTAGCTTGTATACACATTGTACCACCAAGTAAAGGTGGATTTGTGTGAAGAAATCTGCAAATTATTTAAGTTAGTGAGTCTTTGCCCTGCTGTGCCAATAGCAATGTTCCTAAAGATTTGAAAGTGAAGTTTGTGTGGCGCTTGCAATACACTATCAGGATTGAAGTTCGATAGACAGGAAGTTGTTTCTGTTTGTTGTTTGTCACATCTTAAGTTCGTCATTTTTCCAAACTCTATTTTCCTGGTGCACAGCGGAGTCCATGCCTTACGACAGTGTATATAAACTGTGACGATTGTAACCCTTTGTATGTAATAGCTCAGCTGAGTTTGGCTGTATGGGTGTGTAAAATATATTATATAAATATATATATACTTTCAGGTTTAATACCAAAATCGAGGTTTTTGATTTTAATGTTGGTTTGTTTTATATATATAATTATACTTTTTTTTTTTTTTTTAGTTTGTTTGTTTTTTTCCTTCATGTGTTCTGAATCTTGGTTGGCCCACTTGGCTTAATCTTATCTCAGAGTATCTTAAAGCTTCTATTTTTGTTAACAAAATTAAAAAACAAAAAAAAGGTAAAACACTCAAGTGACACTATAGAACTTTACTTTGCATTGCTGGTCACCTTGACATTTCCACTGCCTATCATCATCTGTTTTGTTGTTGTTTTGTTTTTTTATAAGGAGCCTGTATAATATGCGGCTAGTAATTAAAAACTGCTGCGAAGAGACATTTATTATCTATTTTCTTACAGAGTTCTGTGTTCTTTAACTTTTCTTCTTTTATGCTAATGTCTTTTTTCTGTGTTTTCTTCCTGTTTTAACAAAAGCTCTACTGGTGGTGTATGCTTCTTTATTCATTTAGTAGGATCCCATTTTTTTATTATTACAGTAGATTTATTTTTCCTAGTGCAATATCCTTTGAATCGTGCAGCTTTACAGCTTTTCTGGTATAATGTCATCATGTTGCATGATATACTGCTTTCTCACACTTAAACTTTTTTTCCCCTCACCTACACCCCCCTTTAAACTGGCGGACCCTTTTGGAGTACTGCTGTTGTTCCAAAAGCAGATTTGCACATTTGCCTTCTTGGTATAATTCTTTTCAGATTCAACGTAGTCTTGAATTGAAGTCACTATAAATGGCAGTTCTCTCTTAGAAATCACTTTCAGTGTTGTATTAGACCTAAACGGTCTGAAAAACTATCCAAAGAAAAGCTATGGTAGCTTGCTGTCTTATTTTATCACTGATCACTTTCTCCAATCCTAAGCCTCCTTATCTCGAAGATGCGTATACCACCAGCAAGCTCCTCACTCTCCGTCTTATTTGTGTTTATCTTCTGGTGGATGAGCCAAGCTTTAAGAACGCATTTCTTACTGTTGATATTTCTCACCTTTTTTCGTTTTGCTGATTTGATTTTTTTTTTCTTTTCTATTTTTGTATATTTTCGTTTGTTGCTCCTTTATCATGCTGTCTCTCCTAGTGGTTAATGTTTACACTCGGGAGCATGACAGCGGCATTAAGCACTTTGTGTTTCAGTACCTCATGAGCCCGTAAGAGTCAGACAATTAATAAATTCATAATCAAAACAATCATGTCTCAGTTTTTTCTGTCACTAAAACATTTAAATGATGTCAAGAAATCATTCATCCATTTTCTGAACCACTTAATCCTAATTTGGGTCGCAGGGAGGCTGGCACCCATTTCAGCCAACTCTGGGCGAGCGCCAGCTGGCAGCCCAGTGTTATGATCGACAGCAATGGTTCTTCTACGTGCCTCTCACCACAGACAGTGAGAGACATGATTGGCCTTTGATAACCCAGATGGCTGCACTGGAGGGACAGCAGTGAAAACATGGATATCATGGGTCCCCCCTCGGATCAGTAAGCCAGTACCTTAACCACCGAGCCACCACTGCCCCTATGTCATGTAATAGTAATCAACGATGGTGCTAAACAGCATGTACCTGTTCTTATACCAGTGTTTTATTGCCCTTATATAATTTTAAGAAGCATCATACTTTTATTTGTTTATAGTTAGACTGGTTTTCAAAAGTATTTACCCCCTTGAGGGAAGAGGGTGTGTCTACATAACAACTAAGAAATCGAGCTATTATTATCTGTATGAACATGGAAAGTCAAAATAAATTATTGTTCAGCGAAAATTTTGAAAAAAAAAATAAGACCACAATGGTTCAGATGCTCCTGCCGAAAGGACCTTTTCATAATGTGCCGATATGGAATAAGCGTAGCAAGTTTGAAAGCCCCAGCTTCAGCACGCAGCAAGAAAATGTCTGGAAACCTAATATACAGATTTGCCTCTGTGACCTTAAAAAGTAGGTCAAGGTCACTCACACACAAACTCATTCTAGCACTAATCGTCATGAGCCAGAATACCAAGTTTGAAAGCCGCAGCTTCAGTGCACAGCAAGTAAATGTCTGGAAACTAAAGTGTGACGGACAAAACCCCGATGGGCGGGAGCTAAAAATGAAAAACTGAATATTGGTGCTTGTACTTAAAACTCGAGATTAAAAATAAAGGAATTAAGAGAGACCCAAATGACTTATAATAAACCTTTATCTGTGAAATACTAAATCTAAAATGTGACTGAAGAGACGGTTAGTTTAAAGGAAGATAGAGTAATAAAATTACATCCATTCATCCATTGGCCAAACCATTAATCCGACTCTGGGCGAAGGTGGGGTGCACCTTTAAGTAGTTCGCCAGTCCATCGCAGGGCCAACACATACACAACCATTCACACTCACACCTAAGGGCAATTTAGAACGCCTAGTTTGCCTAATGTGCATGTTGCCCTTGCAAATCCGGGACCCTCTTGCTGTGAGGCGGAAGTGCTAACCATTACACCACCATGCCGCCCGGTCATAGAACATCATAACTCAAAATACATCTAAGAGGTTGGACATCTCAGTAAGAATTTATGGATAAATAGGATAGGAGGAAGAGGAAACTGCATCACACCACACGCACTATCCAAACAACGCTGTTCCTCAAAACTCACCACGAGGCCAACAGTCACTCTGAAGGAGTTACAGAGTACGGTGACTAAGAGCGAAGGGTAGGTGCACCAGACAACCGTTTCAAGAGTTCTGTATAATTAAGTAGTGTATCAGAGGGTGACTAGAAAGAAACTACTGCCTGAGAGAGGCATGAGGGGGACCCAGTGAATGTCTATTTATTTATTTGTTCGTTTGTTGGATGGCATGATGGTGTAGTGGTTAGAACGTTCTCCTCACAGCAAAAAGGTCCTGGGTTTCAGTCCTGAGCTTGACTCCCGTCCCGAGTTCTACCTGTGCTTGCATGGGTTTCCTTCGGGTACTCCATTCTCCTCCCACAGTTGAAAGACATGCAAATTAGGTTAGTTGCCTGTTCCAAATTGCCCCTAGGTGTGAGTGGGAGTGTGAACGGTTGTGTGTGCGCCGCCCTATGATGGTCTGGTGAACGTTGCCCTGTGTTGACTGAGATAGGCTCCAGAATTGTAGAAACCGGACAGGTAGATCGAAATACAGGGGAATGTTACAATAGAACTTGCTTTTAGTCCCAAACACAAGACAAAAGCAATGCAGGGGTGCCTAAAAACCCAAGTAAGAATGGACGAAAAGAAAGTCCAATTCTAAATCCGACTTCGAATCTGTGGCACTGCTGAATACTTACAAAAGCAGCATTTCGAAAGATTTTACTTTGTTTGAGACGTTCTGACTTTTGAAAATGTATTTGTTAATGAGGCCGTGGTGCCGTGGTTAGCACTTCTGCATCACAGCAGAAAGATTCGAATTCTGGGCTCGGGCGTTTCTGTGTGGAGCTTGCACGTTCTCCTTGCGCACGTGTGGGTTTCCTCTGGGTACCCCGGTTTCCTCCCACAGTCCGAAGACGCGGACATTAGGCTAATTGGCTGTTCCAAATGGCAATTCTGCTGTGTGAGTGTGAACCGTTTTGTGTGTATGTGTGTTACCCTGTGATGGTCTGGCGAGCTGTTTTGGGTGCACCCCGCCTTTGCCCAATGTTGGCTGAGATAGGCTCCAGCCTCCCTGCGACCCCAGGAGGATCGAGCAGCTTGGCAAAATTGTTTATTATTATTTATAATTATTTTTAGTATGTGCCCGTGTCTGTAATCCAGACAGATCTAATGATATTTAAGGAGGATGAATAATTTTTTGCAGGACTCTGTAAGTGTTAGTATATATTATTGTTATGGAAACAACTTACACTAAATGAATGAGTTCCTGTGATCAGTTCCAGCTCTGTGCACTCCTTTCTCTTCTTGCTTTTTTTTTTAAAAAAAAAAGGTTTTTTTAAAGATACTTCATGAAAATACTTAAAAATTCTACACGTAAAGTCGAAGCACAACATTTAGCTGTTACAGATCCCTGTGCTACCCGTCCAAAAACACTCCATACATATATCTGTGGAAATGTTATTCCTTTAAAATGTAACCCAGACACATCTCTAGAACATGCAGCTGATTTCTAGTCGCTGTGTTTTCCTTTCTGTGATACTTGTAGGAGTGAAGCGTTCATCCTTCAGAGAAAAGACGTTTTCAATTATTTCATGGAAGGAAGGCTCGAGGACGCGTCTTCCAGGCAAGTCGTCATGGCAACTGACTTTTTTTTTTTTTCTTTTTCCCCCAGGTGCCGCAGATAGTTCAGTTGCCATAGCAACTAGGCGGCTATTCGCGTATTCCGGGAGGTGCGCGTGAGTCAGCTGGATCGGGAAAGTCAACAAAACCACGTGCTCACCTGGTGACCAGTGGTGCTGGTCTCTCTCTGCTCTAGCAGTGTCACTGTTTCAAAAAATATTTTGCGGAAAAACAACAACAACAACAACAATTATTCACTGAAATCATAATTAGTTATGTCTCGAATCGCTTTGAAATCTACATGATTCCTAACCTAGAATAGGTTAATTAGGTAAACAGAGGATTTCCGGGAAACATCTGAAGAACGGCCCAGGGTTTCACACAAAATCACGCTGCCACAATGTTTCTATGGAAACTGCGTTGGGTTGCTAAGATACAGAGCCCTGCAGCGCGCAGCTTCGAACGCGCATGCGCAGTGGAGACTGGAGCACTGTGGCTCTACTGTCATGGCGGCGTCCAGTCTTGGTGTGCAGCGTGCGCTTGGGAAACGCGTATTCCCTTCTTTGGTGGTGATTTTAGGGGCCACCGGTACTGGGAAATCCAAACTAGCGGTCGAGATCGGGAAACGACTTCATGGGGAAATAATAAGCGCCGATTCCATGCAGGTGAGTTTTTCTACGTTGATGCTGGAAATGAGAGGAGCAAAATCAACAGCAAGCTGCACTAGTTCACAATATAAATGTATATAGCTTCAGGAATGTTTAGGAAATTGGTGTGCTTACATCACCACGTCCCTCAGAAATCACGATATATATACAGAAGGCAGCACTTTCCTCTCGTTTGCTCGTGTGATAAATAGCATGACTAGCTAGCATTGCTTGTGTTTGTGCTGCTTGCATGCACTGTGCTTGATAAAACTCTGTACATGCTGAGCCAGTGACACAGATGAAGCCACACAGTTTATTTCGGAAATATTTCCCATAGTTCAACATGTTGTTTTTGTTGATTGTTTATATCTAACAACATCCGTTTTCTTCTATTCAGGACAGCATGCTAGGTCTGGGGAGCTAAAGCTAATATGTTAGCCTGAAAATGTTTCTTATAAAGGTTTATTATTATTATTATTCTTGTAATTGTGCATTAATCTGTAATGAATCTCTTCAGTCCTCTCGTTTACTGAACGTAGTGGTACATTTTTACTCAATCATGCAATTAAACACTAGTAGGCCTTTGTCAGAGTGGGAAACCTGCCAAACCGGTAATATCGCGATAACTCAACGTTCTCACGTTTGTGTGAGCAGATTTACTTGGTTTAGTTTTCCTGAGGTTTACTTATTATGAAACAGGCAAGAGATGAGAGAGAGAGAAACTTTGGATATTTTTACCAAGCGTTTAAACCAAAAGCACAACTGGATATAAATAAGTCATTGTATGCTGTTGGTAGGCAGTACTTACTACAAGATAATTTGTCACCGTGGCAACAAGGACTGTTGTTTACAGGCTTTGTTAAATTTCCTTATATGCCCAGAAAATCTAAATTGTGAAGATTGCAAATACAATTGAACTTTTTCCTCACATTATCCATCACAACTGAATGTAATGCTGTACTTGGGCAATGACTTGTGAATCTCGTTCATTCATTCATTTTCAGAGCCGCTTAATCCTAATTAGGGTCGCGGGGAGGCTGGCACCCATGTCAGCCGACTCTGGGCGAGGGTGGGGTACACCCCGGACAGCTCGCCAGGCCATCACAGGGCCAACAGTCACACAACCATTCGCTCCCACACTCACACCTAGGGGTGATTTGGAACAGTCAGTTAGCCTACTGTGCATGTTTTTGGACTGTGGGAGGAAACCGGAGTACCCGGAGGAAACCCACGCATGCGCAGGGAGAACATGCAAACTCCACACAGAAATGCTCGAGGTGGGAATCGATCCCAGGACCTTCTTGCTGTGAGGCGGACGTGCTAACCACTACGCCGCCATGCCGCTACGTGTGAATCTCATTGCTTTCAAAAGTTAGAATATTTAGTCTACTTTATATACTGCTCTCCCTACTTTGAGGTTGTTTAGAGAAAAAAAATGTGGCAGCAGCATCCAACAAATAATCTTGTCAAATTATTATACGCAGAACAAGTAAATAAGGTGAGTAATACAGCTCTTCCTGTTCCTGTGAGAGACAGAACACACATCTGCTTTTTACTCTCATGGTTTAATTTTTCCTCAAAGGAAGTGACCGAAGAGTTTATGGTGTGCAATTTATAGCTGTAGAGAAATGGATTTAATTTGTGTGAGAGAAGCGTTATATGATAGTGATACTAATTTGTGCTATAAACTATGCTGCGCTATTCTATGCAGTACTGCCGTTCATGGGATCAGAGTTACATTTATGCTATATCTCTGCTGCTATTGTCTTTATCTTTTAAATTTGCTCAGCCCTTAGCTGGAACAGAAATGATCAACTCTGTACCATTTCCTTAAATGTATCATATGTGGTTTCAACAGAAAGTGTTTGGTCAGTTAGCATGAAATGGAAGGTTTCTTGGAAAAAAAAAACCCAACAACCCCCACCCCCTCCCTCCCTCCCTCTCTCCCTCCTTTCGTTTTCATTAAAATTGCATTTCACCTCACAGGCGGCAGATGGCTCTAAATCTTTCAAACAGCCCCTTTAAGTCTTTGGTAATTTAAACTCTTGTCCTCAGTTCTCAGTAGCTGTGCATGGGTTTGTGATCTGTCCAGTCATGGTTTAATAACAGTGCATTCAGCAGTGCAGCTTGTGAATGCTGTTGAATTACACAAAGTCTGTCCATATTTAGAAAGGAGCCATACCTGATATGGGATTAGAAATCCATTCAGTTCATCTTGTGTATCTTTCAAGCCTCAAGAGCAGCTAAAATTCATAAAAGTCCAGTTATTCAAAATAGATAAGGACGTGACACAACTGGCATCAACATTTACCTTTTAATAACTGTTAGTGATTAGTTATTGGCTATAATTTAATAAGACATCTGCAGTGGTTATTTATTTATTTTTTTTATTGTAGGTGCACTTCATGTTTCCATTTTAACTCACTTCTGGGTCTCTGAACAGATGAGACCCATCTGTTTTGAATTTGATGTTGAGAGAATAAACACATACTTGCCTACAGTACACATTCATTATTCATTCTTAAACGTTTTTGATTTAGTCATTGACGTTTCTTTAACAGGCAATGTTGTGAGATAACTAACTATAATAATTGGCATGAAAACTGTCTTTAAGGACGCCACTGCTTCAAACTTCATGTCTTTATTGCAACATCCTGTCTCTGGTTCGATATGCTGGATCCATCATTTAGCCAAGCTGAATATTATTATTATTATTTTTAAACAAGTTTTCCAGTATTTGATCACTGAAATACTAATAATTCTGAAATTCTGAAATCTTGGGTCTGCGTTGGATCACAGTCGGCCAGTGGAGGACCTCTGAACTGGACGAGTAAGGACTCCATCTAATGTGACAGGATAGAGGCAAAACATATCCACAAACCATAGCAGCAGAACAGCCAGTAGTAGAATACCTACTTTGACAGCTTCCTCTGATTTTTCTCATGAGTTGTGTAGGTGGTGTGAGTTGAGGAGGCTATTATAATCTTTGAAAACTGTTACAGTTTTTAATAAAATGGCAGAAACAGTGATGGAAGCACCAACAATGATGGCATATCTGGAAAACAACTTTTTCAGGTCAATGTATAGTATATTTAAGAAAGTGATGATGAGAGACACTATGGTGTTGCTTCACATAGCATCCACTATTAGTTGGTTTTGCAACATTAGCACATTGTGTATGATTATTTGGGCATGATCAGTTACCATGCAGATCAGCCATACTGCATACATATGGCAAAAAACAAATATAATCACAGCCTTTGCATTCACATCTGCCTTGGCAGACTCAGTTACAAGTGCACACCTGGCATACATGTGTCTCAAAAGCAATTTAATTGACCCTTTGCAAATAGATTTTGTGAACTCTGTTGTTCTTGAATGTTGTCAGCAGAGGCTAGCAGTAATGTTGTATATTCAGTATCTTTACATTCAATTTAAATAACATTTGGAATAAATTTGACTTGAATAATATTTCATATATTTATTAGCATATGTTTACTTAAGCTTTTGCATCCTCATACCCTCGCTTGAACCTGAGTTATTTACTTTGTTGTTTTAGTTTGCGGGTTAAAATATGTCCTTAGGGAATTTAGACAAATTTTATTTCAGTTTTTATGTTTTAATTGTTGTTTGAAGAAATAAAGATCAAATCAAATATATTTAGTAGTAATATTTGGTACTAAGGCTAAATTAGTATTGGATACCACTTTGTGGGTTGTTGGGGTATTTTGTGACAGGTTTTGGTAAGTGTTAAATAAGTCATTGAGAATATGGAAAAGTAAAAATGAAATGTACTGAAATTTCTTTAAAGTATACAATTCTGATGCCTACACTCTCAAATATGGAGGTACCAGTGTGTACCTAAAAGGGAACAAATGCTTGTCACTGGGGGGGGGGTTCAGTGCTGGACCTTATCGACTTAAGCCCGGATAAAAAAAAAAATCTCATCAGAAATTTTTGAGAGAAATGAGGTGACTGTAGAAGCCCAAAAACTTTTAAAGCAAAATGTAGGTAAAGTGGCTGAAGCTATACAATGCACCCTAGCTGACCAGTCTTTTACATGTACATTTAAGAGGCATTAAACTCTGATCAACTCTCTACAGAACAGCAGCCTTGCCGTTCCAAATATCTTTAGAAAATAGAACTGTTTCAACCAGAACTAAAGCAATCTCACAATCACAGCATCTAACACAGAATCGTGTTCTATGTCGTTTTTACCCCCCAGTGCAGCTAACTGGGTTAACAAATGCCGGCCATGTCTCTCACTGTCTGTGGTGAGAGGCATGTAAAAGAACCATTGCTGATTTTCGTCAAGAGTAG
>JAQMYF010000001.1:46244057-46256033 GCA_030014195.1 Neosilurus mollespiculum
TGGGCAACCACGAAACAGGCTTGTCGGGATGAAATTGTAGTACTATTATTTTTTCCCCCCATACTATATATATATATATCTATATATATGGACTGTGTGTGTAAATGTATAAAGCACTTGCTTGACATAATCTGAATAAATATCAATTCTATTCATGTCAATTTCTGAAAACTTTTTTTTTTTTTTTTTTTTAAATAGGGGCTTGTTGGAGTTTTTGTGGCTGAATCTCAAATTGTGTTATTTTAGTGCATCTTGGGGTTAAACAACTGGAATTTTGCATGCGTTCCATATAGCATTAGGAACATAAATTGTAGATAAATATCAGCCATACCTGTGGCTAATTCAAACCAAATCTAAAACACATTTGGAAAGACAACTTAACAAAAAGAGTATAAGTCAGAAATGGTGGATCAGGTAAATGATGGAAGAACTTTAGCAATAGCATGAGCAAGGACAAGAGTGGTATTATTAGTAGGACAAAAGCTCCTATTTCACCAGCGGACAGTATGTACAGAGGGGAGACGCAGAAGAAGGAGTGAGAGCCAGCCAGCGGGAAGGAAAGCACACAAAGAGGAAGTGTGTGAGGGGGAAAGATTCCCGAAAACATTGGATGGGTGAATGTGTTGGGTGTTCTGGGTGGGGGGGCAGGTTTGGTGGTGCTGAAGAAAAAGCGCGGCTGAGAACAAATCTCACTAATACAGGCAGCACTCAAGCAGTGTGGCCCCAAATGAGAGCCACATGAGCAGGCGAGACATGGCTTTTTCTATTATTTATGCATGTGCACAAGCTGACATTCACACAGTCTCTCTCGCTCTCTCTGTCTGTAAGCCGATATAGTTGTTTTATTCAAATTTTTCTGAAGATTAGGTAAACAAAAATTAAATCAGGGTTTTCTTCACAGAGAAAAAAAAGTCACTCCATGCTCATTGACTCGATAAGTACCTCACACTACTGTAGGAAATACTATCAAGTTTAGTGTCATATTAGACAATCTTTTCTTCTTAATGAATATTTAGCTGTCACAAGCCTTTTTCTGGCACTATCACAACATGTACCTTGTATAAATATCACAGTAAATACAGTTCTTTACATATTGTCATATATGTGTGTGTGTGTGTGTGTGTGTGTGTGTGTGTGTGTATATATATATATATATATATAGATATCGATAGATAGATACATAATTATACATACACCTTTTGTTTTTTGTAAACAAAATCCTCACGCCATTGTTTCAACAAACTTGAGCAACATTTCTTTCCATCCAGTGTTGGATTAATTATTCACCGACGTCTTGAATTGATGAGGGAAAAATTGAACCACTCCATAAAGTCTTCTCCAGCACATCCCGAAAACTTTCAGTAGGGTTAGGGTCAGGACTATGGGGTGCGAGTACATATGTGAAAAAATATCCCTCATGCTCCCTGAACCACTCTTTCATTATTTGAGTCACCACTTTAGATCTGTGCTATCAGGGAAGAAAAAGTCCATTGATGTGATAACCTGCTCATTCAGTACATTCAGCTCATCAGCTGACTTCATTTTATTTCCACATTAATGTTGCTGAGCCTCGACCTGACCAACTGAAGCAACAGTGCCATGGAGATTACATGCTGTGATCAAGGCTAAATGCCCTCCATGAAAATATTAGTGTGTGCGACTTTTTTTTTTTTTTTTTTTTTTTTGTCCAGGCAGTGTATGCTAGGATATGATTTTTAAACACAGGTGGCATTTAATAATGTACACTGCAAAAAGGTTGAGTTAAAATATGAGAAATGAACCTGAATTTAAGGTGAAAATTATTTCATACCAGTAAAATAATCTTGCTGCCTGGACAGATCATTTGACTTGACAAGAAATCTAGAAATATATTCAGTTATCTCAGGTTTGATGTTTTATAATCTTTTAATATAAAATCCTAAATCATTTTGATTATATTAAGGGTAATTTGATTTGTTAAGATATCAGTGTAAAACCAGGGGAATCATCATATCAATTGCTAGCTAACTAACTCGACTTGTTTAATATTTTGTACCATAGTTACCTGTTTAGACTCTCTTTCTCTAAGGTGTCACAATTGAGATGGTCAGGTTAGCGGCCTATGGTACAATGCTATTGAGAAGTTGCGGGTCACTTATGTTTATTTTAAGGTCTACAGTGTCTCGAATCTGCTGTCTTAATATGTGTATGTCTGTGTCGTTTAGATTTACTGTCCTGAATTGACATGACCCCACAGTGACTATTATGCCAGGATAAAGCAGCCCTTGAGGCCAGAAAGTGTCAGGCTCCTGTTCTGTCACCATCCAGCTATGCAGCACATCCCTCAGCACAGTGATCACACCGCAGGGTTGCATCCAAGTACTGCAATGCAAATACATGATATTTATTGTAACTAATGCCAGCACAGACCTATAGTGCTGGTTAAAGCAGGGCTTGGGGGTCTGTTATCATGCAGGTAATTGTGGGGGATGTGGGGGGGGGGTTGATTATGACTAGCAGTGGGCTGGGGAGTTGTGATTGGGGCATACAGGAAGCCCTGCATGCTGCTCACACCCCTCTGAGACGAGGAGATAGACACTCTGGGGCTGAGGTATTGATCCGTCTGCTTTTTTCTCTCTCTCTCTTCCTCTCCCTCTCTCTCTCTTTCCTCCCGTCCACCCACCCGCACGCGTGCACACACGCACATACTCTCTCACACACTCATAGAGATTAAATAAATATTTCTTAAAAGAATCCACTTATGACTTTGAAAGCATTCCGTAGAGTTTACATCAATCCTACAAATATGTGCCTTGCAGCTCTTTTAAACTGCCTTTAAAAGGGAAGGATAACATTACCTTGCATACATTTTTTTTGCTTTTCTTGAAACATATAAATGTGGTGATTGGTGGACTGGTAATTACTGTGTGAACATCAAGAGGAGCTGTAGACGAAAGCTAGGGGTGTTTCTTTTGTAAGCATTTTCTAGAAGCTCTAAAGCCACAGTGGACTCCTGAGTGCTGTGAGGTATTGATAAGGCATCTGTGCTTTTATAAAATCCCTCATAGCACTAGGGAGAGTTAAGCAACACCCTCTGTCAATATTTTCCTGCTGATTCCACTCACTTCTGGATTCGCCTGGTAGCGGTGCCCTGTGGAGACAGCAAGGGTGGGGGGAAGACTTTTAATAATTCAGCAAGTTTCTTTGCACAGATTGCGATAACATAGGTGGAATGCAGGGTAGCAATAATCATAAGCATGACAACCCGAACTGAAGGTGCTCTTTGAAATTCCAGAATGTCCCGTGAGACGGGAGCCTCGCTGCAGGACGGTAACAGGCAGCAGTCAGATACAGAGTAAGGGATTCTCGAGAAGCTTCTTCTCACTCACTTCATACCCTGCTGTGGAATAATGGCTGGTTTATAATGGTCCAGTACTTCATATGAAACAATGTTTTTACATTATTATTGTTTCTTTTATGCATTTTAATATACAACACTTTGGCTCACCTACTACTTTAAAAGTGCTTGTGCGTGTATGTGTGTGTGTGTGTGTGTGTGTGTGTGTGTGTGTATGTATGTATACACACACATACACACACACACACACACGTGTGCACTCACACAAAAAAACTTTCACTACTTGATTTATATACAGGCAATTAAATGCTCCATTGGGCTGCCCAGTCCCATGTTTTGGTTGCCTTGGAATATAATTGGCAAGGCTAAAAAAAAAGTAGAAAAAAAAAGCTGTCATTACAAAGAGTTGCAAAATAAGTATGGCAAGCTAATTTGCTAATTAAGAACATTAATATAGATTAAACAAAGGAGTATGACTTCCTGGGGAGGGGATGACTTTGTACCCAGTCATTATCCTTTCTTGTTAAAGTTATGATGTAGCACATTTTACATTTTTTCAAGTGTAAAATTTCTTACATAAGAAATTCTTATGTATGGGGTGTGCTGTGCTGTCTTCATGTCGCAAGTAAAACATATTAATATGTATTACGCAGGAATGGATATGATTGCTTCACTACAAGAGATTAGAAGACATTATCCCGAGTGGATAATACTTGAATTGAAACGGCACATTCTGAAATTCTAAAAATTCATCAGAATGCCATCCCAAAGGAATAAGAAGAAAGCTAGGCAGTATTGGCCCTTGAATTTTTGAAGGTTAAAAAAAAAATAATAATAATTCAAATTTTGAATTACTCTCAATCATGAATCTTGTGTGAGCATTTTGATGGAGGAGGTATGCTCACTGTCGCACATTAACAGGGGAAAAATAATCCAAAAAAATCTTGTTTGCGTGTATTTTACTTGTGTTCCTGTGTAGTATGTACTAAAACAATTATTCGCCTCGGGCTGAATAAACCGCTTGACATTGTGTTTCATGGACTATTCAGACACATCCACCTCATCTTTGGTGAAAAAATAATTTTTTCGTTCTAGTTAGCGTCTTTATTTTTTCTTGAGCGTCATGTAACTAAGAGCCGACTTGATGTTGTGCTTGCAGGAGAGTTTTATGACACCACATTTAATCTTATTTTGTTGCAGTTTATCAGTGTTTCTACATACCCATGTGTTCCTGATACCGAGATCATCTGTTCATAGCTAGTTCATCTGCATGCAGAAGTATATCTCAAGAAATGTGTGTAGTGCAGCAAGGCGCTGAGATTCAAAAGAATTGGCTATTGTTACAACAAAAGTGTATTATGTGTATTATGTTTAAACATGCACACAAACAAAACACCCCTGAATAACCTGGACATGAAATTTGATTGGCCTGTGGGTAATTCTACCTTTTATGCTTGTTTACACCCTGAGGCATATTACCTAGTAAATACTCTGAAAACAATGCAAAATGATTACATTATTACATAAAAAGAGCTAATCTTAGTTACCCGTCGAGGAAATGCAATCTGGATGAGAAGCACATCTATTGCACGACTAAACAATCCTAGTTGGAAAACTGTCAAACTGTTGTTTATCGCAATGTAATGTAATGCCTGTGGTTTTGTGTACCTTGTGGTTCTCTCACCACAGGTTTATAAAGGACTGGACATCATCACTAATAAAGTGACAGCTGAGGAGCAAGCGCAGTGTCCCCATCACATGATCAGCTTTGTGGATCCTCTAGTGAGCAGCTATACAGTGGTGGACTTCAGGAACAAAGCGCTGTCTCTCATATCCTTTTTTGTGTATCTAATAATCCTTTTAACAGTAAATCTTCTAGTAATTTTCTGCACTTTAATGAAATGGGTTCTTTTTTTTCCTTGCTAAAATTCACGCTTGAAAATGTTTGACGGGACCCTTGGAACACTTTTTCCCGAATGCAAAATACGTGCCTGGCGCTACATGGGCTGTAATGCCTTTCTCTGCAAGATATTTTTTGAACAAGATTTCAAGATGACCCAGTTGCGCACTTGGTTTTGTATCTTGGAAGTGAAAATCTGTTTAGAAACCCTTCGAGGTGGAATATTTAATAGTGACTTTGATTTCAGGGTGCATGCTTAACTGTTCTAAATTCTTAATGCTTATTTAAACTTAGTAAGAATTTAGTTAGGGCAGCATGGTGGCGTAGTGGGTAGCACATCCGCCTCACAGTAAGAGGTTCCTGGGTTCGAGTTCTGGGCTCGGGGTGGTTCTGTGTAGAGTTTGCATGTTGTCCCAAGGCTTTCATCGGCACTCTGGTTTCCTCCCACAGTTCAAAGACATGCCCATCAATCTAATTGTCTGTTCCAAATTGCCTGGAAGTGTGTGTTGGCCCTGTGATGGTCTGGTGAGGTGTTCACGGTGTACCCTGCCTTTTTCCAGTGCCAGCTGAGATGGGCTTCAGCCTCACCACGACCCTAGTACTAATAAGCAGTTCAGCATATGAGCTCAGGTTATGATATCATAATAACTTACACAACAGTATAATTTTATAAAGTAAAACTGTACTGCTGGTGCTGTGATGCTCTTCTGAGATATAAGTAGAATAAGGTAGGAACATGAGTGCGATAGCATTTGTGCATACCTGCATTGTTAATATTTTTAACAGCTGGGCTTATTATTAATAACAATTTTTTATTTTTTTTAAAAGTAAAAACCAGCGTTTATGATTTTTTTCCCCTTTAACTCATTTGTGTATAAAGTAATTTTTTAGGAAAGAAAGTGTGTGTTTTGTATTTAATAGCTATTTGTAGCTCAGTGAATTTGTAGCCTTGCGTTTGTCAATAATTAATCGGTAGCAGGTTGTTAACGTTAACTGTAATCAGCTGAGGTATTTCCTTACATTTACCACCCAAGTACTAAAGCTTCATGGATAAGAAGGGTTAAATAGGTTTCTACTCCCTAAACGTATAAATAATTGAAGGTGAGTGTTTTCTTGCTCATCTTGCACATGTGCTTTCTTGCTGAGCATCACTGCAGTAATGATCAACCAGAATCCCTCCCTAAAACTAGAGTCTCGTTTACTGTAATTAAATAGGAAGCAATGCCTTTAGAAGCTTTGAGTTTATTAGTTCTAGACACAGGCAGTGATCACAGCCATATACAGTACATTTCTGTTCAAGATTTTTTCTTTAGTGAACGTGGAAAATGGTATTGCACTTCAGTTGAAATATGCTGTGACATTTCCCAGTTGGTTCTGAAGTCAAATGAATTTAATGAATTTGTAAGGATGAAGTGTGTGTGTGTGTGTGTGTCTGTCCTCCTTCTTCCTGCCTGCTGATGCTGTTGGAAGTCAGCGCTGATCAGGGTGGATATTAATAGATCTGGGAGATGCTCTCTGTCTTTGATAGTTGGGAGGAGTCATCGTTGGGCATGTCCAGGCACAATCACAGCCAGATGCGTATGATCTGCTCGAGATCCCTGTTAGTAGCGATTGTTTTTACATAGCAGGCAATATTATGGTAATGCTTCATCCTCTGCCTGTGTTAAAGAGTAAAATGTTCAGTGGAACATGTTCAATGCTCACTTTATCACAGGAAACTAGAGGTGTCATCTATGGTCACAGATAAATGAACCTGCTCTTTGTCTTTCTTTTTTTTTCTCAAGCCTTGATCTCCTTCCCGGGAGAACAAAGTAATGCAGGGTGTAGATGGTGTATGTTGGAGGATGAGTGCGTTTGGGCCTTCTCTTATAATTTAATTACACCAGGGAAACGGGCGATGAGGCCTCTGCTGATCTTTATTATCATCTCCACAGCCAAGTAGAGAAACAGAGGTAGTTATCAGTTCACAGTGAACCCTGCAGCTAAGATTGTTAGCTGTTTGATTGCGTGTATATAGATTAATTGTATATGATTGTGAGGCATCAGGTCTACTTCCATTGGCGAGTTATACTGTACCTATATCAAAACCCTTTTGGAATTTCTACGAACCACACCATTCAGTTCATTTTTCATTCCTTGTGCCAAGATGTGATTACGAAATGATTTTGTGTGCATGCTGATTTTTCTAGTTTGACCACATCCTGATTTGAAAGCCATTTCTGTCATTTTCATGGTGTAGAAAATCCAGGCTCAATGCAGACCTGCCAACTGTTACAATGTTTTTAACATCCGATTGTGCTGTTAAGAACAAACAACTTATAATTTATGCAAAAGGTCTTCTTTTCCTATTATAATTTTTTTAGATGAGCCAGTTGACATTCCAATCTATAAGGACAGAGTTGTGCACTCTCAGAAATAAATTGACACCCCTTCAAGCCCCACCCATTTTGCCATTTGAATTTTTGTTTTTATTTCATCTTGTCTCGATTATTCACTTGAAAAAAATACAGCCTGTATAAACTGCTTATTGATTGAACGCGAGGTCTGTACAGAGAAATCTCAGCAAGTACAGACCGATCCAAAGGCAAGATCTGTGCAATAAATACCAATAGGTAAGATGTCTTTGTACTGGCCAAGCAAATGAGATTAGTAAGTAGTTTAATATATAGCTTATTAAATTTTGCTTCCTTAGCTGTTACGTTTTTCATTTTGGTTGGGCTGCTATCTCAAAACTGTCTGCTTCTAAAAAAGGCATCTTTTTAGTGCGTGTCCGTGAGGGCGTTGGTAGCTTAGCTTTTTTCCCTTACTGCGATAAACAAGAGCTTTCAATGAGCAGTGAGCACTTCGTGGGACTTTGCAAACCCTTTATCCCATAGGATATTTCCTGTATGCATTTTCTCTTCAAGAAAACGCTAAATGCTTCTAAATGGAGCTAAAGATCTTGGCGCACAGTGCAACTAGCTAACAGTGCAACTAGCTAACGGCTAACTTGCTTATCGGATACACCTCGATCTGGATACGCAATTTATTGCCAGCACGTTGTCCATTCATATTGCACGTACTGTATGTAGTTAACTATATTTATAATTCTTCAGCAGAAATGGTGGAAAAACAAGATGACGCCAAATCTGCAAAATTTCTAAATAACTTTCATTGTGATAATCAAAAGCACCTTGTTCGTCTGTACCCTTCAGCTCAGAATACTTCTTCCATCGACAAGGTGAGCGACTGTCAACCTGGAGATCACCAGTTCGAATTTAGGTTGATACTGCAGCCATCCGTAACCTGGCGTCCACGGGAGCTAATTGGCCGAGCTCTCACGGGAGGGATGGCCTACGCTCACGTCCCTGTCACTAACAGCGATCACCAGACATCTGCGAGCTAACTTGCAAGAGGGGCGGATAATGCTTTCCCTCCGAGTGTGTTAGGCCACCCCCAAAGAGGCAGGCAGCAGCATCGCATGTAACAAAGGGGACATGTGCGTGCTTATACACCTTCCTGGTTGGTGGTAGTCATGTGATCGGGAAGGCAATACTTGATGGGTAGGAATTGGATACGACTAAATTAAGGGGAGAAAAAATAAGGGAAAATAGATACCCCTACACATTCATTTTGAGGGTTGGCAGGTCTGGTAATGTCTTTGCAGAGTGGCTATTTTTTATAAAGAGAATGTGTTTTCACCTGAAGATTAAGAATTGGAATCTGTTAAGAGAACTGTATTGTATCACGAATACATTTCCTTTTCCAATACAGTTTACTAGCCAAATAAGACTCTATAGCTATAAATAGGCCAGAATGATTATATAGGCTATTAGTTCCCTCCCCATATTAGTGAAGCCTTGTGTGACATTCTTTATCGACTTTTTCCTTAATGTGACACATTGAAGACATACATCGCCGGAAGAAACTCCCAATCATTGTTGGTGGCACAAACTACTATATCGAATCCATATTATGGAAAGTTCTTGTTGACACTGGGGTAAATATATATTGCGCACATATACATCTCTGCTGTATGGATTCTTGTGGAACAGTGTTGTGACAGCTCAGCGTTTTATTACGGAGTTACTGTTAGCATGTCCCTTTTGCCTTTAGGAGAATGTCACAGAGACAGTTCAGAGTGGCTCCTCCATTTCAAAAGCAGAGTTAGAGAAGCTGGGAGGTCCAGAACTTCACAAGCACCTGATGGAGGTGGACCCAGAAATGGCAGCCTTGCTGCATCCCAATGATGCACGCAAAATTGCAAGGTAAGCAGTGGAGACATTACCTCCACCCAGAACAAAGGTATTGTCAGTGTTTCTGAGTCTGTTTTTCTGTGAACAAAATACTGACCACACTCATGCATGGATTTTCACCAGACTTGATGGGCACACTACCCTATCTGATTCCCAGACAGGATTGAATTTTGGAATGTTTAGGTCAAAGGTCCAGGTCAGAGCAAGGTCACCAAATTTGGGGATAGAGTGATAGAGAGACATTGGAAAAAGTGCCGATAGCCATGCCATTGTGATGAAACGCTACTAGGAAACCATATGTAGACTTTCAGCTGAGGAAGTTACCTTTAACCTTGAGTGATCGTAAAAGGTCCTATCCCAGTCATCTCTTAAGTCTTTCAGGGTGGTTTTTGAGCTGTGTTTGGCAGCTATGGTTTTGACCATGTTAGCAACTTTCACTGAAAAAGAAAAAAAAAGATCTACACAGTCTTCAATAGCAGTATTCATGAATTGAGAAAAGATTACTGTTGGAGCCCCAGTCACACTAGAAATGTGCAGTTCTCATCTCTTTGAGAAGTAGGTGCAACCAGGGTGGGTCTGAAAGACTGGCGAAGAAAAAAGCTCATCGCTTTAGTCTTTTAGATATTATTTTTAACTGTGGTATTAATTACTTAATTCCTGTTTCATGAAGGCTTTTTATAGACTTACTTTTTGTTAACTAAATTCCTAACCCTTCCACTCAAGTAATTGTCCATAATATTTGGAATAGGAAATAAGGTACTATGTATACATATAAATTTATACGTCTCAATTGGTTGATGGCAATCTAATTTACTCACCAAACATAAACAATAAAGGTGTAAAGCTGTAACTGAGTTTTTCAGCACAGAGGATTTTGCAGGTTTTTTTTTTTTTCTTCAATAACCTGAAAAACAAGAATGAAGAAAAAAAAGTGGGTGGTTTGGGTTATTTATAGCTATAACACTGGTGATAAAGTAACTTCTTTTGTGGATGTTGTCATTATATATTTTTTTATTAAACAAATAAAACTGTTGTGGTATGAGGTGGCATGGTGCCTTTCAAAAACAATTAGCCTTTGTGTGTTCTCCCAGTGTGCTTGTGTGGGTTTCCTTCAGGTGCTTCAGTTTTCTTCCATAGTCTAAAGGCACATTAGGCGAATTGGATATTCTTGAGTGTGTACGGTTGTGTCTGGCGAGCTATTCAGGATGTTCCCTGCCTTCGACCAGAGTCGGCTGGGATGGGCTCCGGCCTCCCCGTGACCCTAATAAAGTGGTTTAGAAATTGAGATAAGATGTATAAAATAAGAATGTTGTTATTGTAATATGATTAACTTATTATATATTGTGTTTAAGAAATTTCCATTTGATTACTCTTAGTTAAATAAAATCAAATTGTGATCACTCTTAAAATATGGTTGTTTGTGCAGCCCTAGTACTTAATCTTATGGGTAGAAATAGGAAAGGAAAATTCTATGGTTTCTTTTTCATTTATTATTCTGTAATGAGAATATAGGGCTGTCCTAACTTATCAGTATGATTTACTTTTCCACCCTGAAACCATTTTCGTGCTTAATCCTGGCAATAGTTAATACAAATCTGTCACCCCACCTGTGTTAAACAGTTGCTTCCGGCTGCGCCAGCCTGCTGTACACTACACACACTCATTTTCCGGATGCGTTGGTTGGATTTTAATCACCATCGTGGGACTAATTAACACCATTTTTGGGAGGAGGGGGAATCTGTGAATCTGACTCTTTGCATTTTGGCTAATTGATGCCATCATGTTTTAGGGGATCAGTCCCAGTCCCTCACTCCCTCAGTAATAGATCTGCTGATTTTGAAATTTTCTTTGCTTGACAGTAGGGACAGGAGCCTCTGACATAGTGCCAGCTGCTCAGCTGTCATATCATCTGCTACATAGACATGCAAAGTGGTAGCAAGCTGGCTGTTGTGCTTTATTCATGGAGCAGTGTCATGTGTTTTCTTACTGTCACGTCTCGGATGTTTCTGACAAACAAATGAATGATTGAGTCCTTTTGCATATGTCTGTTCGGAAATGTAGAATAGGCATTAACAAGATCTATATATTTAACATAACGAACACACACTTTCGCGTGGGTGGCATATATAATAGCAGATCCTATAATAGGGCCGAATGTTAGGTTACGTTACCTGAATGAAGTGTTTACACTAATACTACTAACATTACTACTGTCATGTCATTAGTGGAGAAATTCGAATTTAAAAACTTTCCTCTTCCGAGTCTTCAGACACTTACTGGAAGAGCATGCTCTAATTAGATGCCGGCGTTAGATCTATTGGAAAGTTCCTGTCTATATAAATGTAATGACTATTGTAATATTACTTTACTTTAGTAAAATTTCTGTAAGCTCTCAAATGTTTAATAATAATAACATGAACAATATATTACGGTGGCCGGGAAGTGCAAAACAAAAATACATTTTCAGAAAACAAAAATACATTTTCAGAAAACAAAAATACATT
>JAQMYF010000001.1:46307238-46325906 GCA_030014195.1 Neosilurus mollespiculum
GGGGCCCCGTTGATGATCAGGGGCTGGTAATTCCTCTCCTGCTTAGTGCTGAAGTCCACTATCAGCTCCTTAGTCTTTCTGACATTGAGAAGGAGGTTGTTGTCCTGGCAGCATAATTCCAGGTTTCTAACCTCCTCTAGGTAGGCTATCTCGTCGATGTTAGAGATCAGGCCCACCACCACAGTGACGTCCACAAACTTATTGATGTTGGTGGAGCAGGAAGTGGCCACAAAGATTAATTCATATTAATCTATAATAAATGTAACAGCATATTTTCTACTTTTATTGCTTGATTACTGTTTAATCATAGCCAGTACTGAAATTCTGTTTCATGACTCATCCTGTCGTTTCATTATAAGAGCCTTTTAGCTGTTAATAAACAGTATGAAATTGTGGATGTGTTAGCACGATAAATCAGCTGCCGATTAGAGGCCGAGACAGAAATCCCTACTTTAGTGGAGGATTTCAGACAATGACAAATTATAACTGTTAATGATGTCATGTTACTGATTGATTATATCTAGTAAAGGTAAGGTAGGGGGTTCCTTACAGGAAAAAGAAAGGCCTTACAGGATTTTTTTTCTCATCCATATTAAGGCATTTGATATTTACCTATCATCCAGGTTGGTGTTGTTAAATCGTCCTCAAGACTGAACGTTTATGGGACTATTCATTTCAGTGGCATCCACTGAGACTGACATGAATAATAATTTTAGTATATACAGAACATAAAAGCAAACTGAATAAATATTTGTTTATTGTAAAAAAAAAAAAAAAAAAAATTTACAAAAGCAGTGAGAGGTCAGCTCTGAGCACACTTGCATATGTCAGACTTCCAGGAGTGTGAGCAGAATTGAGCAGAGCAACTGACTGCTGTTCTAGAGCGAACAGTTTTAAGCTTGAAACATCTTGACGTAAATGCACAAGTGTATTTCAATAAGATTCATGTTTTGAAACTCATTCAAGATTGTAGTACTACACAGAAACATAAGAAAATTTTCAAGGTTTTCAATAATAATTTTATGGTGTATCAATGATCTTATTACGTCCTCTATCACAATGGTAAGGATTGATTCATGACGGCACCTTCAAAGTTTAAATAAATACTTTTTCAAATCAGGAAAAACATGAAGGCCATATTCTGCAGCTTTTTTAAATTTTTTTTTTTTTTTTTTTTTGGGGGGGGGGGGTTGCCTTTTTGTTTAATTTGTGGTATGTGAGACTTGGGGACTGTGGCAAACTGACTTTTTATTTTAAACTGACTGAATTACCCACTCAGGATATCTATTAACCCAGAGATAGTATATTATATACTAATAATGATTCCATCCATAATACCAGTTTTCACCACTGTCAAAAAAGTGTACATTTGTATTTAGAATGCCACTGAACACAAGAAAAAGGACCATGGTGTGATTTATTTTCTCTATCTGCATGAGTTCTCACACCCTTCCTTCTTTTCTCTTTCTTTTTTTTTTGTTCTTAAACAAGGTCACGTTGATAGTCTTTAATATCACATTCTTAGATTTTGAAAAGCTCGCAGTTTAGAAAGACTCGCTGTACTGTTTGTGGGAAACACAAGGTCACAACTGCAGGAGCAGAGCGCTCACAGCTTCAATCTCCTGCAAAGCTCTCTCTCTCTCTCTCTCTCTCTCTCACTCTCTCTCTCTCTTTCCCCTCTGTATCTATTCTTTTTCTTTGCAGCATCTTTCTATGGTGACTGATCACTGATCTCCTGCAGCAGTGGAGCAGTTGTACGCAGACTGAGCTTCAGTCTCTATACATAGGGCTTTTGATACTTTTAGCAAAATATCTTCTATAAAAGTTTAGAACATATTAAGATCCTTCTCATGGCTACAGCACAGAGATCATTAAACTCCGTTTGTGTTTACAACATTATCAATTCATTTTCTAAGCCGCTTAATCCTAATAAGAACATGCAAACTCCACACAGAAACGCCCAGCCTTATTATTAATTATTAATGTTAATTATGTAAATGTAGATGTAGGGGCGGAATGGTGGCATAGTGGCTAGCACGTCCACCTTACAGCAAGAAGGTCCTGGGTTCAAGTTCCGGCTTCGGGCGTTTCTGTGTGGAGTGTGCATGTCCTCCCTGTGCATGGGTGGGTTTCCTCCAGGTACTCTGGTTTCCTCCGACAGTCCAAAGACATGCACATTAGGCTAATTTGCTGTTCCAAATTGCCAGTGAGTGTGAGTATGAAAAGTTGTGTGTGTGTGTGTTTGCCCTGCAATGGCAAATTGTTCAGGGTGTACCTCGCCTTCGTCCAGTACGGATTAAAAAGATTTTTGTTGAGTTCATTCACGATTAAGATTAAAAGAAATAATAAAATGCAAGAAGGGGAGACATTCACACTGCACAGCTAACAGTGTCGGCATGGATTAAAACAATGGATAAAAACGGAAGTGTGTCTGTTCTTTCAGTCAGATGAGTAACACTTCCGGAAAGGCTTTCGTGAGCAAACTGGCCTTTATTTGACATACAGCCATCACTGATTAGTGGCAGGATCACACTGTGCTCTGTTTTATTCTCTAATTGTTTATCAGGTTGCCTTTGATTACAGCTACAGAAAAACGGCTGACTGGTTTCCCAGGAGCCACCACGCCCTCTCTGTGTGTGAGTGTGGTTGTGAGTGGTTATCTATAAAGGTTTTCTGTCTTCCACATTATTAAGTTGTCTAGTAAACCATTCACCAGACACTTAAATGCAAACTTATTTCGTGAAAGAATGACGACAGAATGAGAAAAAAACTGCAACGGTTTCTCTGTCTCTGTTAGTAATGAATAAGATATTGTACTATTTTCTGTAGGGAAGCTGACAATAAGAAAAGGTGGGTGGTTTTATGTAACAGAGTTTAATGTAAGAACAATAACTTAATTATACCTATGGTAAGCGTATTCATCTTATTCAACCTTACTTTTGTTTGCCCTTCTGCCAAAGTGACCTCAGATCCAGTAGAGTTCTTCCTTCATACACTTTGAGTGTTGTATTTGTTGCATTTAAACCCATGGCAAACCAAGCTCACTTTCCTCACTCACTCATTTGCCGAACTGCTTAATCGTCTAAGAAGCCTAGCTCAGCTGACACTGAGCAAAGGTAGGATACACCAGACCATCACAGGGCCAACACACACACAACCACTCACATCCACACCTAGGAGCAATTTGGAATAGCCAATTAGCCTAATGTGCATGTCTTTGGCCGGTGGGATAAAACCAGAGTACCCAGAGGAAACCCCTGCAAGCATGGGGAGAACATGCAAACTTCACGTCTCAAATTAATTCCTATTTTAATACATTCATTCAGTCATTCATTTTCTAAGCCGCTTAATCCTAACTAGGGTCCCGGGGAGGCTGGTGCCCTTTTCAGCCGACTGTGGGCGAGGGCGGGGTACATCCTGAATAACTCGCCAGGCCATTGCAGGGCCAACACACACAGCCATTCACACTTAGGGGCAATTTGGAACAGCCAGTTAGCCTACTGTGCATGTTTTTGGTATTTGGGAGGAAACCGGAGTACCTGGAGGAAACCCACACAAGCACGGGGAGAGCATGCAAACCCGGGAATCGAACCCAGACCTTCTTGCTGTGAGGCGGACATGCTAACCACTGCCCATCTAGTGGCACCATGCCGCCTATTTTAATACATTTTAAATATTAAATATTTAAATTAATTAAGATTTGAATGCAATTTTTACAGATACTTAACAGCCCCAATATCTAAGAATAAAAATCTTCCAAGAGAACTATAGAGAGACCACGGAGATGATTTCTCAATACTGCTGGCACAAAAACATACAAAGGCTGATCTGGCTTAGGGGTGTGTGTGTGTGTGTGTGTGTGTGTGTGTGTGTGTGTGTGTGTGTGTGTGTGAGCAAATATGTGGGGAGAACAAAAAAACCTGTGATGCCCATGATTATGATTGATAGTATACATAAGTGCCATCTGTTAAACTGAGTGTAAGTCTATTGTTTTCACTGTATACAAAGTTTCAGAGAGAGAGAGAGAGAGAGAGAGAGAGAGAGAGGGTGTGTGTGGGTGCGTGTGTATGTGTGTGTGTGTGGGGGGTTGTTACAGCACTGCAGATTTCCTTTGTGATTATGAAATGTGTAGGCCACGCTCCCCTTTTTCATTTTTCTGTTTTCTTCCCTGTTCTGCTGCTCTTCCTGTTTGACTTCCTGTTTTCCCAGTGGCCCACTGAAGCCTTTCCTACGGACAGGAAGTGGAAGAGCAGGCAGCCTCTCAGCTGGACAGAAGCGACACCCCATAAAGCAGATATTTAAAGTTCAGTTTAACCACAGCCTTCACGTGCCATCATAGTCTTACGTCATTTCTGATAGTCTCTGGAGTTTTAAATAAATCTATAAAAATATGCATATAACATATTCACTCTTGTATATTTGACGTCTTGTTTATTTCTGTTTAACATGATCTCATGCCATACACTTTAAATTTGGGGCAGACAAAATCGTTAAAGACAGGGCTACGACGAGGCTAACAGCTATAGCATTTCTTAAGGAGTTCATCTTGTCTATTTTTTCATGATGTTTGATTCTTTTAAGTATCCAGTAGGGATTTAAAAGGTATGCATTCAGTTGAAGGGGAATCGATAGTTTCATTCTCTTAGTATGAAACAAGTGGAAAAAAAAAAGCGGTGTGGTTATGTTTTTATATCAAGCTGTGGATCACATTTCTCCACAGCGAGAGGACTGTCTCACAGTTGTGACCATTTGGGGACATGACCACGTGAGAAAATATGCTTTAATTGTATCCCCAAAAAGTGTAGGGGTTTTGTCAGGGGCTGTCCGCATCCACCGCTGCCACATCAGCCACCACAGGCACTTCCTGTTAGCACTCTAGCAGTGCCTGTTCTTTATGGAGTTATTTTATATTCATGTTGAATGGTACCTACCGCTCGCCCTACAGGCCTATCAAAACTGGGTCACCTTGACCTATTTTTCAAGGTCACAGAGGTCAATTCATCAAAAATGCCCGTTAACACTCTAAAGACTGCAGTTGACCACATGTGGGATACACCAAGTGGTCTGTGACAAGAATGCATATCTAATTAAAGGAAACTTTGTTGTACACTGCATATTACAGAACAGTGAGATTATTTTCTTCGTATATCCAACCATGTAAGGAAGTCGGGGTCAGAGAATTATTTACTGGCTGCACGAATTATTAGATCAATGGAAGGTCCTTACAAGGATAGCAATACAAACATGTATGTGAGAAAGAGAGAGAGAAAGAGAGATAGTGTTCACACTGTATATGTGTATAATAGTATGTACGCCTAAACAAAATGGAGAAGGAAGTGTTGCAGCATAACCCTGAGTAGTCAAGACGAAAGCTAATTGAAAAATACACTCTCATTCATTTGCCGAGCTGCTTAATCCTACTAGGGTCCCGGGGAGGCTGCTGTCAATCTCAGCCGGCACTGGGCGAAGGCAGGGTACACCCTGAACAGCTCCACAGACCATCGCAGGGGGCTGCTCATTCACAACCATTCACACGCACACTCACACTTAGGAGCAATTTAGAAGAGACAGTTATCCTAATGTGCATTTCTTTGGACTGTGGGAGGAAACCAGAGTACCTGGAGGAAACCCACACAAGCACAGGGAGAACATGCGAACTGCACACTGAAACGCCCAAGCCTGGGACTCAAACCCAGGACCTTCTTGCTGTGAGGTGGACATGCTAACCACTACGCCGTCCTAATTGAAAATAGAAAGTACATATTTATTGGTGAATAGAACATTTGAGTATCATAATGAAAATATTGGCAGTGTTTATCAGCTGTTATTTGCTTTTACATGAAAATACTGTACATTATGATGACATGATAGCGGTGCTGCCTCACACCCGAGCTCCTCCTGTTTGACCTTCAATTCAGGTGGCTGTCTGTGCTGGGCATGTTGCATGTTGTTCTCATGGGTTTCCTCTAAAATTTCGGGTTTCCTCCTACATCCCCACAAATGTGTGGAATTGTTCAGTCTTCATTAAATTGCCCCTGGATGTGAAGGTGTGTACATGCTGTGAACTGTTGTTCTAACCACTGTGTATTGCTGCATTATGTCAAATCGGCAAATCCTCCACGACTCTGATCAGGAAAAAAAAACAGCTAGCACACATACATACATGAATATCTTGTCTTAAGGAAAGTTCATATAAGAATGACCTTAACTTACTTGCCAAACTACTCAACCTTACTATTAGGGCTGAGGGGAGGCTAGAGCCTAACACAGCAGACAGGAAGACAGGGTAGACCCTAAACAGCTCCACAGACCACTGCAGGGCCAGCGCACACATTCATTCATTTTCTAAAGCCACTTAATCCTAATTAGGGTGGCTGGCATCCATCTCAGCCAACTCTGGGCGAGGGCCGGGGTACACAGCAATTTGGAACAGCTAACAAACCCAATGTGCATGTCTTTGGACTGTAAGAGGAAACCGGAGTACCCGGAGGAAACCCATGCAAGCACAGGGACAACATTCCAACCTCACACAAAACACCCGAGCCCGGGAATCGAACCCAGGGCTTCTTGCTGTGAGGCGGCTGTGCTAACCACTATGCCGCCGCAGCACACGCAAACCTAGCGGCAATTTGGAACAGTTACCAAACCCAATGTGCATGTCTTTGGACTGCAGGAGGAAACCGGAGTACCCGGAGGAAGCCCACGCAAGCACGGGGGAGAATGTGCAAACTCCACACAGAAACGCCTGGGCCAAGCTCAAAGCTCGAAACCAGGCCCTTGTTGCTGTGGGGTAGACATGCTATAACCCCTGCGCCTGCGTGCCGACCTTCATGCAGGCCTTAATTCAGCATCTGACAAACTTTCAGCAGCCTTGGCTGAGGTATTTAAAAGTAGTGTCTGCAGTGTGCATGACTATTATGTAATAAGAGAACATCGTGTCCTTATTTGTGTGTGAGACTGCAGTGTGTGTGTGTGTGTGTGTGTGTGAGACAGAGAGGAGTGCAGTGTTTATCTAACATTTTAGATAAGTGGTGTTGCAGTTAGCCCGCTGTGGCCTGCCATGTTTCCATTTCCTGTAATAAGTTCATTTACAGTGAACACTTGTTCAAAACCGAGACACAAAAACCTTATTAAATAAAAACAATTAAACATAAAAGCCTCCCAGATTGTTTCAGATACAGTGAGCCTGTGGTGTATTTACTGCAGCTTCAACATGACTGTCGGGCTTTTCTTTCTTTCTCCACAGCAGTAAAATCCCCCTGTAGCCAGCTAAGAGTTAGCTTAGCCTTGCTCCAGCAGTCTCGCGCCCAAACCCGAAAAACCTGGGCGTTCCCTCGTGCTTCGTCTCCTTGGCTATTTTCCCGCTCTCTCTCTCTCTCTCTTCTCCTCCTCCTTTTAACCGGCTCATGTGTCAGTGTGTTTGTGTAATCGCCCTGTACTGAATTCTATCCTAATTCTTTATTAGGCGTGTATCTAACCCCCCCTCACGCCAAGCTGAAGCTGTGTGTGTGTTTGCCGGTGTCTTAGAGACGGTTGTGCTCAGCCGGCTTCTCACTATTCAGTCGCCGCGGGAAACGACGAATGGGCGTGGTCTGAATCGCGCGCTCTGCCTGCCGCACTCTCTCTGCAGTTTTAGCGCGCTGCAGTTTCCCGCCACTCGATCTAGGCGCATGGGCGGGGCCCCGGCAACAAAGACACAGCCGTGCACGGCTTTTCCCGCCAAATGTCTGACATGCAAATGAGGCACTGGTAGTGGGCGGGGTTTACGACAAAGCGCGGCTCGGTGTTAACTCTTTCATCGCCATGCTCCTCAAACGTGCTTGTTTAGGGGATAAACAAAGAAAACTTCATCTCCTGTAACCGGAGTTTGCAAGAGCAACAGTTGCAACTTCTTTTGTTTATATACACATACATTCAGCAACGAACCTGTTTGTTTACTGGTTCAGTGTAAACAGATGGAATCTAATCATTTGCATTTATAATCTGAAATATGGTGAATTATATATTTTTAAACTGGTTTAATCAGGCATGCAGATTCCGTTCAACTTTAGAGTTTAATACAGTGCACATGTTTTATGTATGAACGTTATCAGTACATAGAGCAATAAAGCAAAAAGCATTACCAAGAACAGAAATGAACACTGTAGAAATATTTGTAGTCACTTTGCGGAGCCGCTTAATCCTATCAGGGTCGTGAGGAGGCCGGAGCCTATATCAGTTGACACTGGGCGATGGAGACTCATGCAACATGCGATCTTTAAATATTTGTGTCAGTAAAATCAGCAAATTGCATTATAGATAGTATTTTAGACAAAAAAAAAGAGAGAAATAAATCTGCTGGGTATTTCTACAAACAAACAAGCAAACAAATAAATAAACATCAGTCCATCAGGCATGTCCATCAGTGATGTCTTAAGAAGTGTAAAAAAGTGCTATGAAAAATGCTAAGAACATTTCAATCATTTATTTCCTGAACCACTTTACCCTAATTAGGTGGCGACTCTGGCTGGACAGCTCACCAGGCCATCACAGGGCAGAAACACACTGACAGCTACTTTGTCTTGAGGAAAATCAGCAATGGTTCTCACCACAGACAGTGAGACAGGGGGTGCTGGGGGGTGCTTGGGGGACAGCAGTGACATCCCACTGATAGTGGGGCTTGAACCCTCAACCTTCTTATCAGCAATTCAGCACCCTACCACCAGGACACCACTGCCCCACTTAGGTAATTTAACCAACTTATTGCCTTATAAGACCAATCAATAGTATAGTCTACTGATGTTTTTTTTCCTTTAAGCAAATGTTTGTCAGATAAAGACTTAGTTTACTTGAATTTAGTTTTCAGTCCATTGTGTGAAATGTGTAGCTATTAAGTCAGTATTACCCAGAGAGAAACACTAGCTTCTTATTATTAGATTCACAGAGATGTTTCTGAATGAAAGAGAATTAAAAAAAAAACACAAAACATTCTTTAAATGAGATTTTTGTTTTTTGTGTTTAAGTGTTTTTAAAATGTTGACTATACACTGCCCTGCCAAAAAAAAAAAAGGTCACCACCTGAATTTAAATGAGCAAATAGACGAGAGCCTTTAAATTGATTATCACTGCAGGGACTGAAAACATGTTGGGCGGCACGGTGATGTAGTGGTTAGCACGTCCGCCTCACAGCAAGAAGGTCCTGGGTTTGAGTCTCAGTCTTGGCTTGGCAACGGTGTTTCTGAGTTCACATGTTTCCCCCAAGCTTGCTTGGGTTACCTCCGGGTACACCGTTTTCTTCCCACAGTCCAAAAACTTGCACATTATGCCAACTGGTTGTGGCATATTGCCCCTAGGTGTGTGTGAGTGTGAATGGTTGTGTGTGTTGGGCCTGGGAAGTCTGGGAAGGTGTTCAGGGTGCACCCTGCCATATATCCTTGATATATACCTGCCAAAGGATGTTATGCCACAGTTTTATGCTTTACATACAATAATAATTCTCATTTTCCAATATGAATTATGGATATTTTTCATATAACTGATAGGTAATTTACATTTTTGATGACACTTTTATCCACACTGACTTATGAATGAATTTGAGCAGTTGAGCTCAAGGGCCCAACTGTGGCAGCTTGACAGTGCCAATATTTAAACTGTCAATCTTCTGATCGGTGGCCTAAAGCATTAACTGCTGCTTACATCGGCTGCTAATATAATATTTTAAGTAAATGTACCTGCCTGATATTGAGTTTAAAGGGCAATTAAACCCAAATTTAATAAAAGCTTGCACACATAGGTTATGTCTGTACCTACCAAAACGCACTATGCTTATTGAACTTTTCATCGTGGACAACATATATACAAATACCAACCTCACACAGTAATAATTCCTCCAATAGAGGGGTGCTATTGTACTGTGAAAGTCACACTTGACTCATGTAAAAGAAAATGTAACCATGAAAGTGGGATATATGCCTTAGGTTCAGGTAGAAGAGTAGACACCTGTCTGCTGTGTGTAAATGTAATGTATGTGCAAATGTGCCTAGTTTTATTTTATTTAGAAGTTCACTAGTTTATATCTGATTTGTTAGTTTAATATCTGTATACTGTTATTGTTGCTTGCATCTTGCCTTGTCCACGTTTCTATTCTTGCGATTTTGCGCACTTGTGTGAGTGAAACAGACTACAAATAATGGTCTTTAAAAAAAAAAAGGCTAATGCACACTACTGAACAGATTTAAGCAGACTGCATCTTTAAAGATGTCCGTAAAAACAACCTGAGGATGAAAATAGACATATTTAAAAACAGGACAGTTTGGAAGGCTTTCCTTTCATTTTCTTTAAAGGAAATGTCCTCCCTGATGTTTGGTCTTTGCTCGCTACTTTCTTTTCCATGACACAGTAATTAGCTTTAGTGTTGAATACAGGTGAAGAGGTCCATGTGTGTGCTTGTATGAGGAAATGTATATTACCACTACCGCCTCCAGCCCTCATGGGTGGTTTGAGACGTAAACACACCTGCTCGTTTCGGAGAATGTGTGTGTATGGGGGTATAGAGGTTAGGTACATTACGGTTGTTGATAGTTGAACTGCAGGTGGTACAGCCATAAAGCTGTTGACACATTACCCGGATTTACCTACAATAATAGATTGAAAGCTGGCAAAGGTGGCATACAGGTGAGCCAAACATTTGTGCTTAACACCCAAGCAAATAATTGGTAACAGAGGCTTAGCCCACTTTGTTAAAAAGTACAATGAGTGCACATGACATGTCAACTGCTTCAATATTATTGAACTGTTATGAAACGGATCAGCAGGCAAATGAGGCAGTGACTGTTTAGGGCTTGACTAACCACCACTAGCTTCCTGCTAACATTCTGTGGCACTTCCCTCTAGTGTGGGGTTGCTAACGGCCCACTCTCACATTTCAGCTTGTGTGTTTACTTTGGCACTGTTCCTGTCAACGGACCCAGTGCTCCTGAATTTACCTGGAAACTTCCCAAGTGCAAAGCCCAGGGGCTTCCCATTAGCGATAGGCAGATGTAGTCAGCACTCATGTATTCACTTATATATTCTTTATATAATATTTATCTCCTACCTGGGGATACCAGACAGGTCCAAGTACATTCACATAGTGTATTTTTAAGGTTCTATATCGTGGGACACCATCATGGGATTGATTGATTGATTTTTTTTTTGTTGTAGCTGTATGCCCAACATTTTACTACTCTTAAAACAAAGAACACAAAGGCAATTTCATTAATACCTAACAGACATCTAGTGGGAGTAAATACGGCATGTTATAACAAGAAAGAAAATATTTACCTGACATATCTTAATCTCCCCATGACACTTATAGGATTGAGCAGTTCAGCAAATGAGAGGGTATTCTGAAGAGTTAAAACAACTACTACTAATACTAATTATAATAATAATAATAATTATTATTGTTGTTGTTGTTATTATTATTATTATTATTGCTTTTATTATTATTATTGTTGTTTTGTTGTTGCTGTTATTGTAGTAATAATACAGTAACATACATTTTATTATACTGATTCATGAAATGATGGTTAAGATGTTCAATCTCTAATTCTTTCTCCTTCAGATCCTTCATTATAAGCAAGTATCCATAATTAGATTTTAATAATGCATCCAAATCAGTTTATTTTTATTGTTAAAATAACAACTGTATGATTCTAACAACACTTAAATCAGGCTCAGTGTATTATTTGATTATTTAATGCATGATCTGAAAGTGGAAATGCTGGCTTTTCCCTTGGATCCTGGCATTCACAGGAGAGTCAGCTCATCGGACTTCTAAGAGGACGCCACTAGTCGCTACAGAAACCATGCTGCTCATTTACTCACTTATTACCCCTCTCCCCAGTCGAATAAAAACAGGTCAGACTAATTCTTTTTAGAATAATGTTATATAATAAATTCTAATAGGCATTTTATAATAATATTAGCCATTTGTCCATAGTGCAGTAGATGTGTTCCTGATTTGTTTCTCAACACATTCCAAATGTTCATACATTTTATACCATATTACACCCCAACGCGATGGTGAGCTGTCCAGGGTGTACTCTGCCCTCGCCCAGAGTCGGCTGGGATGGGCGCCAGCCTCCCCGCGACCCTGATTAGGATTAAGCGGTTCAGAAAATGAATGGATGAATGAATTACCCGACCCCCCTCCAGGCCTACTGTACCATATAAAAAAAGTATTAACAAACATTACTGGTGCCATCATATCTTCCTGTATTTTGGGTAAAGAGATCAGTTTGTTCTCAGAATTAATCATTTATTAAAAATTACCTCACCTAATAATAATAATAATTAAATAATAACCATGTTATGGTATACTTTGTTATTCTTGTCAACTCTTGACCAGCTCATACAGAGAGTGTTATGCTTTAAACGGTCCTTATTGGAGATACATTTTAAACAATCTGTCAAACAGCTGTTCAATAGTTATAAAACCACATTAGTTGACCAACTCACTGTTGCATTACTGCAAATAGCTTGCAGAATGTACGAAAAGACACTTTATTTACAAAATAATGGACCTCTGGGTCCTCAAGGGTATTTACGGCAATGACAAGGACTTCTCATAGTTTTGATGTCACTACCATGAGCACATTTGCACCTTCACCCACAGCAGTTTGGCCCCACAAAGTCACAGTAAGGGGAAAATAAATGTAGTGTTGCTGATGATTGTCAACAGGCTAATGTAGCTTTCCAAATATCAGGTGTGGCTGAAGTTCTCATTGGTTTCTTATACTCTGCTGCCCCCTTGTGGTTATAATGATTTATGAAAGGAACTAACATCTGGACTGTGCTACAAAAGTAATTTGTTCTTTTGATCACTGGCATAAACTAAACACAGCCAGAAGGAATAAGTGTATACAGCAATACAGTAATTTTGTTCATTCAAATGTAACCATGTGCTGTGTATGACATGATCTCGCTTTTGCAACTTTAATTGCTTTGTTGGCGGCTCAGTGGCGTAGTGTTTAACGCGTCCGGCTCACAGCAAGAAGGTCCTGGGCTCAAGTTTTGGGCTCAGACAAACTATGTTACATTTGCATGTTCTTCTTGTGCTTGCGTGGGTTTCCTCCGGGTACTCCAGGTGTCCTCCCACAGTCCAAAAACATGCACATTAGGCTAATTGGCTGTTTCAAATTGTGTATGTTGGCCCTGCAATGGTCTGGCAAGCTGTTCAATGTGTACCCTGCTTTTGCCCAGCTGAGATAGTCGCTAGCCTCCCCACAACCCTAATAGGATTAAGCAGTTCAGCAAATAAGTGAGTGAGTGAGTAAATTGTTCGGTCTTCTATTTAGACAGGGAAGAAAGGCTGTGCAATTTTCCAAACATTTTATACTTTAACCACATATTATAAAGTGTTATCTAGGCCACGAGGGTAATTTTTAAAGTTTATATATATGCTAATAATAATTATTTTTCCAGCATGGTTTTTAATTAAATATGGGCATGGGACAATAAGCCCAGATCACTGAAATGTGATATGTGATGGTGATTTAGTTTATTCATGATCTCAGGTTTTGTATGTAAACAGTATGTAACAGTATGTTAATTAACATTAATTACCACTAATAACCATAACAGATTTCTTCAGATCTGAAGAGAAATGGTAGTAGCTATTCATAGATTTAGGGGTGAAGTGGTAGCATGTCAGTCTCACAGCTAGAAGGCCCTGGGCTCAGGTGTTTCTGTGTAGAGTTTGCATGTTCTCCTGTGGGTTTCCTCCCACGGTCCAAAATTATGCACATTAGGCTAATTTGCTGCTTCAAATTGCCCCTAAGTGTGAGTGTGAATGGTTGTGTGTGTGTTGGACCTGCAATGGTCTGGTGGGCTGTTCAGGGTGTACCCCACCTTCACTCAGTGCTGGCTGAGATAGGCTCCAGCCTCCTAGCGACCCTAATAGAATTAAGTGGTTCAGCAAATAAGTGAGTGAGTATTCATAGATGTTGCTTTACCACATCAAGCCCCTGCTGTGTCATTTATCTCTTTCACTTAAATGGTGATGTCTTGAAATGGTGACAAATACACAAAAACAACTGGGCTTCTGTCATTCTGGCATTTGCTGGTGTAAACATAGGGTTAGTGTTCAAATGGCATGGTAATTAATTCCACATTAGCTCCATTCATGATGCAGTTAGAGCAATGTGGTGTGTATGGACCGTGCTAGAGCGGTTTCTTTATTCTGTTTGTAGGCCAGAGGAAGTGAGCAGAAGACCACAAACAAAACTGAACTTAATAAATGACAAGTTTATTGTTGCACAAAATGTACAAAATAACAAGCAAATGGACATTCCCCTCCCTCCCCCATCCAATGTGCCCATTACTTTCTCCGCCAGTATGAAGTTGAAGAGCTGGAACCTATGGCTACGGCAAGTCCGATAGTCCAAGCAAAATGCAAGGTTTCTTAAACACAACACACACCCAATTCAGTCACTGAACATTTGAAAATGAATAAAAACACTGTATTTACACAATTTAATCTGAAGTTGTACAGCATGCCATCTATTTATTTATACAGAATATGTTTTGTGAACATAACCCTGTATAAAAAATATACTGTCAGATCAAATTCAGTTAAACTAAGGGCTATAGACATCGAAATACAACACTGCATTTGTTGCATCTTAATTTTATTAAATAATTTATTTATTTTTTTAAATACTCACTCATTTATGACTTGATGATCTTTTTTTTTTATTTTTAAATTTTTTTAATTGCAACTTACTAAAAGAAACATTCTTTAGTTGAGTTGAAGCGCATCAGTTCCATGGCCTTTTAGATGGCTGGTGGAAAATCCTCTGCCTATTCACCTATTTACACCAAAACTTTCAGTTTTATATTCAGCTGTACGCCCTGTGTGTGTGTGTTCATTTGTGTGTGTGTGTGTGTGTGTGTGTATGTGTTCGCCTGTTTGTGTGTATAAGTAAGAATAATTGATTTCCAGATTATTGTAAGAGTAAATGTGAACAGAATTTGAAACTGAGTACTCTAATAGGCAAAGTCGATTTAACACACTTTAAGGGTGTGTTTTAATGGTGTACTGCTAAGAGTTTGGTGTTAAGTGGCTGCTTATTTGGAACCTGCTGTTCAGTCAATATGTAATGGACTCCTGATAAACTACAGGTCCTCAAATGTGATGGTTGCAGAGATAGTTATCTACAGTGCTAAGTGAAATGTGCGTGGCTTCTGAAACAGTTTCATGGCTTTCTTAGAATTCCTTCTCACACAGTTTCCCGAAACCGAACAATTCCTTATTCAGTGCCTTACATCTGTCTAACTAAGGCCTTTATTTTGTTCATGAACTGTTCACTGTTAATTCTACACTGGCACAAAACAGCTTATTCTAAACCGCTCTTGCAGATGTTCTTTTATTTGAGTATTGCTGTACAGCACTAGTGAATAAGTCAAACTAAATTCCCTAACCTGTGCTTTTCCTGTATTTACAGCAATGCAAGTCTCTTGTGTTATAGGTGAGCATGAGTTCTACAGAAATATCATGGCATAATTCACAAATTGATTCTGTAACTGAAGCTTGGGAAGGGAGTGCGGTATTAAAATACTCCTGCTGAAGAGGTGAGTGTATTAAAAATCAAATGGAATCGAAATGCACGGAGACTGAGTGGCACTATACACACTATACACTATACAATGTGAAGCCATTTTCAAAATCTTTATAATTAATAAGGGGATTATCTATGTGCAAAAATAATCTGCAGAAGTACATAGTTATATGGACCTTATTTCTTGTCTTTGTTTCTGGTCGCAGGGCTTTATTATATGCATTTTGTTCTCATCTGGTAAGCCATGGTCATGTTTCAGCTTTTTTTCTTTTAATAAACCTACATATATATATTTCTATATTCTCTTTTCATGTTTTTACAAAATCAAAGACATGATGAACAACTGACAATATATTATATATCATTTTTCTTCCCCCATTTTCCCTATTTTAGGATTTTGAAATTGACATTTTGCATTTCATTCATGTAAACAAACAGGTTTCTGAGGGTGCGTCACCCCATAACTTCCAGCCTTCATACTTTGTTCTCTGCCAGTCACTTCCTTCTTCATCTGTTTTACACTCCCTTTCTCCTTACTTGCTTGATTTCAACCATCTCTCTCTCTCTCTCTCTCTCTCTCTCTCTCTCTCTCTCTCACACACTCTCTCTCACTCTCTCTCTCTCCCCCCGCATCTCCCCTCATTGGAGCATAGCACGGATTTGTTTAGAGGTGCTGTCATCATTGAGATGTCTTGTTGTATACCTTGAAGTGAACAGAGAATTAAATGTCAAGTAAAAAAATATTTTCCCATTACTTTTTAGAAACAGCATTACTTATGGCAAATTATATAACTTCCCATTAATATTTGAGCATGTTTTTTTCTCAACAGCATTAAAAAAAACATATTGTACACACGATACATATATTTACCTCAGTGCATTCAGCAGTCCCTCCACGCTGTTTGAAGGCTGCTCTTTCAACACCTTTATGCAGCCCTTCATCTGCGCAAGACACACACACACACACACACACACACACACACACACACACACACACACACACACACACACACACACACACACACAGACACACACACTACAGTCTCCTAAACCACATACAGAGTTTGTATCATTATTTGATGTCATGTCAACATGCTTGCTCACATTGTCCCCTCTAAATAAATGATTACCTCACTACTTTAAAAGTATTTTAACTAACATTAAACTCATGATCTCTAGTACTACCTGGCAAATAAAAAGGAGGTGTCTATGACTACACACCTCTGAGGTAGGTCAAGATTCAAAATTCAAGAATTTTATTTGTCACATGCACAGTTATGCACGTACACCCTGCAGTGGAATGTTATTCTGAATCAATCCTCAGACTGTGCGAATATTTAACAAAAAGTACGAAGGAAATAAGTAAGCAAAAATATATGAAAAACTAGAGTAACTAAAGTAGCCAAAAATATGTGTTCTAAAAATATAAACTAAAAAATATACAACATGTAAACACATTACATGTACAACACATGAAAAGTGACCATGTGCAGTTGGGATTATTGAAATGATAATGTGCAAATATTATATGCAAATAAATAATATATGCATATAATATAGGTCAAATGCAAAATTTCTCTCTCTCTCTCTCTCTCTGTCTCTCTCTCTCTCTATCTATCTATCTCTCTTATCTTCCCTTCCTGCTTAATCCTACTAGGGTTGCATGGAGGCTGGAGCCCATCTCAGCCGACTCTGAGCAAAGGCAGGGTACACCTTGAGCAGCTTGCTAGTCCATTGCCGGCCCAAATAACACACACTCTTCATGCTCACAGTCACACCTGAGGCAATTTGGGACAGCCAATTAGCCTAATGTGCATACTTTTGGACTGTCGGAGGAAACTGGAGTACCCAGAGGAAACCCACACCATCATGGGTAGAATATGCAAACTTCACACAGAAATGCCCTCGCTGAACCCGGGACTCAAACCCAGGAGCTTCTTGCTGTGAGGCAGACGTGCTAACCACTAAATCATCATGCCGTCCCTAAACTATGACCTGACTACTTTAAACATTAAAAATATTCAATATTTCGGAAGTACTAACTTTAGATAACGACCAATAAACTCATGGTCTTTCCGGCTAAAAAAAAACACACACACGAATGAGGCATCTAGAGTTAAACGCAGTGGCCGCTACAATGATCACAGCTTAACTAAGAACACTTCCTAAAATGAGAATGTTTTGTTTGTTTGTTTGTTTGTTTTTTCCAGTGACAGATGTGCGCTGTTCTTCTAAAGCGCAGTCGAGGATAATGATGGTCATTTTCTTTTCAGATGACATCCCTGTCATCCAGTGATACCTACAATTTCACTACATATAACAGAGAGTACACACCATGGAAATGCTGGAACAGTGTTATGTGGTTAGTCTGCAGAAGAAAAAGCAGCAGTAGTGAGGTATAAAAGCTGGGACAGAAAAAAACCTAAAGCTGGAAAGAGTGAAGTTTTTGTGTGGAATGAAATGCTGGTTTATAACGGCACAGCCTTTTCTATTGAGTGGTGAGAGCAGTGGAGACAAACAAGCTGCTGTGCGTGCATGTTTGTGTGTGTGTGTGTGTGTGTGTGAGTGTGTGTATGTGTGTGTGTAGAAAAACTAATACTGATTCCATCTAATATTACCTTAAGTTTTTCCAATTTATTTTAGACTTGGTTTGCCATCTGAATAAATACTATTTATTCCCAAAACTCTATTCTCTTTATTTTAACTGAACTGAATCTTTGTCACAATACAAGACACATCATATATTTAATTACACCGGTCTTGAATCAGGGCAGCATGGTGGTGGAGTGTTTAGCACGTCTGTCTCACAACAAGAAGGTCCTGGGTTTAAGTCCGTGACTCGGCAGGAGTGTTTCTGTGTGGAGTTTACATGTTCTCTCCATGCTTACATGGGTTTCCTCCAGGTACACAGCTCAAAGACATGCATATTAGGCTAAATGGCTGTTCAAAATTGCCCCTGGCTGGTGACATGGTGATTGGTTGTGTGTGTGTTGGCCCTATGATGATCTGCCAAATTGCTTAGGTTGTATCCTGCCTTCACCTATTGATATTTAAAATAAGACCCAGCCTCTCCGTGAGTATATATAT
>JAQMYF010000001.1:46341115-46362994 GCA_030014195.1 Neosilurus mollespiculum
TGTTAACGTTAGCACAGTGAATATTTGTATCTGAATAAAGAACTCAAAATCATAAGAAGTTGGAACAGTACGGAAATTGCAAATATGTATAGAAAACAGTGATTTCTAAATTAACTTGGATTTCATTGAAGACAATATAAACCCAGGATAACTATAAAATATGTTTTTTTTTTAAACAAATTTTTTATTTTATTAATATGCATCCATCCCTACATTTCAGGACTGCAACACATCCCAAAACATTAGGGTAGCTATTTATAGCTAGTGATGAAGTAATACAATTAAATAACGATGTGATATAATTTTTTTGGAAGAACTTTTTGGAAGACATGGACACTGTGTGCTCTGGACCAAAGATGAAAGTGACCGTCAAGAGTAAATCAGCAGCATGTCCAAATGCCAGGGTCACTTATGGTATGGGGTTGTGTCAGTGCCCTTGATAAAAGTAACATACACTTCTGTTGTGGCAGCATTAATGCAGAAAAGTACATTAAGTTTTTGGGGCATCTTTTCTTCCAGGGACACCCATGCATATTTTAACAAAGCAATGCAAAAACTGCAGTCTGTGCATATTATAAAGGCATGGTGGTGGAAGAAATGAACGTGGGTGCTGGACTGGTGTTTCTTTTAGATTGTTTGATTTTAAAAAAAAAAATCTAAATATGTGACATAATTGTTTATTTAAAGAAACAATAAAATTCATGATGTAAGATGTATGATGTTATATTGTTGTACTGCAATTTCCACATACCCTCTAAACTTTGGGGTTGTGCATCAGGCTTTTCATTAGCAGCCTCCATTGTAAAAATTGGAAGTGGCATTTTTTTAATGGTTGATTTCTCAGCAAAAAAAATTTACACAAATAAATAAATAAAAACCCTCAAATGAATATTTAGTGTTGAAATGTGGAAGCCTTTAGTCATGTTAGACAGATGGTGCATTCATTGTGTGGAAAGAAGACTTAGCTTCTAAGATGTAGTGTTTCAATTAACAAAATGCTATTGGATTATATCCCAGAAGAGTTTGTTAATAGCAGAGACATAATGTTGGCAAGAAATGCCTTAGATTTTGTAGAGCCTCGTATACTTTCTGTATTGTGTGCACATCTCTCTCAAACTCTGTAGAGCCACCAGTATATTGACATATTATCATTGATTACTTCATATCAGCCTTACATGGTACATAGGAAGCCTTTCAGTTGGCTACAATAATTGTAGTGTATAGTTAAATAACAATTTATAATTCCCAGGAAATTCTTGAAGAACAAGAACTGGATGTACATGCATCTATCAGAGGTTTTTAATGATTAACCTTATCAAATAACAGCTAGCTAGCATTAGCTGTGAATGCTATAAATTTTCATGAATAATACATGAGGATTTTCTCAGATATGTCATAGGCATTGTGAAGATTAAGAACACTTAAAATTTCTTACAAATGTTCTCATGTTAATTCATTTTAACTAGCTAGTATTAGCAGTGTAGAATACAAAACTTTAAACTATCACTACTACATTTACAACTACTAGCTAGGTAGTGTTTGCTGTGGTGATACCAGTCATTTAACATTTGTCTGGTTAGTTTATTAGGCAAAAAATATTATGGAATAAAAAAAAATCCTGTAGGAATCTACCAGGTTAACTTATGTTAGCTAAGTGATCACTACTTTTTTTTTTTTTTGGTGAAGATTATAAACATTTATTAATATGGCCAAAAAATTTCTCTCAGAAATCCTGTCAGGTTAAGCTGTGCTGGTCTAACAGAATATGGGAAATGACATAAGCATATAAATGCCAATTAATTTCTTTCTTCTACAGAGACAAAATCAACTTTATGTCATCATTTATTCTCTATACTGTTTATCCGTGGTCGCAGATAAGCTGGAGCCAATCGCAGCAGACATCAGGTGAGAAGCAGGGTAGTTCCTGGACAGGTCACCAGTATATCACAGTGTTAACACAGAGACACAGAAAGTCAATCAGGCTCACATTCCTATCAGCAATTTAGATTAGCCAGATAACCTAATCCATATGACTTGGGACTGTGGGAGAAAACCCACACAGGTATGAAGGAAGCATGCAAACTCTGCACAGAAGTGTGAAGTGATTGTGAGGACCATTGCATCATCGTGCTATTCTTTCTCTGTTTTTATTTTTTATTTTTTTTAATGTAAACAGGCCTTATTGGCACTGTCCACCATTTTCCATTATTAATGCATCCAGAAGTTACCTGGCACATCTGTACACTGTATAAGGAAGATGTGCAACAGACAAAATATGTATATCTGTATCTGTTTAATGCCTCAAATACTTATATCCATATTTATGCTTCGATTTCAACCTACAATCACTTTCCTAATTTTAAAATGGGTATGGCCTAAACTAGGTCTAGGAAATGGACAAACCTTGTAACTGCATTGCATAGTGCTTCATTTGCCTGGCCGCTTAAGACTGGAGCAAATCTCAGCCGACACCGGGCGAAGGCAGCTTGTCAAACCTTTGCAGGGCCAACGCACACACACACACACACACACACACACACACACACACACACACACAACCATTTGCACTCCCACTTACACCTAAGGGAAATTTGGAACAGCCAATTAGCCAAATGAGTATGTCATTGGACTTTGGGAGGAAACCGGAGTACCCGGAGAAAACCCACGCAAGCACAAGAAGAACATGTAAACTCCCCAGAGAAATGCTCAAACTCAGGGCCTTCTTACTGTGAGGCGGATGTTCTAACCACTACATCACCATGGCACAAATAGTGACTTGTATTCACAGTAACTAATGTGGTCTTTTCATGTCCTGAATATCATATCTGACATATCTTGCTTGTACCCATATGCTGTCCACACACTATCTGACCACTTAATCACCTTTTTGATGCAGCTCTAATCCCTGTTAACATACATTTTATATCAACAAGACTATGTGAGCTTTTCTGCCAGAAAAGCAAACTACTCTTACTAGCATCTTCTTATAACACATTATTTGTTCATTTTTATAGTTTTGCGTCTATACAATTCTTATTAGATCTAAATAAAAGATAAATAACACGCACACACATGCACAAACACACAGTCTCCAAATGATCACCGGCAGCAGCCAGTAAGCTTGATGCATAATGCAGCAGCGTCCACTCCATAAATCCAAAAGAATATTCATCAAAGCACACAAAGAGCTATGCTTGTTGCCATGGCTCATGAGCAGCCTGCTGTCTTTCTCTGCACTGTGCTCAAACGACTGCTCCACATCAGCCACAGACCCAATGCAGCATCATTGCTAATATGCACCATCGCTAACACTACACCACAAGTGACTGAACTAGAGCAGTGTGTTTTGGGGTGATGGGGATGTACTGTATTTTTACTGGATGTAAAAATGTCTCCTCTGTTATGTCTCACACATCCTTGTCTAAGTGGTGTTTGAGATGCCAGACTGTGAAGAGTTCGGTTTCTGTATTCTCTGATGGATTTACAGTAAGTGTACTGACTGGGCTGTATTGTTAATACATTTCAAGGGCCATACAGGGTCATCAGAGGTCAAAACATGTCTTTGAGAGCTTGAGTTGTACATGGATCTAATGTTATTAGGTTTGACAGTGAACTGCTTAATGGGTCAGAGCCACAAATTATTAAATATTATAGACTAGCTTGTCTTTTATATGATGTGGGATGTGTGATATAGCAAGGTCAGACGTCTCACTTCTGATATTGACAATAATCACTTCAATAATCCAATAAATACTGGTCAATGCATTAAGATTAGATTGGAGAGACAAGCACTATAATGACCAGCCCTCCTTAAAATGTGCAGCCCTCAGCTTTCATTTTTCTTTTTGAGCAGAGTGCTACAGTCCCCTTGTCTGTGATTTTAGCATTTAGCACCACCTGGAGAGAGACATCGGGAAATTGATGCTGTAATATGATTTTATCTATGGAGTGGATCTATTATACTGCGTATAAAAAAAGGGGAATTCAAAAACTCAATAAATGTGAAATGGTGAACACTTTAGAGGCTTTCAACTAGTCAGGGCTGTCGTACTGGAATCTTTATTATTATTATCATTATGTTGAACTTGTCTTGGACTCGGTATTTGCACTTCAGCTTGGTTTGTGCTTGGCCATTGGTCTTACTAAATCATCTAGCTTTACTTTTAGAAGTCCAGCTGCCTTCAAAATATAAATCAGATTTTTTTCATTAAAAATAATAATGCAAAATGCTTATCTTAAAATATAAGATATGCTGTCTCTCTAAAATCATATAGAAATTATAAACAGGTAAGTAAGTGCCTCAAAGAGGACTCATTTGGTGTCAGGACTGACAAGGACTTGAACCTTTTTGAATTTGGGCTTGACTAGTTTAGGGGTTGAATTTTTGAGAGATGTCAAATGGTTTTTTAAGAGTTGTTTTCATTACAGCGCTACCCCCAGCCCAAGTCATGAGAACAGTTGAAAATACAGACAGCAAGAATTACATTTTAAAACATAAAGGCTAACAGTTAGCAAACACATAGCTTTTAAGGCCTTTTAAATGGCAGTGAAAGCAAGAAAAAATAAATAAACACCAGGGGTATCAATATTTTTGTCACCTGTATTAGTAAATTATTATTTTAAAAATGTGAAGTTGTGTGTTACTATTACTGTCTATCAGGTCATTTTGTTTTCTGAAGTGTAATGATGGACTCCTCTTGCCAATTTGAATGATGCAATAAGAAAAGAAAATGTTTGTATGATGTTTGTGCCATATTCTACTGCGAAAGGATGTATTAAAGACCAGTTTTCTGCTGAGCAATATATAATTGACGTCTAGTTTCGACACGGTCATGAATATTAGTGAGGAAGTTGTAATTTTCAACAATATTCTCGTACCTATTGTTTTTTTTTTTTTTTTTTTTAATAGATAATTCTATTTATATAGTAATGTGGCACTTACACTGGTGTGAAAATGTATTTCCCCCTTTCCACTAATTTCCTCTATTTTTGCAAATTTGTCACAGTAAATAGTTTCAGATCCTCATACAAAATGTAGTGAAAAACAAGGAGAACATGAAGAGACAAAAACTTTGTTTGAAAATGTTTTCCTTTATTAAAGGAAAAAGATCCTGCAACACCGATATCACCCACGTGAAAAGTAATTGTCCCCTGAAGTTAACTACTGGTTATGTAATCTTTATCAACAACCAAACACTTCAGCAGTTTTTACACCATTGTAAAACAGTTTTTGTAAGCTTATTTTAGCAGAATTGCTTGAATTCAGCATCACTGAATTAACTTTCAAGCATGAAATTCCCATGTAAGGTGCCATAGCATCTCAGTTGGTCAGTCTCTCAGAGGTCAAGTTACTATTATACTTTATATCATTGTCTTGCTCTTACTTCATGAATTATGGCAAATTACCTGGGTACTAAAACAGCAAAGCGTCGCCACGCCATTGTATTTCCACCACCATGTTTGACTCCACAAGGATCATCTAAAAGGCTTTGGTGTCATCATGAAAGTTTTTTTCTTTTTTTTTTTTAATGAAATGTGTGATGAGCATGTGTTTATCACCTTGCAACTCCCCCACTGATAATATTTTTACCCAGTGTCTTTCTTTTAGTGGAATCATGAACGCTCACTTAATCTAAGGAAATCAAGGCCTGCAGTCTGCTTAGATGTTCCTCTGGTTTTTTTTTTTTCAGTTGGCTTACTGATCCCAAGGTCGGGGGTTCAAGCCCCACTATCACCAAGTTGTCACTCACAGTGCAGGTTACTGGGTTATCAAAGGCCAGCAATGTTTCTCACTGTCTTTGGTGAGAGGCATGTAAAAGAAGCATTGCTGACATTTGTCAAGAGTAAGCTGCATTTCTGCCCTGCGATGGCCTGGCGAGCTGTCCGGGGTGTACTCTGCCCTTGCCCATTGTCAGCTGAGATGGGCGCCAGCCTCCCTGCGACCCTAATTAGGATTAAGCAGTTCAGAAGATGAATGAATGAATGAATGACTACTTAGATCATTTGCCAATGTACTCTTTGAGTAATCTGGTAGGCTGGACCACTTCTGGGGAGATTCACTCCTGTTCAATTAAACCTGTAAGTGTCTAGACTAACAGTAATTATCAATTACATTTGGTTAATTGGTTGACTGTGGAACAAAGAGGTGAGTTGTTTTTCACACAGGGACAGTTGGTATTGAATAAGATTTTTCTTTTATGATTATTATTTAAAATGATATTTTCTGTTTACTGATTATTATTGATTATATTTGTCTTAAATTATTTTCAAACTGAAAATCCCAAACAATTCAAAATAACAGATCTGTAAAGATAGAATAATTCCAAAATTGTTGTTTATGGCACTGAATTTCCATGCGTTATAATAATGCTTCTGCTTACTAAAGAGATCCGGTAATGTAAAAAGTCATGTTACCTTTGTCATGCTTGCTATTTAAAATGTAGGTTTCCTTTTCTAGCAAATAGTGAAACTCAGGATGTTGCAAATCAAGAGCAAATGATGTCATTTTATTTATTTATTTATTTTCTTCCAAATATGTTTTTGAGCATGAATTCTTAACTGTGAGCAAGGCATCTTTCATTCAATGCAAGCAAGACAGGCACTGATTATTTGTTTCCTTTCTGTTGAGAGGAGAGCTCATATCCTCTGGACATTAGCATGGTCAATGTGCTCTGGATGGAATATTAGCTTAGTGCAGAGGGTACTTGGAGTGAGTTTGGAGCAGACAAAGAGCTCAGCTCTGCAGCTGATGGGAAATGGCAATGCAGGGACTAGACTGACTGGTAATGTGATGCTATGGGGCTGAGACGCCCAGTCATCATCCTCAGTGAATTCTAGCACCAGGAAGAACTGTTCGAGAGGGACAGGAAGGTAGGGGAGTTTCTATTGTACCACCCTTCCCCCACATCCTCTCCATCCTCAGCGTCTGTGATGAGAAAATGGTGCTGTGTGAAAAAGCCACTTGCTGATCAGCATTAGGGTTTATAGGGGCATTTTATATTATTGAAGTGTATGGGATTTTATTTATTTATTTAATTAGATTTAATGTTTGACTCATTTCACTTCGTCACTGATTGGCTGTGCAGGTTAGCAGATGCTTGGAATATTTCAAGGAATTAATTCCAAGTGCGCATTTTATGAAGAAAAATTATCATTATTATAATGCATAATGAGATGCTTTGTTTTGCTTCAGTGGGTTACTGAAAGCATTTCACTTGTATGCATGGTTTTCACACTACATGCATTAGCTGTTGAAAGAGTGTGATGAAGCTTCAAGGCTTTCTTCTGCATTTTTAAAGATCAATTGCCTCTGAAGGTGTCCCTCTCTCTCTCTCTCTCTCTCTCTCTCTCTCTCTCTCTCTTTTGGTAGGGCTCCGTGTTGGGAACAACAATATAAGGAAAGTGTCTCAAAATAGTAAATATGATTTCATTGGTAAGATATTCATATATATTTTTTAAAATATAACAGCTCTGATCATGGAACTTACTGCAAGGCAAATCACACTGATATGCTCACTGTCATAATAAAATAATTATTTTCATAATAACACATAATTCAGATGATTAAATGTGCTGTGACTGTGTATAGAGCTGCTTTATATGAGCTTTATAACTAGATTTTAAAAAAAATATTTTTTGTAAGGACACGTTTATTTAACATTACTGGAAGAAGTCTTGGATGCCTATTTTTTGTAATTTTCAGTAACTCTCCACCACAGTAGAGTCATCAGGAAAGAGGATTCGATGCTTCCCAGTCCTGTGGTAACATGATATGGCTGTGTATTGTAATCTTTTTCAAGAAAAAAAAAAAAATACAGTTCGGTAAACAAACAACTGTTTATATTTGTCTTAATATGGGAGGAATGGACTGGAATTAACTTTCCAAAATATTAAATGTAGCTATTAACGGTTAAACATACCATGTGGCTTTCAGTAGTTAATAACATGGCGAGTTGCTGGAGTTTAAGAGAAAACCACTTTGGGAGTTAATGGTGTTGGACAATAATAAGTGCATCTAACAAGTTTGGTGCTTTCTATATTTTTATATAAAAACATGTTTCATTATATTTAATTCCTTACAGTGAGCTTGAACAATAAGCTTCAGTCACAATATTATGGACCATGATATGCCTAAATTGCAATACGCAGTGTTCTGAATTTTGCTGAAAAATATCGGGAGGTTGAAAGCTCTGTGTTTGTCATATGCTTCTTTGCTATTTAGTCACTTTTGTTGAGAAATTATTCTAATTTTTAGAATTATTACCAACCCTGGACTTCATATTTATCTCCGCTCTCATCTAAATCAATGTTTATTGTCTTCCTTCCCTGTTATAGTACAGTTGCTCAAGGTCATCAGTTAAATCAGCAAGCTATATATAGTAACATGTCCCATGTCTCACTGAAAAAGCTTTCATCCTTGAGTCTTATGAACCTGCATCATTTCTAAGAATGTAAATAAAGAAAATTGGTAATATATAAAAGATTTTCTATGTTACTGGATAAGACAGGGAAAAATGTTGACTTATCTAACCTCTCTTGCTGACATACTACCATGACCAACATAAAAGCATGCTGGTTAATCACAGAGTGCATCTTTGGGTTTGTAGATCTGTCTGAGAGTCTTGTTTGGATCTGATCCAGAAGTTTGTTCTTTAATCCACAGCACGCTTATCCGATAACTGAGGTGCCATGGCTGTCAGACTGCCTCTTGTGCCCGCCGCACGCCTGCCCTGGGCCACAGATAGAGATGGACGAGGAGAGATGAGAGAAGATGAGAAGCTCTGTGCGAGGCAATCCTGCCAGGACTTTAAAATTCCCTCCAAACCAAACATTTCCAGACAGACAAAGCACTTCAGATTACTTTTATCTAACCCTTGAGCACATAAGCAGAGTTTAAAATAGCTTGAAAATTGATTTGTGCTGTTGCATTAATAATCTCCGGATAAAAAAAAGGGAATGAGTGAAATGACAACATTTTAAATAGGCTTGAATTAAATTAGGCTAGAAAATAAATTTTTGCTCCTCATATGTATGACTTTTATATGAGTTTGAATTTGTATAATATCCTCCAGATTACCAGGAAAAAAAAAAAACAACATTGTCCAATATATATTTTTTTAACTTCCCCAAAGAGAAAGGTACCAAAGCCCCACCCCTTCACATTTGGTATCATTGCAAAAGCAGTTAACTCAGTAGTATGTAGAGGGTGGGAGATATTCAGGTTTACAAATGTCCTTCACAGGGGACAAATTTGTACTCGTAGTCATTGCAGAACCCCCCTCAATTTTTTTTTTAATTATCCCCATAATAAGATTACAGGGTTATATGTGGAAGTATTCATTAATTCCGTTTATTAGTTCGCTAAAGTGCTTAATTCTACTAAGGTCATGGGGAGGCTGGTGCCCATCTCTGCAGACTCTGGGCGAGAGCAGGGTACACCTTAAACAGCTCGCCAGTCCATTACAGGGCAGGACACACAACCATTCACCCTCACACTCACACCTAGGAGCAGTTTGGAACAGCCAGTTAGCCTAATGTGCATGTCTTTGGACTGTGGGAGGAAACCGGAGTACTTGGAGGAAACCCACACAAACACAGGGAGAACATGCAAACTCCACACAGAAACGTCCTTGCCGAGCCCGGGAGCCAAACTCAGGTCTTTCTTGCTGTGTTGCGGACATGCTTATGGATGCTTATGCGCTGTGGATTCTTATTTATTTTATTTTATTACAGCAGCTCTAAATATGGCTCCATCTGCAAGGCAAATCATGTATTTATATTAATGTACTTCCTGTAATATGTAATTTTTTTCTATAATAACAGCTCATTCAAAGGATTAAACATGCTGTAACTATATAACTGTGGACAGCATGGTGGCATAGTGGTTAACATGTCCGCCTCACAGCAAGAAGGTTCTGGGTTGGAGAACCTGGCTCTGGAATTTCTGTGTGGCGTTTTCATGTTTCCTCCAGGTACTCTGGTTGCCTCCCACAGCCCCAAAACTTTAGGCTAACTGGCCTAGAGTGTGTTGCCCTGTGATGGTCTGGCGAGCTGTTTAGCGTGTACCCCACCTTTGCCCATTGTCTGCTGATGTAGGCTTCATCCTTCCTGCGACTGAAGTAGGATAAAGGGGTTTCGCAAATAAGTGAGTGAGTGAGTGAGTATTGAACTGCAAGAAAGTTTTCAGATTTGTATAATAAATCGATATCTTCCTCCCACGTTGGATATTTTTATTTTCCTTATAGCAGGAATACAGGGTAATATATTTACATCTCTTAGTGGTTGGGACTGATCACTGCACAGCAATGGGCAAATCAATTTATATAATTAATTATGCATTCTCACTCATCCTATTTGCTATTTAAGGAAATACTATTTTAAAACTAAGAAGGTTATTTAAGTTGAAACATGCTGTTTGTAATGTGTATATCCTGTATCATCACTAGTTCTTGGTAAATGCATGCACTCAGCATGCTGCATGCTTATAGCACTCTCATGCTCACTCTATATCAGACATGCCCATTTTTAGCCCATCCTGTAGAAGTGTCTCTCTTCTCAGACCTGCTGTTAGTGCTTTATCCAAGTGTGTTGTACTCTTAAACAGAGCTTCTTGCCAAAGACTCTACAGCGTGTGGATCTACCCTGACCAGTCAGTGCCATGAGTGGAAAAGCTACAAAGTTCTAAATTTTTGGAGAATTCATAGTTAAATTGCCTATCTTAGTAGAATTTAGGGTTAAATAAATAAATAAATTATTATTTTAAATAAAAAAGTTTCCATAATCAGCGATGGCCTGGCGAGCTATCCGGGGTGTACTCTGCCCTCGCCCAGAGTCGGCTGAGATGGGCGCCAGCTTCCCCGCGACCCTAATTAGGATTAAGCGGTTCAGAAAATGACATGACATGACAAGTTTCCATAATAAGAAGAGACAGGTTAGCATGTTAGCCACACAAGAAGAAGGTTCTGGGATCGTTTTCTGTTACTGGTTCGTTACTGTGGGAAGTTTACATGTTCTCTCCATACTTGCGTGGATTTTTTTCCTGGTTTCCTCTCACAGTCCAAAAACATTGACATCAGGTTAATTAGCTATTCTGAATTACCCCTAGGTGTGGATGTGAGTGTGAATGGTTGTGTGTGTTGCCCTGTAGTGATCTCGCGAGCTGTTCAGGGTGTACCCCTCCTTGGCCCAGTGTTGGCTCAGATAGGCAGCAGCCTCCCCACAACCCTAGCAGGATTAAGCGGTTTGGTGAATGAATGAAGAAAAGACCACAAACTACCACAAACTATTTGAAATGGGTCTGCGGTGTATAAGTCTAATGATCAAGTGAAACTGTAAAAGCTTTACTTATGCACTTTTGTATATCGTAAGGCTGAACTTTAATTGGCCGTTTCTGTCGATGTAATTAAGTTTAGTGAGGTGTGAAATGCCTTAATGGTTCAGTTACAGTTTTTAGCCATTTAGTTCAACTTATTTAATATTAATGTTAAGTAAGTCATGGGAAACTACCATGTAAGAATCAGCAGGACGATTAGATGCTGGTAATTAGCATAGTTAATATGCTGTTTTTGTTTGTTTGTGTATTTTTGAAACATTCACTAATCCAAAATTAAATAAAAGGGATAATAGGCCTGTATGGAGGAATGCAGAAAAAGCAGCGTATACGTTATTTTGGTTGTAACCTTATTAATAGTGAAACACCTTCGAGTAGCAAGCTTTTTTTTTTATGTGTTTTTAAAAGATTTAAGGATATATGATTGACACAAATGAATTGTAAATGCATTTCTTCTGACGAATATTTTAGATTTTACTCTGGGCAGCTTTTAATAATCTGTTTTGTTAAGCATCCTGCTGTGAATAGCTAAACTTTAGACACACTGCTGACATGACTACTCTCTTCCGCAGCCAGTATTAGGCAAGAACTGAGACCAGTGGCAGAACGGTATTTTTGGAGCATGTTAAGTAGGAAATTTGGTTTGGCTTATGCTTTTAAGTTTCTTCAACATTTGATAGTAATATGACTTGTATTCTATTATGTGTTCTATACATTATAGATCTATTGTCCTTTTAATAGAGAGTGTATAATGTACTAGTTCTTATCATGCCTCTGATGGCCTGGAATGTATGTTCTTTTCTTTGCATGTTCTCTACTAAGACACAAAGCCCTTCTTATGACTTGCAACACACACACACACACACACACACACACAATAATGCAAACAAACACACGTCCACACTGCAGCAGTGACAGTCAAAGCTGATCTCAAGGTTACTACAGATCCCTTGACATCCTCCACTGTATCCACCCCCAAACTTGCTCTCTAGATTCTTACCTCTCATACCTGTCAAGCTCATGTTCTCTGCAGAGGAGTGGTTAGTTGGTCCAGGAAGCACTGCTGTGCACATTTTTTTTTTTTTTAATAAACTGAGAGCACACAGCACTATGTGTCCTCTAAAATGGCATAATTTTCCTTGCTTTGTTTTGGTGAGTAGAGTAACTCATCATTACAGTGTCCAATGTCTTTGTTCAGTTAAACATGTTAAAATATTTCAACATTGCGTATTTGTCTCACTGTCTCACTCATTATTGTTTAAATAGGTTCTGACGAATGCAAGGAAATTACTGACCAAAAAGTATATAAATTTATTAATTTTGCTTAAGGTAGCACCAAGAACAAGACATCATGGTGATGCAGCTGTCTCACAGCTCCAGTTCAATCCTGAGCTAAGGTTACATCTGGGTTCTCTGGTTTTCTCCCATATCGCATAAACATGCAAATAACTGTATTAGTTTAATACACTGCATTCCACCAAGGTGCGAGTATGGGTGTGTAAAGGGTCCTGAGATTGACTGGTATCCAATCCAGGATGTATTCCCACCTAGTAATCAGTGTTCTTGGGATCAAAATCCACCCGGACTGAGACAAAATAGTTACTGAAGATAATGAATAAATGAATAGTGGCTATATTTAAAATATGCTTGGTGATGAAATGAAAGTGTTTTGAAATAGCTATTGAAAGCATTCATTCATCTTTGCTAACTGTTTTGTCTTAGTCAGGGTCATGGTGGATTCAGAGCCTATCAGGCGAAACTGGTCTGTGGTAAGGCAGCCCCATTCGCAGCAAACATTTTTCAGCATTTACAGTTTCAGCAGCTAGATAGATTCATATTATAAAAATATAAAAACTAAGACAGTCTGAAAGTATATAAAGAATTCGAATCACATTTGATGACAGAGTTGTAAATGGGAGGAACAGCTCTTCTGTGGGATCTCGTTGTCGTACTTACCTTTTGTTTTTTTTTTTATTCTTTGTTCATCTATGCATGTATAAGGAGTTCAGTGTGACATGATTGGCTATGCAAAGTGTCAATCTCAAGCAGGAACTTAAACCAAAAACAACTGAAATGCCCCTTTCTGGGGCTAAAGGTTTCAATAACATGCAGTGAAAAATTTTAGCACTATTTTTTCCTTTCAAAGATATCAACATATGGCCACTATCTGCCTCCTCCACCTACAGCATCATGCGATAATGTGTGGTGAAGTTTGCTTTAACAACCATGTCCATCACACAATCTAAACAAATACAGAATAATGGTTATATATATCATTATTATAAAATGAACACTCTTTGAAATCACTACTTTTCCCCTCAAAAGTGTGCAATATGAGGTATCACAACCAGGGCAATTATGCATCACTCCTTTCATTCGCAAGATTTACCAGTGATGATGAATAACTGGTAAATCTTGCGAATGAAAGGAGTGATGCATAATTATTATAATTATTATAATTATTTTAATTATTATTATTATTATTATTATTATTATTATTATTATAATCCTCATCCCTGTGTCTCAAGCAGGAGTGTTAGAATTCAAATGAGACAGCTTGAAGATGATCAGATTGACAGATAAATTGGAAAGAGGATGGAGGTGAGAAGCAGACAGACAGACATTGGCAGAAAGAGGAGAGGAAGAGAAGGAGAAGCTCAGGCAGACATGTTTCCATGGGCGAAGGGGAGAGATTTAGGGTAAGAAAGCTACATCATCTGCATCAGCCAATCGGTAGGCTCTTATAAAATGTTCAAAGGGAGTGTCCTAGCAACAGACGAGTAAATATCTGTTTTGGCTCCTTTCATTTTGCATATTTGTGGGAATGTTCCCCCGAGACAGTTTGCTTCATAAGCTTCCATATTTCCTGTAAGTATCTAATTGATGGCTTATATCCAGATAGCCATAGTATTTTGATGCTGACTACAAGCANNNTATTTATACATATATATATATATATATATATCTTTGAATAATAAATATTGACACTGCTGTACTGATTTTTATGATTAATATTTTGGATACAGTTGTTAAGGTTAATGGCATTGTGTCAAATGCCTATGTGAATTTCTGTACATCTACAATAATAATAGGAGAAAAGTTCTATATAAATTCCCTGTCTTATTTAGTACACTCCTGGGAATCTGTTCATGAGGATTAGGGGAAAGCACACATTATTTGCACATCCTGAAAGGCCTGATTTAAAGACTTCCAGCAAAAACCCATCATATTTTCTTTTTTGTGCCACTTCATTGACACATCTAATATTTTCTCTTCCATGGTTTAAATAAACCAAAGCTCCCAGTTAAATGAGTGGGAGAAATTAGGAGTGGTTCATTCCTCCATTCACCATCTCATTCATTTCCCCTCCTTCTCTATCTTTTATTTGCTCCCTATTTCTTTCCACCCCTGTTGCAAAGATGCGAGTTTTAGGGAGGTGTGAAAATGCATGAGATAAAAAAAACACACAATCACATGCCAACTCACAAGCTAATTAGCGCTAAATGCTCTGCATGCCAATCTAAATGTCACATGAGCTGTAAAATGTCATTACGAACCGAGCGAGAATGGGGTTCTTGTTGAATATCTGGTGAGCAGGGTGAAATGGTTGCCATTCTTTGAAGGAAATAGCTGATATGCAGTACAAGCCTGTCTGTTGTTATGGGAACTGACGGTTTTACACTCAAACGCCTTTTCACTTCACTGTTAGCTGTCATTTTGTGCTGTAAGTTTACAGCACCATTTGACACCAATGAAAATAGTATGAAGTCTATATTCAAGGATAAGTGCAAAGGTGTGTATGTGTATAAAGGATGAAGCAGCATAGGTACATGTGTGTGCGTGTCTGTGTGTGTGTGTCTGTGTTAATGTGTGTATTTGCAACACTACAATGCACTGCTGAGAAAGAGGACGAGCCCTGTTTGACCGATCTCTTGCCTTGGAAAGTAGCACACCCCTCAGTTTTCTCCATCCCTCCCTCTTTCTGCTGGTGCAATCTCTAAAGTCAGGCTGAAGAAGATTCCGGCATGGTTACAAGAGCAACTGCCATCCCTTGCCATGTGCTACCTCCTACTCTGCACTGCTGCAGCTAAAGTGATACCAACTGAATTAAAGAAAGAGACACAAAGAGGAGGGACAGACAGAGGAACTGAAAAATGGAGAAAGAGCATTAGTGATGCTGCTTACCGGCAAGAAGGGTTAGAGGGAGGCAGTGGTGCTCCTGCTCTGTCTTCAGGGGAAAACAAAAAGAAATGGGTGACAAAAAGAGAAAAACAGAGAAGCTAAAGGATCGGAAGAGACCCCTGTTTGGAGAGTACAAAGGAAGAGTATGAGAGGTGAAAAAACAGCACTCCTTTCACTTCCGCTGTGAGCTGCTGTGTGGACTTCCCTGAACACACGACTAGAGTCAACCTCACTCTGTGTGTGTGTGTGTGTGTGTGTGTGTGTGTGTGTGTGTGTGTGTGTGTGTGTGTGTGTGAAATGTGCGTGTCAATCCCTTTCCCTGCCTGCCTCTTGCTCATGCACTCCTCTTGCTCAGTTACTGAATGATCTCTCTAGCTCTGACTGTCTCTGCACTCAAGACTCTCTTCCTCTCTGCTTAGCAGCTCAGAAATAGTACGCTCTGTTCCATCCTCCCTCCCTCTCTTCCTCTCATATTCTTGTGTCTGTCTCTCTGTCTCTCACTTTTACAAAGACCCCCACCAGCCTATCCCCTTCACACCCCCTCCCCCTGACTAACAACTGACATCTCCAAAGCCTACAAGCATGAGTGGGGGGAGTGTGTGAGTATGTGTCCTTTTTTATGCATTTATGGCATGGGGTGGGGTATGAGGGGTGTATGGGGGGGGGGGTGTTATTTAACACTTTGGCATGCAATTTGCCCTCCCTCATAGCAGGCGTGTGTGAGTTGTCTCCCCGAATAAAAACACGACCAGTCTTTGTAGTCATGCCACTGGCCAAATGATCTGCGTCTGGTTTGGAGAGTGTGAACAAAATGGCTATTGTTTGTACTCACCAGCCTACCTCATCTCATTCTGTCTCTTTGCACCCCTCCTCACCTCATTCTCCCCAGCGTGGGGTCAACACACACCCTAGCAGTGGACACAACATCTCTATACCTCTGAAGCTGGGATATGGGTAGTCGCGGTTGACCTATTTTAGAGTTATGGTCGTATAGATGGTGTAATAGTGCATGTTTCAGATGTGTATTTGCATTCAGTTCATATATGATTCATGGTTTCATCATTATCATCTCTGCAGTATGCCTTCAGAATGCACTGGGGCTATGCCAGTTATTTACAGTGCCCTCCTGCAGTGCTATCATCTAACTCAGATCGAATAACTGAACGTTGTTAATACTTATTCATTGTAATGAACATGACAATGTTGTGTGATCATTGATTTTTAACTTTGGAGGATGTAGCACTATTTATTATTGTCAACAGCAAGCCTTGATTGCTGTACAGTGTGCTGATCATTAGTTTTGGGTCTTGTGTAGCCATGCATTCTTACTGTACAGTCTGTTAGAGAATATCTGTTAAGTTTTAGGGATTAAACTGCAAATAAAAGTGATGTCACATAACAGAAATAAGGTTTGAATAGTCACTACTCTCCAGCCAACTGACAGAAATAAAAAGTCAGATTTATAATAATAAATAAAAATATATATATATTAAGTAAGCCAAGGGAAGGAAAACAGGTGAATCCATGTTATTCCATTCAGGTGGTCCATACGGTATGGCAAATTGATCATGAAGGATGCATTTTCATGATGTTAGTCTAAAAGGTTTGGTCAATGACACCCCATATGCAACTGTTAGCCATCAGTTGTCAGGTTGCTTATCGCCTGCAATATTTAATCAGCATTTGAGGATGGCAGCGGAATGCCTTCTCTGCTTCAAGTAAATCCACTTACTCTCACTCACTCTTTTTCCAGACCATTTAATCCTATCAAGGTCGCGGGGGAGGCTGGAGTCTATCTCAGCCGACAGTTGGCGAAGACAGGATTCTCCCTGAATAGCTCGCCAGACCATCCCATGGCCAACAGACACACAAACATTCAGACTCATATCCACAACTAGGGGCAATTTGGAACAGCTATTTAGCCTAATGTGAATGTACTTGAACTTTGGGAAGAGACCGGGGAACTGGAGGAAACCCAAACAAGCACAGGGAGAACATGCACAAAGTATAACTCTACACAGAAATTCCCAGGTCAGGTAAACTAAGCTAAATGCTGTGAAGCTAATGGTGTATTTCGAACATACTCATTCAGGATTTAGTACAAACTACATAGGAACATAATCAGCCATGCTCCATAAAGGTGTTTTACTATATACTACTTTGTATCCCTAAAAAGAAATAAATAAAAACTCAATTTTCATGGTATATTTTACCATTTTAAAAGATGATAAGGATGATAACACCTACTCTAAGTGACCGTGACAAACTGTGACAAAAAGTGTTTGGATTCAAGCATTATCTACTTGGGATAGTGGAGCAATCAGATCGTACCATTCCTGTGTAGGATATACCAACTAAATTGATCTACACTGAAGAACTGCATAATTCAACTAGATACTAATCAGGGGTGTAGTATTTAATGCACACATTATTTTCAGAAGGTTTAGACTTAGTATCACATAGAGATTATTTTTTACAAGGAAAGTAAACTACCACCTATTGGTATGGAGAGTTACTTCCTTTTTTTGAGTCTGATATGGACAGAGAGATTGATTCAGATCAGTTCGGAGCTGAATCTGATGCTGTAGTGTGAGCAGGGCTGTAGTACATATAGGTAGCAGCTCAAGGTTTTTGTAGTGCAGTAAAGCACAACTTTTCAAAGGTGTGAGGCAATGTATAATTGTCAGTTGGTATAACTTGGTTTGTCAAGACTTTTAGTTGTCTTTTCCCATTTCTCACATCTCACTGTAAGTCTTAAGAACAGTAATTACATCGGTTTGGGGTATGGGAGTGGGTTTTCCAAGTCATTATAAAATTGGTTACTGACAAGAAAGCTCTTTGCTCTAGTTCCTCTTCAACATAAATAGATGTACAATGGAGGCTATGTTTTTGTCTGTCTATCACCCAGATCATACTGTGATGGAACATACAAACTTTTAAAGTACATCTATATTTTTAACTTAATTGGTGCCCATGGGTTATAATTAATGAAAAGTTTGACCACGGTTGTCAGTGAGTCACTGTGTAAATGCATTTAAAACCTTACGAATGTCTGCAGAGTGAGATCACAAAAGCTGCTACTTAAACCAAATGAATCATTTAGACTGAATCACAAATTATTATTGCAAATGCACAAAATTGTCCAAGAGGGTAACTGCCACAATCAGCACAGTGGGGTCCTTTTAATGTGTCAAATTGTTTTGCTGTTTGCTACTGCTTATCTCACTACTGAGGTCTTGTACATTGTTATACCTAGGAATGTAATATATTATGCATATTTTATTTGGTCATGGCTTGTTCTGTTTCTTATATGGCTGGCATGTCCACCTCACAGCAAGAAGGTTCTGGGATTGATGTGATTGCGTGAGTTTCCTCCAGGTACTCCGGTTTTCTCCCACAGTCCAAAAACATGCACAGTAGGCTAATTGGCTGTTCCAAATTGCCTCTAGGTGTGAGTGTGTATATGTGTTGGGCCTGCAATGGCTGTTCAGGGTGTACCCCGCCTGTGCCCAGAGTCGGCTAACCTCCATGCGGCCCTAATTAGGATTAAGCTACTTAGAGAATGAATGAATGAATGAATGCATGAATGAATGAATGTTCAGCAGACGCCCACTAGGGGGAGACATTTCATTATAATTATGCCAAGTTATAAAAACCTGCAGTTGTATGCAGATTTTTCAGAATCAGAATCAGATTTACTGATTACTGCATGCACAAACAAGGAATTTGACTTTGGGTTCACTCAATGTTCAGGAAAACATTAATGTTAAGCTTAGAGACAAAAACTAATGGGAGACAATGATATATATAAAGGGAAGAAATAAATGGTAAGAAATATGTACAAAAATGGAAAAAGTGAAGGTATAAAATAAAATTATGCTGTTTATTATAAAATTATAATGCACTCCTCACCATAATCCATTTGTGTCTGACAGTGATGCTTTTCCTATCTCAATCCTTTGCGTTACTATATCTTAGGTAACCAACCATTACATTTTGGAGGTGATTCATGCATGGGATCATGTTGAAAAAAATTGATTAAGGTCAATAAGTGCACATAATGTGTGAAGGAATATTCATGAGATGCCCATATACTAAGTTATAATAAAAACCCCTAGGCTTAGGCAGGTAATTTTATTTTATTTTATTTTATTTTATTTATTTATTTAGTTATCTATCTATCTATCTATCTATCTATCTATCTATCTATCTATCTATCTATCTATCTATCTATTTATTTATTTTAGGGTAATCATAAGTTAATTGATGATCCATAATCCATGTGTACCTGGCATATTTACCTTGCTCTTGATGCATTTTTGGTGAAGGATTGGGGACACTTTGGAAAGGGAAATTTATTTAAGTGTGTAAAATAAATGGAGTTCAGATTTAGTTTTAGCAAAAATTAATATGCATGTATCGAAATATGCTACTTGTTTTTTTGGCCATGATAGAGGAATCTTTGTACACCTCTGCATGTCACCTGCTGAATGCATCTTATGAGAGCAGATAAGAAATGAAATGTGATTAAACCCAACAAATTGCTGGCTGCCTGGGCCTTTCTGTGATCTATTTTCCTGTTTGCTATGCACTTTATGATGTACTTGAGCCATGCTACGCCAATAACATGTCTGATAGGAAGTGAAATATGGCTAGTTAAATGAAAATAACATTTTAACCACCTCAGCCACCGGCATTACATTCTTTCACCATGACCTTTAAAAAAATGAAGGGTGAAATAATGAATTACAAATATTTTGACTATTTCCTTCAACTAGTCCCTCTACTGATTTTATGTTAGTTTATTGTTTTCCACTTCTTAAGATTACAGTGACATTGAATATACTTTCATTATTACTAGTCTTCCATATAATCATATTGAGTCAAAGTTTGTGTGGCATAAATAGAACTAATGCCAACTGCTAATTATCATGGAGGCTGTGGGAGGAGATGTGGAGGATGCCTCAATCAGCATTAATGTTAAAGCAGTAGAATATCCATGACTCCACCTGCAAGAGCTTTTCAATGTCACGATCAAGAAGGGCAATATTGTCCTTGTGTCATCTTCAGTTTGCATTCTAAAGCCCGCTGTGGAATAATACAGCCCTGTAATTTGACAGGTAAGGTTGTGTTTTATGCTAAATAGGTTAGCTCAAGTTGTTAGTGGTAAAAGCACTCACGATGAAAAAAAAAGCACACTACTCCTTTTAAGTAAGCTACTAATGCTTTTACGAAACGTGTTTAATCTTTTCACAAAACATTCTTTTTTAAATTGGAAATGAACAGTCCTGTTACTTTCCAACATTCTTTATAACTATGATTATCATACCATTCCATTCACTGGATTGAAGGTAACCGTAGTTGTTAATAGCTAAAAATGGATGCATAAATAATGCCTCCATGAAGGACAAATGGATTTTTAGATTGATTAGGCCATTTTCATCATTTTAAATATGAATGATGTCTTCACACATACATGCAGTAAACACGTGTGTTATCACTATCGCATCATGAGACAGTGCCCATTTAAAACAACAAACATACCCATCAAAATGTTCTAGTCCACAATGTCTAGAAATTTACATTATTATCCCAGTGACCTAAATATTACTGTGACCGGTTCAACTATCTGAGATTGGTCTTTTCTTTGCATGACCTCCCAGTGAACCCGTTAGACAGCACGAGCTTCTGCCATCTCAGCAAGCAAGATAGAAGCTAGCCAACTCTTGTTTGAATAAACATGATGATCTGAAATATCATAATAATCTGGCTCTTCAGAAGAGAGCATGAGCACATGCGAGTTTATGTGTTGAGACACATGTAAACTTTGTTATTTCTTTTTCTTTTTAATTAATTTCATTTTAATATTTATAATATTAAATATATAAAGCTTTTCACAGTAGACATTGTCACAAAGCAACTTCATATAAAATTATATCATCATTATCTTCTTCTTCTTCTTCTTCTTCATCTGCTTGATCTGGGGTCAGGTATGTATCTTATTATTGTAACCCCTATTGGTCAAATGGTGAGGAAGAGCTCACTAAGACAACATAAAGAAGGACCCCATCCCCTTTTATATAACACTGAACAGTGAGATTATATTTAAAAAAACAGAAAAAGATGTTCAATCTGAGCATCACAGATGTTATAATTACAACAGCATATTGTATATACAATGGGTATAGAACCCCTTTCAAAATATTCACAGTTTGCTGCTTTGTAGCCTAAAATGAAGACACACACATTTTTTCCATCTGTATATGCTCAATGCAACTTATAACAGTCAAGATTCATTCATTCATTTTCTGAACCGCTTATTCCTAATTAGGGTCGCGGGGAGGCTGGCGCCCATCTCAGCTGACTCT